>CP106733.1:147753196-148953196 GCA_025506655.1 Gossypium rotundifolium | reverse complement strand
TTGTTGAATTGGCCGATTATTGATAGTGCTATATGTTTATGTTAGTCTATAGCTAATATCGACCTGAATTTGTCGGGAGGGAAAGGAAAATCTAAAGCCTTCAACGAGTAGCTCGAACATTTCAGTTTATATTTCTATAATTCAAATTACTTTAATTGTTTCATGTTTCTATTGTTTAGCATGGTAAGATATGAAGGTAAGCTGAGATTGGTTATTTGAATTGAATTGGTACGATTGTATTGAGATAGAGGACTAAATTGGATAGAATTGAAAATAATATAATTTGATGAAAATGTGAAATTGGTTTTGAATTAAGATGACTCATGTTATGCTATATGTATATATTGATGAATTGGTTGGTGAATTGGAAATATGAAATGCAAAATTGAGCTATATTGTTGGCATGCCATAGCATAGATTGTGTCGGTCAACCTTGCATTTTGAAACTTTTATAATTTGGTCCTTCTTTGACCTCAGATTACTATTTGAGTTTTTGTAAGCTCGTGTAAGACTCAATTATAATTTTATATTGTATTAAATGCATGTTTTGATTGCATTTATTCATGAAATAGCATAAACTGTGAATGATAGCCGTTGCTTCGACAAAGAATGTGACATCTCGTAACTCAGGCCCAACGATAGGGTCGGGTATTGGAATGTTACAAACTCCTTCCAACGAATCCAAAAATTAGTGAGAGAGTATAAATATGGTTCAAATGCACTTATGTGAAGGCAAGAAACAAGCTTACAAAGATCAAGAACAAAAATACAATCATTTCTCTTTGTTATTCTTATTTTCACTTGTACACACTTGTGAGTTGAATTGTAATTCATTCTTTCAAATGTTGTCTTCTATTGTGAGAGAGTTTAATTGCTGTACACACTTAAATCGCTCCCACGCCTCTTACAGAGTTTCGCCCTCAATCTGTTTGAAATTTGCAATATCACATCTGAGCTAGATACTTCTGCTGATGGGAAAGAATTTATGTAAATAAAAAAATAGCTAAATCATCCCATGTAGTGACTGAACCTGGTTCCTATGAATCAAGACAATCATACGCATTATCACACAATGAAAAGGGAAACAATTGAAGGTGAATAGGTGACCTCGTTCTATTTAAATGTGTTGTAGAGTTGAAGGAATCGTTTTAAATGATGATTGGGATCCTCCATCATGTTGCCTTAGAACTGCAAAAGTGTTTTGGATCATCTATATAGTAGCCGTCTTGATCTCAAAATTATTAATCACCGATCTCTCAATGCTACCTTGCACGACATCTAGAGTTGTTAGTGCATAGACACGCAAAGTTCTTTGTTGAGCCATCAGTGGCTCTCCTCGGATTTGTGCTTGTGGTTCAAGTGGATCATCAAATAATGGATTTTCCTATGGTAAATCAACTATCACATATGGGTCATTTTGCATCAATTGACGGTTGCGTCTAAAAAATCGCTTCGGATCAGAATATGGCCCAATTGGAATGCTTCTACTTCGGGTTATACACTAAAATTAAAAACAAAGAATAAAATAAAAGTTACAATTAAAATAAAAAAATAAAACTTGTATCTATTATTTTTAATTTTTCTATTTATTCTATTAATTACAGAAAATTAAATTAAATTTAATGTCAAAACCTCATCGACAATGGCACCAACAACTTGACTATTGCCAAACGTGCGAACGTTTGGATTGTAAATACTACAGCAAAAAGATATATAATAAAGGAGTGTTGTCCACAAATATACTGGTCAAATTGTAATATAGTTTGTTAACAACGAAACACTTGGTCTAAATAGTAATAACTGAAAATTATATTACGAAAAATAACAATAAAATCTAATATAAAAAAATAAAACAAATTGACTAAAAAGAAATTAACAATTAATGGAATCTCTAATAACAAGCAGAATATTAACTTGCTTCAGAGTTTGTAATTAACTTCAAAACTTGGGTTTTAGTGAATTAGCTAATAACTAACCAATTATTACCTTTCGACCTCTAACTAATTAATTAATCGGTAGAAACCCACTTATCATTCGACCTCACAGTTTAAAACTGGGATAAATTATGAGGTGTTCAATAGACTTATCCTTTCGGCCTATCTACCTAGATTACTTCCTAGGGTTGTCAATCCTAGGGTTTAAGCATGCATAATTTAAGCCAACTATTTTTAAGATAAACCTCATTTTTATGTTAATTACTCCTACATCTACTCGTTAATCTTCCTAAAGGAATTAGCCACGCATGAATCTAAATGTCATTTTCCCTAGAAATAATTCAATCATGCGAAACACACAAATTAAATTAAAACGAGAGGAAGAAAGAAATTGATCCATTTGATAAACTGGGTGTGCTTGATTATGTGAATTCCTTTAATAGCTAGCAAGATATTGATGTTGAAAAGTGAGAAGTGAAAGAAAAACATTAAAACGCTTAATAACGAAGGCTTGGACTGTAATATCCGGGATTTAGGGGTCATGCAATTTAATTCATATCTGCGTGTTAGTATGCTCTGTATGCAGTTTGAGTGTGTTTGGGGCTTCGGAAAACCTTGGGGTTAAGTTTAGGCCTTGGAAAAAATTTTTGTTTTTAAGCCTTTAGGGGGGAGAGCTAAGGGAGCTAGGCCTTAAAGGAATTAATGTGTGGGTTATGACACAAGAAGTGAGGTGGTGGAGTGGCAAGGGGACGCTACCTAGGGTGTAGGGAGTTTGCGTCAAAGGGAGTGCAAGGAGGAGGAGGTTCGAGTAGCATGGAATGCATTTTGGAAGGTTGCTTTTTGCGTCAAGAGGTGGAGGAGTTGGAGTTGACGTTGGCACTTGAAGATAGGAGGTTTGAAATGGTCAAACATTTTGAATGTGTGGTGGAGTGTGTGGTGGAGAGCTAAGAATGAGGTTTGAATCATTCAAACTCATTTGAATGAGGGTTGTGGAGGGAATTTAGTAGAAAAATGTGGAGGGTGTTGGCTAGTTGGATGATAGCCGAATCTTTGAAGGGTGGAGAGGGGGAACATTCGGTTTTAAGCCTAGGGAGAGGGTGCTGAAATTTGGTGTTAGTGTAGGGGGTATTTCTTTTCGGCATTGGTTGGTGCTTAACACTTTTGGTAGTTTTCTCTCATTTTTTTCTTGAAAACTTCCTAGCCGAATCACAATTCTCTCTTCTCCTCTCTTCTTTTTCTTTTCGACAACTTGGAACCTTGATTGTTTTAGTAAAAAGCCGAATAGCTCCTCTCTTTCTCTTGGTGGCTGAATGCATCTATCATTGTGAGACCATTGCCAAAACATCATAAACTTCAACCCTTTTCTTCTTCACTTTCACCCATTACTTCTATACCTTGGCCGAATCTTCCATTTACCATTGCCTTTCTCTTTTCTTTCAAATTTTATTTACTTTATTTTTTTTATTTGGATACTTCCTCAAGCCGCATCTCTGTGCTGAATCTGTCTGAGCCAAATATCTTTTGGGTGGTGAGTATTCTCTTCTTTAGGAATCGTTCTCTTTTCTTTTCATTTTGGTTTGCCGAAACCAAATGGTTAACCTTGGTTCTTGGGAGTGGCCGAATCTTTTTAGGGCCTTAACCTTGTGTCTCTTTCATTTGCAGCCAGCGTAAGGGAGCGTTAGGGATCTCTCAGGTTCCGATTATTCAAAGGTGAGGAGGTTATAATGTTTGGCCGAAGGCCACTTTGCTTAGGCTATAGGTATTAGGCCGAATCTAACATGGCTTTTGTAGGGGATTTCGACAATCTCAAAGTGCAAGTGTATAGCCTTCGGGTTCTAGTCGACTGTGGTAAGGGTATTCTTTTATCAAGTGTTTTTTGGGTTTCGTTTAGATCTGATTCAATATCTTAACGGGGTTTTCTGACTAAGATATTATTGATGGATGCGAGTACCAGCCAAGGGGAGAAAGGGGTCAAACACGTAGTCCCTACCCCTAAATACAAGAAGCGGTCGATTTTTGTGGTTCGAGATTGGCCTCCGAGGTGTGGGCCAGCGTCGAAACAGGATCGTAGGTAGATAGCGGTAGTGTCGGTTGGGGATAGCGTCGACGTAGAGGGCGTGATTTTACGAGTTATCAGGTGTGTAATTAACACACTGTTTATTTTACTTATTTAAATTAATTAAGTAACATAAGTGGTAATCGAAATAGTAGCTGTGGTGATGCTATTACCTGATTTGGGTAATCTGGTACCAGGTTAGTATCTTTCTTATATCAAAATCGTGGATGGATATATGTGGATCTTCGTAAGCATGTTAAATTTGCACACCTAATATGTTCATATAATTACATTGTCATTTCATCATAATATAATATATGTGCATGGGGATCGGGATATATCTAATGAAGGAAAGGGTGTACATTTATGTACGTGGATTGATGTTAGCCTTGAGCTACATCGTGGGTTGATGTTGGCTCCGTGCCTCATCGTGGATTGATGTTGGCTCTGTGCCTCATCGTAGATTGGTGATGACCTCGAGTCACACTGTGGATATTGTGATTTAATCACGTAGATCAATGGCTAGCCCACTAAGTGGACTTTGAGCAGCACGACTGCCAAAGAGGTGTGTAGCGGATGAAGGGTCGATTTAGTAATCCCCTGGTGTGTGGTGGTAGGATATACGGGGGTGTGTAGCGGTTGGATACTAGGTTGGGGTTGGGTTAGCATTTTGCATCATCATGCATGGTATGTGGATATATGTGTGGATCTGGGCCAAGCCCATTTGTGGAATACGTGTGGATTAATTGCACACTGAGTCAAAATGACTCACCCTGTTTTTCAAACAATGCAGGTAATACATGATACTGGACCGGGCTGGAGTGGATTTGGGGTGGCCATGCAAAAGCCATTTTATTTCTTAAAGTACATTATAAACTTTTAATTTCTTTTTGGGGTATTTTTACTGTAATAAGGCCGCTTTAAATACTTTGGGTTTTATTTAAGTTTAAGTTGGATTTGCTATCAAATGATTAATTTATAAAGAGACTCTAGAATATCTGCAACACTTGAATTTAAATGAGGTTTTCAAAGCATAGATTACTTGAACAATTCGTTTTCCAAATATTTTCGAACAATTGAAGATTTTGAACTTGTGCAACTCGAAAGTTTTATTTTTAAATAAATTGCTAAGTTTAAACGAGAAACCCTTTCCAAACGAAGTTTTAATTCTAGAACTTAAAAATCATTTTCTTCACCTGTAAAAACTATATTTTCTTAATACCTTTCCCAGTAACATTTCGAATTCGACCGTGGTATTTTGGGCCGAGTTTGGGACGTTACAATTTGGTATCAGAGCCAGGTTTTTTAAACTTGGCCTTTGGGTTTTTGAGCCATAATGTTTTCAATATAAGTTTTTGAAGTTAGTTAAAGAAAAAAATTTTCATGGAAAGGGGTTTGTGGAGGCATGGCACTCGAATTCTCCAAATTTGTGTCCGCTGTAAGTCTTCCGATCGCTTGAGTGGAAATGGATATATAATGCATTGTTGTGGATATTGTTGTGGATATTGTTGTTTGAGAAATTAGGACAATCTCTTTAGAGATTGAAACCTTAGGGATATGTGCTCTTTACGAAAGAATAACTTGAGATTCTAAATCATAAAACTTCTTGTTTAATCAAGCAGTGGAAAAAAGCTAATGCATAAAATTTATTTTAAACCAGATTAAAACGTGAACTTAGTCATGAGTTCTAGGGGACGTGGTCGTAATGCACGTGGGCGTGGTAGAGGCAGAATGACTATATCGAATCCCAGTGGTCCGGTCTGGTCTGTAACGAGGTACCCCTACCGCCAGCTGCAGAGGTGGAGTTTCGTCGTCGACAGAGGTGAGGATGCAGATCTCCGCAATGTTATGTATGCTTGAACGAGTAGTCAAGCAGCACCGGACAATGAGTCGAAAATCTATTCCTGAGCGACTCCAAACTAATAGAGCTGAGGTGTTTCGAGGTATTTTTGGGGTAGCTCCAAATATGGCTGAGTACTGGTTAGAGGCAGTTGAGAGGATCATGGATGATTTGGACTGCACTGTTGAGGAAAAGCTAAAGGGTATTGTTTCTTTACTCCGAGATGAGGCCTACCAGTAGTGGCTTACTGTGAAAGAGGGTACCTTGGTAGACCAAGTGGATTGGAATCTCTTTAAGATTAAGTTTGAGGGGAAATACATTGGGGCTAGTTATGTGGATGCATAGAGGAAGACGTTCTTGAACCTAGTGCAAAGAGGTAAATCAGTAATGGAGTATGAAGCAAAATTTTTGCGGTTAAGTCGGTATGCCAGAGGGATTGTTGCTACTGATTATGAGCGATGTGTGAGATTTGAGGATGGGCTGCAAGATGAACTGCGGGTATTGATAGCTCCTCAGCGGGAGAGGGACTTTGCTATGTTGGTAGAGAAAGCCCGGATAGCAGAGGAGGTTAAGCGAACTGAAAGGCAGAACCGAGATAAGGATAGAGGTAGGAATAAAAGGAGTTTTAGGCCATCAGCATCACTGGGGGTTTTCAGAAAAGCCTAGGGTTGAAGGACCTACTCGCATTTTTATGCCAGCGGCTGGGAATCAAGTCCGTCCGTGTGCTCAGTGTGGGAGGACTCATGTAGGAAAGTGTTGAAGAATGTGTAAGGAGTGCTTCAGGTATGGGTCCAAGGCTCACTTGGTTAAGAATTGTCCTCAGGATATGGATAGGGCTCGAATAGTGGATCAGGGGTATGTGCAGCAGAGAAGGGGTGGTCAACAAATGTCGAGGGGTCGTGGTCCGAACCAAGGAGGGAATGGTTTTGGCCGAGGTCGTGGAGCACCAAGCAGAGGTGCGGGGAGCTCAGATGCAAGACAGCCTGGGTTGGTTTACGCAGCCAGACGTCGTAAGGAGGGCGATGCACCAGAAGTGATCACGGGTACATTTTTTATTTATGGGTTACCCTTTACTGCTTTAATTGATATTGGGTCGACTCACTCTTACATTGCTAGCATGGTGTCTGGAACCTTGAATGTGAACTCTGAGACTGTCCCTAGGAAGATGACTGTACTTAGTCCTTTAGGGCAATCAGTAGTGGTAGATAAACTCTTCAGAGATGTACCTTTAGAGGTTCAGGGGTCAGTATTCCCAACTGACTTGATGGAGTTGCCATTCGGAGAATTTGACTTGATTGTAGGCATGGACTGGTTACAAAGGTATCGTGCAAATTTGGACTGTGCTGCTAAGCGCATGGCGTTGAAGTCTCCCGAGGACAATAAGGTTGTGGTGATAGGGGAAAGGAGAGACTACTTGTCTAATGTAGTATCTGCTCTTAAGGCGGAGAAGATGGTGAAGAAAGGGTGTATGGCTTTCCGAATGCTTGTTAGCGCCTTGGATGCTAAAGAAGCAGCAGTGGGAGAGGTCAGGACAGTGAAGGAGTTTGTGGATGTTTTTCCTGAAGAACTGCCAGGGTTGCCTCCGAATCGTGAGGTGGAATTTGGAATCGACTTGCTACCAGGTACAGCGCCGGTGTCCATCGCTATAGAATGGCACCAAAGGAGTTGGTTGAGCTTAAGGCTCAGATCCAGGAGTTGCTAGAATGCGATTTTATTGGGTATGTCTTCATGGGGAGCACCGATCTTGTTTGTAAAGAAGAAGGACGGATCTATGCGTATATGTATAGATTACCGCCAGTTGAATAAGCTGACGATCAAAAACAAGTGCCCGCTATCGAGGATAGACGACTTGTTTGATCAGCTTAAAGGGGCTGCGGTGTTCTCGAAGATAGATTTAAGGTCGGGATATCACCAGCTTAAGGTGAAAGAAGTGGATATCCATAAGACGGCATTTCGGACTCGATACGGGCACTATGAATTCCAAATAATGCCATTCGGGTTGATGAACGCACCAGCTGGGTTCATGGATATGATGAATCGGGTTTTCCAACCTTACTTGGATCAATTTGTCGTGGTGTTCATAGATGACATCCTGGTATATTCCAAGTCTGAAGAAGAGCATGACGCGCATCTACTGGTGGTTTTGTAGATTTTAAGGGAAAAGAAGTTGTACGCTAAATTTAGCAAGTACGAGTTTTGGCTAAGGGAGGTTACTTTTCTAAGTCACGTGGTGTCTGCAGAGGGGATAGGGGTGGATCCTCGGAAGGTTGAGGCAGTGTTAGATTGAAACCACCTAAGTCGATGGCGAAGATTCGCAGTTTCATGGGGTTAGCAGGTTATTATTGAAGGTTTGTCGAAGGTTTCTCCTCTATAGCAGCACCTTTGACTAAGTTGTTGAGAAATGAAGTACCTTTTGTGTGGACGGACAAGCATTAGGAGAGTTTCGAGAAGCTGAAAAGGGTTTTGACAGAAGCTCCGGTTTTAATTCAACCTGAAGCAAGGAAAGATTTTGTGGTGTACTGTGATGCTTCTCATACAGGGTTAGGTTGTGTGCTGATGCAGGAAGGAAAGTGATAACACTCTAGAATGTCATGTCTTTACGTGCTAATTGCATATTAATTTTGAGTGTGATTCTACTAATTTGGGCTATTTATGGACTTTTATCTCGTAGGGACTAAATTGGAGACCAAAGCAAAATTTTGGGCCAAAACTGTGAAATTAAAGATTAAAATGGACCAATGTGCAACAAAGGGAAAAGATGGTGCCAAAAGTGTAAACATGGAGGACAGAAGGACTGACATACAAAAAGAAGAGACTTTGTTTATCAAACTCTATTTTTTATTATATTAGGATAATTAATATTAGGATAATTACTTTTAATTTCTTTATTTATCTTTAATTAAATTGTAATTATCTTTGGGAGTTTGAGTAGGACTAGTCAATCTACCTTAGCACTATAAATAGGGGATGAAGTGACTCATTTTGGGTGTTCATTCCTTTTCTGAAAACTCTCTCCCTGTAGCCTTTTGTGCTTTCTATATTTATTTCAATAAAAATTCTTTTCTCCACTCTCTTATATTTATTTTCTTTCACATCCCACCCATGAGCCACTAAAATCCATCTAGTCAAGGTTGTCGAATTCCCTAAAAGGTTCTTGAGGCTTAGAATCCGCACTTAACTTCCTCACCAAGTATTCATCACTTTTCCGCATTACGGGGCTGACGCTTCCATCCATGTCCCTTAAGAAGTGATCTTTTCAACGTGTGCAAGGAACGGTCGCTTTGTATATTTTGAGGAGGTCGCACAGTCAGTTCGTTAGCTTACTGCGTCAGAGGTTGGTGGGCCCAAGAGACAAAATGGCGTAGGATCCGCCATTGAAAACGTTGATCTAGCATAAATGACTCCACGGAAGCCGTTGTAAGCTAAAGCCAGGTTCCTTAAATCTGTAAGTCTAAATTCTTAGAGCTGGTGGTCGTAGGCGTCCTCTTCCACTATAACTGGCTTAGTTGGATAGAGGAAGGTCATCTAAAAGCCAAAGATTGAACCCAAGGTGGAAAGAGACAATCGGAGGCTAGAATCTCGCCAAATAAGAAACTCCCTCTTCTTTAACTCTTTTATTTTTCCTTTTAATTTTCGCGATTTACTTTCACGATTTCAATTCCCTTTATATTCTGTTTTTATCCAGATCAAAATTATTAATTTTGTTTTTTATTTTTCCAGGAATGCCCGTTTTCTTGGGCACGATTCTGCCCAGGATTTCAAAAAATAGGCATTTGTATAATCCAATCCCTGTGGATTCGACCTTACTTCCCCTTTACTGTTATTTTTATTATTTTAGGGAATAGGATATTATTTTTGGTACTTTCAACGACGCATCAAATTTTGGCACCGTTGCCGGGGATTGGTAACGTACTAATCTTATTTTTTGTTTTCTATGACCAGATCTGCTCCAGGTACTCTTGCATTTGATTCAGAAATTGAAAAGACTGCAAAAGCTAATCGCAAGGAAACAAAGCTAAGGAAAAAGCGGTCAGCGGTGATAGGAACTCAAAACAATCCACCTCCAGAGATCAGAATCGACGACGAAGTAGAGTCTAGGGTTAACGAAAACCATATCCAAACACTTGAAAGTAAAGCAGAAGAAGTCGATTCACTTGAAGAAGTGCTCAACGCTAGGGTTGATGAAAACCCTAATTTGGTACGACCACCAATGGCTCAAACGATTCGGCAACTAGCCAAAGCTCTAACAGAACAACCACCACTGTGCATTGCATATCTTACTATAGATACCGATTTTGAACTGAAATCAAGGTTAATTCAGTTGCTGCCAACTTTTCGAGGGTTACAAAATGAAAACCCCCATAAACACTTAAAGGAGTTTCATATGGTTTGTCTGAGTATGAAACCTCAAGGCGAATCGAGGATCGATTAAATTGCTGCTTTCCTTTTTCCCTAGCAGATTC
Organism: Gossypium rotundifolium; assembly: GCA_025506655.1. Taxonomy (NCBI): domain Eukaryota; kingdom Viridiplantae; phylum Streptophyta; class Magnoliopsida; order Malvales; family Malvaceae; genus Gossypium; species Gossypium rotundifolium. The sequence continues at coordinate 148,942,903 of CP106733.1, read as the reverse complement.
AGCTAGAGAATGGTTATTTTATTTACCTCCGGATCTATAACTACTTGGGCTGATCTATCTCGTTTGTTTCTCAACAGGTTTTTTCCAGCATCTAGAGCAGCTGAGCTAAGAAAGGAGATCATGGGGATAAGGCAAAAAGAAGCAGAAACTCTTTATGATTATTGGGAGCGATTTAAAAATTGTGTGAGCTACCCACAACACGGTATAACAGAGCAATCTCTCCTCCAATACTTTTATGAAGGTTTAAAACCAATGGAGATGAATATGGTAGACGCCGCTAGTGGAGGAGCGTTGGTCAACATGACCCCCCAACAAGCAAGGGACTTAATTTCCACAATGGCTGCCAATTCTCGCCAGCTTCGAGCCAATCCTGAACCTCCTAGAAGGGTTCACCAGCTAAGTAATTCTTCCTTAGAGGATAGACTTGATAGACTTACTAACATTGTGAGCTCTCTTGTTTCAGAAAAAGCTAAACCGGTTCGACTATATGGAATATGTGCTACGCCTGAGCACACAACGAATGTATGTCCCAGTTTAAATGACGACACGATGGCTCATTTGGATGCCGTGGGGAATTTTTCTGGCCCACCACAAAGGCATTATGATCCCTACGCTAATACGTACAACCCAGGGTGGAGGGATCATCCTAATCTGAGTTATGGAGTTAATCCACGGTACAACCAGCCATACCAATACCGACCTCTACAATAGCCACAAAACCTAGGTAACAATCTAGAGGCTCTTGTCAATAAATTAGCGACTAATGTTCTTGAGTTTCAACAGTAAAATCGAGGCGCCCATAAGGAGTTGACCACATCAATCGAGAGAATAAGTTCTCAAGGAAGCCGCCATCCTAAACAGAGCCAAACCCAAGGCAAAATGCAAATTCAATAACGCTGCGGAGTGGAAAGGTTCTGGAATCAATTTTCGACAGAAGTCGTGCCCAAGAAATCGCCCAGGAAAAATCTGACAAAGTCGAACAGGTCCGACCAAGACTTTTATTGCCTAAAATTCAACCTCCCTTCCCAGAACATTTCAACCAATGTTGAAAAGGTAATAAGGACAAAGAGATCCTCGAAACATTCAGGAATGTCGAAATCAACATTCCATTGTTGGATGCCATCAAGCAAATACCCAAGTACGCTAAATTTCTTAAAGAGCTCTGCACCAACAAACGTAAGTTAATAGGTAATGAAAGGGTGAATGTTGGTGAAAATGTGTCTGCAGTGTTACAACGAAAAATGCCGGCAAAATGTAAGGATAGGGGTATGTTTGCAATACCATGCAAAATAGGACATTTGGGAAATAAAAAGGCTATGTGTGATCTAGGAGCCTCCATAAATGTAATGCCCTATTCTATTTATGAATCACTTAACGCAGTTTTTTTTGACAAAAATAGGTGTTATTATTTAGTTGGCAGATATGTCTGTTGTGCATCCCGAAGGGGTCCTCGAAGACGGGTTGGTGAAAGTTAACGAACTTATTTTTCCTGCAAATTTTATGTGATAAAATGGAGGAGGACAAGGTTTCAGGATCTTCGTAACTCTTGTTGGGATGACCATTCCTTAGTACAGCTAGTACTAAAATTGACGTTCGAAGTGGAACCCTCACGATGGAGTTTGATGGGGAATTCGTGAAATTTAACATCTACGATGTCATTAGCCATCCCAATGAAATCTTGAGCGTAAATTGTGTCGATATAATCGACTTATTAGTGGAAGAAAATTTTGAGTCCATTTATGATTTTAAATTTGACCTTGATGAATTTGAATCCGTTAATGAGTTGTTATCCCCAGGTACTAAGCTTTTACCCTCCGTTATGCAGGCATCAGAAGTGGAATTGAAGCCTCTACCTGAACATCTGAAGTATGCGTTTTTAGGTGACGATGATACCCTACCAGTCATAGTCTACAATTGACTCTCTTCCCATGAAGAGGAAGGTTTGGTTCGTGTATTGCAAAGTCATAAGGAGGCAATTGGCTGGAGCATTGCAGATTTAAAGGGAATAAGCCCGTTGACATGCACACACAGGATCTACGTGGAGGAGGGCACGAAATCAAGGCGAGAGGCACAAAGATGGCTAAATTCGAATATGATAGAGGTAGTAAAAAAGGAAATAATCAAGCTTTTGGATGCTGATGTAATCTACCCCATTTCGAATAGCAGATGGGTAAGTCCGATGCAAGTCGTGCCCAAGAAAATGGGCGTAATAGTAAAGAAAAATGCCGAAGGTGATTTGGTGCCAACCCGAGTGCAAAATGGGTGGCGTGTCTGCGCATAGATTACGTGAAGTTGAACTTTACACTAAAAAGATCATTTTCCCTTCCTTTATTGACCAAATACTTGAAAGGTTAGCTGGAAAAACTCACTTTTGCTGTCTTAATGGATATTCAGGTTTTTTTCAAATACCGATCGCACCAGAGGACCAAGAGAAGACCACTTTTACGTGCCCATTTGGTACATTTGTGTATAGGAGGATGCCGTTTGGTCTTTGCAATGTGCAGGCTACTTTCCAGATATGCATGATGAGTATATTTTTTGAATATGTGGAAAAAATTATCAAAGTTTTTATGGATGATTTTACTGTTTATGGGAACTATTTTGATGAATGCCTTAAAAATTTAACGATAATTTTGAGCAGGTGTATAGAATTCAATCTTGTCTTAAATTATGAAAAGTGTCATTTTATGGTAGACAAAGGTTTAATTCTAGGGCACATAGTTTCATCTAGGGGAATTGAGGTCGATTAGGCCAAAATTGACGTTATAAATTCTTTCCCCTATCCCTCTACTGTAAGGGAAATTCGTTCTTTTCTTGGCCATGCAGGGTTCTACAGGCGCTTTATAAAATTTTTTTCAAAAATAGCGGAACCACTTTGTGCGTTGTTGCAGAAAGATAAGCAGTTCGAGTTTAGCTAAAAGTGTAAGAAGGCTTTTAATACACTTAAACAGAAGTTGGTCTCTGCTCCTATAGTGCAAATTACTAATTGGAAGCATCCATTTGAAATTATAAAGCGGCGCAAGCGAACGTAGTGTAGGAGCGGTGTTAGGGCAAAGGATAGATAAGGAACCCCATGTCATTTGCTATGCCTCAAAAACCTTGGATGCAGCACAGAGCAACTACACCACTACCGAAAAAGAACTTTTATCCGTAGCATTTGCTTTAGATAAATTTTGACCTTATTTATTGGGATCTAAAGTAATTATTTTTTCTGATCATGCAGCACTCCGATACTTGATAGTAAAGGAGGATGCAAAATTGAGGCTTATTAGGTGGATTCTGTTGCTCCAAGAGTTTGACGTCGAAATTCGAGACAAAAAGGGATGCGAGAATTTAGTGGCTGACCACTTAAGCAGAATAAAAGTGCCTTTTGACGACATCCCTAATAAGGAAGAATTCCCTGACGAAAGTCTATTCTCGACTGAAGTACATCTCCCATGGTACGCAGATATGGTAAATTTTCTAGCCACAGGCTCGTTACCTACTGAGTTAACCCGTTCCATGAAGGATAAGCTTAGACGAGAAGCTCGATACTACATTTGGGACGACCCATACTTGTGAAAACACTGTTCAGACCAGATGATTCGATATTGTGTCCCAGAAACTGAGGTAACTTCTATCCTTAATTTTTGTCATGCTGAAGCTTGCGGAGGACATTTTGGCCCTAAGAGGATCGCTCATAAGGTGCTAGAATGCGGGCTATATTGGCCCACAATTCTTCGAGATGCGTATAACTTCTGTAAGTCTTACGAAAGATGCCAACGTACAGGTAACATCACTAAACGAAATCAGATGCACTTATCCCCGGATCATGTATGCGAAATCTTTGATGTTTGGGGCATCGATTTCATGGGCCCATTTATTTCTTCATTTAACAATGTGTATATAATTCTCGCGGTAGACTATGTTTCTAAATGGATTGAAGTAAAGCCTACTCGTAATGATAATGCCAAGACCGTTGTGGAATTTCTAAAACGAACTATTTTTTCAAGGTTTGGCACACCTCGAGCCCTAATTAGTGATCGTGGCACCCACTTTTGCAATAAAATCATGGAGGCACTGTTGGCAAAATATGGAGTCCATCACCGTATAGCTACGGCATACCATCCCCAAACGAATAGGCAAGCCAAATCTCAAATAAGGAGATAAAAGCTATTTTGGAGAAGACAGTTCGGCCCAACTGAAAAGATTGGAGTCTTCGACTTAATGACGCACTGTGGGCTTATCGAATGGCATTTAAAGGACCAATTGGAATGACCCCATATAGGCTCATTTTTGGCAAAGCTTGCCATCTTCCAGTGGAGTTAGAGCATAAAGCCTATTGGGCGATTCGACAATGTAATATGGAGCTAGACCCTGCTGGAGAGGCGAGGAAGTTAGATATCCAAGAATTGGAGGAAATCCGTAACGGTGCCTATGAGAACGCTTGTATTTATAGAGACAAGACCAAGTTGTTTCATGATAAGAAAATAGTTCAAAAGTATTTTTCAGTAGGACAACGGGTTTTACTTTATAACTCTGTGTTGAAACTGTTTCCAGGTAAGCTTCGTTCATGATGGCAAAGGACTTTCGTTGTTACTAAAGTGTTCTCTCATGGTGCCGTTGAAGTAGAAAGTGAAGAGTCAAAAAGGCGGTTCATAGTCAATGGCCAGCGGCTGAAACCATTTTACGAGAATTTTTAGGCTCACTCGATTGAAAAAATTTATTTGGAACCTCCATAGAATCATTTGAGTCTTCGAGGTAATGACGTAAAACAAGCGCTTGTTTTGAGGCAACCCAATATTTATTTTTCTGTTACTTTTCATTCTTGTTTCTACTCACTATTTATGGCTTCTTTTTCTTTTATTTTTCATTGTTCTTTTATTTTATTATTGTTTAAATATTAATAAAAGTTCTCTTCTTTGATCAGATCAAACGGAGTAAAGATTCAGCAAAGAAAGGTGGACAAAACAGAGCCAAATAGCCCTATCCAAGGTGCCAAACAGCCTCTATTCCAGGTTTTATTCCTGTCCAGAACCCCTTAACCCTGCAGCCAAACACCTCCTATCCGCTAATTAAAACCCCAAAACCTAAACTTTTTTTTTTCATTTCTTTTCTCCCCCATTTGATTAGCCATCGCAAACACATTCCTCCACCCTTCCAACCACCGTTCACCCTAAAAGCTTCGCCGCCACGATGGTGCACACTTAGAGCTACGCTACCGCCAACTCTATGTTCACCGTCAACTCGCGTTGCCGTCGCCTTTACGCGCCCCAAACCATCGATCTCATCGACGCCCCTTCCTCATCCTCATCCTCACCGTTGATCGATGCTTCAACCTCGCCTGACGCGCCGTCTTCCTCTCCTTCCTCCCTCTCCTCGTCTTCCATGGCTGGACCCCAAGAGACCGTAGCTCCACCATCATCACCCTTGCACGCACCCACCGATCCGGCTGCAGCCTCCCTCAACTTCTCCCCCTCTACGACTCCTAATACGCATACAAGCCCACCATCCGTCGCGCCTACATCCTCTCCCCTGACCTTTGGCCACGAAACCCACAATCCTGCTCATTCACAAGACGATCGACCACGACTCCTCCTAACGGCCCAACCAACGGAGCGCTCTTCACCACCGTCACGCACGACCCGAATGGGCCCCACAAAAATAGCTTTCTCTACCGACATCGAGTCCTCCCAGCTTTCCCAACAACCACGATGACGACTCGAGCCCACACCAGTGGTAGCTTCGGCTTCTTCCTCTAGCAACACTGCCGACTATTCCATCCCGAATGACGAGCACCGCCAATATCTTCTTGGGGCTGAACATACCTTTTCGCGTCAACGTTTTACCCCCGGAGGGCCAATTGCATGGTAACCTTTCTTTCACATCCTCTACTGCTTGAAACAGGTATGATTTCCTTCACCATAAAGCGATTGTACCTTGTAAGTGTCTGTCGATTCCTATTTTGGCAGCCTTGAATATTGAAACTGTTGTTAACGATTACTTCAAGAATATTGGCTGGGTTGGAAATTTTGATGTACCTTATCCTGCCTATTATGAACTTGTTTTTGAATTCTATTCTACCTTTCAATTTAATCGGCACAATCCTATTTCGATTGACAAACCTGGTGTTGTCAAATTTCGACTGTTAGGTACGATGCATAGTTTATCTCTTATTGATTTTAATATTGCTTTATCTTTTGTAACTGAAGAGTATGCTATGTCTCGTGATTTTCGAGAGCGCTTGTGTACATTTCTCTCGCTTTCAAAGTCGTTGAGGCTTTTTCTTTGTTAACTAATAATGTTGAGATCAGATATAGCCCAAAACATCGAAGGATTTATGGTTTCGCGGCTCTGCTTTATGTTACATACACCGTTATTTAGCTTATGATTTTTCAGGCTGTCGAAAGCTCCGACGAACGTCTCAAAGACGGAGCTCTTCTTTTTATGGTGTATGTGTACCGGTCGTCCAGTTAATTTGGGCTACTAGTTTGCACTTCAATTCGAGCATGTTATCAAAGCTAAACGACCTCTCATTTTAGGTTCTCTTATTACACAACTGTTGTTTTCTTTGCATGGTTCTAACGTTCCTATTTCAGATTTACATGTTTCTTGTCAGGCCGATCCTTTAGATGCCCATTGCCTCGACTCCATGGGACTACTACTTGGCACTCCAACCTCCTTCCACTTTGTTTCTCCGGGTGTTCGTTCTACACCATCCGAACGCGTCTTTCGACAACGACATCAACCTGATACACCAGCAGCTGCCCCAGCCCAACCCCCATCTACTGTTGAACAATGTTTAGAGCGCATTGAGGCTCGACTCGACACTTTTAGTGAGCAGCTCACCGAACTCATCGCTCTCATCCGCACTCGACAGTAGCTCAGTAGCCTAACAGGGAGTTTTTCTAAACTTTTCTTCCTATTTATTCCTTTTTGCCTCCATATTGAGGGCAATGTGTTTTAAGTAGGGGGTACTCTTCAGACATCGCATATTCTACTCGAGATTTGTGTTTGTCGCTTGTGCTCTTTTAGGTTGTCCATACATTTTTTTAGAACAGTCTGTCGCTAATCATGCCCAAGAATTTGCCCACGACTTGCCACTGCTTGACCCACATGCATGCTTCTTGGCCACTGAGTTAATTTTGATTCTGTCTATTTGATTTTATCTCTATTGTTTTATTCTTATTAGGCCAATAATATTTATGTTTAATATCAAGTGGACACTTAATATATTTGCATGCCTAAGTTATGTTCATGACTATTAGGAGGTTATTAAAACTTATTTTTGGCACTTGATTATTTCTCTTAGGTCCTCTTGAAGTTTATGTTTCGCGAAAATTGTGATTAATAAATATTTTCAAGGTTATGAGTACAGCTTAGAACGTGACTGACTGAGTAACCGGGGTAGGGTGCTTGGGTTGTCATTCTACTTCACGTCAAAAGGTTTTGTGACGTAATAGGTAAAAATCCGCTAGCCAAGGTAATGAGTATGGCTCAGAACGTGACTGATTGAGTAACCGGGGTAAGGTGCTTGGGTTGTCATTCTACTTCGCGTCAAAAGGTTGTGTGACGTGACGGGTGAAACTCCGCTAACCGAAAATAAATAATTTTTAAGAGTATGTTGAGCTGAGTAACCGGGGTAGGGTGCTTGGGTTGTCATCTCTCTTCGCGTAAAAAGGTTTGATATATTCCTAAGTAAATAAAAATTCTTTTCTCCAAAAAAAAAAGAACAATAGTACGAATAAAATTTCAGCTAAGGACTAAAAGTGGGAATAAGTAGAGTGTCTCGGTAAGTTTGGTAAATCACCTAATTGTCATGAAATAATTCAAGACGATTTTAATTTTTGTGTGTGTTAATTAGAATACTTTTTCTATTTGACTAATCTTTATAAAAATTTGGAGTAATAATTTCTTTCAGGATCTAATTTTCACAGTGGATAGGAACCATACTTGAGGGCAAGCATGGGCTAAGTAGGGGGGATTTGATAACACTCTAGAATGTCATGTCTTTACGTGATAATTGCATATTAATTATGAGTGTGATTCTACTAATTTGGGCTATTTATGGACTTTTATCTCATAGGGACTAAATTGGAGACCAAAGCAAAATTTAGGGCCAAAACTGTGAAATTAAAGATAAAAATGGACCAATGTGCAACAAAGGGAAAAGATGGTGCCAAAAGTGTAAACATGGAGGACAGAAGGATTGAAATGCAAAAGGAAGAGACTTTGCTTTATCAAACTCTATTTTTTATTATATTAGGATAATTACTTAGGATTATTTAATTTCTTTATTTATCTTTATTTATCTTTAATTAAATTGTAATTATCTTTGGGAGTTTGAGTAGGACTAGTCCATCTACCTTAGCACTATAAATAGGGGATGAAGTGGCTCATTTTGGGTGTTCATTCTTTTTCTGAAAACTCTCTCCCTGTAGCCTTTTGTGCTTTTTATATTTATTTCAATAAAAATTCTTTTCTCCACTCTCTTATATTTATTTTCTTTCACATCCCACCCATGAGCCACTAAAAATCCATCTAGCTAAAGGTTGTCGAATTCCCTAAAAGGTTCTTGAGGCTTAGAATTGCACTTAACTTCCTCACCAAGTATTCATCGCTTTTTCAGATTACGGGCCGACGCTCAATCCATGTCCCTTAAGAAGTGATCTTTACAACGTGTGCAAGGAACGGCCGCTTTGTATATTTTGAGGAGGTCGCACAGTCGGTTCGTTAACTTATTGCGTCAGAGGTTGGCGGGCCCAAGAGATAAAATGGCGTGGTATTCACCATTGAGAAGCGTTGATCTAGAATAGATGACCCCACGGAAGCCGTTGTAAGCTAGAGTCAGGTTCCTTAAATCTGTAAGTCTAAATTCTTGGAGCTGGTAGTCGTAGGTGTCCTCTTCCACTATAACTGGCTTACTTGGATAGAGGAAGGTCATCTAAAAGCCAAATATTGAACCCAAGGTGGAACGAGACAACCGGAGGCTAGAATCTCGCCAAATAAGAAACCCCCTCTTCTTTAACTCTTTTATTTTTCCTTTTAATTTTCGCGATTTACTTTCATGATTTTAATTCCCTTTATATTCAATTTTTATCCCAGATCAAAATTATTAATTTGTTTTTTTATTTTTCCAGGAATGCCTATTTTTTTGGGCACGATTCTGCCCAGGATTTCAAAAATTAGGCATTTGTCTAATCCGATCCCTGTGGATTCGACCTTACTTCCCCTTTACTGTTATTTTTATTATTTTATGGAATAGGATATTATTTTTGGTGCTTTCAACGACGCATCAGAAAGGTTGTTGCCTATGCATCTCGGCAGTTGAGGCCTCATAAAATTAACTATCCGACGCATGATCTGGAGTTGGCTGCAGTGGTTTTCACGTTGAAAGTGTGGAGGCATTATTTGTATGGAGAGAAGTCAGTGATCTACACTGACCATAAGAGTTTAAAGTATCTGTTGACTCAGAAGGAGCTAAATTTGAGATAGCGAGGTGGGTGGAGCTATTGAAGGATTACGACTGCACGATCGAATATCATCCGGGTAAGGCAAATGTAATGGTGGATACACTAAGTCAGAAGGTAGTATCGAATCTGAGGGCGATGTTCGCTCATCTTATTCTATATGATGATGGGAGCTTGCTAGCTGAGCTGCAGGTAAAGCCGATATGGTTAAGTCAAGTAAAAGAGAAACAGTTGGTGGATGATGTTTTGAGTGCTAAGCTTACACAAGTTCAGAATGGGGGATTAGAGGACTACAGTGTGAATAGCGACAGGGTTTTGTGCTTTCATGGTAGGGTCTGTATGCCAAAAGATATGGAGCTGAGGTAGAAGATTCTTCGGGAATCGCATAGTAGCCCTTACGCTATGCATCCTGGAGGGAGTAAGTTGTATAGAGATATACGGGATCAGTTTTGGTGGCCTGGATTGAAGCAGAAAGTTACAGAATTCGTGGGAAAGTGCTTGACGTGTCAGCAAGTCAAAGCTGAACACCAAGTGCCTTCGGGACTGCTGCATCCAGTGAAGATTCCTCAGTGGAAGTGTGAGAGAATTATAATGGATTTTGTTAGTGGGCTTCCTCTTACACCTACCAAGAAGGACTTGATATGGGTAATTGTGGATCGATTGACAAAATCGGCTCATTTTATACCTGTTTGTAGGGATTACTCTCTGCAGAGGTTGGCGAGGTTGTATGTAGCGAAAATTATGAGACTGCATGGGGTGCTAGTATCAATCATATCAGATAGGGATCCTAGATTTACGTCGAGGTTTTGGAGGGCGTTGCATCAGGCTTTGGGCACCAGGTTGGACTTTAGCACTGCATTTCATCCGCAGACGGATGGCCAGTTTGAAAGGGTGATTCAGGTGTTAGAAGATATGTTGAGAGGATGTGTTATCGACTTCAGGGGTAGTTGGGAGGAATTCTTGCCCTTAGCAGAGTTCGCGTACAACAATAGTTATCAGGCTAGTATTTGAATGGCGCCGTATGAAGCACTGTATGGACGAAAGTGTCAGACTCCTACTTGTTGGATAGAACTGGGTGAACGCCATGTGTTGGGTCCATAGATTGTGGCAGAGTTAGAGGAAAAGGTTAAGGTAATTCGAGCTCGATTGAAGGAGGCATCCGATGCATGTAAGTCGATCATGATCTTAAGCGAAAGAGATAGAATTTATGATAGGTGACCGGGTTTTTCTGAAGGTTTCACCGTGGAAGAAGGTGATGAGATTTGGACGTAAGGGTAAGCTGAGTCCCAAGTTTATAGGACCTTATCGGGTTTTGAAACAAGTGGGACCAGTGGCATACCAATTGGAGTTGCCTTCGGAATTGAAACAGATGCATGATGTGTTTCATGTGTCAATGCTACATCGTTACAGGTCGAATCCGTCTCACGTGGTGCCAGTAGAGGAAGTTGAGTTGAAGCTAGACTTGTCCTATGAAGAAGAGCCAATTTAAATCTTGGAGAGAGATGTAAAGGTGTAACAGAGAAAGTCAGTACCTCTAGTCAAGGTGTTATAAGCGGAACCATGGTTCTAAGAAGCGTCGGGGAGCCAAGGAGATGATGAGACAAAGAATACCTCACTTATTTTGACTGTAATTTCGAGGTCGAAATTATTTTTAAGGGGGTATAACTGTAATATTTGGGATTTAGGGGTCATGCAATTTAATTCATATCTGCGTGTTAGTATGCTCAGATGTCGCTTGAGTGTGTTTGGGGCTTGAAACCTTGGGGTTAAGTTTAGGCCTTGGGAAAAATTTTTGTTTGAAGCCTTTAGGGGGGAGAGCTAAGGGAGCTAGGCCTTAAAGGAATTAATGCGTGGGTTATGACACAAGAAGTGAGGTGGTGGAGTGGCAAGGGGACGCTACCTAGGGTGTAGGGAGTTTGCGTCAAAGGGAGTGCAAGGAGGAGGATGTTCGAGTAGCATGGAATGCATTTTGGGAGGTTGCTTTTTGTGTCAAGAGGTAGAGGAGTTATAGTTGGCATGGGCACTTGAAGATAGGAGGTTTGAAATAGCCAAACATTTTGAATGTGTGGTGGAGAGCTAAGCATGAGGTTTGACTCATTCAAACTCATTTGAATGAGGGTTGTAGAGGGAATTTAGGAGAAAAATGTGGAGGGTGTTGGCTAGTTGGATGATAGTTGAATCTTTGAAGGGTAAAGAAGGGGAACATTCGGTTTTGAGCCTAGGGAGAGGGTTCCGAAATTTGGTGTTAGTGTAAGGGGTATTTGTTTTCGGCATTGGTTGGTGCTTAACACTTTTGGTAGTTTTCTCTCATTTTCTTTCTTAAAAACTTCCTAGCCAAATCACAATTCTCTCTTCTCCTCTCTTCCTTTTCTTTTCGACAACTTGGAACCTTGATTGTTTTAGTAAAAAGCCGAATAGCTCCTCTCTTTCTCTTGGTGGCCGAATGCATTTATCATTGTGAGACCATTGTCAAACATCATAAACTTCAACCATTTTCTTCTCCACTTTCACCCATTACTTCTATACCTTGGCCGAATCTTCCATTTACCATTGCCCTTCTCTTTTCTTTCAAATTTTATTTACTTTATTTCTTTTATTTGGATATTTCCTCAAGCAAAGATCTCTGTCTTTGAATCTGTCTGAGTTTAATATCTTTTGGGTGGTGAGTATTCTCTTCTTTAGGAATCGTTCTCTTTTCCTTTCATTTTGGTTTGTCGAAACCAAATGGTTAACCTTGGTTCTTGGGTGTGGCCGAATCTTTTTAAGGCCTTAACCTTGTGTCTCTTTCATTTGCAGCTAACGTAAGAGAGCGTTAGGGATCTCTCGGGTTCCGATTATTCGAAGGTGAGGAGGTTATAATGTTTGGCTGAAGGCCACTTTGCTTAGGCTATGGGTATTAGGCCGAATCTAACATGGTTTTTGTAGGGGATTTTGACAATCTCAAAGTGCAAGCATATAGCCTTCGGGTTCTAGTCGACTGAGGTAAGGGTATTCTTTTATCAAGTGTTCTTTTTGGTTTCGTTTAGATCTGATTCAATATCTTAACAGGGTTTTCTGACTAAGATATTATTGATGGATGCGAGTACCAGCCAAGGGGAGAAAGGGGTCGGACACGTAGTCCTTACCCCTAAATAAAAGAAGCGATCGGTTTCTGCGGTCCAGATTTGCCTCCGGGGTGTGGGCCAGCATCGAAACAGGATCATAGGCAGATAGTGGTGGTGTCGGTTAGGGATAGCGTCGACGTAGAGGGCGTGATTTTACGAGTTATCAGGTGTGTAATTAACACACTATTTATTTTACTTATTTAAATTAATTATGAGTGGTAATCGAAATAGTGGCTGTGGTGATGCTATTACCTGATTTGGGTAATTTGGTACCAGGTTAGTATCTTTCTTATATCAAAATCGTGGATGGATATATGTGGATCTTCGTAAGCATGTTAAATTTGCACACCTAATATGTTCATATAATTACATTGTCATTTCATCATAATATAATATATGTGCATGGGGATCGGGATATATCTAATGAAGGAAAGGGTATACATTTATGTACGTGGATTGATGTTAGCCTTGAGCTACATCGTGGGTTGATGTTGGCTCCGTGCCTCATCGTAGATTGATGTTGGCTCTGTGCCTCATCGTGGATTGGTGATGACCTTGAGTCACACTGTGGATATTGTGATTTAATCACGTGGATCAGTGGCTAGCCCACTAAGTGGACTTTAAGCAGCACGACTGACAAAGAGGTGTGTAGTGGATGGAGGGTCAATTTAGTAATCCCCAGTGTGTGGTAAGGTGATATACGGGGTGTGTAGCGGTTGGATACTAGGTTGGGGTTGGGTTAGCATTTTGCATCATCATGCGTGGTATGTGGATATATGTGGATGTGGGCCAAGCCCATTTGTGGAATACATGTGGATTAATTGCACATCGAGTCAAAATGACTCACCCTGCTTTTCAAACAATATGTAATACATGATAATCGGGCCGGCCGAGTGGATTCGGTGGCCATGCGTAAGCCGCTTTATTTCTTAAAGTACATTATAAACTTTTAATTACTTTTTGGGGTATTTTTATTGTAATAAGGCCGCTTTAAATACTTCGGTTTTATTTAAGTTGTTGATTTGCTATCAAATGATTAATTTATAAAGAGGCTCTAGAATATCTGCAACACTTGAATTTAAATGAGGTTTTCAAAGCATAGATTACTTGAACAATTCGTTTTCCAAATATTTCCGAACAATTGAAGATTTTGAACTTGTGTAACTCGAAAGTTTTATTTTTAAATAAATTGCTAAGTTTAAACGAGAAACCCTTTCCGCACGAAGTTTTAATTCTAGAACTTAAAAATCATTTTCTTCACCTGTAAAAACTATATTTTCTTAATACCTTTCCTAGTAACATTTCGAATTTGGCCGTGGTGTTTTGGGCCGGGTTTGGGACGTTACATGGACTCAAATCGAATCCAAGTTGAAGAACAAGAAATAAATTGTTTTTGAAAATAAAATAAAACCTAATTAAAATCCTAACTATAATTAAATCTACTAGCTAAAACCTAAAAACGACTTCCCAATCAGCCTCCCATAGCTTAGCATAAGTCTTGCTATTTATAGGCAAAGTTAGCTACTTAATTAGGTCAATTACAAGCCTTAATTATGCTAAATATGGATTGTGCAGATGAAAACACCCTTAATTAATATTTTCTCTCCTTCTTATGCATGTTACGACACACAAATTCGAATCTCACATCTAGAGTCCGTTCCACTGTGTTGCAACCCTGAAAGCTCGTGTTACGACCCGATTGCTATTTCTGATGCTTTTAGGCTTGAAAATAGGTGTCTTGCACACTCAATGAACTTGTTAAAACAATATTAAAACCTATATTGGCCTAGTAGGTCAACTAACTCAAATTTATTGCGTAAAAACGCTTATTTTGTAAGAAATTAAATCTAAGCTAATAAAACTGAAAATGCGTAAAAACTATGTAAAATAACTGAAAAACAAGCTCGTTAAGTGCCAAAAAGTACCTAATCTACCACTACAACTTATGGTAGGTCAATCATGTGTTTTAAGTAATGTAGTTGGTGCAAGAAACGACTTGAGCCAAATGAAATAGATGTTAGAGGACTACTCAAAATATCACAACATCAAAGACATGAAGACACGACATTGAAGCTGAACATGCACTTAGGAAGAGAGTTTCAAGAAATATTAATATTGCATGTGGACTGTGGCTAAAGTTGTGACATTGAATACTAAAGGTCGCACCATTGACAAGTAAAGTTGTGACATTCAATAGATAAAGTCGTGACACTCACGACAGTAGCCAGAGGTGAAATTCGATCACAACGTTGCAGCGAAGTCACAACACTGAGAGGCAAAATTGCGACACCTTTGCTACCCTATAAAGACTCGAGCAAATTGTCAAGAAAGCCATGACACCATACCTATGGCATCGTGACATTGAAGCTCAACGAACCTAAAATCTGAAGGGGCGCTTCAGTCCACACAATCGAAAATTTACGTGTAACTCAGGGTAGAGTCGTCCAAATTAGGTCAAACCTTAAAATTAGTCCAAATACTACTTTATAAAGATGATTAGGGGAAATTCTTATATTTTGTAGTCACTAAGTAGTTTAGTTGTAAGGATTCTCTACAAAGTTGTTATTTTGATTTTAGTTTTCCAACAATTGTAGACTTGCAATTTCATTCATTATTTAGATAAATTAATTTTTCGTTAATTTCATTCATGTGGATTATTATTATCAAGAGTGATCAAACAAATCCATCTATGAGAATTTTAGTTTCTGCTCCAACACAATCTCCACAATTAGAATCCACCAATCAACTATTGAGCATCTTTAAACCCTTTTAATTGTTCATTGTTAAATCTATTAGCCAATTTTGGCCCAACAAAAAAAATTAAAACTCAAAACAAAACAGACCCGAAGCCCAAAAAAATTAAACCCTAGCCCATTACAGAAAATGAAACAATAGCCTCCCTAACTGTAACACCCCAAACCCGGCCCATTCGTTACGACTGAATTTGAAATGCCACTGCGGAAAATGTTTGAAAATATCCTGACTTGCGGTGGAACTTGAAAATTTTGTTCTTATTCAAAAACCATGTCCATTTAAAATTTTTAAATAATATAAGCTTGATAAAAATATCCAAATTAAAACTTTATTATATATATAGATTTATGAAAATAAAACCATTTGCGAAAGATATCTTAATTGTCAATCCATAATAAAACATAATATTAAAGATACTTAATAAAAATACTTAAATACTTTAATAGGCCTTATTACAATAAACACTTAATCAAAATACTGAAAATATAAATACTTAATTAATTAAATAAAATGTCTTCTGCATGGGCCACCTCGTATCCACTCCAAACCCGGTCCAAGCATCATATCACCTGCGATGTTTGATAAAATATTTGGGTGAGTCACACGGACTCAGTGTGTAACTAATCCACTAGATTCCACCCACATGTTAACCACATATTAACACATATATCAGATAATAATTATCATAATCACATATTACCACATTCTGGGCTTGGCCCACATTCATATCACATTCATATAATAGTGTAAATAACCACATGTTTCCACATACTGGGCTTGGCCCATTACCACATTATTCCACATATCATATACCTGGCTTGGCCCATTTCTCATTCCAATCCACATTCACATTTTGGGCTTGGCCCATTTCCACATTAATACCTCATTTCACGTGTCACATAGAATTATGCAAAGTGCACCCAACCCAAACCTAGGGTCCATCCTCTACACACCCCGTATCCAAATTTACCACACACCGGGGATTATCAAATCACCCTCTCCTTTTCACTCCAAAAGGCAATAAATGCCATCCACATGCAATAAAGCACAAAATCCACAACGCGACCTCGGGCGGCGCCAATCCACGATGTAGCCGTAGCTAACACCAAAACCACGATGGGACACATAGTCACTCATCAACCACGATATGGCACTTAGTCGATATCAACCACGATGAGGCACATAGCCACTCATCAAGCCACGCCAACTAAATCACAATTAATCCACAACGTGACCTCGCCAATGTCAATCCATGATGTAGCTCAAGGCTAACATCAAACCACGCATCAAGTACACCCGCATCTTCTTTCATATCCCAACCATGCACATGCAACATGTATCAGTGGCATAATAATAATAAATGCATGCACATGTTATTAAGGCAGACCATCATATTTCCATAGGCATAGTCACATTCACATCGGCACTTTTACATTCGTATCAACAGATAATACTAAACTGATTATCGATATACCCCTTTTTAGGGTAATCACCACAGAACTGCCACTGCACTGGTTAGCACATAATTCACATATGTAAATATAGCAAAAACTCGAAAAACGGTGGGTTAATCACACACCTGACTATTTAGCGGAATCCCAACTATTTGATTCTAACCCGATGAACGGGGTTTTTCCTCCTCCCTTAATGTCGATTTGGTCTCCTACCAAATCCCAGAGGCTTTGGTTATCTCTGCCGATTTACCCCTTACTAAACTAAATCCCGAATCACCACTTGCTCCTTGAATAGTCGAAATCCCTTAATCTCTGCAAATCCCGAAAGACTCCTTTAATGCTCCCAACGTTTGTTTAGAGAGACTACAAGAAAGTAGTCGACGGCACCTTCCTTGATGATTCGACTTATGCTCTAAATGGTGACTACACATTCGGCTATGGCTCTCAAAAGAAGATGGGGTATTCAGCTATTCAAGGAATAAAAAGAAAGGATTTGGGGTTGAAAGAAAATAAAAAGAAAAGAAGAGGAGGGGAGTAATGGAATTTCGGCAAAGCAACACTAAAGAAAAACTAACAATTTTCAGCACTTAACCCCTTCCTTATGACCGAATTTACCAACACCAAGAGCCCATCAATCGGCCACTACCTCTCCCCCTTATCACATCCAAAATTTTCTCCATTATTATCTCTTTATCACCCACTTAAATAAATAAAATAAACAACAATATCCCTTACTAATATCTCATTTAATCTAAATAAAATAAAACCATAATTAAAATAAATAAATAAAACTACAATTATCTTATATCTACCATCTTAAAATAAATAAATAAAACTACACTTATCCTACTCTTAGCCAAATTAATAAAAATAAAACCAAGCATTATCCTTATCATTTGAGAGTCCATATGTCATCCCACTACTCCTGCCTCAAGGAAAATAAAACAAAAATAAAACCCAACTCATTTGTCGCCTACATGGTTCAACATGGGACCCATTGAACCCTTTGAAGCAAGCTGCAGTAACGCCTGTGCACTCTCTGCTGGTTCTTTTGTGACATAATTCACCTTGAATTTCTTTTAAGACCTACTTAGCCCAAGTGCCTTCTTGCCGCACAAAAATAAAACACCCATTTGCTTTCCACGCTACTTGAACCTAAGATCTGCGCTAAGCGTCACCTCCAGGCCCTTAAGTGGCACCTTGCAGCCACTTTACCAAGGCCTGCTTTATGTCCAAAGACCACTGCATATTTCCTTAAAGTCATCTTCAGTCTAACCTCCCTTCTTGACGCAAAATAAAACACTCCCATGCTGCCCTCAAGACTCGAACTCCAGACCCTTGTTGGCGCTATTCCTGTGCCTTAAGTGGCGCCCTTAAGCCACTTTACCAAACCCCTTTATGACCCAAAACACCCACAAATTATTCTTAAGGCCTCCTCACTTAATTTCCTCTTTTACACTTAAATCCAAAATTTTCCCAAAGCTTTCACCTTCATTCTAAAGTTCTAAAAACTCTTAAAACATCTCCAAATACCCTTAAAACCCACTAGCACTTGGGTTATACTCCAAACGCATAACCCCTAATCTAGGATGTTACAGTTCTACCCTCCTTAAAAATAATTTCGTCCTCGAAATTACTTACTAACGAATAATCGCACATTTTAACTCACCGCACTACGCTTATGTTGCGCACTCTGATCTTAACAAAACTAACACATTCCTTAGATACTATCTCAAGATTCGTATTCAAAGTTCCATACTTCACTAGCATACAAACACGAACTATCTTACCTTCTAGGCACAGTTTCTAAGTTCACATCCAGAGTTCAAGCACTTCACTAGCACATAAGAATGAACTATCTCAAAGTAATAAATAATATTTCAAAATCAAGGAACTTACCCACTATCACTTCCTTGGTTGCCTCGCATCCAAACCTTTAGCACCTCTACTTGGCGTTCCACGACCTTGGCCGAAACCATTTCCTCCATGGTTTGGGCCACGAACCTTCGTTGCCTGAGGACAATTCTTAACCAAATGAGCCTTAGATCCACATCGAAAACATACCTTACTATTAAACCAACATTCTCCTGTGTGAGCTCTCCCACACTGAGCGCATAGACGACTCCGATTCTCAGCAATGGGTACAGGTGCACGCACAGGATTCTCAATCCTTAGTCTTTTCTGAACATCTCCAAATAATGTTGACGGTCCAAAGCTTCTCTTATTCTCGTTCCTATTCTTTTCTCGCTTTCTCTTACGCCCTTCTTAACTTCTTCACTATCCGAGCTTTCTCCACCGTAATGGCAAAGTCTCTTTCTCGTGAGGAGCAATCAACTCTCAGAACTCCTCTCGTAGCCCATCTTCGAATCGACACACCTTTCAGAATCAAGAGCCACGATCCCTTTGGCGTCGACTTAACTGCATAAATTCAACTTCATACTGCTATCGACTTGCTTCCTTGAACTAAGTTTAGAAACGCCTTCCTCATGCGAGTCTAAGTAGCTAGATCCAACGTATTTCCTTCAAACTTAAGCTTAAAATATTCCTAATCCACTCGATGCCCGCGGAACACCTTGCTCGACAAAGTGAGCCACCATCGATAAGCTTTATCTCGAGCAACGAGACAAGACCTTCACTTTTCCTCGTGAGTACAAATCCAAATCGCCCATAATTCTTTCAACCGCCTCCAACCAATACTCCGCTACATTCGAGCTACTCCTCGATACTCCTCTAAAACTTCTACCCATTTGACCTAAGTCTTTCCGATACTGATTTTCGAGCTCCATTTCCCATACTAGCTCCTACCACACGTTCTAGTACTCGCAACATAACGCGTGATACTGCATCATCCCTCGTCTGATCTTGCTGCTCAACACCAAAAGCTGGTGGTAGTGGCGGTGGTACCCTATTCTGAGATCCTTGACCCGACCTAACGGGTTTCGACACGACCATTCTACCTCTAAGGCGTCCATTTACGACCACGCCCCTAGAACTCATGTCTAACGCTACGATTTATCCGATTAAAATTTTATACATTAGTACTTTTGTTCCACTGATTAACCGCGAACAATTTTATGAAAAGAAGTTTTAGAAGTTGTTATTTCGATCACACAAAGTTTCGGTTCAAGTTCTCTACTCTAATTCAGAGAGTCACATCCATTCCTCAATGGAAGCACATTTATTCATCAACAAGAACACATTCATTCAGTGGTATCTACCACACACATTCACTATTCGGACATTTCTGCCCGTTCCTATTCTAGGGGTATTTTCATCATTTGTCCTATAGAGGTATTTTGGTAATAAACCAGGATCAATTTAAAAATCTTTATAAACTAAAGGTTTTTCAAAAACTCAGGGTAATCTTGAAAATTTGTTTTTCCAAATCGAGGTGTTGCAAAAATTTGTAAATCCAAGTTATTTTTAATTTTGAAAGTTAGGCATTTCAGTAAATTCTCCAAATCAGATATCTTGATATTTGTAAAATGAAGTTTTTGGTATTTTTGAAAAGTAGAAACATTTTAGCAAAAGTCGAGGGTATTTTTTTTGAAAATCTTAAAAACTAAGGGTATTTTAGTAATTTATCACACAGGGGCATTTTAGTAATTTTCCCAAATCAAAATACCTTTAATTTTTTGTAAAATAGAGTTTTTGAACACTTTTTCAAAATAGAGAAATTTTATTAAAATCGAGGGTAATATGGTATTTTTAGAAACCAAGGGCATTTTCGTAATTCTTCCACCAGGGGTATTTTAGTAATTTGGCAATTCAGAAAATTTTTCGAGAAATTTTTCAAAATAGATTTTATTACAAATCAAGGGTAAGTTCAGATTTAAAACTAGGGTTTTATAGAAAAATTTACTACTAGTCCCTTTCGGGTTTTAGTTATTGGGTTTAGCCTATGAATAAGTCATCTTGGTTAGGGTGAACCGTAGCTACGCACTAGGTAGGATTCAAGTAAAGAGGAGGTGAGTCGCTAGGACCTGCATAAGTACCAAGCTCTTCAATCCACTCCTAGACATGCGCACAATGGTTGCCCCACCTTAACTCAAATGACTTACTTCACATGTTTGTTTAATAGTCCTTAAGTCTTATGCATGTGTTTAAGTGCACTAGCCCTAGGTTCAATAGCCCTAATATTCTAATCTACGAGCCCAAATAAGCCCATAACAGTTCACATAAACAATCACTTCAATAATTAGAAGTACTTACTCGGTGGACTTGGTAGAGATACAAAGCCATGCCAAAATAACTCAAATAAAAGTCCATATTTTGAAAAGCCCATTTTGAAAACATTTTGGACCTAAAACCCTCAAAGCCGAAGTTTTGAATCTGCTCGATACCAAACCAGAACACCCCAAACCCGCCCATTCGTTACAATCAATTTGAAATGCCACCATGGAAAACGCTTGAAAATATCCCGACTTATGGTGGAACTTGAAAATTTTGTTCTTATTCAAAACCATGTCCATTTAAAATTTTTAAATAATATAAGCTTGATAAAAATATCTCAATTAAAACTTTATTATATATATAGATTTATGAAAATAAAACCATTTATAAAGATATCTCAATTGTCAATCCATAATAAAATATAATATTAAAGATACTTAATAAAAATACTTAAATACTTTAATGGGCCTTATTACAATAAACACTTAATCAAAATACTGAAAATATAAATACTTGATTAATTAAATAAAATGTCTTCTGCATGGGCCACCTCGCATCCACTCCAAACCCGGTCCAAGCATCATATCACCTGCGATGTTTGATAAAATATTTGGGTGAGTCACACGGGCTCAGTGTGTAACTAATCCACTGGATTCCACCCACATGTTAACCACATATTAACACATATATCAGATAATAATTATCATAATCACATATTACCATATTCTGGGCTTGGCCCACATTCATATCACATTCATATAATAGTGTAAATAACCACATATTTCCACATACTGGGCTTGGCCCATTATCACATTCTTCCACATATCATATACTGGGCTTGGCCCATTTCTCATTCCAATCCACATTCACATTTTGGGCTTGGCCCATTTCCACATTAATACCTCATTTCACAGGTCACATAGAATTATGCAAAGTGCACGCAACCCAAACCTAGGGTCCATCCTCTACACACCCCAAAGATCCAAATTTACCACACACCGGGATTATCAAATCACCCTCTCCTTTTCACTCCAAAAGGCAATAAATGCCATCCACGTGCAATAAAGCACAAAAATCCACAACGCAACCTCAGTCAGCGCCAATCCATGATGTAGCCGTAGCTAACACCAAAACCACGATGGGACACATAGTCACTCATCAACCACGATATGGCACTTAGCCGATATCAACCACGATGAGGCACATAGCCACTCATCAAGCCATGCGAACTAAATCGCAATTAATCCACAATGTGAACTCGGTCAACATCAATCCACGATGTAGCTCAAGGCTAACATCAAACCACGCATCAAGTACACCCGCACTTCTTTCATATCCCAACCCATGCACATGCAACATGTAACAAAGGCATAATAATAATAAATGCATGCACATGTTATTAAGGCGACCATCATATTTCCATAGGCATAGTCGATTCACATCGGCACTTTTACATTCAGATCAACAGATAATACTAACTCGATTATCGATATACCCCTTTTAGGGTAATCACCATATAATCGCCATCGACCGGTTAGCACATAATTCACATATGCAAATATAGCAAAAATCCGAAAAACGGTGGGTTAATCACACACCTGACTATTTAGCGGAATCCCGAACTATTTGATTCTAACACGATGAACGGGCTTTTCCTCCTCCCTTAATGTCGATTTGGTCTCTTACCAAATCCTGGAGGCTTTGGTTATCTCTATCGATTTACCCCTTACTAAACTAAATCCCGAATCACCACTTGCTCCTTGAATAGTCGAAATCCCTTAATCTCTGCAAGTCTCGAAAGACTCTTTTAATGCTCCCAACGTTTGTTTAGAGAGACTACAAGAAAGTAGTCGACGGCACCTTCCTTGATGATTCGACTTATGCTCTAAATGGTGACTACACATTCGGCTATGGCTCTCAAAAGAAGATGGGGTATTCGGCTATTCAAGGAATAAAAAGAAAGGATTTGGGGTTGAAAGAAAATAAAAAGAAAAGAAGAGGAGAGGAGTAATGGAATTTCGGAAAAGCAACACTAAAGAAAAACTAACAATTTTCGGCACTTAACCCCCTCCTTATGACCGAATTTACCAACACCAAGAGCCCATCAATCGGCCACTACCTCTCCCCCTTATCACATCCCAAAATTTTCTCCATTATTATCTCTTTATCACCCACTTAAATAAATAAAATAAACAACAATATCCCTTACTAATATCTCATTTAATCTAAATAAAATAAAACCATAATTAAAATAAATAAATAAAACTACAATTATCTTATATCTACCATCTTAAAATAAATAAATAAAACTACACTTATCCTACTCTTAGCCAAATTAATAAAAATAAAACCAAGCATTATCCTTATCATTTGAGAGTCCATATGCCATCCCACTACTCATGTCTCAAGGAAAAATAAAATAAAAATAAAACCCAACTCATTTGTTGCCTACATGGTTCGAACATGGGACCTCATTGAACCCTTTGAAGCAAATCAGGTAACGCCTTGACCAACTTTGTCTTGGTTCTTTATGACATAATTCACCCTGAATTTCTTTTAAGACCTACTTAGCCCAAGTGCCTTCTTGCCGCACAAAAATAAAACACCCATTTGCTTTCCACGCTACTCGAACCAAAGATCTGCACCAGGCGCCACCTCCAGGCCCTTAAGTGGCGCTTGCGCCACTTTACCAAGGCCCGCTTTATGTCCAAAGACCATCGATATTTCCTTAAAGCCGCCTTCACCTAACCTCCTTCTTGACCCAAAATAAAACACTCCCATGCTGCCTCAAGACTCGAACTCAGGACCCTTGTTGGCGTCATTCCTGTGCCTTAAGTGGCGCCCTTAAGCCACTTTACCAAGCCCCTTTATGACCCAAAACACCCACAAATTATTCTTAAGGCCTCCTCAGCCTAATTTCCTCTTTTTACAATTAAATCAAAAATTTTCCCAAAGCTTTCACCTTCATTCTAAAGTTCTAAAAACTCTTAAAACATCTCCAAATACCCTTAAAACCCACTAGCACTTGGGTTATGCTCCAAACGCGTAACCCCTAATCTAGGATGTTACACTAACTCCCTTCAGCCGCCGACCCTTCAACTCCACCACGTGCGCCATCACCACGCCTGACACCTAAAACAAGCACAGTAGTAAAGAAAGAAAGCATGCGAAAGACACCAGCAATAAATGGCAAACAAACAAAAAATCAGAATCGAAAAATTTTGTAAATTGGCTTTAAAAGCCAGGATCTATCCTTTGTATTTTTTTACAATTTTTTACAAACTATCAGAAATCAAAAGGCAAAGAAAATCAAAAGGTTGATTTCGTTTCTACTTTTCTATCACTATTTACTGTCATTTTTATTTTATTTCGAAATCTTTAACAAACAAAAATAAAAGAGAAGAGCAAAAGGGAAAGAAAATAGACTTAAATCTTGGGGAGCGTCGTCGAAACTGCCTTTCCGTCGTCATGGTCGAACCGAAAACAGAGGGGGTTTTCTCTCCTTTCTCTTCTCTCGCATTTTGAGGCTTCGAAAGAGGGCTAAAAGGCCCGGTCTTGGGCATCGCCACCATCGACATTTGGTGGTACTGGCGGTCTGGCGAGAGAGGATCTTGGCATCGATAGGAAAGGAAAAAGGGAGAAGCTTTAAAGTTTTTTAGTTTTTTTTCCGAGCTTTGGTTTGAACTGAAATAAAACAGAAAAATTGGGTTTTAAGACTCTCAATAAAACAACGTCGTTTGGTTCAGGGGAGACTGCGCATATCCCTTCAAGGGGATATTTACGCGAATGGCCCCTCCCTTCAGCGGCTCCATTCGATTAGGCCCCCTTTTCAATTTTTTCTTTCTTTTAAATTTGGCCCTCAGTTTTATTCTATTTTCGATTTGGTCCCTAGAGCTGTCAAACTGGATGTGCGCATGGGAATTTAGGGAACATTTGCCCATCTGGTCCCCAATAGTTTCGTACCATTCGTTTCGCTCCTAAATCAACTTTTGATTATTTATGATTTATACCTTGAGTTTCGACTAAATTTTTAATTTTGTCCCTGACTTTGTGTAATTTATTCATTTATTTTGCAAGCTTTTTTGTTATTATTGTTCATATGAACTTTTACATATCATTTGTATTAAATTGTCTTTATATATATGTACATATTATTCATTTCGAATTTCTTTGCATACATTAACTATTTTAAACTATGATTTGCTTTAAAATTATGTATATATTATGTATAGCCAACTGTTTTGCATATTTTTATCCTAAATTATTTCATTTGTTAATTACTTTGAAATGTGTTACACGTTCTTTTTTTAAAAAAATTGCTTTTATATATTATTTTAAAACTATTTTTATCCCTTGTTAAAAATCATTTTATATATATGTATATACATATACTACCTATTTTGTTTCTTCTTGTATAAATATATAATCTTTTCTAATAAAAATAAAAATTTTGTATATTACATTTTTTAAAAAAAATTTCTCACTTATTAATCATTTCAACTTATGTATTATTTTAAATTATATTATTTATTTTAAATTTTACATATTATTTAGTCTAAACTATGTTATATGTACTTTTAAAATTCGCTTATTCTTAAATTATTATTTTATTTATTTATTTCAAGTTTCTCATATATTACCTATTTTAAACTTAGATATTATCTATTTTATTTTTTCTTTAACATTTATTTTAAAATTGTTTACTCTAAATTTCTTTGTTACACATTATTTTATTTTTTTTACATATTGTTTTGCTTTAAATTATTTTTCGTTAATTATTTTTAAATTATTTCACATTATCTACTTTAAATTGTTTTAAATATTATTTATTTTAGATTTCTTTAAAATTGTTTTGTCACTTATTCTAAATAGTCTTATATACTATATTTTATTATCTATGTAGAGTCGTTTTTATAAAGTATTCATTTTAAACCATTATGTTTTTAATTATTTTATACCGTTTTACTTTATTTATTTTTGGATTGTTATTCATGATGTTTATTTCATTATTCTTCTATTGTTAATGTTAATATTTGAATAGTGCATGTTATATGATTATTGTCCTTGTGTATTATAATTCGTTTATTCGAATTTTTATATCGTTGTCATTCACTTATAATGTTTTGTACATGTATTATTGTTCCATGTTCATTACCATATTGTCGCTTCGTGTTATCGTATCGTGAATTAAACCTCAATGTATTTATCCAACTTATATCGTCGTATTTTACTTCAAACGAATAACGCATGCCATTCAAATATTATACCCCTATCGTTTTAAAATAAAAATCTTCAAAAATAAAGGCAATATTTCGCGTTTCGAGAATTTGAGATATCGGGCCCTAACTTACGGGGTTTCGATTTTCTTGTTAAACCGAAATAGCTAAATATCCTTTTAAATTTCAAAATATTAAATTTCAAAAATTTAAAGGCGAACTTATTCTTGAGGGTTTTGAAGGTCACATCCTAACTTACGGGATGCGGCATTTCGTTATCTCGGGACGTGTGAGCCTTTGAAGCTCATTTCAATTCAAATCAAGCATTTTCAAAAATAAACACCAATAAAAAGGATCGTATTTTATAATTCATTTTCGTTTTTTCAACTTTCGACATTAAGACACTAATTAATCGATTTGGTACCAATTTTAGGCGTGACGAGGGTCCTAATCCTTCCTCGCACGTAACTGACTCCCGAACCCAATTTTCTCGAATTTCGTAGACCAAAAACATCGTTTTAGTAAACTAAAATGTTTTATTAAAACAAAGATGATCCGATCACACCTAATAAAGATTAGTGGCGACTCCCTTTTATTTTTATTTTCAAAAAACCTAGTCGATTCCTGTTTTCAAAAAAATGGTTTCGACATCTTGGGGACTCCGCTGGGGACTATATGAGAGTCAAGCCAAAATCGATTAATTTCTGTCTTTTCGTCAACAATTGAAAATTCGTTTAAAATTACTATCATTTCATTGCATGTTATTCTTTACTTTCATGGTTTCCTTTATAATATGCCTATTCTGTGGTTTAAATTTCTTGGTGTATCTTTGCATATCGCATTACATTGATTCGTCAATTCTACCCTCTTAAGTGGGAGTAAGAAACTATTCCTTCGTGAGGTCTTCACTTTCGTATAGGATAGTGGATTGCTTTCGGGATACATCCGTACCTGCGTCTTCGTGAGATTTTCATCTCCATATAGTCGTAGGGAAATGTATTCCCCTAAACCGAACTCGGTACACATGAGCCTATAATGGGTGAGGATC
Organism: Gossypium rotundifolium; assembly: GCA_025506655.1. NCBI lineage: Eukaryota > Viridiplantae > Streptophyta > Magnoliopsida > Malvales > Malvaceae > Gossypium > Gossypium rotundifolium. The sequence goes on along the minus strand of CP106733.1, from coordinate 148,915,705 downwards.
GAGGAATCTATCGATTTAGGTACCCTTACTTTAGAACCGAACTACATATAATGAACCCTAAGAGCCTACCCTAGGTAGAACCATGCCAAACCCTAGTGGTTACCCGAGTAGGTGCTTGATTATTTCTTGTTTATTTTGAGTTCTTTCTTGTATGTAATACTGACTTGTTGTGTTGTTATTACATGACATTTCATCATAAAAAGGTGTTGATTCATGTTCGGTTACTAGTTAGAAAAGCTTAGCATGGAAAAGGGGTTTCTTGATAGAGTGGAGGATAATGCGGCCGTCCGAGTATGGTCTGGGAGAATACAACGAGAGAAAGGAGATAGTCTGACCGAGAGATATGAATAAGAGTTATGGGATTTCACCCGTATCAGTGTGACTCAGAATAGTCTGCATAAGTTAAAAGAAATATAGGACTCATGGGGTGACGAGATCAAGCAGCTATTTTACTATAACTACAGTGACCTACCTTATCTACTAGATATAAAGGTGGACAAGCATTTATTTCGAGGCCTCGCTTAGTTTTGGAATCTCGACTATAGTAGCTTCACTTTTAGGAGAGTCTATTTGGTGCCTACCGTAGAGGAGTACATGGCTCTACTTAGTTGCCCGAGAATTAAAGCCAACAAAGCCTATTCCAAAGTTAACGTCCCAACCTTTGTAAAGAAATTGATGAATATAACGGGGATGAGTGAGCAATGGGTTGCAGCTTGAATTAAGCAAAAGGAAGACAACAAGTGCATTCCTTGGAAGAATTTATGAAATGTAATCCTAGCACATCCAGACATGAAAAAGAGGGTTGATGTTTTCACCTTAAGTATCTACGGTTTGGTCATCTTTCCCAAGGCATTAGAACATGTAGAGGAAGCAGTCTCAGACTTGTTCGATAGACTTGATGAAGGAGTCACACCCGTACCTGCAATCTTAGCTGAAACTTTCAGATCATTGAATGCTTGCCGGAGATCGGGCAAAGGGAGGTTCATAGGATGTGCGCAGCTTTTTCTATCATGGTTTCACAACCACTTTTAGATGGTAGAAAAAGTATCATATTGAGTTTTCTCCAAGAACTACTCTCCGTTGAAGGAATTAGTGGCTACACCAAGACGGGACAACCTTTCTAAAGAGAAATAGATAACGATTCTCCAGAATTTACAAGTTGAAGACGTCAAATGGAGAGCCCTATGGATGATCCCTGACGAGATCTTGTATCAGTGTGGAGACTTTGATTGGGTCCCATTACTTGGAATATGAGAGCCATTGGATATGCTCCACTACTTGTGATGAGGCAGTATCACTCAAGGCAGTTCATACTTGTGACATATGGGTTAGCTCAGTGCGAGTTTTCATACAAAGGCGATAATTATAAGAAGAGAGTCCATGAGATATCAAATGCATGAAACCAAACACGTAGGATGAAGGGACTTACCGTAGAACCAATGACGACCCTTGAGTATGATTAGTGGTAGGGTAAAAGAATCAATGACAATATCCTAATGCCAAGTCAAGGAGACGTTCGACCAATAGAAGAGCAGCTATAAGTAATCACATCTGAATTAGAGATCATCAAGCAGGATTTTGAGAAAAGGAGTCAGAAATTGGGAAAGAAGATAGAGCATTTGGAAGAGGAAAAGATGCAGTTAGGGTTGGACGTCGACATCCACAAGCTCGAGGCTAAAAAATTGAAAAAAGGAAAAAAATAAGGCCGAAGAGGATTTTGATAGTCTAAAGACGGATTACAAGAAGTTTCGCATGTTAATTAGAACCACTGGTTTGGGCAAGACAACATAACAATGGAGGCAAGAAATTAAGGAAGAAAAGACTAGAGCCGATCAATGGGAGAAGAAGTTCCAAGATGCTTGAGTACAGGAGGACGCTTGGAAGAGGAGCTTATTGAGAGCCAAAATGAAAAAGAGAGGTTACGAGGTAGCAGAATTGGAAAAGTCACTACATCAGTATCGTAGTCGTAACTCCATAATTGAGTTGAAGGCCAGTCAAAGTAAGATTGAGGAGTTGAAAGGAAGGATAAAGGAGCTCGAGACCGCATTACGAGATAGTAAGATTCAAGTTGAACTTCTTGAAGCAGAAAATGACCATTGGAAAAAGCAACTCCACCATTATCAATGTCAGGTTAGGGACCAAGATCATGTTATAGGTGAAGCTGTGGCTCAAGTTTGAGAAGTAGCCGATCACTTACAAACCTTGGTAGTTTTGGCTGATGTATTAAGTCTAAAATACGAGTCAGAATTAGATCGGGGCCAAAAATTAACTTGGCTTCTTAGGAAAGTCAAGGCTTTGGGTATTAGGGCGAAGTTGTATATGTAATCATCCGCTCTATGTAAAGAAATTTATTTTCTAGTGAATTTGATCTAATGGAATTGAATCAAAATCAACGCCTTTTTTTGCATTCATCTCATTCATTCGCATTACATTACATCATTTGCATTAAAATTCTATAAAAAAGACCCTAATTGATTAAAATTATGATAGTTACCCTGGAAACCAAAGAAAATCCACCAATTACATATCGCTACAATACTTGTCGCAAAACGAAAGCAATGGATCAGAGATTAGAGAGACTAGAACAGATGCAAAAAGATATGCAAGATCAGATGCAAGAACAATTAGCAAAAATGCAGCAAGATATAAGGGATCAGATGCTCGAATCCTAAAAGAACTTGATGAATCAGCTAGCTCAGCTATTGGCTGGAGGACCTGACAAATTAAAAAGCCCTCTGACCAATCCTGGTGACGACAATGAAGAACCTCCCTACCCTTTAGGTTTTACCCCAACACACACCCAAGCGCAACCGGACGCATACCCATAAAGGGTACTTGTCACCATCAGGTCCCAACACTAAGCCGGTATATTAGCACCGATGAATTTTCCAACAAGATCGGGCTCCGATCCGGGAGATCACCCAACTAATCCAGTGTTCTCGACCTCGATGAACTAGCAGAAATAGAGAAGGTGAGGGTAGATGTGTCTAAACAACTTGAAGATCGGTGTAGATGGTTAGAAGAGAAGTTTAAAGCAATGGAGAATGTAGACTACCATGGTGGGGTTAATGCTAAAAACTTAAGCCTGGTCCCAAACCTAATACTCCCACCAAAGTTCAAAACTCCGGAGTTTGAGAAATATAATGGGACTAGCTGCCCTAAAGCTCACATTACGATGTTCTATCGGAAGATAACAAGATACGTCAACAATGATCAGCTGTTAATTCACTGCTTTCAAGATAACTTGATCGGATCTAAGGCCAAGTGGTACAACCAGCTAAGTCGTACTCAAATTAATTCATGAAAGGATTTGGCACAGGCTTTTATGAAACAATACGGCCACGTGACGGACATAGCACCAGACAGAATTACATTGCAAAATATGGAGAAAAAGTCGAGTGAGAATTTCAGACAGTATGCCTAGAGGTGGAGAGAAGTAGCTACACAAGTTTAACCCCCTCTTCTAGAGAAGGAAACGACAATGCTTTTTATCAACACACTGAAGGCTCCATTCATCAACCACATGTTGGGAAGCACTACTAAAAGCTTCTCGAACATAGTGATGTCGGGAGAGATAAAAGAAAATGCAATCAAGAGCGGGAAGATAGACGCGGGAGAAAGTACTAGGAGACCGGTCCCGAGAAAGAAGGACAACGAAGTAAACAATATGAGCACATACAATAAGGGCTATACAAAACCAATCACTGTGAGCCAGCCAAGGAAGTTAATTACCATCCATCAAGGCCCCCCAAGGCAAGATTCCAACCCAAGGCCTAACATGGAAAGAATTTGATTCACGCCGATTCCTATGACATATAGGAAACTGTACCAAAATTTGTTTGATGCACACGTGGTATCCCCTTTCTATCTGAAACCTCTGCAACCTTTGTTCCCTAAGTGGTATGACGTAAACACTCAATGCCAATACCATGTAGGAATCACGGGACATTCGATTGAGAATTGCACTGCCTTAAAAAAGATAGTTGAAAAGTTTATAAAGATGGGCATAGTGAAATTCGATAACCCCAAAAGACCTAACGTAGTAGGAAATCTGTTACCCAACCATTCTGATAAAGGGGTAAATACGTTAATCGAGAGTGAAGGCAAGAGAATCAAGGCTGACGTAGCTGAAGTAAAAACCCCACTGAGATGGGTTTGGAAACAAATGATAAACGGAGGTTTAATCACGCAAGAATCAAGGGAAAAGCCCAAAGGAGCAAGAATATACTGCGAGTTCAATGCCGATATGGGTCATGACATCCAAGAATGCATCAAATTCAAGGCCACAGTGTAAAATCTCATGGATAATAAAGAGATGGAATTTTACAAAGAGATCAAAAGATCAGAAAAATGAGAAGTCTACGCGTCAGAAGAAGGATCAACCAGGAAGGTCTATGGGGTCAATCACCCTGTGGTAATTATCTTATGACCAAGAGTTGGTGAAGCTAGAGTACCAATCGCACCAAAGGTCATAATTCAGAAGCCTGTAGTTTTCCCCTATAAGGATAGTAAAAGGGTTCCGTGGAATTATGACTGTAATGTAATAATCCCGAGAGAGGAGAACCCAGCTAACACTTTGGAGGAAGGTCAGGACGTAGGATTCTTTACACATAGTGGAAGGAGTTACACACCGAACACAAAGGCAGAACCAGTTAAAAGGAAATTCGTGGTAGTAGAGCAAAAGAAAAAAAAGACGATAGGACCTGAATCGCCTATCAATGAGCCGGTGACCAAAAGAGAGGCCAAAGAGTTCCTAAAATTCCTAAAGCACAGCAGGTATAGTGTTATGGAGAAATTGCACAGACACCGACTCATATATCGGTACTGGCCTTGCTCATGAGCTCAGAAACCACTTTAGTGCATTAATGAAAGTGTTGAACGAAACATACGTCGCGGATGATATATCTGTCAACAAGCTAGACCATCTGGTCAGCAACATAAGTGTCGATAATTTCATATTCTTCAATGACGATGAGATACCTTTGGGGGTATAGGATCTACAAAGGTTCTACATATAACTACGCGCTGCAAAGGATATACGTTGCTAGGGGTGTTAGTTGATAATGGATCGGCCCTGAATGTCTTACCCTTATCCATGTTAAACAGGTTGCCCGTGGATAGTTCTCATATGAAAACATGCCAAAATATTGTGAGAGCTTTTGATGGAACCGAAAGAAGGGTAATGGGAAGGATCAATATACCTCTTCAAATTGGTCCACACACATATGAGGTGGACTTTTTCGTGATGGACATCAAAATTTCTTACAACTGCTTATTGGGAAGACATTGGATCCACTCAGCAAGCGGTCTGCCATCACTACACCAAAAGTTAAAATTGATAACTGAAGGTAGATTGGTCACAATAAACGCAGAGGACATCATAGCATCTTGTAATATCCGAGATTTAGGGGTTATGCATTTTAACTTAAATATATATGGCTATGTGCTTGTGTGTGGTTTGTATGCATTTTGGGGGCTTCAGGAATCTTGGGATGTAGGTAGGAGACATAGAAAATATTTAATTTTTAAGCATTAAAAAGAGAACTAAGGGAGCTAGGCCTTAAGGAGTTTAGTATGTGGACTAGGACACAAGAACTGAGCTGGTAAAGTGACAAGGGAGGTGCCACTTAGAGCACATGAGAGTAACACCTCAGGGGGGTGTGAAGGGGCCTAGGTTCGAGTAACGCAGGTGGTATTTTGGAGCTATTATTTTTTGGCAAGGAGGTGCAGTGGTGGACGGCACAAGGACTCTGAATGGATGAGTGAAAAACCAAGTCAAATCTATTTGAATGTGTGGCTAAGAGAGTGGATGAGAGGTGGACTCATTCAAACTTTTTGAATGAGATGTGGAGAGGAAAAGTGGGAAGAAAAGAGGGGATTTGAGAAGAGGGGAAGAGTTGGCCGGCAAAGGGACTTTGGAGGGGGCATATTCGATCATGCATAGGGGAGCTAAGTGCCAAAATTACTTAAGGGGTTCTAGGTGCATTTTGGCTCTCTTTTCTTCTATTTTCTTCTTCTCTTTACTCATCTTTAGACCGAACCGATCTCCCTCCCTTTTCTTCTCTTTTAATTTGCTTAGGCCGAAACCTCTCTCTCTCAATTTCACCATAGCTGAATCTCTTTAAGCTTCACACTTTTCATCTCCTTTGTTAAAAGCCGAATCGCACCAACCATCAACCTTTTCATCTCTTTTTCTTGTCACAATTCTTCAAAAGCCAAAGTCTCATTGTATTTTTACTCTTTGAAGCCGACTTGTCCAGTAGCATCAAAGTCAATACTTTTTTCCCTGTGGGAATTTCTCTGTTTCCAAGCAAGGTGCAATCGATCTCAACATTGTGGTAAGGGTTAACGTCATTCGATTTCTTTTCCTTTTTCCTTTGGTTAGCCGAAATCTAGGAATCTAATCCCTCTTATTTTCTTTTGACCGAACCATGAAGGAGATCTTTCGGGATTCTTGTAGCCAATGATTGAAAGGTAATTTTTCGAGATTTGAGATCCAAGGTAAGTAGAATGTAACATTCGGCAAGGGCCATTCTTGTAGATCTTATGCAATAAGCCGAATCTGACATAAGTTATGTAGGGATTTCGACAACTTTCAAGGGCAAGTGGCGATTTTCAGGATTTAAGCAAGCAAGGTAAGGGAGTTGTAATATTCGGCCAAAGGTCATGTTGTTTATTAAGGGTTGGTCGATTCTAACTATGGTATTTTAGGGGTTTTCGACAGAGATAAAGGAGGAGTCTCGGGATTCAGATTTATTTTGATAAAGGTAGTTAAGTTATAGATTGTATTTCATTTAGATCATATATGTCGATTAATCGGGTTTTGATTAAGGGTTCCTCAATGGATGCGAGTACCAGTAGAGGAGAGAAAAGGGTAGTTTCCACCCCTAGATTCAAGAAGCACTCGGTTTCTGCCGTACGTGATTGGCCACCGAGTTGTGGGCCAGTATCGAAAAGGGATAAGTAGATCGATGTTATCCCTGCTAGCGAGAGTGTCGGTATCGAGAGTGTCGTTCTCAGTATTATCAGTTGTGTGTGTAGCCCTACATTAATTTCTTGATAGATTAATAGTGTTAATGTTAAATGTGTGTTAATAAAAATACGAGTAACATGGCTAAGGGTACCATTCAATGGTACAGTGCATTCAGGTACGTTACCCCTAACTCTCAGTTAATATTTTAAACATTGATATGGAATATGTGTGATTTTGTTATGACTTTAGGGTAAGGTACATTGCATGATATCTGAATAATATGTATGTTGCATGGGCATATGGTGATAATGATAAAGGGGAAGTGTTCCGGTGGTTTTACCACATTATCCGGTGACATATGTCACATATTATGAATCCGTGACTCATCACATTATCGGTGGCTATGCCACGATTATAAGGGCAATGTGCGCTTGATCGCGGCGACGCCTTCGAGGTGTGTAGCGGATGGAGGGTCGATTTAGTAATCCCACGGTGTGATTGGCGAATGCACGTGGTGTGTAGAGGATGGATATCTAGGTAGGGCTCGGGATTGCATTTCATTCTGTGCATAAATGTGACTAAATATGTTATGACTCGATATGTTATGTTATGGGCTTTGCCGAAATGTTATGATTAAAGCTATAATCGGATGGGTTTTGGTGTAGCCGTCACACATTGAGTCTGTTGACTCACCCTTCGTGGGATAACTTTTTACAGGTGATACTTAGCGATATGGATCAGGTCAGCGGGGACTTTGTGGTGGCCATGCTCAGCTCAGCATTTTCAGGTTTTCTTATGATTAAACTTATCACGTTTTCTTATTATGTTTTCGGGATTTATTTCAGGTTTCACTTTGTTGTAATAAGGCCATTACTATTTAACTACTTTATGTATGCGTTTTAATTTTTATTCTGATACGATCAACATTAAACAAACGGCTAAACAATTTTTCGTAAAACAACTTCAAATGTTTTGACACCTAAACACCTACGATTTTCAACTTAATGATAAGCTCTAAAATTTGGCATTTCTTTTAACTTGTAATTTTTGAAACATGAAGATAACTTTTTAATGAAATACAAACTTTAATACAACATGGTTTTCAACTTGATCATTCACAAATCTATTTTCTTCAAATCCACCAAATTTTTCAAGATGACAAAATGAGATTTAGCTACGTTTTACTCAAGGGGCATGCCAGATCCGGTCGGGGCTTATGGGCCAGGTTTAGGGTGTTTCACATCTGTTACTAGTGATGCTTCGTACAGAGGGGCAAACGATATCCAAATCCACGAGGATGGCCTGCAAATGATAGTTGGGAAGGGAGTCTTACCAGGAAAAGAACTCGAGAAATGCCTTCAAGAAAAGACTGAGGTACCAATGCTGAAAGAAAAACGAAACCGCTTCAGCTTGGGATTCAAGCCAGATGTGAAGCAAAAGAGGAAAGATATAGAGAAAAAGTGAGAGAGAAGAAGAGCACGTTTAAGCAGTGAAGAGACCAACTCAAAGCCAATGACCTTTCCTCATTTATCCAAAATATTTGTTTCGAGAGGAACTATATATCCCGAATAAAAGATAACCAGAATAGAAAAAATGTTGGGAAGTTTAAGCATTAACGTCGTATCCGAGGAAAGAACCGAAGAAAGAAATCTATCTGGAATTTGCCCTTACCCTCCTGGAAGTGTTCTGAACAATTGGACTATGGCAGAGATTCCTGTTGTAACATCCTAAAAGTGGGCCTACGCATTTATATGATAGTCTAATATGTTAAATTAAGATTTTAAAGGTTGGGCTGACTTTTTGATTAAATATTTGGATTAAGGTTAAGGTTAGTGCTCTGGATAATTTAAAGTGAAATAGTGGGCTCTAAAAATTTGGGTTAAGTGGCTAATAAATGGTGTTAGCTTACAATTTAAGAAGATGGATAATTAAGTGACAAGTTGGGCTGGTGACCCAAAAAATTAAAGTACATAAAGTGGGCATAAGGTGGCACCATAAAGGGTGAGGAATTGGGCCCTTGTATGGCCGATTGAGCCTTAAAAGATGGGTCAAATTTGGCACTTAAATGGGAAAGGGGTGGACGGCAATTAGGCTACCTTTTAGGAGTTATTTCTTTTATTTTAACTGTTAAAATGCTAATAATTAATAAGGAGGAGTTGTATTTAAGGTGGGCTCCCTTAAAGGTAAGATAAGGATTGAGTTATCGATGAGATGAAGGCTATCAGGAGAGGGGAGAGTTGGCCAAAATTCTAACTCTATGTGTGTGGGTATGCCGAAATTTCTCTAGAAATAGGGAGTAGTATTCTTCAATTTCGATATTCTGAAACCTTATTCTTCTCTCATTCTCTACCGAAATTTCCAAGGCTTCTCTACAGTTTCTCTTTTTCTTTTTCTAAGAGCCGAATTCCTTTGTTCATTCCCTCATCTCCCATAGCCGAATCTACAAGTGAGATCTCTGTTTTCCCGAAGGTGCACTGTAAGCCGTATACTCCTTAGTAATCCGGTAAGTTTTGGGATTTTTCCTTTTCTGTGATTCCCTTATTTTTATCAAACTCCTAATCTAAACCATTGTTCCAATGTCCTTTCGATTATACTCTTTACTCCTAGAAGCCAAAACTATCCCATTAAAGCCGATTTGGTGGAAAAATCGAAGGTAAGAAGTGGTAAGTATGGTCAATGGTCTTTCATGATTCTTTCCATTTAAGTTTAATGGAATATGGGTTAGAATGGTTGTGATTTTGATTCGCTTAATATTTGGGGAATGGCCAAATGTAGGAAGGTTGGTGGTGACAATTTCTAAAGGATATTCGGATTCTACTAACTAGGTAAGTGTTCGCTTTAAAGGTTACATTTAACTAATGAGTTAGATCTTATCGTTATTTGGTTTAGTGATTAAGGGATAGATATGGACTCAACTAACAGTCAAGCAGAGAAGGTTGGATCTGTAAAATCGCTGCCCAAATTCAAGAAGCGATCTGTTTCGGTAGTGCGAGATTGGCCAACGGGGTGTGGGTCAAAATCAAAGTCAGATCGTGGGCCAATAATAGTTGTTTCAAGTGATAGTAGCATAGACATAGCAAAAGCCTTAGTACGCAAATCAGGTGTGTAACACTTCCCCACCGTCTAGATCTGATTAATAATAAATGTTTATATATATGTGTGCATAAGATTTATATGTTACATTAAAAGTCAAATCTCGATTTAAATGACGGACCCTCAGGTTAGTAGATAACCTGACTATATGTTACAAGTAAACTCTTGTACATGTTTTAAATTACTGTGCATGTTGCATAGGTTGGGTGATGAAAGGAGGAAGTTATATGTACATGTATATGAGTAACGGTTTTTACCGTGAATTACTGTAGTGGCTAATGCCGTGAACAGTTATACGGCCTTCGGCCATTATATGTTATACGGGCTTCGGCCATATATGTTGGTGAGCAGCATGACTGCCATCTTGGAGAGTAGCGGTGTGGGTTGATTGTAGAAATCTCCAATGGTGTGTTGGTTGGTACGGGGGCATGTAGCGGATGGAAACCTAGGCAAATGGGTTGGGCCTTGCATATTATATGTTACATTGTAAATGCATTTATTATTATGATTAATGAGGCCCAAATCTAGTGGTGCATGAGGGTTGCACACTGAGTCTCGCGACTCACCCCCTTTAAACTAACCTTTCAGGTGACTATTAGTGTATCGGACCGGGCCGGAGTGGAGCGCAAGGTGGCCATGCATAAGAAGGTGGATCCGGCGACAAGTTCCCCATATTAATTTTTTTTTAAAGTAATTTTTATATTATGGGCTTAAACTACGTTGTAATAAGGCCATGGGCCATTAGTTTATATTTTTGCTTTATTAGGGGCCTTTATTATTTATTTTTATTTTAATTTCTTTCAAGGATATGTAAACCAGTTTTGGGCTTTTACTTATTAAGACATTTTTTTATGTAATTCCTATTTGGGCTTTTTGTCGACATGATGGGTTTTCATAAAATTTTTCTTAGTGACATACCGATTCCGGTAGTAGTGTTTGGGCCGGGTTTGGGGTGTTACACCTGCAACCTTTAGAATTAATTCAGAGTAATGTTCAAAACACACTTGTTACTCTGAGCCTAGGAGTAATAAGAATCCTTCTATTAAATAGGCATATGTCCAAATATCTTTGTTTCAATAAAATGCACATTTTTGTATCATTCCGAGCAAATGTTCTTTTATTCTTTTCATTCATAACCAAAATAGTTCTTTAGATTTCATTCATAACCAATCTTACAAATAATCATTCTTAGATTCTTTTGTTTTTGCACCTTTCTTCTCTCTTCTAACAGGTCCCTAGATATCAATGATATGAGCGACGCTGTCATTGACTCAAAATCTCCTTTTGAGCAAGATACGGGTATGGAGGATTCTCAGGATTTTGAAGATGACTAGGACCATAACATATCTCTGAATTTGTTAAGGATGGTAGAGCAAGACGAGAAACAAATCTTACCTCACAAAGAGTCAGTGGAAATTATGAGCTTAGGAGAAGGAAAAGAGTTGAATATTGGAGCTAGCATTGTCGCAGAAACGAAGCGAGACCTCATTGAGTTACTCCAAGAATTCAAGGACGTCTTTGCATGGTCATACCAGGACATGCCCGGGTTAAATACAGATATCATGGTGTACCGACTCCCCATAAAGGAGGAGTGTAGACCAATTCAACAAAACTCCGAAGGATGAGGCCCGATTTTTTGTTGAAGATAAAAGAAGAAGTCATGAAGCAGTTCGATGCCGGTTTCTTACAAGTAGTCAAATACTCAGAGTGGGTAGCCAATATAGTACCCGCTCCTAAGATTGATGGGAAGGTACGAATGTGAGTGGACTATAGGGATTTGAACAAGGCCAGCCCAAAAGACAACTTTCCTTTGCCCCACATTGATACCTTAGTGGATAACACGGTTGATTATTCACTTTTCTCTTTCATGGATGGCTTCTCCGGGTACAACCAGATTAAGATACACCTTGAAGATATAGAGAAGACCACATTTGTAACCATGTGGAAAACGTTTTGTTATAAGGTAATGCCATTTGGACTAAAAAATGCAGGAGAAACGTATCAAAAAGCCATGGTAACCCTCTTCCATGATATGATGCACAAGGAGATCGAAGTTTATGTGAACGATATGATTGCAAAATTCAGGACTGAGAAGGAGTATGTGCAAGTCTTAAAGAAATTGTTCCTAAGTTTGAGAAAATTTCAACTAAAACTCAATCCAGCAAAATGTACATTCGGGGCTAGGTCGAGAAAATTGCTAGGATTTGTGGTCAGTGAAAAAGGAATTGAGGTTGACCTGGATAAAGTAAAGGCCATACAGGAGCTGTCTCCATCGTGCACTCAAAGAGAAGTTCAAGGTTTCCTAGGAAGACTAAATTACATCGCCCAGTTTATTGCACAACTAACGGAGAAATGCGACCCCATATTTCGTCTCCTTAGGAAACATAACCCAGAGGTATAGGATAAGGAGTGCCAGAAAGCTTTCGATAAGGTCAAGCACTACTTGTCTAAGGCCCCAGTATTGATGCTACCTTGCCCAAATAGGCCACTGATATTATTGTTGGAACATCAGCACCCCCATGGCGCAGCGAAATAAAATTAATCTTGGCGATCCAAACCATGAATCCATGTGTAAGGAACGAATCGAGGTGAAATAAAGATTTCAAAGTTACCGAAATTTCAATCTGAGTAGACAGTGACGCCTCAGCAACAAGAGTTCTGATCTACTGTCAAACCAAGCCGCAACCTTTACGATGGCATCCTCTACGTAATCCACCCGGTTTGACTATGAACGGCAGAAATATCCAAAAACTGTTTTTAGAGGTTTTTATTTGCTTGACGGCTGCTAGACTTTTCAAACAAATTCTTAGGGTTTTTCTTCACTTATTACCTTTTATAATCGGTATTTCTTTTATGAATTATAAAATTAAATAAATATAATAATGTTTTAACCGAAAATTATAATTACATTAATTATACCCAAAAAGTTATAATTACATTAATTATAACATGGATTTCGATAAACTATATTTATTTAAATTTATATACAAACCAAATTCATATATTAATTCTCATTATATGTACAACATCCTTGTACATATAATATATTCAATATTTGATTGCCCAATTAAATTAATTCTTTAATTAATTTAATTCATGTGACGATCAAACACAATACCAACTATGTTTCATTCCGTTCATTTCAACCATAGGGTGTGACCCTGTAGGTTCTTGTAACATTAGCAGTAATACTAGAATGATTCTAATGTCACAAACAATAAGTGGCATCTAGCAATGCATCATTGCTACCTAAGTTACAAGAAGTCATGATTCGACATAACTTTTTGTGATTAACTTTTCATGCATTAATCCTTAAGTCCTTTATCTCTGGAATGGATACAAGTCATGGAATAGTCACACTTGTATAGTCCATTCCATGTTTCTTGATATCTTGAGTAGACTATGATATACAAATTAGTATGACATCTCATGTCAACTTATTTGAGCATGGCCATGCATTTCTAATCTCACTCAATCAAGTGGCCTAAGATATTACCCCCATTATGTGGGAGGGACTTATCCTAAATTGATCAACAATATCCCTCTACATAGATTGTGGTATATCCAACATCGCCTTTATAGAACAACCGATTATGGTGTACGCTTGATCAGATCAAAATATACGACTCACGATGTTGGGATAATGATTATCTCAAGTCTAAGGATCATATACATATTAATCACTATGAGTAATGTTGTGACAATTACATAATAATCCAAGAAACATACTCATAGCGGGTCACCCAATATGTTGTTCTCTAACACATATTCATGCATTGATTTTGACACTCCATATCAATGACAACTCTTTATCATCAATCAACTACATGTTAGTCTTAATGCATTATTGTTGTCCTAGTCAACAATAATACTTGACTAAGAATATTTTAAGAATAATCATATTATTCTCAGGACATTATTATAAAACAGTTTATTTGTACAAACAGAAGGAAAAACTGAAATAATAATGACAACGCTTTATATTAATAAACATGGTAAATCAAGTATTTTATTACAACTATCTCATGATTGATCTTTGGGCATACTCTTACAATTGTATCTAGTAGTATTTAAAAATTCCATGGGATGCGTGCTAGGCCAACATGATGAGTTGGGAAGAAAAGAAAGAGAGATATACTATCTCAGCAAGAAGTTCACTGAATGTGAGACAAGATATTCACCAATTGAGAAGTTATGTTGCGCTTTGATTTGGACGACCTGGAGACTGAGATAGTACATGTTGTACCATTAAACTTAGCTCATCTCAAAACTGGACCCTCTCAAGTACATGATGGAGTAGACTGCTCTGAATGGTAGAATGGCCCGGTAGCAGATTCTACTTTCTAAGTTCGATATAGTCTATGTAAACCAGAAGGTTGTAAAAGGGAGTGCAATAGCAGACTTTCTAGCCAGCAGAGCTTTAGAAGATTACGAGCCACTGAACTTTGATTTCCAAAATAAAGATCTAATGTATGTTGCAACCACTGAGGAAAACTCTCAAGAAGGCCATTCTTGGAAGCTAAAATTCGATGAAGCCTCAAATGCTGTGGAAAATAGAATCGGGGCAGTCTTGGTGTCCCCAAATGGAGATCATTATCCTTTTACTAGCAAATTGGACTTTGACTGTACAAATAACATGGCGGAGTATGAAGCATGTACCATGGGTATCCGTGCAGCAATTGAACTCAAAATCAAAGTGTTAGAAGTATATGGTGATTCTGCGTTAATGATCTATCAGCTCAAGAGCGAATGGGAAACAAGAGATCCCAAATTGATCAATTATCGAAAGTTAGTTTGGAATTAATTAAGGAGTTTGACAACATCACCTTCTGCTACCTCCCGCAGGGATGAAAACTAAATGGTCGACGCCTTGGCTACTCTAGCTTCTATAATCAGAGTAAATAAGCAAGAGGAAGTGAGGCTCTGGCACATTGCTACAACATCAACGAAGAAGAAAATGATGATTACCCTTAGTATCATGATATATTGTAATATGTGAAGAATCGTGAGTACCCTAACCAAGCAACTGAGAATGATAAGAGGACGCTGAGATGACTGGCCAGGGATTATGTCTTGGATGGAGAGATCCTGTATAAGAGAAGGAAGGATCAGGTGTTTTTAAGATGTGTGGATGCTATTGAAGCTAAGAAAATCCTAGAAGAAGTCCATGAGGGTGTTTGTGGAACGCACACTAATGGTTTTACAATGGCCAGACAGATCATGAGATTTGGATCTTATTGGTCCACTATGGAAGGGAACTGCATCAGCTATGCCAAAAAGTGCCACAAATGTCAAATTTATGGAGATAAACTTCATGTACCTCCCTCACCTCTTCATGTCATGACTTCTCCATGACCGTTCTCTACGTAGGGCATGGACGTCATTGGGCCAATCTCACCAAAAGCTTCAAATAGGCATTGATTTATCTTTGTGGTCATCGACTACTTCACCAAGTGAGTGGAAGCCACTTCATATGCAAATGTCACATAGTCGGCAGTTAGCAAGTTCTTAAAAAGGAGATCATATGCCGATATAGAATGCCCGAAAGGATCATATCTGACAACGCATTGAACTTGAACAATAGTACGATAGTAGAGGTTTGCAGTCAATTCAAGATCAAACACCACAATTCGTCACCGTATCGTCCAAAATGAATGGTGCGGATGAGGCAGCTAATAAGAATATCAAGAAAATTGTGGGAAAAATGACTGTGACTTATAGAGATTGGCACGAGAAGTTACCATTTGCTCTTTGTGCTTATCAAACATCAATCAGAACCTCCACCGGGGCAACTGCTTTCTCCTTAGTTTATGGAATGGAGGCGATACTTCCTATCGAAGTTGAGATTCCTTCCCTTTGGGTCTTGTCTGAACTAAAGTTGGATGAAGCAGAATGGATTCAATCCCAGTATGATCAGCTGAACCTAATCGAAGAAGAGAGGCTAAGAGCCATTTGTCATAGACAAATGTACCAGAAGTGAATGATGCGGGCCTATAATAAGAAGGTTCGCCCTAGAGAATTCTATGAAGGAGACATTGTTTTGAAAAAGATCCTTCCCATACAAAAGGACTTTAGAGAAAAATGGATGTCGAATTGGGAAGGACCCTATATAGTGAAGAAGGCTTTCTCTAGAGGAGCGCTGATTTTGGCATAGATGGATGGCAAAAACCTACCTAATCATGTGAACTCAGGTTCAGTCAAGAAATACTTCTCCTAAAAAAAAGGAGAGGCCAAGGTGAAAACCCCCAAACGGCGCCTTGCGACCAAAGGGTTTTGAATTGAAAACCCAATAATGGGCAATTCAAATTTCTGATTAAAGGAGAGGCATGCAGTGGTCTGGCTATGCCCGAATCAACAAGAAGGAGAAACGTTACATCTTGGGGCATCAAAAAAATCTTCTAAGTCTGCAAAAACCTATCAAGTTCAAAAAGGGGTCCTTGAAAAGTTCTGTGCAGAGAAGCTCATGCTATGATATCTAGGGCACCTATTTTCATCTTATTCATCTCATATTTTAGCAAAATTTGCTATTCTTGATTAATTTATTCATTTTTATTATTTATAAAATTTTCTATCTTGACTTATTCTCATTCTATACTATGTCAAAATTTGATCTTTTGATCAATTTATTCATTTCGAGCTCTGCTCTCAATAAAATTCCATCTTGTCCATTGTGATAATCTTTTTCAAGCATTTTTCATTGAAATAACGATTAATGGACTATTAATATTCAACTAAAAGGAGTTTCGTATATTACTCTGAAAGCTCCTAAATATTTCAAAAACTGGAAGTGGAACCACTATCCAGAACTAACCAGGTTCAGAGGTTGGGGATAATTGAGAATGAATGATCCAAATTGTGACCCGCAAAGATACCGACTGAATAAGAAGATAGGGTAATACGTCAGTATTAAGACCTCAACAAAAGACAAGTAATACCAAATTAAGTGTTAAAATGACATTCTTTGCATTCATGCAAACATCATTCATACACATCTAGTTAGGAACATTTGATTCATCCTGATCATGCCATCCTAATTATTTGAGATAAGCATAGGCCTAAGAAATCAATCAAGCTCATGTCCCCTAGAGGACGATGTAGCAAGATCGATTGAGGCTATCAATTGTAGATTTCTACCTTCTTGAAGTTGCAGTGAAGCAGATCGAAGCCACAATCCTTATCCCCCTGAAGTTGCAGTGGGGCAGGTTGAAGTTACAAACTATATCTCTCTAAAATTGCAGTAGAGCAGGTTGAAGTTACAACTCTCATTTCCTTGAAGTTGCAGTGGAACAAACCAAAGTTACGAATCTCATCTCCCTGAGTTGCAGTGGAGCAATATGAAGACACGAATCTTATTTTCCTAAAGTTACAGTGGAATAGATTAAAGCTACAAATTATGACGGATCTTATCTTCCTGAAGTTGCAGTGAAGCAGATTGAAGCCCCCGTCCTATACCCCTGAAGATGTAGTGGGAAGGATTAAAAATTACCATGGCAGATCTTATCTCCCTGAAGTTGCAGTGGAGCAGATGGAAGCCATTAACCTTATCTCCCTGAAGTTGCAGTCAGGCAGGTTGAAGTTGCAAGCCTCATCTCCCTGAAGTTGCAGTGGAACAGATTTAAGATAACGAATCTTATTCTTCTAAAGTTGCAGTGGAATAGATTGAAGCTAAATTAGATGTTATCTCTCTGAAGTTGCAGTAGAGTGGCTCACATCAAACCCTATCTCTTTAAAGTTACAGATGAGTAGATTGAAGCACTAATTTCGATACCCCTGAAGATGCAGAGGAATGGAATGAGGCTATTCGAAGAACAGAAGCACCAAAGAAGTTGAAGACTCAGCGAGACTAGGCAAAATTGGCTCTTTTGAAATCTTTGCTCAATTCTCGTTACACGACAATGATCAAAGAGGGGCAGTTGTAGTAGCCAATTTTGGCCCAACAAAAAACAAATTAAAACCCAAAACAATAACAGACCCGAAGCCCAAAAAAATTAAATCCTAGCCCATTACAGAAAATGAAATAGCAGCCTCCCTAACTCCCTTCAGCTGCCGACCCTTCAGCTCCTCCATGCGCGCCATCACCACACCTCTGACACTTGAAACAAGCACAGTAGCAGAGAAAGAAAGCATGTGAAAGACACCAGCAATAAATGGCAAACAAACAAAAATTAGAATCGAAAAAATTTGTAAATTGGCTTTAAAATCCAGGATCTATCATTTGTATTTTTTACAATTTTTTACAAACTATCAGAAATCAAAAGGCAAAGAAAATCAAAAGGTTGATTTCGTTCCTACTTTTCTATCACTATTTACTGCCATTTTTATTTTATTTCAAAATCTTTAACAAACAAAAATAAAAGAGAAGAGCAAAAGGGAAAGAAAACGGACCTGAATCTTGGGGCGTGTCGTCGAAACCGCCTTTCCGTCGTCGTGGCGAATTGAAAATAGAGGGGGCTTTCTCTCTATTCTCTTCTCTCGCATTTTGAGGTTTCGAAAGAGGGCTAAAAAGCCTGGTCTTGGGCATCGCCGGTCACCGATACGGTGGTGGCACGGTGGTGCGGCGGTAAAGGATTCGGGCATCGGTAGGAAAGGAAAAAGGGAGAAGCTTTAAAGTTTTTTAGTTTTTTTTTTTCTGAGCTTTGGTTTGAACTGAAATAAAACAGAAAAATTGGGTTTTAAGACTCTCAATAAAATGGCGACATTTGGTGCAGGGGAGACTGTGCATATCCTTTCAAGGGGATATTTGCGCGAATGGCCCCTCCCTTTAGCGGCTCCGTTCGATTAGGCCCCCTTTTTAGTTTCTTTCTTTCTTTTAAATTTGGCCCTTAGTTTCATTCTGTTTTCGATTTGGTCCCTAGAGCTGTCAACCTGGATGTGCACATGGGAATTTAGGGAACATTTGCCCATCTGGTCCCCAATAGTTCCGTACCATTCGTTTCGCTCCTAAATCAACTTTTGATTATTTATGATTTATACCTTGAGTTCCGACTAAATTTTTAATTTTGTCCCTGACTTTGTGTAATTTATTCATTTATTTTGCAAGCTTTTTTTGTTATTATTGTTCATATGAACTTTTACATATCATTTGTATTAAATTGTCTTTATATATATGTACATATTATTCATTTAGAATTTCTTTGCATACATTAACTATTTTAAACTATGATTTGCTTTAAAATTATGTATATATTATGTATAGCCAACTGTTTTGCATATTTTTATCCTAAATTATGTCATTTGTTAATTACTTTGAAATGTGTTACATGTTCTTTTTTTAAAAAAAATTGCTTTTATATATTATTTTAAAACTGTTTTTATCACTTGTTAAAATCATTTTATATATATGTATATACATATACTACCTATTTTGTTTCTTCTTGTATAAATATATAATCTTTTCTAATAAAAATTAAAAATTTGTATATTACATTTTTAAAAAAAATTTCTCACTTATTATTCATTTCAACTTATGTATTATTTTAAATTATATTATTTATTTTAAATTTCACATATTATTTAGTCTAAACTATGTTATATGTAATTTTAAAATTAAACTTATTCTTAAATTGTTATTTTATTTATTTATTTCAAGTTTCTCATATATGACCTATTTTAAACTTAGATATTATCTATTTTATTTTTTATTTAACATTTATTTGAAAATTGTTTACTCTAAATTTCTTTGTTACACATTATTTTATTTTTTTTTACATATTGTTTTGCTTTAAATCATTTTTCGTTAATTATTTTTAAATTATTTCACATTATCTACTTTAAATTGTTTTAAATATTATTTATTTTAGATTTCTTTAAAATTGTTTTGTCACTTATTCTAAATAGACTTATATACTATATTTTATTATTTATGTAGAGTCGTTTTATAAAGTATTCATTTTAAACCATTATGTTTTTTTATTATTTTTATAATTGTTTTACTTTATTTATTTTTGGATTGTTATTCATGATGTTTATTTCATTATTCTTCTATTGTTAATGTTAATATTTGAATAGTGCATGTTGTACGAGCCCATTTGCCCGGCCCATTTTGCAACAAATTAGGCCAAAGCCAACGAGGCCCAGCAGGCCCATTTTTCTTTCCAGCAAGCTAGGGTTTCTGGAAACCCTAGCGCCGCCTCTACTCGCCTCCCTCCGCCCTTCCGACCTCGCCTCCACTTGCCCTCTGCTACCGACTGTAAGTCACGCCCACCGCCATGGTCTCCACCGCCACCACTTGCACCGAGCCAAGTACTGCAAGCATTAAAATGAAAATGATGAAAGTTTGTAAACAATGGCTATATAAGTTTATTCAATTCATTTGTAAAGGGACTTCCTCTTTTTTATCGATCAATAGAAAGAAATAGATTCAAACGAGAATGTAAAATTAGAGAATACAAGCATTTTAAAACACGAAAATAGATTCGAACAAAGAAAAAGGAAATCAAAAGCAATGAAATGAGACTAAACAAGAAAGCATCCGTTATAACGCAAAGAAACCACTAAAAATCAAACACAAAAGTCGAAAGGAGGTAATACTTTCCTTATCATTTCTGGAAGCTTTCTTTTCTTTTTCTCTCCTTTTTTAGCATACATATATATACTAAATCACTTTAAAAAAAAAAAAAGAAGAAAAAGAATAAAATCTCACCTTCTTGGGGTTCCATCGCAGTACACAAGGCGTCGGTGATTTGAACCCATGCATGGACGCTGACCGAGAGCTCGCCTGAAAATTCCCCTCAGAGAAAAAGAGAGAAATGAATTTTTTTTTTTAAACACACAGCACAAATGAATTTTTTTCAGGGTTTTGGGCCTTATATAGCCCCTTAAAACGACGTCGTTTGGGGCTAGCTTTTAACCCCAAAACGCGCTGCTTCACCGGTCCGACCAAACCAAATTGGCTCCAGATAGGATCCGCATGTTTTTTAAGCCAAAGGGAAAATTGCGCTACTATCCTTCCGCATTTTTATGTTTTTAAAATCAAATTTTTAGTTATTGCAATATTGGCCCAAAAATTTCACGCGGTTTGCGATTCCGTCCCTCCCTCAAACGCTGCGTTTTATTCACTGGGGAAAATTTGCGCGTGTTTTTCTAGCCCCTGGACCTCTACTTTATTTACAATTTGACCCAAAACTTCTATTTTTAATGTAATTTAGCCCTTTTTTAAATATTTTGCAATTTTTATTATTATTACTATTATTTAATATTTTATTTTATCATTATTATTATATTCACTATCACTATTATCATTACATTTATTATATTTATATTATTGTATGGTATATATTCTATATCATTATTATTATTTTATTATTATTATTGTTTATTATTATTATTATTATTATTATTATTATTATTATTATTATTTACTCTTTTACTACCATTATTACTATTATTGCTATTTTATTATTATTTCTATTATTTTATTATTGTATTATTACTTGTATATACTTACTATTATTATTATTATTATTATTATTATTATTATTATTATTATTATTATTATTATTATTGTTGTTGTTGTTGTTGTTGTTGTTGTTGTTGTTGTTGTTGTTGTTGTTGTTGTTGTTGTTGTTGTTGTTGTTGTTGTTGTTGTCATTACTAGTGTGTTGATACTATTGTTATCTATTTTATTATGTCCGTTTATTGTCATTAATTCGTCAATATTACTGTTATTTCTTTTCTCGCATAACATCAAATTTCACCTTTATTATTTGTCATATCGGTTTACCCAATGCATCAAGTTTTCAAATAATTGATATTTCGTATTAAGGGTTTGAGAAAATCGTGCCCTAACTTACTGGTTTCGATTTTTCTTGTTCGATCTTAATAACGGAATACCTTTTTTAAATCGCACTCAAGCTCCGAATAAAATACTTAATCCCGAAAATTTGAAATGTCGCGCCCTAACTTACTGGACTCGACATCTAGATACTTCGGATAAGGTTTTTTAAAAATAGGGGCAATATTCTTAATTTGGACCTTCGGGAAAACAAGCCCTAACTTATTAGGTCCTGTTTTCTCGTTGGACAAATGACGGGAGATCCTCTTTAAATATAAAACCAAGTTTTAAAAGGCGAGCTTAGTTTCGGGGATCTAAAGTATTGCGCCCTAACTTACTGGACATGATGCTTTATCTCTTCAAAATAAGAGAGTCTTAACGTCCCTCTCGATCCCTTCAAGTTTTAGAAATCAAAAGTATCTATTTTCGAATCATTTCAAAGTTTTCAACATTAGGACATCGATCAATCAATTTGGTACCAATTTTGGGCGTGTCGAGGGTGCTAACCCTTCCTCGTGCGTAATCGACTCTCGAACTCGTTTTCCAGATTTCGTAGACCAAAACCGTTGTTTTGATAAATCAAACTATTTATTAAAAACAACTATTTTACGAGGTGGCCGATCACACCTCATCAAAAAAGGTTGGTGGCGACTCCCTTCTTTTTCGTTTTTCAAAACCCGAGCCGACCGCGTCGTTTACTGTTTTATCAAAAAATGGTTACGACACATGTTATATGATTATTGTCCTTGTGTATTGTAATTCATTTATTCGAATTTTTATATCGTTTTCATTCACTTATAATGTTTTGTACATGTATTATTGTTCCATGTTCATTACCATATTGTCGCTTCGTGTTATCGTATCGTGAATTAAACCTCAATGTATTTATCCAACTTATATCGTCGTATTTTACTTTAAACGAATATCGCATGCCATTCAAATATTATACCCCTATCGTTTTAAAATAAAAATCTTCAAAAACAAAGGCAATAATTTGCGTTTCGAGAATTTGAGATATCGTGCCCTAACTTACGGGGTTTCAATTTTCTTGTTAAATTGAAATAGATAAATATCCTTTTAAATTTCAAAATATTAAGTTTCGAAAATTTAAAGGCGAACTTGTTCTTGAAGATTTCGAAGGTTGCATCCTAACTTACGGGACGCGGCATTTCGTTATCTCGGGACGTGTGAGCCTTTGAAGCTCATTTCAATTCAAATCAAGCATTTTCAAAAATAAACACCAATAAAAAGGATCGTATTTTAAAATTCATTTTCGTTTTTTCAACTTTCGATATTAAGACACTAATTAATCGATTTGGTACCAATTTTAGGCGTGACGAGGGTGCTAATCCTTCCTCGCATGTAACCGACTCCCGAACCCGATTTTCTCAAATTTCAAAGACCAAAAATACCGTTTTAGTAAACTAAAATGTTTTATTAAAACAAAGGTGATCCGATCACACCTAATAAAGATCGGTGGCGACTCCCGTTTTATTTTCATTTTCAAAAAACCTAGTCGATTCCCGTTTTCAAAAAAATGGTTTCGACAGTTTAGTTTTAAGGATTCTCTACAAAGTTGTTATTTTGATTTTAGTTTTCCAACAATTATAGACTTGCAATTTCGTTCATTATTTAGATAAATTAATTTTTCATTAATTTCATTCATGTGGATTATTATTATCAAGAGTGATCAAACAAATCCATCTATGAGAATTCTGCTCCAACATAATCTCCATAATTAGAATCCATCAATCAACTATTGAGCATCTTTAAACCCTTTTAATTGTTCATTGTTAAATCTATTAAATGGCTTATAAGTTAAGTGGGTATGGTAGAATTGTGATGGGTAGTAACTAAATTCATTAGGAAGTTGGTTAATTGGAGTGGAAGTGATTAATCAAAATTAGAGTTTAAATTGAATAATAGAACTGGATTGAATAAAGGTAAAAACCTAGAATTGACAACTTTAGGGGAAAATTTAGGTAAAGGAGACCAAAAGAAGACTTTACCCGGAATCGATTCAATTATCCATTCAGATCCATCAAGTCCAAAGATAAATTGGACTAAATCATAAATTGGTAAAATTATAGGCCAAAAAGTATTAATTAGACCAGCTAAGAAGTTACCAGTAAAAATCCCTAAGTTGAGATTAATTTTGACCATGGAAATTCATCAACTCCTGCTTGTCAGTCTTGCATAATTCGTTTGCAATTTTTTTCATTTTTACAATTAGGTCCTTTATAGTTAATAGTAAGTTTTTCACCCGTATTTTATTATCAGACGTACTATAGTGATTAGATAAATTGCTATTTAGACTTCCCTTTGCACGTTCTTTACTTTTGTTTAATTCGACTTTAGTTTATACCTCCCTTGGGTACAATCCTCGGAATACTTCTATATTTCATTGTGATTTAAACTATGCTACAATTTGACCTGTATACTTGCAGTACACCACACTTCTTTATATTTGTTTGGCATCACTTTGAGAGTAGTTTTTTAGTGTCTTTGGTTTTTGTATTTTGCTATTTTATTAGATAACTTTGTGACACTTTTCTATGTATTATTTGGAGAGATTTGTTTGAATGAAAGTGAGGTATCTTTGGGGAGATTGATTTGTAACCATTTTGGTTCAACGGGGCTGCAAATATTTGTGTGTGTAAAGGGTAGTTTGGACTTTACCCAATAGTTGAGCTAGATGAAATGTTGAATAGATCACCAACTTTGAACTTACAAGAATTGCTTAATTGTAATCAATGTAATTAATTAAGAATTAAGCAAAATTAGCTTAAAGGTAAGAAATTAAAAAAGAAAAAAAAAGAGTTATTGAGGAGGTGAAAGTCTGATAACAAACACGAAATTGTCTTGCCCCATACCAAATAAAAGCCAACCCTACTCCAAGGGAAGAACCAAACCCACCCCGATAAAAAAATTAATCTAGAACAAATATCGTACTTCCTCTCGGCTCATTCTTTCACAACACCATATCTTTCTCTCACCCTCCCTTTCTTTGTTTACTATCTATATATGGAAAGCTAAATGAAGATGAAAAGAATGGTGATTTGGTTTACTACACAGTGTAAGACCCAATTTTCACCCGGCCCATACCAAAAACAAAAAATACAAAATTAAAAAACCATTAAAACCAATAAAAAATTTATTTAATAAAAGTCCCTTTTATAATAGTCCAAATACAATATTAAAACCCAAAAATTAGAACCAAATCCAAAATAAGATAAAGTCCAGAGTCCATTGGATTACAAGCCTAAAACCGATAAAACCCAATCAATTTACAATAAAGCCCAAAACCCAAATGGCCCAATGATAGACCAAGCCCAAATGGCCCAAAACTTTAGAAATATTCGGAAAACCCTAGAGCTTCTAGAGGTTCCAGTAGCTTTAGCTTCCATCGCGTGTCCCCACGCCCAGACTAGGCATTTGACTCATCACGCCCACCACGTGCGCCACGTCCGCCGCCGTATAGCCTCCGTACTCTACAGCTGGCCACCAAACCTGCAAAAACAAGGGCTCCAATAGTAGAGAAACAACAGCAAAGCAAAGAGAAAAGATATTGTATTTTTATTTTCTTTTCGGTTACATATAAAACCGAAGCAAAACTTGTAACCATGAGGATTTTTTTTAAAAAGGAATACAAACATAGCAATTTTCATGGGTATTCTTTGATTTTTAGTCCATTCTTGCTTCACATATAACACATACATATAGAAATAGAATAGGGATAAGTTTTTTTTTTTTACCTTTCGTGACTATCAAAGTCGAAAACTGAAGCGTATTTTAGTCGGAACCGAAGTGTTTTTGCTTCTTTCAATTTTCTTTGAGAGATTTTGAGCGTTTGAAGGGTAGATTTCGGTTTAGGGTGTTTAAAGGGGTCGAAACGACCATTTTTTTACCCTCCAATCGCCGTATGAGGTGGTGGAAACAGAGGAATCCGACGGCGGTGTGAGGGGTTTAAAAACCCTAACAGAGAATTTTTCTTTCCCTCTTTTGTTTTTTTTAAAGCTCGGTAGAAATAAATTTTTAAACAAAATTTTGCCCTTTTATAGGCTCTTGGAATGACGTCTTTTAGGCCTGTTTAAGTGGCCTCAAAATGGCGTCGTATTCTCCTTTAGATCCGCGCATTGACCCGACCCGGGAAAGGATCCGCTCGTTTTATGGAATTGGGTTATTTACCTTCTTAGTCCTTCCGTATTGTCTCTTCTAATTAGTTTCTATTTTGCTTTAATTTCGCTCTTAATTTTTGTTCTGTTTTAATTTACTCTCCATGTACACGGTGCGTTTTGGGCTTGGGAAATATTTTCTAGTTTAGTCCCCGATCTTTGTCACGCATTTAGATTTAGTCCTTTCTTCATTTTTTTAATTTATTTCCTTTTAGCCCTATAATTTTGTTCTGACTTTAATGCAGTCCTTTAATCATTTAGCTAATTATTTATTGATTCATTTAACTAGTCTTTTAATTAATATTTAATATTAAATATTTTAATTTGTTTTAGATATTATTTATTTCGTTATATATGTTATCTTCATTAATTTTATATATATGTTTTATATACATGTATTAAATTATTTTTATACTATGTATATATCATTGATTTCATATTATTTTATGCACATATTTTATTTTATACTTAAGTTTTTGCATATATTTAAATAAATAAACTTCTTTTAAAATATGCATTTAGGAATTCATTCACAATTTATTCCATTTTTAATAATTTCATAAAATATTAATCAAGAACTAGCTTGTTTGTTTACTTGCAATCTATTAGCATTTAAATTTTTATTTTATGTTAATTCGCATTTATCAATTTAGTAGAATTATTAAATCTCATAGTTTATTGTTAACATAGCGTTTAATTTGTGAATAATGCTCGATTAATGTTTGTACATTTTGTACCATAGCATGCTTCAAAATTCCAATACATGTATGCCTTATATCAAATATTTTGTATACATTAAGTGCATTTTAAAATTTCACGTACATAAATTTCTTTTTAAAACAAGGCAATATTTGTGTGTTTAGAAGTACAAAAAATTACATCCTAACGTGTTGGGTGTCGATTTTTCGTTCAACTAAATACCCAGATACCCTTTTTACATGTTTTGAAGATCAAAGATGATCTCGATGTCAGAGTATTAAAGTGTTATATCCTAACGTGTTGGGTATGATACTTTTATCCCTTTGAAACGAGTTAATCTTGAGATTCAATTCCGATTTAATTAATTTTCTTCCAAAATTTTTCACCCTAAATATTTTCAATTTTTCGACATTAGGACAACGTTAATCAATTTGGTACCAACTTTGGGCGTTGCAAGGATGCTAACCCTTCTTTGCACGTAACCGACTCCGAACCCGTTTTCTCAAATTTCGCAGACCAAAACATTTTTATAGGTGACCTGATCACACCTAAACAAAAAAGGATCAGTGGCGACTCCATACCTTTTAAATTCGATCGCCATTTTTTTTAAAACTCGATTTAAAAATGGTTTTGACAGCTTGGTGACTCCATTGGGGAAAGGTTAAGAGCCAGGCCATAGATTGGTTAATTCTTATCCTTTGATTGAAAACTTGAAAATTTTTTTAAAAAAATCATGTTTCCTTTAAAGCATTGGTTCGTGTTGTAACTGCAACAATGTCGAGTCTTATAATACTTGCATTTGCATTACATGACCATTGTGGTCGCACCTTTGAGTGGGAGTAAGAAACTAAGCTTTCGTGAGGTTTTCACCTCCGCACGGGCTAGTGGACTGCTTCCAGAATACATCCGTACCTATGTCTCCGTTAGGTTTTCATCTCCGCATGGGCATAGGGAAATGTATTCCCCTGAACCAAACTCGATCCATATGAGCCTATAATAGGTGAGGATTAAGGAATCTGCTGGTTCAGGTACCCTCTCTTTAGAACCAAACCACATATAGAGAGACCTAGGAACCCACCTTAAGTAGAGCCGCGCCAAACCCTAATGGTCACTCATTTAGGTAATCTATTTTGGTTGTTTTTCTTGTGCTACCATGTTTTGTGTTTATGCTTGCATTACATTGCACTGCATTGCATTGCACTACATCATTATAGAAAGGAGATGTTGATTAGTAATTCGATTGCTAAATAGAAGAGTTTGTCATAAGGAAATGAATTTCTTGATAAAGTGGATTATAATACGGTTGTCCGGACATGGTCTGAGTAAACACAATTGAAGAAAGTTGATAATCCGTGGAGGAATGGAAAACCTTGCCCGAAAGATTTAAATTGACAAGAATTGTGCAAGAGTCATCATACCTCAATTTTCTTAAAGAAGCTAATCAATATCGCAAGGGATAAGTGAGCAGCAAACCACGACTCGAATCAAGCTAAATGGAAATAAAAGAGATATCTTTTGGGAGGATTTGAAGGATTCAACTGCAGCGTTCGGATATGAAGGAGAAGATTGATGTTTCACCTGGACTATGAGGACAAAGCCGCATACGTAATCCGTTTTATGTAAAGAAATATGTTTTCTAGAGAAGTTCTTCTAATGGAATTGAATTTAGAATCAACGTCTCTCTTTCTTCTTGCATTCATTTCATGCATTTGCATTTCATGCATTTGCATTACATCATTTGCATTTTATTTTCACATAAGGTCCCTAATTAGGTGAAATAATTTCAGTTAACTCGGAAAACATGGAATAAAGGTTGGAGAGATTAGAGCAAAGGCAAATACAAATGCAGGAGCAATTGGCCGAAATCCAATGGGATATGCGAGATCAGATGAATATGATGCGCCAGTTAACCCAACTACTAGTTGGTGGGCTTGAAAAAAAGAGTTGCCCAGTGGTCAGTAGTGTGGATGATGATGAAGACATTATTTATTCCCCGATGAGTATCCCAACTCAATCAGACATGCATTCACATAGGAGACCCGTCATTATTGGACCCCAATGTCAGACTGATGTTTTGGCCCCGTTCAAACTCCCGATAGGTTTAGGTTTTAACTCGGAGGATGATCGAGCCAAACCAATAGCAACAGAAATGAAGGGAAAGGGAGAGCGGACGTCAAAGGCCCCGAGAAATAGGGAAAATGAAGTGAACAGCTTGAGCAAGCGTCCCAAATTAGTCACTGTAGGTCAACCGAGGGCTGTGACAACTGGTCATCAGGGCTCATCAAGACGAGAATCCAATGCAAAGCAACTCCAGTTTACACCAATTTCGATGTCATATAGGGAGTTGTATCAAAGCCTATTTGATACACATGAGGTGGCTCCTCACTACCCGAAACCGATGCAACCTCCATATCCAAAATGGTATGACCCAAATGCCCAATGTGAGTATCACGCGGGGGTCACAGGGCATTCAATAGAAAGTTGCCTTGCTTTCAAAAAATTGGTGGAAAAATTCATCGGCATGGGTATTGTGAAATTAGATAACACGCCAAATGCAGAAATATGAACCTGGGAGTGTTTTGAGCAACAGGACTGTGGAAGAGACATGTATTTTTTAAGGCTAATCTAGAGCAATATTCAAAACATGCTTGTTGCTTTAAGCCTAGAAGCAACAAGAATCTTTTTTGTGAAATAAGCTTGTGTCCAGAATTTTTATTTCAAGAAAATGCATCATTTTCAGCAAATATCTTTTTTACATTCTTTTGTGTTTTAGAATATTCTTTCATCCTTTATTCATGATCATACCATATAAATAATCATCCTTAGAATCATTTGTTCTTTGAATTTGCCTTCATTACCTACAATAGGTACCCGGATATCAATGACATGAGCAACGTTATTACTGACTCCCTTTTTGAATGAGATATGGGCCTAAGGGATCTAAGGACTTTGAAGATAACAGAGATCGTAGCATATCTTTTGATTTGTTAATAATGGTAGAACAAGATGGACTCTAACTGGCAAAAGGTCAGTGGACGTTGCAAGATTGAGAAGGGGCAAATATCAAAGCATAATTCATCACAAGGCGAAATAATCATTGAGCTATCTTCAAGAATTCAAGATGTTTTCTCACGCTAGACTACTGAAATGTGGGTATGCTGTTAAGATTGGTGTTTAATGAACCCATGCTAATGATTCTACCATAGTCAGGTTAATCATGAGGTTTAGGCTACCGGTCTACCCAGAAAGGAAAATTGCATCAAATGCCAAATTGAGAAAGACAGGACTTATGTGCCTCCTCCACTTTTGGGGCATTGTGGTTATCAAGCCAGTCTCATCAAAAGCTTCTGGCCAATATCGATTCATTTCTGTCGATGTTGGTTACTTCACTAAGATGGTAAAAGCCGCTTCATATGCCAATATTACAAAGTCGATAGTCTTCAAAAAAAAGAAGAAGAAGAAGAAAAGAAAAGAAAAAACTGATGTCAAAAAGATCAAATTTAATCGCACAATGTCAAAAGTTTGCGGTCTGTTCAAAGATCAGGTGCCACATCACAGTAAAGGCAGCCAAAAAGAAAAATAAAAGAAAAAAAAAAGAGACCGAGACTTGTAAAGATTGGCATATAGAAGTTACTATTTACCCTCTATGCTTATCAAACATTGGCCAGGACGGTCAGTGGGGCAGCATATTTCTCATTGGTTTCGCCCATTCAAGTCAAATTTCCTTTTTTTGAGTCTTATCAGAACTGAAGTTAGATGAGGCAGAACGCGTTTAATCTCAAAATGATCAGTTAAATTTGAAAAGAAAATGTTAAAAGCTATCTATCACAGTTAGATGATGCGAGCTCATAACAAAAATGATTCGTCCTAGAAAATTTCATGATAGGGCTTTGAAAAAGATTCTTTCTCATGTAAAAGGGACTTCAAAAGAAAGAGGATGCCAAACCGAGAAGGACCTTAGGCAGCAAAGAAGGCCTATTCTAGGGAAGCATGGATATTGTCTGAGATAGATGACAATGACAAACCCAATCCGGAGAATTCAGATTCAATAAAAAAAAGAAGAAAAAAAGAGAAAAAAATTTCAGCAAAAAAGAAGAAAGAAAAAGGAGAGGCCAAGGCGAAAACCCGCAAAGGGCGTTTTGAGACCAAAGGGGATTTGAGTTGAAAACCCAAAAGGGCGGCTCAAATTTTGATCAAAGGAGGGCATAAAGCAGTCTTGCTATGCCTGAATTAACAATAAAGAAGTATGCTACATCTTGGGGCATCGACAAAGTACTTCAGATCCCCTAAACACATATTGAGCTTAAAATGGTCCTCAAGAAGTTGGAACAGAGAGGCTCAGACTGCGATATCTGGGGCACCTAGTTTTCCATCTTATCCATTTTGAATTTATTATTTTTGATTGCCTTATTCTTTTCAAGATACGTCTTTAATAAATCCCCTGCTTAATTGCATTTGCTAACTTTGATTAAATTACTTGTTGCGAGCTATGCTCCCAATCAATTTCATTCTTATCCATAGTTATGATCTTTTCAAGCATTTTGCATTGAAATAACGATTAGAGGGCTAATAATATTTTCATAAAATGAGTTTCGCATATTACTCTAGAAGCTGCTAAATAATACAAGAACCTAAAACATGATTATTGTTTAAAATTCACCAGGCCTAAGGGTCAGAAATATTTGAGTCCGAATTAAGGATTTTTGTCAAAAATGGTGGTTGAACAAACAACAAGATATTGAGTCAGTGATACAACCTAGATGAAAAATAGGCAATGTTAACCCAAGTGTAAAAGGGGACTCATTCGCGAAACAAATGATATTCTGCATCCATGCAAATATCATGCATACACATCTGGTTGGGTCACCCGAAGGGCGATCAGTTGATGGAACAAGCTACAAAACCTTATACCCCCGAGTTATAGTGGGATAGATGGAAGTTGATACAGATCCTATACCTTTGATTAGCAATGGAATGGATTGAAGAAGAAACAAATCCTATATTTTGAAATTGCAGTGGGATAGATGGGAAAAGATTTAAATCCCATACCCTTAAGTCACAAAGAGATGAACCTCGAAGTTACAGTGGGGCAAGTCTGTTGAGCAAGATATTTGTTTTCTCGAGTTTTTTGTCAAGAATACCAGCCGAACAAGAGGGCAGCATATTACTCTGATGAACAATGAACGATGACACCTTAAGCAGGGATCATTCTCATGAAATTCTGTATTCTTGTAAAGCACATTTAGGAGCATTTGATTCTGATCATTGCATCATAATCATTGTAAGAAATCATTCTCATGACATTCTGCATTCATACAAATTTCATCCATAAGACACATCTATTTAGGGGCATTTGATTTATTTCGATCATCGCATCCTAATCTTTGTAAAAGGACCATTCTCATGACATTCCACATTCATACAAATGTTGTCCATAATACATTTAGTTAGGAGCATTAGATTCATTCTGATCATTGCATCCTAACCATTTTGCATAAGCATAAACACACAAAACTGATTTTATAGGACAGGTCCTCTAGAGGACGTTGTCGCAATATCTGTGAATTCCTAGATCTTGACTCCCTGAGTTTGCAGTGGAGCAGATCGAAGATAACAGATCTGGCAATCCTGAGTTTGCAGAAACAGATTGAAGACAGCAAATCTGGCAATCTTGAGTTTGCAAGAGCAGATTGAAGATAGTAAATCTGGCAATCTTGAGTTTGCAGGAGCAGATTGAAGAAAGCAAATCTGGCAATCTTGAGTTTGAAGGAGCAGATTGAAGACAGCAAATCTGGCAATCCCGACTTTGCGGAGCAGATTGAAGGCAAGAAATTTGGCAATCCCGAGTTTGCGGGAGCAGATTGAAGACAAGAACGGTAATCCACGAGTTTGCGGAGCAGATTGAAGATAACAAATCGTAATCGGCAATCCCGAGTTTGTAGGAGCAGATTGAAGACAAGAACTATGGCAATCCCGAGTTTGCGGGAGCGATTGAAGACGAGAACTCGGCAATCCACGAGTTTGTAGGAGCAGATTGAAGACAACAACCGGCAATCCACGAGTTTGCAGGAGCAAATTGAAGACAACAACCGCAATCCACGAGTTTGCGGAGTAGATTGAAAGCAGAAAATCGGCAATCCTAAGTTTGCGGAGCAGATTGAAGACAACAAATCGGCAATCCACGAGTTTGCGGGAGCAGATTGAAGACAACCGTCTGCAATCTTGAGTTTGCAGGAGCAGATTGAATACAGCAAATCTGGCAATCCTGAGTTTGCAGGAGCAGATTGAAGACAACAAATCTGGCAATCTAGCAATCTTGAGTTTGCTGGAGCAGATTGAAGACAGCAAATATGGCAATCCTGAGTTTGCAGGAACAGATTGAAGATAGCAAATCTGGCAATCCTGAGTTTGCAAGAGCAAATTGAAGATAGCAAATCTGGCAATCCTGAGTTTGCAGGAGCAGATTGAAGACATCAAATTTGGCAATACTGAGTTTGCAGGAGCAGATTGAAGACAGCAAATTTGGCAATCTTGAGTTTGCAGGAGCAGATTGAATATAGCAGATCTGGCAATTCTGAAGTTGCAGAAGCAGATTGAAAGTCTAATTTCTTTGAGTTGATCGAAGCGTCAGTTCCCGGGCCCTTGAAGATGCAACGGGATAGAACGAAACTACTCGAAGGAGAAAAGCACTGAAAGAGGCATGACCGACAAAATTGGCCCTTTTTTAAGTCTTTGCTCTATTCTCGTTACACGACAATGAGCAAAGAGGGGCAGTTGTAAGACCCAATTTTCGCCCGGCCCATACGAAAAATAAAAAATACAAAATTAAAAAACCATTAAAACCAATAAAAAATTATTTAATAAAAGTCCTTTTTATAATAGTCCAAATACAATATTAAAACCCAAAAATTAAAACCAAATCCAAAATAAGATAAAGTCCAGAGTCCATTGGATTACAACAAGCCTAAAACCGATAAAACCCAATCAATTTACAACAGAGCCCAAAACCCGAATGGCCCAATGACAGAGCAAGCCCAAATGGCCCAAAACTTTGGAAATATTCGGAAAACCCTAGAGCTTCTAGAAGGTTCCAGCGCCGTTTTAGCTTCCATCGCACGTGTCCCCACGTGCGCCCAGCCAGGCGTTTGGACTGCCACGCTTCACCACGCGCGCCACGTCCGCCGTCGTACAGCCTCCGTACTCTACAGCTGGGCACCGAACCTGCAAAAACAAGGGCTTTAATAGCAGAGAAGCAACAGCAAAGCAAAGAGAAAAAATATTATTTTTTTATTTTCCTTTCGGTTACATATAAAACCGAAGCAAAACCTGTAACCAGGAGGATTTTTTTTTAAAAAGGAATACAATCATAGCAATTTTCAGGGGTATTCTTTGATTTTTAGTCCATTCTTGCTTCGCATATAACACATACATATAGAAATAGAATAGGGATAAGTTTTTTTTTTTACCTTTCGTGACTATCAAAGTCGAAAACTGAAGCGTTTTTTAGATGGAACCGAAGCGTTTTTGCTTCTTTCGGTTTTTTTTGAGAGATTTTGAGGTTTGAAGGGTAGATTTCGGGTTTAGGAAGTTTAAAGGGGTCGAAACGACCATTTTTTTACCCACCGACTGCCGTATGAGGTGGCAAAAATAGAGGAATCCGACAGTGGTGTGAGGGGTTTAAAAACCCTAACAGAGAATTTTTCTTTCCCTCTTTTGTTTTTTTTAAAGCTTGGTAGAAATAATTTTTTAAACAAAATTTTGTCCTTTTATAGGCTCTTGGAACGACGTCGTTTTAGGCCTGTTTAAGTGGCTTCAAAACTGCCTCGTATTCACCTTCAGATCCGCGCGTTGACCCGACCCGGGGAAGGATCCGCGCGTTTTATGGAATTGGGTTATTTACCTTCTTAGTCCTTCCGCATTTTGTGTCTCTTCTAATTAGTTTCTATTTTGTTTTAATTTCGCTCTTAATTTTTGTTCTGTTCTAATTTGGTCTCCATGTACAAGGTGCGTTTTGGGCTTGGGAAATATTTTCTAGTTTAGTCCCCGATCTTTGGCGCGCATTTAGATTTAGTCCTTTCTTCATTTTTTTAATTTATTGCCTTTTAGCCCTGTAATTTTGTTACGACTGTAATGCGGTCCTTTAATCATTTAGCTAATTATTTATTGATTCATTTAACTAGTCTTTTAATTAATATTTAATATTAAATATTTTAATTTGTTTTAGATATTATTTATTTACGTTATATATGCTATCTTCATTAATTTTATATATATGTTTTTATATACATGTATTAAATTATTTTTATACTATGTATATATCATTGATTTTATATTATTTTATGCACATATTTTATTTTATACTTAAGTTTTTGCATATATTTAAATAAATAAACTTCTTTTAAAATATGCATTTAGGGAATTCATTCACAATTTATTCCATTTTAATAATTTCATAAAATATTAATCAAGAACTAGCTTGTTTATTTACTTGCAATCTATTAGCATTTAAATTTTTATTTTATGTTAATTCGCATTTATCAATTTAGTAGAATTATTAAATCTCATAGTTTATTGTTAACATAGCGTTTAATTTGTGAATAATGCTCGATTAATGTTTGTACATTTTGTACCATAGCATGCTTCAAAATTCCAATACATGTATGCCTTATATAAAATATTTTGTATACATTAAGTGCATTTTAAAATTTCACGTACATAAATTTCTTTTTAAAACAAGGCAATATTTGCGTGTTTAGAAGTACGGAAAATTACATCCTAACGTGTTAGGTGTCGCTTTTTCGTTCAACTAAATACCAAATGCCCTTTTTACATGTTTTGAAGATTAAAGATGATCTCGGTGTCAGAGTATTAAAGTGTTATATCCTAACGTGCTGAGTATGATACTTTCATCCCTTTGAAACGAGTTAATCTTGAGATTCAATTCCAATTTAATTAATTTTCTTCCAAAATTTTTCACCCTAAATATTTTCAAGTTTTCGACATTAGGACAACGTTAATCAATTTGGTACCAACTTTGGGCATTGCAAGGGTGCTAACCCTTCTTTGCAAGTAACCGACTCCCAAACCTGTTTTCTCAAATTTCGCAGACCAAAATATTTTTATAGGTGACCTGATCACACCTAAACAAAAAGGAATCAGTGGCGACTCCATACCTTTTAAAGTCGATCGCCATTTTTTTTTTAAAACTCGATTTAAAAATGGTTTTGACACACAGTGGAGATCATTTTGTCATTTATTATTTAGTAATAGTTAGAGAATGGGAAAAGAAGGAAAATAAAGAAAATAAAAAAATTAAATTAAAATAAATTGTTGAAAAAATATATATATATAGGGACTAATTAAAATTTTCGTTTAATATACACGGCAGCTAGTTACATTGATATTGATAATTAACTGTAATAAATCAATAATATTAATTATTATATCATAACTTATAAAATGCAGTGACCAAAACAATATTTAAACTATATAAATGATTAAAAAGTAATTTATCCAATAAAAATGAAAACTCTTTTTCCTATGTCGTAGAAAACAAAAGGTTTACTATAATTAATATTATTAAAACACATGTAAATTCATGTGTAGTGTCAGTAGAAAGAAGATTCGCTAATTTTAATTACATGGAAGGAATAATACATGTATGAAATTGTACAATTTTTTACAACCCTTCTTTCTTTTATCTTTTGAGGCTGACATGTAAAATTATTGCAACACCTGTACAAATACAACTTTACGGTATAAAGGCTTGTTACCAATAACACAGTAACACTAAATTTCAAGAATTTAAGTGATATTTATTTTTGGATTATTATGAAATGATTTTTATTTGATGATTCAGTTAATCAAGTTATATGATGTGGAATAAAAATCTAAGTGTACAAAGGTTAGTGATGAATTATAATGGCACTTTTCCCCGACATTATGGGAATGTGGGCGTAGCGGTGGGAGGCAATTTAGGGTTATTGTAAGAAGAGTCATTATCTTCATACTTGGGTTGCCTTCCTTGGGGGGCAATTTTGGTTGCCAAGATTTAAAAGACAAAAACAGATCCTTTTTTAGGTGTAAGGACCAAAGCTAGGACAAGTGGTTTTAGATGCTAAACAAACAGCACTAATTTACAACATAAAGCAGAATAGGTTATAAATAGAGCTGAGCATGGGCTGGGCCACCCGGCCCGGTCCGAAGGCCCGTCCAAAAAATGGGAGGGTTCGGGTAAAAATATAGGCCCGAAAAATGGGCTTGGACAGAAAATGAGGCCCGTTTAAAAAATGGGCCGGGCCTCGGGTAAGAATTTCTTGGCCCGGCCCGAAATCATTAAAGGAAAAAAAAAATATTTTTTAAATATTATTTTCTTATTGTTTTTCTCTTTATTTTGCTACCATTTTACTATTATGTTTCTATTATTTTGTTGTTATTGTTTAGATATTATATAAAACTTATTTTATTGTTAATTTTGTTATTATTTTAAAGACATTTGTTAATTTTGTTATTATTTTAGAGGCATTTGCTTGTTAAGTTGCATCTATTTTAGTGTTATTTAAGTCTACATATTTTTAAAATTTATTTTCAATTTGTTGAAAAATATTTATTTTGATTTTTAATATTTTTGATGTATTATATATATTTAAAATTATACAAAAAATATAAAAATAATACTGGGAGGGCCGGCTCGAGTTTTAGTATTTTATATGGGCGGGCTTGGGCAAAATTTCAGGCCCTTTTTGGGTCTGCCCGCCCGAGCCCAATGAACGGGCCAAAAATTTTAGTTGGGCCCGACCCAAACCCCGCCCGCCCATGCTCACCTCTAGTTATAAAGAAAGAGCGTGTAATCGATACAACCATACTCATTTCTACTCATTTACGGTATTTTTGGGTACCGCTATACTTAAGAATTGTGTACAAGTAATTAATATTTTAATGTCAAAGTTGAGCATTTGGGTTTTAAAATTTGTTTTCTTTCTCAATTTGTTGTACTTTAAATTACGCTATTGGACTTCAGGCGGTCCATTTAATGTAGTGGTTGATATTTGAATATTCATTTGGATCCATAAGGGTTATTGGGTTTGAGGTGCCAATTAATTTAACAATTTTGCTTATTTAAATATCTATTGTTTTGGGTACGTAATCAGCGATGCTTAACAGATGCCTGTTTTTAAATTTAAATGCACAAGTTATTGCGTTTTAGAGGTAAAAAAAAGAAGAAGAAGGTGTTTTAACTCTTATTTATAATTTAATGTATTTTATCTGAATTTATTGAGTCATAAGCAATACAAAACAAAGTTAAAATTATTTTTAATCCAAACTCAAAAACTATTTCAAACAAAACATTTTTGGAGTCAAAGATATTTTAACTCTTATTTATAATATAATGTATTTTATATAATATTTATATTGAACCTGAATTTATTAAGCCATAAACAACGTAAAAGTTAATATTGTTTTTCAATTCAA
Source organism: Gossypium rotundifolium (assembly GCA_025506655.1). Classification (NCBI taxonomy): domain Eukaryota; kingdom Viridiplantae; phylum Streptophyta; class Magnoliopsida; order Malvales; family Malvaceae; genus Gossypium; species Gossypium rotundifolium. The sequence continues at coordinate 148,877,520 of CP106733.1, read as the reverse complement.
ACCCAAAAGCTATTGCGTTTAAAAAAAAAATTTTCGAGTCAAATAATATTTTTAACTCTTATTTATAATTTAATGTATTTTATATAATATTTATATTGGACCTAAATTTATTGAGCCATAAGCAATGCTAAACAGACAACTTTTAAAATTAAAATTGCTTTTGAAAAGTGTGTTGAGTCTAAACACAAAAGCTATTGCATTTGGAGAAAAACACTTTTGAGTCAAATGATATTTTTAACTCTCATTTATAATCTATTGTATTTTATATAATATTTATATTGGGTATATAATTATTTCTTTATTAAAATTTATTCCAACTATATAATATTTTGTATTTAAAATTATAATGATTGTATTTTGATATTCAAATTATAGTTTATATATTCAAATTAAATTTTATAAAAAATTAATATTATTTTCTTAAAAATATTTAAATTTTATATTTCATATATTAAAATAATAATGAGATTCAATAAATTATTTTTATATTTTTACTAAGTTATCATAATATTAAAGAATTTGAACATTATTTAAATGCATATATTTTTTATTTTACGATATTAATTCTAAAATAAATATTTTATTTTTAAAAATATTTTTGACAACAATATTAAATATTTAAATCTTAAACTAAATTTTTAAAAGTGCTTTTTCATCACGCTTCTCAAATACACTTATAAAACAATGCTAAAGTAGTCATTAGTCCAATTTCAGATTTAGGGTAGCCATCGCCAAAGATTTATTTTTAGGGGTATAATATTTTCTTTCATTTTTCCCAAAAAGTTAATCTTTCTGTTTCTTTCACGGAGTCTAGAATATGAATTTGATTCTGAATCAAGATCCTTGGAATATAACAAGTAATACAATTTTTTTGAAAGCCTTTGCACTTAAGTTTGGTAACAAAACAAGATATAATTTTTTTTAGAAAAAATTAAATTGGATATGTCTGGTTCTCACTTTTTGAATCTATTACAACATACAAGTCTGGGGTGGCTTGTTGTGGCAATTTACAACATAAGGATGTAAATAACTGCTAAGTATGGCAAGGATGTTTGAATTGGATTAGTCAGAGTATCGGTCCAAAGAATGACTTTAAATTAATTAGACTAAAATAGGTACCGACCATTTGAACTAGCTAAAGAATCAGTTGAAATGTTTTTTTTTTTAATTTTTAATAATTTTTTAATCGGGTCGAATGGATGGCTTGATCAGTTCGACCATCGGTTCGGTTTAAAAACTTTGAAGTATGGTGGATGGAGAATGTTAAGAGTAGAGTTTTGGTAGTTGATAGTTGCTTGCCTCCCTTTTTAAAGGAAGAAGGGCTTGGAGTGGGACCTTACCTCATGATGATCTCTTTATTGTGGCCAATCCTAAGCCCATTTTAGGGTGTGCATTGGATTTGACCTTTTTAGAGATTGGTGAACTTGGAAAGTTGGGATCATTAAATGAGATTAGGCTTGATGTGATGGTTGTTCTTGATGGATTTACAATGACGCTATTATGGCATATACTTTATTCTAAAGGTGTAAGGGAATGTTTTGGTGTCACGGGTCGTAGATCAAAACCCATGACCATTGAACACAGAATGTCCCATGAGGTTAACTGATTAAATAGGGCTCATTTGACCCGCTTGATTTGGCCTGATTCGTGAAACTCGTGGGGAAATCCATCTACTTGAAACCTTGGTGGCCTAGTTAAACACTCTAGTAAAACAATAATTACCCGGGTAATTAATGTAAATCCTAATGGAAAAAGATGTATAGATTTTAAATTTCTTAGGACTCTCATATTGTAGATAGACACTAATCCCACTCGTTGATATAGTTAAATCTGTACCGTTAGATCTAGAGGTGCTCAACTATAAATAGAGGCACTCCCACTCATTTGTAATCGTCCTATTGCATCCAATTGTATTCTATTCTTAAGTTAAAAAAATATATATTGAGAACATTTACTCAAACAGGAAAGAGCTTAGAGTGAGACCCTGTGTTATGATGATCTTTTTATAGAGTCCAACCTTAGGCTCATTTTAAGGTGTGCATTTGATTTGATCTTATTGGGGATTGGTGAACTTGAGGAGTTGGGATCATCAAATGAGATTGAACTTGATGTGATGGTTGTCCTTGATGGATTTATAATAATGTTATTATGGCATATGCTTTATTCTAAAGGTGTAAAGGAATGTTCTAGTGTCACGAGTCGTTGATCAAAACCCATGACCATTACGCACAGAACACCTATGGAGGTCGCTTGATTAAATAGGCCTCATTCGACCTACTTGATCTGGCCCAATTAGTGGAACCTATGGAGAAGTGTAACACCCCAAAATAGGGCCTAGGAGTTTTAAGGGTATTTTAGGATTGTAGCGTTAGAGTGTTTTGAATTTTGCAACATAGTATATCGGTAATATTTTCGATTGTGGTTTTTATAAAAATCAAGTCAATTTTTGAAAAAGGTGTTTAAAAGATAATCAATTTTGAAATAAGGATTGATTTTTAAAAAGGTCTAAATTGTGAGTTTTTAAAAGGAAATGTAACCAAAATTTTAAAAACACCCTATTTTCCTTCAATTTATATTAAGGTCATGATAGTTTCTCCTTCATATTTTAGTTTTGCCGCTCCTTGAGTTTCCTAAGCACAAATCTTCCAATTTTGATTCCTAAACTTTATTCCTTTGATTTCTATAATCCTCCTAGTCATAAACCTCCATAGAAGTTAAGAGAAACACCTAAAAACCCCATAGTTTCCTCAATTGTCAAGCTTGTAGATTTTTCGAGTTTTCCATCAAACGCTCGGTTTTTCATCATCTAAGGTAACGATTCAACTCCTAAATAGTTTTAAATGTTATTTAGTCTTTAAAACCAAGTTTTTAGCCATTAAATCGCATGTTTTGAATAAAAGCCAAAATTGGTTTGTTAATGGTGGGTTTCAGGATTTCGAGTAAAAACATGGTTTGAAATTATTTTTCAATTAGTTTGGACATGATTAAGAGGTTTCTAAACTTACTTTGAATTTTTGTTAAAGATTTCTTGAGTTTTAATGAATTTTCAAAAATAGCCAAAACCATGTCGAAAAAGTCGATACTATGAATTTAGTAGTTTTGTATAGTTTAAAGGTTGAGAATTAGTTGTACGTGATTAAATAGATGAATGAAATTGGTTTTAGGTGAAAAGATTAAGTATAGGCCAAGATATTCGAATTTTAAGTTTTCTATGTCGAAAGTTTCGGTCAAAAGAAAACCTAACTTAGGCTTGTGTGTAATCGGCCCATTTTGCCCGGGCCTATTCCAAAAAATAATAAATAAATAAATAAATAAATAAAAACCAATGTTTTTAAACAGTCCAGTTACAAACTCGAGCCCAGCTACACCCTGACCCATTAAAAGATTGAAGGTCTATTACAAGCTTGACGTATATGGGAACACAATCTTCAAGGATATGCAATCTTGGATATGATATGCAAATCTTAGATATGATATACAATCCTAGAAGATATGGTATGCAATCCTAGATATGATATGCAATCTTAGAAGATATGCTATGCAATCTTAGAAGATATGATTTTGTAATCTTAGAGATTTAATTTGTAGATACCTTTTAATATTAGCCGTTGATGTAATTGATCTGTACCGTTGGATTTGGGGAGGCTCAACTATAAATAGAGGCCTCTCCCTTCATTGTAAAAGACACTTGAGTTTTGGAGTAATAAAAATTCTTGAGAGTATTCACTCAAATTCTTCTCTCTTTTGCGTTCTTATTTTGTTCTTTGCTAATCTTCGTTTCTTTTTAAGTTGCTTCCGTTCGAATTAGTTTTTGGTGGAGGAATTTCGTCGAATCCTCATATTGCGGGAGTTAGGTTAACTTATGCATTTTTTTGAACTTTTTTTTATTTATCCATTTAATTGCTTAATCATTATTTATTCAATTATTTTAATTATTTTAAATTTATTTTAATTTCCACTTTTTATCCAAAACTTTATTTCTTAAAATAAGGCAATATTTGACATTTGGAGTTTTGATGGAATCGTGCCCTAACTTACTGGGTTCGATTTTTCTCATTAAGTCTAAATGATTAAATACCTTTTTGAAATTAAAATATATGATTTTCAAATAAAAACCTATCTCGAATTTAAGATGTGGTGTCCTAACTCAATTGGATGCGACGTTTGTCATCTCGAGGCAAGGATTTCTAAAAGCAAAGCAAAAATCAAAAGGATCGTTTTAAAATCAAAAGGATTTTTTAAAATCTTTTCAAATTTTTGACATTAGGACATTAATTAATCAATTAGGTATCAATTTTTGGGCGTTACGAAGGTGCTAATCCTTTCTCATGCGTAACCGACTCCCGAGCCCGTTTTCTCAAAATTTTGTAGACCAAAATCATTATTTTAATAAATCAAAATATTTTATTAAAATGATTAATCTCAAGGTGACCGATCACACCTCGAAAAAAGATTGGTGGCGACTCTATTTTCATTTTTAAAGTCGACCCCCATTTTTTAAAAAAATTAAAATGGTTTCGACAGCTTGGCAACTCCACTGGGGATCAATAAGAGAGTCAAGAAGTAAAATTGATAATTTCATGTCCTTTTGTCCGAATTTAAAATTCTTATTAAAAAAACATGATCATTTTATTGCATGTGGTTCTATTTTTAATATATATCTCTTCATATCATTACATGACCGTTGTGGTTGCACCTTTAAATGGGAGCGAGAAGCTATGCCTTCGTAAGGTTTTCACCTCCGCATAGGCTAGTAGATTGCTTCCGAGATACATCTGTACCTATGTTTTCGTGAAGTTTTCACTTCCGCATGGCCATAGGGAAATGTATTCCCCTGAACCGAACTCGGTCCGTATGAGCCTATAATGGGTGAGGATCAAGGAATTTGTTGGTTCGGGTACCTCAACTTTAGAGCCAAACCTCATGTAGAAAACTTAAGGGCTTACCCTAGGTAGAACTATGTCAAACCCTAGTGGTCACCCAGATAGGTGCCCTATTCTGTTATTTATTTCTTTCGTGCTAACGTGTTTTCTTTTGTTTTGATTGCATTGCATTCACATAATAGAAAATAGGTGTTGATTCAAATTCGATTGCTAAATAAAAGAGTTTGTCATAAGAAAATGGATTTCTTGATAAAGTGGATTATAATACAGTCGTCCGAATATGGTCAAAGTAAACACGACGAGAGAAGACTAATAATCCATGAAGGAATACAAGATTTTATTGCCCAAGGATTCAAGCTGACAAAGACTATTCGAGAATCACCACATCTTGGTTTTCTTGAAGAGGCTAACGAGCTTTATGGAAATAAGTGAGTGAAGAGTCACGACCTAGATCAAGCAACAAGGAGCTACAAGAGGCATCTATTGGGAAAGTTCATGGGGCACGACCATAACATCTGGATACGAAGAAAAGGATTGGTGTCTTCACTTGGACTATGAGGACAAAGCCGCATATGTAATCTGTTTTGTGTAAAGAAATTTATTTTCTAGAAAAGTTTTTCTAATGGAATTGAATTCAGAATCAAAGCCTCTCTTTTTGCATTTCATTCCTTTGCATTGCTTTTCATGCATTTGCATTACATGGCATCATTTGCATTAGGATTTTACAAAATAACCCTAATTAGGTAAATAATATTTCAGTCAAAACATGGAACAAAGGTTAGAGAGAATAGAGCAAATGCAATACAGATGCAGGGGAAATTAACCAAGATTCAACAAGAAATGTGAGAACAAATGCTAGAATTCCAAAAGAATATGATAGGCCAGCTATCCCAATTACTAGCCGGAGGACTTGAAAAAAGGAGTGGCTCAGTGGATAACAGTGTGGATGATGATGAAGATATCGTTTACTCCCCAATAGGTTGCCCAACTCAACCAGACGTGCATTTGCATGGGGTACCCGTCATTATTGGACCTCAACTCAACCAGACGTGCATTTGCATGGGGTACCCGTCATTATTGGACCTCAATGTCAGACTGATACTTTGGCCCTATCGAACTTTCCAATGGGTTCAGATGTTAACTGGATGATGATCGAGCCAAACCGATTGTACTGGAAGAAACAAAAGAAAAAGGAGAGTGTACTTTAAAAGCCCCGAAGAAAAAGGAAAATAAAGCGAATAGTACAAGAAGGTATAACAAAGGCTATTTAAAGCCGATTACAATAAGCCAGCCAAGGACAGTAATTACCAGCCATCAGGTCTCCCCAAGGTAAAAACCCAATTCAAGACTGAACTCAGAGAAACATCCATTCGCACCCATTCCAATTACATAGAGGGAGTTGTACCGAATTCTGTTTGACGCACATGTCATATCCCTTTTTTATATAAAGCCAATCCAGCCCCCATATCCCAAATGGTACGACGTAAATGGCCAATGCGAGTATCATGGAGGAATCACAAGACATTCGATTGAGAACTACGCCGCTTTCAAAAAGATAATCTAAAGATTTGTTAGATTGGGTATCGTAAAATTCAATGATCCCTCTGGTGCAGAAAGTCCGTTACCTAACTTTTCCGTTAAGGGTGTAAACATCGTGGGTTTTATAATAGATAGGGGAATGAGATTCAAGAATGCATCGAGCTTAGGGCCTTAGTGCAAGGCCTGATGGATAATAAATTGAAGAGATCAAAGACCCGGTGGGAACATTAGGGAATCTGAACACTAATGACATATCTGAATCAGGAAATAAAAGTTTCTAAGCCCTTGCGTACTTGGGAGTGTTTTGAATAATGAGACTGTGGAAGAGATCCCTGTATTTTTATAGCTGACCTAGATTAATATTCAAAACATGCTTGTTGCCTTAAGCCTAGAGGCAATAAGAATTCTTTTGTAAAAAGGCTCGTGTCCGAAATTTTTATTTCAATAAAATGCATCTTTTTGAGCAAATATTCTTTCATTCTTTACATTTCATATTGTACATTCTTTTGGTTCTTTCAAGTATTCTTTAATTCTTCATTTATAACCATACAAATGATCATTCTTTCAATCATTTATTCTTTGAAATCTTCATTCGAACCTACAATAGGTCTCCAGATATTAATGATGTGAGCAATGCTGCTACTAACTCAGAGTTTCCTTTCAAGTAATATATGTGTTTAGAAGGATCTCAGGACTTTGAAGATGACAGAGATTGTAACCTATCTTCTAATTTGTTAAGAAATGTAGAACAAGATGAAAAATAGACCATACTCTACAAAGGGTCATTGGACATTATGAGCCTAGAAAATAGGATATGCCTAGGCTAATAAGACACAGGCTAAACATGAGGATCGAGCACTGTTGGTCTACCATGGAAGGGGATTGCATCAGTTATTCTGCAAATACTGAATTGAAGAAAACGAGATTTATATGACTCTTCCATTTTCTTCACAAATTTTCCATATGTGGGGCATGGATGTGATGGGGTCAATCTCATCAAAAGCTTTTAGCCAATATTGATTCAACATCGTGGTTGTTATTTACTTTATTAAGAAGGTGGAAATAGCTCCATATGCCAATGTTACAAGGTCGAAGTCATTAAATTCTTAAAAAAAAGGATCAGATGCCAGCAAAAAATGCCAGAAAGGATCATGTTTAATAATGCATAACTGTACAATGTCAAAAAATTACAGTTTGCTCAAAGATCAAGCAGCATATCATAGTATAGCAAAGGTTGTCAAAAGAAAAATACAAAAAAAAAACAAAAACAAAAAAAAAATGAAAGGTGACAAAGACTTGTAAAGATTAGCATAAGGCGCTATCATTTACTCTCTATGATTATCGAACGTTGGCCAGGTTTTTTTGAGGCAACATCTTATCCATTGGTTTTTGGAATGGAAGCATTTTTGCCAATTGAACCTAATCGAAGAAAAGGTTAAAAGTTATCCATCACGATCAGCTGATGCAAGCTTACGACAAAGAGGTTTATCCTAGAGAATTCCACGAGGGGAACCTGATCTTTATTTTACAAAAGGATTTTAGAGAAAAGTAGATGTCAAACTGGGAAGGACCTTATGTTGTAGAGAAGGTCTGTTCTGAAGGAGCATTGATATTGACCGAGATGGATGCCAAAGACTTGCTCAATCCGGTGAATTTAGGTTTGTTCAAGAAGTATTTTACTTGAAAGGGGAAAGGCCAAGGTGAAAACCCGCAAAGGGCGCCTTGAGTTCAAAAAAAAAAAAAAGGAGAGGCCAAGGCAAAAACCCGTAAAGGGCGCTTTGAGACCAAAGGGGTTTTGAGCCAAAACCCAAAAAGGGCGGCTCAAATTTTGATTAAAGATAAGGCATGTGGTAGTCTTGCTATGCCTAAATTAACAATGAAGAAGTATGCTACATCTTGGGGCATTGACAGAGTATTCTGGATCCCCTAAATAGGTATTGAGCTCAAAATAGTCCTCAAGGAGTTTGTACAGAGACGCTCAGGCTGCGATATCTGGGGCACCTAGTTCTATCTTACTCATTTTAAATTTGCTATCTTTGATTACTTTATTCTTTTCAAAGATACACCACAATCAATTTTCCTTTATAGCATTGGCTATCTTTGCTTATTTTATTCTTTTTAAGATACACCAATCAATTTTCTTTTATTGCCTTGGTTATCTTTGATTAGCTTATTTGTTTCGAGCTATGCTCTTGATTATTTCATTTTACATCAATTGTTGTGATCTTTTTCAAGCATTTTATAATGAAATAATGATTATTGGACTAATAATATTTTCATAAAAAGGAGTTTCGCATATTACTCTGGAAGCTTTTAAATAGTATAGGAACCTGAAACATGACTATTGTTTAAAACTCACCAAGCCTAAGGGTTTGAAATATTGAAAGATGATTATCTCTTCAGATTTTTATTGGATAACCCAGGTGTAAAAGGGGATCATTCTACGGAAAAGAAAATGATACTTTGTATTCATGCAAATTTCAGATACATACTTCGGGTCATTACACCTAGAGAATGGTGTAACAGATCAATTTGATTGAAGATGATACAAATTCCATACCTCTGAGTGGTAACAGGATGGATGAAAGAAACCAAATGTTATTCTCTTGAAGTTGTAGTGGGAGGTACAAACTTTACGTCCCAGAAGGTACAGTGTAAGGAACTCTGAAATTACAGCGGGGCAAGCTTGTGAGCAGAATATAATCTTTTTTTGGGTTTTCTGTCAAAGATACCAGCTGAATGAGAAAGCATGGTAACGCGTCAGTGATAGAACCTTGATGAACTATGAGCAGTGACAATCCCAAACATTAAAAAGGGATCATTTTCATGCATTTATGTAAATATCATTCATACACTTGCAATTAGGAGCATTTGATTCATTTCGATCATTGTGTCCTAATCGTTGTACATAAAAAAAGAGAAAAGAAAAAAGTAGGATATCATTCTCATGACATTCTGCATTCATGCAAATGTCATCCCTAATATCATTTAGTTAGGAGCATTAGATTCATTCCGATCATTGCATCCTAATCATTATACATTAAAAAATGGGATTATTCTTATGACATTCTGCATTCATGTAAATGTCGCCCATAATACATTCGAGTCTACAGGACATGTCCCCAAAGGACGGTATAGCAACATCGGTGAATTCACGGTCTTATCTCCACGACCAAAGGGGGAATATGTCAAAGATTGTAGATCTTGTCACCCTAAGCGATGAGTGGAACAAGATCAAATGGCGAATTTATCTCCATGAGGCAATGAGTAGATTTAAGCCATCGGTCTTATCTCCTCGAGATGGTAGTGGAGCAGATCAAGATTGAAGTCTTCTTGAGATAGTAAGGAAGCAAATTGTAAAGTTCGATTTTGTTCCTCGAGATGGTAGTGGAGCGGACTAAAGATTGTAGTCTTCCGAGATAGTAAAAAGCAAATTGGAAAGTTCAGATTTTGTTCCCTCGAGATGGTAGTGGAGCAGGCTGAAGATTATAGTCTTCTTGAGATAGTAAGGAAGCAAATTGGAAAGTTCAAATTTTGTTCCCTCGATATGGTAGTGGAGCAGACTGAAGATTGAAGTCTTCTTGAGATAGTAATGGAGTAAATTGAAAAGTTTAGATTTTGTTCCCTCGAGATGGTAGTGGAGCAGACTAAAGATTGAAGTCTTCCTAGATAGTAATGAAGCAAATTGGAAAGTTTAGATTTTGTTCTCTCGAGACGGTAGTGAAGCAGACTGAATATTGAAGTCTTCTTGAGATAGTAAGGAAGCAAATTGAAAAGTTCAAATTTTGTTCCCTCGAGATGGTAGTGGAGTAGACTAAAGATTGAAGTCTTCCTGAGATAGTAAGGAAGCAAATTGGAAAGTTCAAATTTTGTTCCCTCGAGATGGTAGTAGAGCAAACTGAAGATTGAAGTCTTCCTGAGATAGTAAGGAAGCAAATTGAAAAGTTCAAATTTTGTTCCCTCGAGACGGTAGTGGAGCAGACTGAAGATTGAAGTCTTCCTGAGATAGTAAGGAAGCAAATTGGAAAGTTCAAATTTTGTTCCCTTCTTGAGATAGTAAGGAAGCAAATTGAAAAGTTGATTTTGTTCCCTCGAGATAGTGGAGCGGTCAAGATTGAAGTCTTCTTGAGATAGTAAGGAAGCAAATTGAAAAGTTCAGATTTTGTTCCATCGAGACGGTAGTGGAGCAGACTGAAGATTGAAGTCTTCTTGAGATAGTAAGGAAGCAAATTGAAAAGTTCAGATTTTGTTCCCTCGAGACGATAGTGGAGCAGACTGAAGATTGAAGTCTTCCTGAGATAGTAAGGAAGAAAATTGAAAAGTTCAGATTTTGTTCCCTCAAAATAGTAGTGGAGCAGACTGAAGATTGAAGTCTTCCTGAGATAGTAAGGAAGCAGACTGAAAAGTTCAGATTTTGTTCCCTCGAGATGGTAGTGGAGCACACTGAAGATTGTAGATCTTATCTCCCTGAGGTAGCAAGGAAGCAGACTAAAGATTGTAGATTTTGTCTCCCTAAAGTTGCAGGGGAGCAAATCGAAGCGGTAAATCTTATCTTCCAAAGGTAGCAAGGAAGCAGATTTTAGCCACCAGCCTTATCTCCTTGAGGTAGCAAGGGATCAAGCTGAATATTATAGTCTTATCTCCCTGAGGTTGCAGCGGAGTAGACTAAAGATAGTAGATCTCATCTTCCTAAAGATAGCAGATCTCATCTTCCTAAAGTTACAGGAAGCAGATCAAAGATACTTTCAGCCTTGTCTTCCGGAAGTTACAGTGGAGTTGAAAGCAATTTGAAGAAGATGAGGACCAAGAAGTCGAGGCTCGGCCAAGACCGGTCAAAATTAGTCTTTTTATAGTCTTTGCTCCATTTTCGTTTCATGACAATGAACAAAGAGGGGTAGCTGTAATTGGCCCATTTTGCCCGGGCCCATTCTAAAAAATAATAAATAATAAAAATAAATAAATAAAAATTAATGTTTTTAAACAGTCTAGTTACAAACCCGAGCCCAGCTACACCCTGACCCATTAAAAGATTGAAGGTCCATCTATAAGCTTGACGTATATGGGAACACAATCTTTAAAGATATGCAATCTTAGATATGATATGCAAATCTTAGATATGATATGCAATCCTAGAAGATATGGTATGCAATCTTAGATATGATATACAAATCTTAGATATGATATGCAATCCTAGAAGATATGGTATGCAATCTTAGAAGATATGGTATGCAATCTTAGAAGATATGATTTTGTAATCTTAGAGATTTAATTTGTATATATCTTTTAATCTTAGCCGTTGATGTAATTGATCTGTACCGTTGGATTTGGGGAGTCTCAACTATAAATAGAGGCCTCTCCCTTTATTGTAAAAGACACTTGAGTTTTGGAGTAATAAAAATTCTTGCGAGTATTCACTCAAATTTCTCTCTCTTTGCGTTCTTATTTTCTGTGGCTTGTTCTTATTTTGTTCTTTGCTAATCTTCGTTTCTTTTTAAGTTGCTTCCGTTCGAGTTAGTTTTTGGTAGAGTAATTTCGTTGAATCCTCATATTGCGGGAGTTAGGTTGACTTATGCGTTTTTTTAAACTTTTTTATTTATCCATTTAATTGCTTAATTATTATTTATTCAATTATTTTAATTATTTTAAATTTATTTTAATTGCCACTTTTTATCCAAAACTTTATTTTTTTAAAATAAGGCAATATTTGACATTTGGAGTTTTGATGGAATCATGCCCTAACTTACTGGGCTTCGATTTTTCTCATTAAGTCTAAATGATCAAATACCTTTTTGGAATTAAAATATATGATTTTCAAATAAAAAACCTATCTCAGGAATTTAAGATGTGGTGTCCTAACTCATTGGATGCGACGTTTTATCATCTCGAGGCAATGATTTCTAAAAAGCAAATGATATTTGGTGTTTGAAAAATTTGAAAGATCGTGCTCTAACTTACTGAGTTTCGATTTTTCTTTTAAAATCCAAGTAATTGAATGTTCATTTAAAATTAAAGGACATAAGTTTCAAAAATAAAAAATGATCATGTTTTAAAATCTTTTCAAATTTTTGACATTAGGACATTAATTAATCAATTAGGTACCAATTTTTGGGCGTTACGAGGGTGCTAATCCTTCCTCGTGCCTAACTGACTCCCGAGCCTGTTTTCTCGAATTTTGTAGACCAAAATCATTATTTTAATAAATCAAAATATTTTATTAAAATGATTAATCTCAAGGTGACCCGATCACACCTCGAAAAAAGATTGGTGGCGACTCCATTTTTGTTTTTAAAGTCGACCCCTGTTTTTAAAAAAAAAAAAATAGTTTTGACATTGTGTTTTTGGATTGTTTGAAGTGAGTATTTGGCTAAATGTTAATTGTGTTGTTATTTGATTTACTTTGTTGAAGCGTCGAAATCGATAGAACCTTCTACGAGTAAGATAAAGATAAGGTCAAGGACTTAGTTATCAATGGCTGGGATCCAACATATGTTGTGAATTTTCTACAGCTTGTGCAAGAAGCATCGAATAATGCTATTATAAACAATTCTAACCTACAACTTGTGCGAGCAGACCCAAGTGATACAAATCGGGTGCTAGTCAAGGACCTAGCTATCGATGATTGAGATCTAGCATATGTTGCAGATTCTTTATAGCTTGCGAGAGTAGCATCGGATAACATTTATATGAACAATCTTGACTTACATCTTGTGTGAGCAAACCTGAATTATACAACTTGTGTGAGCAAATCAATCCTATGTATCTGAAATTAATTTACTATAGTTCTTCGGGCGAAAATGGTAGTAAAATAGAAGGGAAATGATTGGAAAGATTCATAATGAACTTAGTTGATATGTTTGTAAATGTATATGTTGAAACAGCATGGAACTATCTGGTATGGTTGTACACATATGTGATTTGAATACTTTGATCGTATTATATCAATATATTAACTTGTTGGTTGTGTTGTAAACATGTACAAGAGAGCTTAGAGATGTCAAAGAAACGTATGTTATGCATCTTTATGTTTCTATTGATTAATTTGAATAAACCTTAGGTGAGTTAAGTTAATTTTCGTATGAATGTACTAAGCCCTCAAAATGCTTACTGTTGTCTTCCTTTAATTGTAGATTGTTGATTATGGAGTGTGACGATCGGATCTGTAACAACCCGCTTTTTAATGGTGTCGAAATAGTGGTTTTGAGACCATAATTCCGATTAGTGAATCCATAAATATTATTATTTATTATTTACGATTCAAATACAGTGTTATAGTGAATTTTGATTTGATAAATTTTGCTAATTGGACGGTTAATTAAAATAGAAGTGGTTTGGTCATTAAGTCAGTAATTTTGGAAAATAAGGTATTGGGAACTTGTTTACGTTAATCGAGTCTATCAATATTTTTAAGTATTTACAGAGTTATTATATGGGTGAATTAAATTTTGGATAGGTAATTTTGACGAATTAGTAGTTAATTAAGTTACAAAGATTAAATCATAAAAGCGTAAAAATAATCGATATTAATTTTTATTAGTTAAGATGCTTAGTTAGTAAATGCTTATAGATTAAAGTGTCAATTAGTCACTTTTTAAATAGTGGTGGACGGTGGTGTATAATTTTAAGTGGAAATTTCATTATAATAATGTTTTATTACTTTAAATTTTATGTTAAAACAATTAAAAGAAAGAAAGCCATCCTTATCACTATTTACCATCTTTCACACGAAAACTAGAAAATAAAAGAGATTTGAAAACTTCTAGTTTCGGTCAAACTTGGAAGCTTTGCATGATGAGCTTTTTCTCACACTTTTATAATAAATTTTTTATTTTTTTGAGATCGTTGTAGTTGGATCTAGTTAAATTATGTTTTTGTTTTTAAAATTATTAAAGTTTAGATATGTTGTCATTGTTGAATTGTGGAGTTTTTGGTATTGAAATAATAGCTTAGAAGCTTAGAATTGATAAATGGATTAAATTGCAAAAATTAAAAATTAGTTTTGTTCATATGGACTAAAATGTAAAATTGAGTTGAATTTTTGTAATTTTGATAATGGACAACTTTAACATAATGTATTAAAATTGGTTTAAAAATTTGGAGTTTGAATTTGGAAGTTACATGTAATTTGGTATAATGAACTAAATGAATAAAATGTAAAAGTTTAAGGACATTTGAATAATAAAATTAAACTAATATATACTTATAATAGGATGATATAAGATGTTTGAGATTGATAAATTGAATTGAATTATTGAATAGATAAAAAATTAGACCAAATTGAAGATAATTAGGGAAATGAAAAATTTTGCTGATTAGTTCATAGAGAAAAAAATTGGACCAATTGAAGATAATAGGGGTCTTTCAGATAAATCTAATTCGATAAAAAGGAGGAGAGAGAACCTTTGAAGATAATTTGACCAAATTGAAGAAAATTGGGGAAATTGGACAAAATTTACTAATTAGTAAAATGAAAAAAGTTACTGATTAGTCATTGGATTGAAATTGGACCAATTGAAGAAAATTAAGGTCTTTCGTATAAATCTAATTTGATGGAAAGGAGGAAAGAGAACTTTTGGTGCCTTACTCAAAGAAATGTTATTTATTGACAGAGAGTCTTATATTGACGGTTTGAATCTGTTAAGGTAAATAATTTAAATTTATATCACTCTCATTTGGTTTCTGTTCTTTAATGAGTGTTAAGTGTTTGATTGCTTGTGTTTCATACTTCTCTGAGCTCTAATTTTCAATGTAAAATTGTTACGAAGAAGAACGATAGAAACGAATATGAGAAGCTAATAATCTCCTCCCTTGATCAGGCTGAGATTTTAAGACAAAAAAGAAATTGCAGGAATATGTTCTTCGTGTGATAATTGTGGGGGCTTATTGTTGGACATTGGCAAACATAGTTGTTTCTTCTTTGAATTTTTGACTTTTTGTTTGAATTGTTTATTGTTAGTAAGGGAAGCCATCTCTCTGATATTTACAAATGGCAAAAAAAAGGGAAAGAACACTGATGTGGTCATCATCATGTTTCAAATGTCAAAAATTTGTCAAACAATGGACTTTGGTGAAATGTGATGCTGACTTTTTCTCAATTTAGTGATGACAAAAGTTCCATATTGGGTTAAATTTCCAGTCATGTGTTATCTTTTAACATATTTTAAACCTTTTAGAATAGTTTAGTATATCTAGTTCTTAAGGATTTAAGGGTCTGTGGTTGGCTAGTGGAAATACCCTTGAATAAGTTGTACTTAGTTTCTTAAAGACCATATCTAATTAAAGTATTAATTGACTAAGAGGAAGTTATTTGTTTCATCCTATGGAGCTACTGCTAATAAGCTGATGTCAGTGTGTGTATTGTGGTTGAAACTGAATTATATGAGATAAGAACTAATCACTTGTCTTAAAGTTTCTAGCTGCAATGGGTCGTTAAGAGTTTAAATCTAAATTACTTGAGCTTCTCGGACAAAAGAAATGAAAAGAACAAAAGTTTGGATCTGTCAATCTTTCATATATTTCTGAATTTACTGTCGTCTAGGAGAAGTTATGCAACACAATTTTACACAGTAGTAGAACTGCCAGAACACAGTTGACCTCTAATTTTCTCCTGAAATAAAAACTATTTTTGCTTGTA
Source organism: Gossypium rotundifolium (assembly GCA_025506655.1). NCBI lineage: Eukaryota > Viridiplantae > Streptophyta > Magnoliopsida > Malvales > Malvaceae > Gossypium > Gossypium rotundifolium. The sequence continues at coordinate 148,861,467 of CP106733.1, read as the reverse complement.
GTTTTTAGGACAAAGTCAAAACTATTGCTTATTTGCTCTCCATGAGAAAAGTAGAAACAGGAAGCAATGAGCTCGAAGGTTTTAATAATAGGCTGCTAAAGCATTAGATGTAATGTACATATTTGAATCTTGTAATGACTAAAGGAACACGCAATTACTGGAATTTATAGCCAGATCACTAAGCATTTTTTAGACAGACCAATGTAATGTTGATGACTCTTCAAACCCGAGCTTTTAGGGAATAAGGGTAGACTTCCATATGATTTCATGTTATATTGAGAACCTTTCTGGCAGTTTTAGAAGCTTTCCTGATTGTTCAGCATATATAAGTGGAGAAAAGGAGTTAATGATGTATACGTATAGATAAAGAGATGTGGCAATTGTCAAGTCTGCTAATTATGCAAGTTGTGAGTTTACCACAGTTATAGATGTTGGCTATAATCTGTCAATGAGGTACAATTTCTTAATTAATGCTATGAGTTTTATGACGTCAAAAGAGCATGAAGAGAGGCCTAGGTGTGAAAGTTATTTGGTTCGGAACATACTTGGCGGGTACAAAAAACATGTCATTAAGTTTCTATCACTTGCTTAATTCTTTGATCATGAGCTGCTCGAAGAAGAAGAAAAGGGATCAGTCAGGGCTGTGCACGAACATGTAGTGTTCAAGTCGGTAGTTTGGTTGCAAAACAAATCATTCTGTGGACAAAAGAAAAGACTAAAGGAAAACTTTGATCCTACAATGAAATTGAAGTGCCAAGAACATATAGCATCAATATATGTATGATGTCAAAAAAACATTTCTAGGAAAGGTCCTGTTGGGAAGAAAACTAGCCCACTCAGGTGGCAACTGGCAGCAATAATTTCTTCAAAGCTTACTAGGAGTTGTTTATTTAATCTTTTTGTCCATGGAAGGAGCGATGCGTAATGATGATATATAACCAATTTTTAGGCAGATTATGATTGAAACTTCTTTCTACGCTGGTAGTTGTCCCATGAAGGGCAGAGCTAAAAAATTTTGAATAAAACATTTGGCAGGTTCCATTTTCAAACATGTTGACTTCAATACAACGAACCATGGTCTACGTGCATTCACCTAGTGAAATTCCTTGTTTACTTATTATTTCATCATAAATCTATTAAATCATTAACTACTTTTACATTTCATTTTTGGTTCTCTCCAGTATATTATATAGGCAACGGAACATTATCAAGTTCGATGAAGATTGACTACAGCATTGACCATTATTGCTTGTTAGGTAAGTAACCATTGATATTTTGAGATGGTTTGTTTAAAACTTTTGAAACGGGGTTGGTGATGAGCTGCCATCACTCTATGTTGACAAGTGAACTTGCAAAGATTTTTCAAGGTTGAAATCTATAACCTAGAATGATCCAAAATGCTTTTCTGATCCTGTAATATCCTTTGTAAGACTTTATTTTTAGATTGAGGTATCTATGATCTTATGTTCATAATTGGTAGAACAAATCAACCATGAAACTTGAGTTGGAATAGGCTATATTTTTGTTTTATGCCTTCCTTTTGCTATTGTACTAATAAAAAATTGAAGATTACCAATAAGCATTTTATTGTATTGATACACTAGAACTTTAGATGTTTAGTGAGTCAACGAGCGTATGGGTCGACTACAAATTTTTCTTGTTTGTCCTTTATGATTGTTATTACCTTTTATGAATCCGTTGTTCCGTAGTCTTTCTTCAAACCTTGTCATATTTTATCATTTTGTTTGAGTTATTTTGTTTGCTTGTCTTCGTGTGTTGAGTTTTCAATGGGATTCAAAGAGAGTAACGCAAGTGCACCTTCAAATTGAATAGACCTAAATAGCAAAGGATGATATCTCTACAAAATCAATGGGATTTTCCCTAACTTCGATTTCTCGAAAAAAATTTAATCCTATTTTACATTAAATGATCTCTTAAGATCTTTGTTTATTTGCTATTACATCTACATTAACCTTCATGTTGAAGATGAAAAACTACTACTTACTGAAGTTAGATTTTACTCGTGCTTTGTGGTATATCAGAATCTAAAGGCAATGAAAGGAGAAAAAGAGTCATTTACCTCAAGAACTCGGTCAAGGAGGAGCCACTTAAGAACTGTTAAACTTAAAATCATTGCTTGGGGCAAAGGTGAAGATATCAAAAGTTAAATTGCTTCATGATTCATATTTGATCAATTCGCATCATGTTTGTACTTTTATGCATGGTTGCACCTTCATCATGTCTTGGCTAAAGAAGTTGGATTTAGGTGAATTGACCGTCAGTTGGAAACTACTGACCATAAGATCAAGATATGAAATCAAGTGCCATCGAAGTTGAGATGATAGTATGATGCATGAATTATAGAGGTTATGGTATTTTGTTCGATTCCAATTTTTCATTTTCACCGCTTGATCGGTTTGGTCTAGTTTTAAATCCTTGTATTTTGCCATGGGTTTATAGTGAGATTGTTAAATTCGTAGTTGGGCATCAAAGCGCAAATTCTTCCTCCACCTCGGATTTATGCCCCGAAGGATCATTAAAGTTATGAATGTGAGGTTAACTGCTTCTAGTAACAAATTGTATTCAAGTTCTATGAGTGGGTGAGCCATCGTAACACCATTCACCCGATTCATATATTAGGTTTTGTGTTACGTGTTTCAAAGATTTTTTTCTTCTTCGTATATGAATCTATATATTACCCACGCAAGTAGTTGGCCAAGTACTATTTGGTGGATCTTGAATGCTCGATTCCGCAATTGGATAATGTAATTCAATAATCTTAGTAATACTTGCAGATACAAATTGTTGCTATGCACCGTAATGAGTGGGTGGAAAATGTCACCGATGGGTTCTTTGGATTCCTTGAGATGTTTGAAGAAGGTCGCCACAAAATGGTGAGCGAAACTAATTATCTAAGCATATATTAATGACTAGTGCATGCATATAAAAGGGACAAGTTTCGTGAATACAATCGATGATTATGTTACCTCACTTAGAACTTGGGGTGTTTTTATTTTGATTATCAAATTACATAAACTTTCAATTTCATTGTTATATTTTGGTAATTCTTTATTAAATCATTAATGGGAATGATGATGTGGTATTTTTTATTTATATAATAACACATTTAATTTTAAGAATTTATAAATTTTATTAATTTGATCTTTAAACTCATGTTCTATGAAAAGAAAAAAGCAGATAGGTGATAATCAAATATAAAACATCAATTATGATAAATATCAATAATGAAGAGAATCGAAAATAATGATTTTAACAAAACATCCTACCCCCTTTTGTTATAAAATCGTGGTTGAAGATGTTTCTCCGATGGTCGCTATTAATTAACTCTATTCATTTGCATAATTTTAATAAATTAAATTCCATTTGAATGACTTCAATCAAGTACGCCTTTTACATGAGTTTGGATTTAATCATGTTTTTTATTCTAGAGGTATTCTGTTTTAAATTGACCCAAACATCTGTTAAAGTTGAAACTGGTTAGGGGTGCATTTGATTGGAACTCCTTTGAGTTCCATTAGGTTCTATATACGCAGCATACTTGATGGTTTTCAATGTATATATCTGAATATACTCCAGATTTTTTCCCAAAATAGATCTCAACATGTTCTATATTATAGATATGAATGGCAGGTTTTCTCGGTCCATATAGGGGGGAACGATATCATTTACCTGACTTTCGTCGAGGTAATCATCGAGCATCTGGAAAAAAAGAAATCTTTAATCATGCTCATTCTTCGTTACGCTCTGTGATTGAACGAACATTTGGAGTGTGGAAAAAAAAAGGCCAATATTAAGAGATATTCCAAGTTATTCATTCGACAAGCAAGTTTTAATAGTTATTGCAACAATGGTTTTGCATAATTACATTCGAAGACATGCTTGGTTAAATGATGAGGATTTTCGACAATTTGAGAATATACCCGACGTGTCAATCTCTTCAGGCCATTTTGATAGAGGTGAATCAAGTTCTTCTAACAGTGAAAGTGACCTTGAAATTACAATGTTAAGAGAAACCATTGCAAATAGTTTAATGAATCAATATTTGTAAAAACAATTTTGTATCGTAACCTAATTTCTAGTAATAATAAAACTTGTTATGTCTTATGTTACTATATTTTTTTATTAAAAATCATTCGGTTAGATACTTTAAAATTTGATCCAAGTATAATGTTACTATTTACTTAAAATAATATTTATCATTGTTATAAAAATATTTAACTATAAAAATTAAAATAATTTTTATTTTATCTAATAAATAATTTAAATTGATTATATAATGCATTAAAATATTTATAATAAAATATTAGAAGATATATTTTAATATTTTATTAAATGAATTTATAAATTCACATACTTTAATAATTTTATATAAGTAAAATAATTTAAAACTTCTATTATATATCAATTTAATATGATGTCCTTAATAGTCATTTTATATTCTCACTCATCACATAAATTGCGTTTGAATCCAAACACACACTTCACCGTTATTTTAATCTCACCGCCACAAAGATCCAATCTCACCGCTACAAGAATTAATCTCACCGCCATCACTGCTTTTTAACCTCACCGACGGACCGAATTAATCGTCGGTTTAAATGATGATACTTGACGGACAGCAGCATTCTGTCAGTATAAGTTCGGCTGTCGGTAAAGGCATGGATTGAAAAAGGCGGCACCGGGCGGGAAATATTTTCCTTTAATAAATATTTTTATTTTTATTTTGTAAACATGTATACCGTATAAGCATTTAAAATGACATGACATTTTCTTTTACACTATTTTTATTTTGCCAAATGTACAAGAACCAAAAACTTGATAATAACAATAATAATAACAAAAATCCGTTTAAACGTAAAACCCCAAATCACCGCCCGCTTTCTCTTCTTTGCCGCTGGAGCTTCAGTTTCGTCCTCGTCGGTGTGCCTGCTCGTTGGTGCCGCCCTTGTATGGTTCTTCTCTGCTGGTCGAACTTCAATTTCTTCTCTCTTGTTGTGGAGTACTTCATACGCGGGATTGACGAAGGTGAAGTATTTAGTCCTTTTGTAACATTCTAATTAATCGAATCTGAATGAGTTAAAATTCTGATGTGTGATTTCAGTCGGCGCTCTTCAATTTCCTCTATTGTATACGCTGGCCATTGCAAAAAAAAAAAAAAAAATCCCCAACGACAACAAATAAATTAAAAGATAAAGAGAAGGGAAAACAGTTGATTTCTAACTAGGCTGTTTTCGATTTTTTCCTTCTTTCGTCTTCGAGTATTAAAATTTACTGTCGTATGACTTATTCCTTTTTTCTTCTTTTTTGATGGAAATGCTGTCTTATGGCTTGAGTTTGTTTGATACATTTATAATTGACTGTTTTGGGTGGCAACTGGCAAGGCAACAAATATAGTCACAATGTTATAGTTGTAAATTTAGCATTGGCGAAGTCGGAAGTAGAGTTGTCAATCTTTGTAAGAAAAAAATCGCTTTATTTTTTTAATCATGCGCATCTTCTTAGATGACATCAATTTCTTGAACTTGATTCCTATCTCCGTCAGGTAGAGTTCTCTGCATAAAAAATGGCTTGTTACGTTGGCTTCTTAGGAATTGCTGTTATAATTTAGCAATTTGGTAGTCTAGTTATGTTGTCTGCTGGTGTACTGAGATGAATTTGATGCTGAAATTTTATCTGAATTTTGGGTCTCTAAGGGTGCTTCTTGTAATTGAATTTCAGTATTTTTGTTTTGTCAACACTGTTTTATTATTAAACTTATTTTGCTTTTCTAAAGCATGACACGTTTGTTTTTTAATCAGTTAAACAGAATTTTAATTGCTTATATGTATACATATCAGTGAATTATGAAGTTTGGTATTTTTTGTTATGCTAAGTTCTTCATTTTTTGGTTCAGATTTAGTTTAGGTTTGCTTTAGTTTTGTGGGTTAGCTTCAAAGCTTGATGACATTGAAAAATTATTCAAGTATTTTAGTGTAAAGTTTGGGTTTTCTTGAAGGAGAGACGTGGAATTGAAAAGCTGGAAGTGTTGGCGATTGAGGTTAGTCTCTATTATTGTTATATTTTTTTTACTTCTAAATTCAAAATCACCTAATACAAAATATGATTCTTCTTATTACTGTTTGTACTTTTAAATTTTCGTCACTTTTAATTATTAGTAACCTATTAACCTTTGATTCTTCTCGCTTTCTAAAACCTGTTAAGAAGTTTGATGTTTGATGTGATTTATAGAATATCATATTGTTAATGAATCAAATTATGTTACTTTTATTTAATTTTAGCTATAAAACATAGAAAACTTGATGAAAATAAGTTAATTGGATATAGATTTTTAATTTTTTTTATATCAAACCCAAGACTTGAGATTGAATGAGAAATTTGGAAGAAGTTCTGGTGTTGTATTATGAATACCTTAGTTCAACCCATGTTGCAACTTTAAGAAAGCAGGCACCCATCCAAAGAGAAAAACTCCATTAGTCCATAGCAAAATGAGTCAGCTTGATGGTGGGTGCGACATTGTGGGGATCAGGCATTAATAGGAAGCCCATCCACTAATCCATATAAACTCAAAACTTAATTTAAGGGTGTTACTTTTTAAAAATAAATACATATAATTTTAATTTTATCTATTATTAATAATCAAATATATAAAGACATACTCATATATCTTGAAGTTATTAAACATTCTCTTTTACTCTTAATTGTAAGGAAAATTCCATGTTTATGCATGAACAAAAGTAAAATTATGTAATGATTATCAATTTGTTTGACCGATTTATTATTTTAACGGATCTAACCTTTTGCTGAATATAAAATTCATTCAATCAATTTTGGTCATTTAGATTATTAGATACTCAAGATATTTAGCTAATGGTGCCTTCTTTATTTGGCTGGTGTCGTGATTCAAAGTTGATGACGGTACCAATAATATTCCCCACTGTTTGCTGCTAACTTTGTCATTTGCTCTGCAATTTTCCTCCAATTACTTGCTGCACTGAATAGCTGCTGCTTGCCTTCAAATAATGCTGCTGTTAAAGACTTGTGGTAATTTGTTCAACACTAAATGTAACACCCTACACCTGACCTAGTTGACGGATCCAAGTGCGAGAGGTCACATTTGGTTGCCGAAGCAACCTTGACTAACTCAATGCAACATTTCAAATTCATCATGTAAATTGTCATTCAAATCAAATCAATCATTATCTATATCCAAAGACATGAATTAAAGATATAGAGTATTCTCATTTATCAAGTCTAGGGGTTACGTGGGTCGAAAACGGAGACGGGACACAGATCCAAACTCAAGTATTAAAAATCCAACAATGTGTCTCGTGACAACAAGTATATGTCTCAAAGACAGGAGTTCCTTATTTAAGTATTTTTGCTTCGATGATGATATGTCTCAAGACATTGGGGTACAAGTTTTGAGACTAGGCTCCTCTTTGTCTCTAGACACTTTTTAACTTGTTGCTAATTTGAATTGAATAATAGCCATAGGTGGTTAATTAAGTATATAAAGAGACTAACATGAACTTTGATACCACCTCCAAATTTTTAGTGCCTTGCATTTGTTTCTTAGCAGATCTAAAGGTCTTATTTGATAAACAATGATTGGAATTACCTAAAGTTCTAGGCTATTTTTAGTGCTATTTTTTGTGCCTTGTTTGTTACATGTATTTATATTGTCATGACATATTTAAAAGCCAAGTATGAACTTATACCTTAATCTACTTTGTTATTGTCTTTAGTTTTAGATGATAGGTTACAAGTTAGTAAATAATTGACTTTATATATAATCAAACAAGTTCTTAACTCATACCTTTCTCCATAATCTCAATTCTAAGAACCTTGGTATATATTAGTTGCTTCACTTAAGACTTCCAAGTAATTCCAATATATAAAATGATACTAATATTAATTTCTCAAAACTAATGAATAGTAATGGTCTTTAGTTTTCACCCGTTTAGTTTAATTTTTATTTAATGGTCTTAAGATCACAACTAATTAACTAATTTGTAATGACTGTAATCCTGTTTTTTAGCATTTTATATTGAGAAGTTTCGTTCGATTACTCTATGGTATTGGCATCATGAGTGATGGTAATTTGTTTAATTTTAATTATATGTTGGTGATGGTTAATAAGGTTTTTATTGCTAAACGAAATTGAGATTGATTTTGATTTTTCATCCTTATTGATTGATCAATAGAATTGAAATAAGATTAGCATTGTCCTGGAACATGGCTATCTATGCTGTTAAGCCTCTTTATTTCTCTTTTCAAGTATTTTGGTTCTCAAATCTAGACATGATATGAGGTTTTTTCAAGCACATGAAAAAACTAGAGAAAACTTGGAGAAAAATTGTGTAGGGTATAGAATAAATATATTTTGGTTAGTTCTGATGCATTACGTTTTGGTTAATATCTAATTGAGTGTATATATGTACAGGTAGCATAAATTAGAGCTCAAGGAGAGAAAACTTTTGGTGCCTTTTTCAGCCGGAGACGTCGGCCGCCAGTGGTGGACAGCACAACTATTTGAGAAAATTTTGAAATACGGGGAACTCCTTATACTCGAGTCCCCAGAATAGTTCACTGGTAGTCCAGCTGTTTGGTTAAATGCCTCACTGATATTAGAACTCAAATTTCAAGTTCTGAATTGCAAAAAGAAGCTTGAGCTGGCGATGAGCATTAGATGGCCAAGATTTTTAACTCCAACACATCTCTCTCAAATTATATCAACTCAAAAGAAACCATTAACTGCGCTCCAAATCTTCAACCAAGCCCAACAAAAATACCCCAACTATCGTCACAATGGTCCCGTTTATGCCACCATGATCAACATTCTTGGGAACTCTGGTCGAATTTTAGAGATGAAGCAAGTAATTGATCAAATGAAAGACGATTCTTGTGAGTGCAAAGACTCAGTTTTTGTCGGGGCTATCAGAACTTTTGCAAGTGCTGGAATGGTAAATGAGGCTGTCAGTCTCTTTAACAGCATTCCTCAATTCAATTGTGTCAATTTTACGGAATCTTTAAATACCATTTTGGGAATAGTGCTGAAGGAGTCTAATTTTAAAGCAGCATATAAGCTTTTTTTGGATAACTGTTGGAGGTTGGAAGTGAAATCTAGGGTGAAATCATTGAACTTATTAATGGAAGGGCTTTGTCAATTTAAAAAATCCGATCTTGCCTTGAATATTTTTCAAGAAATGGATTTTCAAGGTTGTTACCCTGATAGAGAAAGTTATCGGATTTTAATGAAGGGTTTATGTGATGATGGGAGATTAGATGAAGCTATCCATTTGCTATATTCAATGTTTTGGAGAATTTCCCAAAAGGGTAGTGGTGAAGATATCGTGATTTATAGGATTTTATTGGATGCTTTATGTGATAATGGGAAGGTTGAAGAAGCTTTGGGAATTCTTGGCAAGGTTTTGAGAAAGGGTTTAAAGGCTCCTAGCAGTCGTCGACAACGACTTGATTTAAGTAAATGTAGAGATGGGGAAGATTCAGAAGCTACTAAACGCTTGATTAATGAAGCCTTGATAAGAGGTGGAGTTCCTAGTATGGGTAGCTACGGTGCTATGGCCATTGATTTATATGGTGAAGGTAGAGTGGATGAGGGTGAGAAAGTGCTTGATGAAATGCGTAAGAGAGGGTTTTGGCCATCCTTGTCCATGTATGAAGCAAAGGCAGAAGCTTTGAGTAAGAAAGGGAGAGTTAGTGAAGTAGTGAAAATAATAGAAGAGGATATTAAAGAGGGAATATGTGTTCCAAGTGTCAGGTTGTATAACATTGTACTGAAATGCGTTTGTAATGCAGGGGATTCAGAAGTAGCTGTTGGTTATTTGAAGAAGATGGCCAAGCAGGTTGGTTGTGTAGCTGACAAAGAAACATACAGCATTTTGGTGAATGGGTTGTGCAAAGATGGTAAATTTGTTGAAGCAGGTGGGGTTTTGGAGGAGATGCTGATCAAATCCCATTGGCCTGGTGCTGAAACTTTTAACATACTTATAAAGGGACTTTGCTCAATAGGTAGGCAATATGAAGCTGTGATTTGGTTAGAAGAGATGGTTAGTCGGGGGATGCTGCCAGACATTTCAATATGGAACTCATTGGTTGCATGTATGTGTTGTAAAATGAGTGACCTAGATTTTTGGTTTGAGGGCAGTTTAACCCTGTAAGAGTATCTGTTTTCTCCCTTTCTAAGCTAAAATTGTATGGAACAAACGGATAGTGGGCAAAATTTCAGCAATAACTTGCCTTTTATCCTTTTACAATAAGAACCGTGAAGTAACCACTAGATCAAAAATAAAACTCGACGTTTTTTGATTTCTCCAAATCAGAAGTAATAAACTCATTTGCATAATTTGTCCGTCAACGATACTTGATGATGCTAATTTCTCAGCTCTTTATTGACACGTGGAACTTAGTGAAATAAGCGATAACTCAATTTTCATATATACAAGCATGTTTTCTTTATGGATTACGTTTAAAATTGATTTAGTTTGTAATCTCATATGTTAAATGTCTACAAAATTGAATCGAATTTAAGTTTTAGGGTCTGTTTGTTTGGCAGTAAAATGTTTTCCGGAAAATGATTTCTGGAAAATGATTTACTTTTCTGGAAAATAATTTATCAGAAAATATTTTCTGGTGTTTGGATGAATCTGTGTAAAATATTTTCTGTTGTTTGGCAGATTTCCTGAAAATGTTTTCCGGAAAAGTTGATTTTACATATATATTAATAAATTTATTACATATTAACAATTTTTTATATTTTAAAATATTTTTACATATATTGCAATGATTTATTTATTATAAATAAATTAGATTAAATATATAATAATACTAAATTATTAAGTTACATTATTAACCGTCATATTGAAAACAACTAAAGTCAAATAAATTATTTGTAATTGTGTTAAAAAAATAAAAAAAAGATTGAATAATTATAAATTAGTTTCCAAATCACAATTAAATACTAGAAATATTATCCAAATGCATAATTAGTAGTACACCACATAATAACAACATTATCACATTGTCCAAGTGCATAACTAAATATTACACTACATAAAAGTATCAATATCTTCAACCTTGAGCAAATTTTTGAAGCCAAATTTTTTTATGCTTCTTACTTTTAACTAGAAAAGCTTTGGCTTCAGATTCATGACTCACTAAATAATCAAACACAGAACACAGGAAGTCATCATCAAATCCTTCGTCCTCCATCGACATCACCTGTTCGTAAAGCTGTGGTGTTGTCTTATCCGCATGAAATTGTTCCAAAGCATTAGCAATTTTGCCAAGTTGTTCACCCACAATTTTAATTTGTTCATTGACGACACTTTCTTGAACATTTTTTCTTTTACGTTTGGATGTGCCAGATGAAGATACATTTGTTCTTACCTCTTCAGCCTCTTCATTGTCGTAGTCTACAGGCACTGAATCTTGATTACCATCATCCAAATCTATGTCAGCAAATGTTCTGGCAAAACTCCCTGTTGCCATATCTTTGCCAACAACCAAAGCCATTTCATCATAATGATCAATGCTTTTATTCAAAAATGGTTCATACTTCTTGTGTGCCTGTTGGATATTATACACAATTAGAATAACAAGTAAAAAACATATGAAATAAGCTTAACATATATATACATATATTACCATCATCACGTGCATCATATGTTGCTCTATCACATGTGATCATTTTCATGTTATCATCCCATCCAAAACCACTTTCACCTCGAATTTTGCATATAATCGCCATCGATTTTTACATCCTCAAATGATTTTCCACATGTTTCAGATCGCATTGGACTTGAAATCTTTCGAAATAGCTTGGACAACTCGATTAATAGAAACTGGTTTGAAAGCATTAGAAGGCTTATTTCCTTTCTGGGCCTCCTCCGTTAGAATTTCAAGAAAAACATGTTCCATCGGTTTTGTCCACAGAATTGCTTGGAGGTCCCTTCTTTGTTGCCCTTACCCATTCTACATTAATAATTATCATTGTCAATCATTTCAATATCCAACAACCTCAAAACATAATAAATTCAATATCTAACAAGCTTAAAACATAATAAATTCAATATCTAATAAGCTTAAAACATAATCAATATCTAACAAATTCAAGACATAATAATTTCAAAATCCAACAAACTAAAATTTTAATATCATTATCCAACCAACATTAAAAAAAAACAATTTACTAAAACATACATAACATAGAAACAATAACCTTAAGCCCTAAACCTACCTAATATTTCTAGCCATATAATCAGTCCACATAGCTTGTGCAATTTCGCCTCTCTTAGCGCACCATTCTCTTGCTTCTTCTCTTTCTTCTCGCTCCGTAAGAGTTTGTATTATCAAATCGACTCAGACTCCTCGTATAATCCTTGATTAAGTAAATCACTAGGATCAACTCCCATTATATGATTATGAATGATACAACAAGCCAAAACTATATCTACTTGAGTTTGAAAATTCCAAAATGGCTCAAAGATCTAATACACGAAACCGTTTTTTTAAAATCCCAAAACACGTTCAACAAAGATTCGTAATGATGAATGACGAAGATTAAAAGTTCCTTTGCATTTTCGTGCCCTTGATCACTAAACTCTTTTAAATGATATCGGACACCACGATATGGAGTAATATATCCATTTCAATGCCATATCCAAAGATCAAGAATATAATATTTACCAAAGAATTTTACAAAACGCAATTAATACTAATAAATTATGAGCTTACTAGAACTATTTGGTATTTAATGATAATTATTACCTTCCGAATTCTTAATCCTCCCAGGCGTGAAAGTGCATCACTTAAAATACGAGAATCACGTGCACTACCTTCCCAACCAAATAGAACATAAGAAAATTTCAAATCAAATGTAATGGCAGCTAATACATTTTGTGTCGTCCCCCCTTTACGGCTATGAAATCTTCCTTGAATACTAAGTGGAACGGATGCACGAATATGAGTTCCATCTAATGCTCCAATACAATCTTTAAAATAAGGATAAAATCTTGGATTGTTTCTGATTTCACTAGGAGTTGACTCATCAGGTGATCTAATAACTAGCTTATACAATTTCAAAATAGCTCTCAATACAACCCTAAAGTAACGGTGAACTGTCTCAGTTGATCTATAATATCTAGATCCAACCACTCGAAACCTTACATTATGACCAATTATATGTAAAAATATAACTACTTGCTCCCTAATATTGATGATCTAGATGATTCTAACAAATTATTCCTACTAAGAATATCACACAAATTAAAAAAGCGATCGGTCTCATCCTTATCATATCAATACAATGTTGGTCACCACTATATAAAATACTATTAATATAATTTTCTCTTTCATAATCTCGATTCACACGAGGATGAGGAGCAATTTCTTTCATACTTTCTAATTTTTTAATCCAAAGAGCCCCAAAAGCTAAAACTGAAGCTACGACTCCGACAATTGCATTTTGATCTTGATTACGATCCATCTACACAAACATGCCACAAAAAAAAACAATTTTAATACAAAAAAGATGCAACATTTTCATAAGATCACATATATGAAAACTTATCATGACTAAAGTGCATACATACATATCAAGCTAATTATATATACATGCAAATTCATGTCAATTACATCTATATAAATATATTTATATGTAAATATAAGCTTTAAAATTATTAATTAGGTTCAATAATTTAATTTAGTAACCATTAATTTTAAATGTAATTATGAAAATATTAAAATGATTAAGATAAAAATTGGTTAGACAAACCAGATTCAAAAAGAGTTGATCCTTTCCACAGTTTCTTTCTTTTTTTCCTCTTTAATGCAATGGCACGTACCTAATTGGTTTTATTGATTTATTCAACTTTTTTATCCACTAACCCCCGTTGCTTTCCTTTAATAAAAAAATACTTTATTCAAAGAAAATCAATTAATAGAAATTAAAATTAAAATTTTGAATTTTAAAAAATATTATTAAGAATAATCCAATTAAAAAAATATAAATAAACATAACTTTAGGCGCACAAGATAAAAGGGGTGTGTTAAAAGTTGTATTTTTTTAGAAGGCTTCCGCAACATGCTTGATGTGAGTGTGTGGATAAGGGACGTTAGTAGCTGACATGTTTAATTTTTTTTTTTTGCAAGAGGTTAGTTGGGAAATTAATGATAAATCTGGTACATACATACTTAGATGTGGGTGAAACCATTTATCATCGATTTGATTTGGGGATACGGCCGTGTCCTTCATTCGGTTTTTGCTCTTTATTTTAACCTATGCGAGCTTCTTGTTCCTTTTTTTAGTGGACAAGTCGAGGTAATGTTGAACTTTTTGCAAGGTTATGATACTTAGATATTGAAAGAAGAAGATGGAGTAGAATAACAAAGTCAAATCTTATCTCAAATATAAAATTTGACCCTTCTTTTTTTATAATTTTCAGTCAAATCGTTTTCCAAGAACAAGACCCTGATATTTGCAGAAAACCAAAACTCTCAAAAACTCCAAATGCTAATGCTCTTCTTTCTTCCATTTCATAATATATAATTTTAAAGTGAACCCTCATCCGAAATGTCCAAAGCCAAATGAATTACCTCAACAGCTTTGAATTTTGATTGCTCAAAAGCGGTCACAACTCTTTTACATAATAGTTGAAACTTGAATGAGATTCAAAAGAAAAAAGAAACGAATCGATGTCCGTAAAACCAGATTCAAGTACCCAAATCATAATCAACAAATAACATATATGCACTCAAGTAATTGGTTAGACAATCTATATATCTTTTTAATTTTTTCAATAATATATATATGCACTCAAGTCATAGATTTGCTGAGCTCTTACCCTAGCTATCAATTGAGCAAGCGAATACAAATAACTAACCTAAAAGCATGGACCTTATTATCTAGATTACCAAACATGACCATTATCGACACAAGACAAGAGAAATCAAAATAAAGCATGCATACGCAAGAGACAAAGTGACACAAAATATACTGAATTCAACTTTACCTCAAAAGATTTATCTTGAGCTTCAAGCCCTCGAGAGAATTGTTTTGCACTGCATTTAGAACAAAATGCACACTATTAGCACTTGAAAATAATGTACACCAGAAGAGGACACACAAAATAACTAAAACAGAGGACACACAAAGAACTAAAACAGAGGACACACAAAAGAACTAAAACACCGAACACGCTTTGTTATAAATTGTAAGAAGACATATTCAACAGATTCGAAAAAGATAAATTCGTAAAGGAGCATCCGTAATAGTATAACAGAAAATAAACAATGATCCCAATCGAGACTCCTTGTACACGTTTCTAAGCCTATGGAACATTAATCAATGAAGCAAAATGCATAATGCATAATGCTTATCATAGTGTGCCTTGATGACATGCCCGCAATTTCTATCAACAATTAGACAACAGAGAAAGCAAGAGGAGTTCGCCTAGAATATAAGATATGACAGTATCAAATTAGAAATTCTAGACAAAATAAATCATTGCAATCGATGATCTCCCATGTCCCCACCAACATTAAAAGAACCAAGGCACAACAATGCCAAACAAATAAACTCACTTTCTTAAAAAGAAAAACAAATATACTTTTAATCAATCAGCAATGGTAAGTTTCATCCGGTTTGCTTTTTTTTAAATAAAATTCAATCAAACCGAGCTTGACTAGATTCAATTAGACACCGCCTTCCTAATGAATTAATAATGCATGAGAAAAGGTGAAATGTCAGGTTTGTCAATATATGAACCGCAAGTAAGGTATGAGGAAATAGCAAGAAAGCAGTGGGTATAATGCAGGAACAGCACATGGTTTCCCAAAGTCAAAGCAATATTATTTGTTGCAAGGGTCCATCATTGAGGGATTTGCCTACAAAAGAAAGCCCAAGGAAAGTGCGAATCATGATTGTTTAGGGTGGACAGTGATGATTTCTCACTCACCTCCCCAATCCCTATCTTCTTAACCCAACACTTCTTTTTCTAATTTCCACTAAAATTGGTATGTAGTAATTCCCAGCTCTATTGATGATGCATGGGAATGAATTCATACTATACTAAAGAGTGGGTATATACAATGAAACTTATTTTCTTAGTTACAGGAATGGCAATCTTTGTGTCAAACACATAACTAGGAAATTTTTCTCCCAATGATAAATTTCAAATTCTAGGTTCAGCAGTATATTTAAAAAGAGGAATTTCACTCAAAACTATCAAGCTAATTAATTACAAACAAAAAAAATAATCTATAGAAACTGAATCAAATAACACAAACCCAGAAAAAAACCAACAATCAAAGTTTACTAAAAGCAGAGAATGAAAGTAACCACTCAAAATCAAAACTGTCGAAAGAAACTCAATTTCGGAACACCAAAAGACCAAATGAAAATCGAGAAAAACATTAACAATGACTAGTTATCAAGCAAGACCAGAAAGTACTATAGGCAAGCAGTTTATAGGATTCTTCTAGGGCAATGAAGTCAGTAAGCAAGGAAGTTTGAAAGCAGTTTTCAAGCCAGAAGGAGCTAGGAATAAACTAAATAAAAAGTAGGGGTTTCTTTGGGAGTTCTGTTACAGCCAAGCAAGAAATAAAAAGCAGAAATAAAAAGTCTGAGAAATAGAGAGAAGGAAGGTGAAGGAAGCCGAAAAAGTCTGAGAAAGAAAGAAGAAGGAGAAGGAATGAAGAAGGGAAGAAAGGAGGAAGAAAACGTACCTGGATGAAGGGGAAAGCTTGGAAAATGTCTTACCGAAAAAAATTTGGGAAGACGTTTTACGGGAACAAAGAAAGCATTTTACCCGTGTTTGTAAAATGTTTTCCTCAAGGAAAACATTTTCCATCAACCAAACATCAGAAAGCGGAAAATATTTTCCGTAAAATATTTTCCAAAAATGCCTTCCTATGAAACAAATGCACCCTTAAGTAAATAATTGTATTAAATTAAAATTTACGCATTGGATTAATATTTTGATATTTATCCCTTTTCTTTTATAATATATTATATGATATCAAGGGAAATTTTTTAATTTTTTGCGGCCATCAGATTAAATTTACATTTTTGGGGGCCTTATATATAAAGAGAAAATTTTAAAATTTTTGGGGCCATAAGTCAAATTGTCGAAAATTTTGGGGCCAAGGACGCCTGGCTCATTCCTTGTAACTTGTGCCACTGTTAGTCCCAAACATTCTTCAGGGCTTCCCAAATTCAGTTTGAGTTGGGAAAAATTATCTTCAACGGCAATGGAGGGAGAGAAGGAAAAGGGAAGGACGAAAAGAATCGCTGTTTTCATGGCTTTCGGCACCAAAGGCGACGTCTACCCTATTGCTGTAATTTAATTGAAAAATGCAACTTTTTGGAGCTCTTTTGATTTTTTTTCCCTAAAAATTGTTCCGTTTTCCATGGTAAAGCAAACAATTTTGGTTTCAATTTTTTTATTGGTGATTCCAGGCCATTGCTGCAGCTTTCGCTACGGACCAGAATGGTTACGACGTTGCTTTTATCACTCATTCGGCACATCAGGTGCTCCTTTTTCTCATTCCAAGTCTTAATTACCTATTAATTAAAAGTTGCACTTCTGTTATTTATTTATTTTGGTTGTAAAATTAGCAAAAACAATAACTTTTGATTTACTTTCTTGTAGAATCTAAGTCCACATTTGGCAAAAAAGAACATAATTTTTGTTCCAATTTCTTCGCCACCTGTTCTTTCTAGTAATGGGACTGATGATAAGACAGGTTTAGTTCGATTGCTTCCTTTTCGTTTCCATGTTATATCTTTTTCGGTGAATTCATGTTATTATTTTGTCAGGTTCACCGGGATTAGAATTTTCAGAGCAGAAAAAGATTATTGCAAAAGAACAAAGAAAAGAATGCTGTTTGGCAGTTGAAAGGCTATTCGGTGATGATCCATGCTTGGAGGGTGATTTTATTGGGATAAATTTCTTTGCTTTGGTATTTCTTTTGGACGAAAAAGAAAAAAAATTTAAGTTAAACTTGTTTTGCTTGATAAGTTAATAGTTACTGTCACTGATTTATAAAGTGAACAATTTAAATTTATTATTTTGATGTGGTTGGTTTATTGAAACTTAAGACCGTAGGGGTGATGATTCAATTTCTTTTTAAGATTGCATTCTCGTGATTGTCCAGGAAGGGTGGAGCCTTGCAGAACTTTTCCATGTCCGTTGTATTGTTCTTGCTCCTTATGTTGTTCCTTATAGGTAAACGAATGAATTTTATCTTACATCTTAATAAATGAGTTCTATATGTTATCGGTTCTCTTTTTCTGGAGAAAAAGGCCAACTATATTTTCCCTGGAAACGGAATTCACTTGTTGGGGTTAGTCCAATGAATTTATCAAAAGAACAAGGGAAATCCTGAATGATTGTCAATGTCTCAAATTCAAGTTAATTATATCTGTTTTTTTTTTTTCAACAACTTGGCGTGTAAAGCTCTTAGTACAGAAGTTAAATGTTATGATTTTCTCCATTTGGCTTATTGGCTGGCCTGGGTATGTATCTATCTGCAACTAATATAATCTGTTCTGATTACAATTTTTTGTATAGTGCACCTTCATTCTTTGAGCATTACTTCAGAAAAGAACTTCCTCTTTTGTACAAATATCTCCAGGCAGCTCCCGCTGATAAGGTAGTTGAATCTTATAAGTTAAATGCTTCAGACAGATCAACTGATATTACCTTTGCACTTTGATATGATAATTGTTTTTATTTGTTGTCGTTTTGTATGAATATGTTTGAACCTTTCATCTCGCATATTAACTCCTTTTTCTTGTATGAACACAGGTTTGCTGGAAAGATGTAATTCATTGGATGTGGCCACTTTTTAGTGATAATTGGGAATCTTGGAGAAGTGAGGATTTGAATCTGAGTCCTTATCCTTTTACAGTTAGTACTTCTCTTTTGGAGCTCAATCACTTATTATGTAGTTCATAACTACCTAATTTATGACAGTGTTTGATATTCTAAGCAGGACCCGGTAACAGGTCTTCCTACTTGGCACGATAGACCACCATCTCCCCTACTATTGTAAGTCATGCCGTTTCACATAGAAAGTCTAGAAATGAAATGACTTAATATATGATTGAACAATCAATTGCAATAGTGTGTCCCTCTTATTATCCAACTGAGTTGTTGTTAATGGGTTATAGTGTTTCATTATAAAGTTAGATGGAGAGTACTTCTGAAAATTCTTTGAATTTATGGAATAAGTTCTTTTAGAGAAAACTTGTATCTGTGTTGCTATGGGAAGTTGACATGATATTAGAGGCTTTTTTGTGATTTAATAGAATATTTGAAACAAGTATGAGACAGGCATGCAATCCATTCATCAATTATTTTTGGAGGAATTAGGTCTTTGGAGAAAGGTATTAAGATGAATACATGACACCCATCTCTGATTATCAAATACTTCTGTGTAACAGGTATGGGTTTAGCAAAGAAATTGTTGAGTGCCCTGGTAACTCCTAAGTTTCTGCACTTCTTGTTTCAGACTCCTTTTGTGGAACATTTGGCAGTGTTTCATATTTTTTGAATTTTGTTGGAGTGCCTTTTGTGATAAGGTTTTCTGGTAACTGAATGATTCTGCAAACCTCTGTAAAAATTCACCTTTTTTTCTGTTTCATTCCTTCTTCCTCATATTTGGATTGCTTATAATATCAATGTGTTAACAGATTATTGGCCATCAAATACTCGGGTTTGTGGTTTTTGGTTCCTCCCTATTGAGTGGCAGTTTTCCTGTCAGGAATGTGGACAAATTTCAACACTGCTTTCCACAGGGCATCTAAACTCAGATGACATGTGTCCAGCTCATGCTGAGTTGCAGTATTTTCTAAAGACTCCTTTGTCTAGGCCACCTATTTTCGTAGGGCTAAGTTCTATTGGAAGGTAGGTTCTAAAGCTTTGTTTGATACCTTAGATGTCTGCAGGAAGTGCCTTTTATCTCCCTAAACTATTGTGTTGTCCCTGTATATTGGTGTTTGTGTAACCTTTCTTTTTGTACTTCTAAATAATGAAAAAACCCAGTTTGATACACAATACGATGGAACTATAAGGTGAAATGGATCCTATCATGCATCCGTGTGGGTTATCTATTTTATGATTCCTTGATGGATAATAGCTTTAGAGTGTCTTTTCTGTTTCTTTCCTGAACTAAGTGTTCTTTTTCTGTTTGCAGTTTGGGGCTTATGAGGAATCCCCGAGCATTTCTTCAGGTTGTCCGAACTGTTCTAGAGGTTACATGTCACAGATTTATCCTCTTTACAGCTGGCTATGAACCATTAGATGCAGCAGTCCAGGAAATTGCCCATGAAGCATCTTCTATTTCGAAGCAAAGATGGTCGGTTCAAAAGGGGTTATCTCTTTTTGATAATCGGCTGTTTTGCTTTTCGGGGTGAGTATTTCTAGTTTCATCTGGATGCCGGAAAAAAGATGAAGATTTTACATGAAGATTTGTTGATTTAGAAAGTAACAATTGTTCAATTCACAATTTCTTAAAGAGCTCAATGATACAGATCTGAAATGTTTCTAGAAAGATGTGGATAATAAGCTTTTTGGATTTTTTAAAACCTAACACATTCCTTAACTGTCTTTTACAAACCTAACCTTTTTTATTTAAATTTGCTTGTCTTGTTATCATGTAACATTAGTATGATACCATATAATTGGCTGTTCCCGAGATGTGTAACTGCAATTCATCATGGAGGGAGGTGAGAATTTTTCCTCGTATTTATTTTCTTTATGACTTATTATTTCAGTTAAATGCGTAGAAAAAATTACTTCTGATTTATTAATTGCTTTATTTTCTTCAATGGAAAACCAGTGGATCCACTGCTGCAGCTCTATATGCTGGTATCCCTCAGGTCAATTGCATGTTAAACCCTTTCAACCATACTCATTGTTTCATATCCCCATTATTGTTTGAGCAGATTTTTTATTTAGCATTTGGTAGGTTGATACTTGTGATGGACATTTAGCAAAAGGTATTGAGCATCTTATATGAAATGCAACAGCAGTTTTGGTTATCTGAATATAAGGTCATTGGAGTCTACATGCATTCCTTTTATAATTGTAGTTTATATTTGTATTTGTGTATGGTTATGGTGTTTGTCATCCTATTCTTTCCCTACTGCTCTTTCTCAAATATAACTATCATTGCATGGCAGATTATATGTCCGTTTGTACTGGATCAATTCTACTGGGCAGGAAAAATGTTTTGGCTTGGAGTTGCTCCAGAACCATTGAGAAGAAACCATCTTGTTCCAGAAAATAGTAGTGAAACAAGTATCAGGGCCGCAGCAAATATTCTATCACAAGCAATACATGATGCATTATCTCCTAGAATCAAAGAACGTGCATTAGAAATCAGTAAAAGGATTTCTCCTGAGGTAATGGCTGCTGATTGTGATACATTTTTCATGTCCATTCATTTAAGCAAAGCTAAGAAATATTTGATCAGTAATAACTATGTAGATATGGTAAAAAGTTATTAGCTTAATCTCCATAAATGAATGTCAACACATTTACTTCAGTGATGTCTCTCACTTTTGCGATCAATCCTCTATGTAATCTGCCGTTATTGATGATCATTATCATTATCATTGATGCATTATGCATTTGCTTGGTTGACTGCATAAAATACTAGCCTGGATATGGCAATAGAAATGATACATTGGTGGCAGATAATGTTCACCATTTTCATAAAAAATCCTTGTTGAGAAGGATTGGTGTTTGGATGGCAGATCAGCATTTCAAATAACTTTGGAGTTTGTATGATACATTTTGTTTGAGACACGTGCCCGAATCCCAATTTCCCATCCATATCCAACCAACCCCATTGTGGGGGCTAATTTTCTGCCAATTTACTCACTCTCTTTTTCAATTTTTGGTTCCTGTTAGGATACTGAGATTATCTGAAATTTATTCCATGTTCAGGATGGAGTTTCAGAAGCTGTGAAGATCCTAAGGGAAGAGATTGGCCCTGCACTTTAAGATGAACTGAGAATGGATAGTTTGTTGTTGTATGGTACATTTATTTTACTCTAGACTTGTTTACTGTAAGTTTTTCCTTCCTACTCTTTTTACTATGGAAAGAACTAGTTGAATCATTTAACTCTAGACAAGTTGCCTCAGTGTACCAATATTAAGGATGAAGTATGAAAAGGTTATCGAGTATTGGGTAACATTTGAATATTTCTGGTTAGTTGATGGGGCATTGAGGCTGGTCTCCTGTTCTCTCTCATTACTTGAAGTTTGAAGGGATGGGTGAATTACATTGTATTAAATTTACTCATTTCCAAATTCAAATATGAAAATCTCTAAATCGCCTATCCTGTACCATGAAAACCTAGTTATGAATCTAAGTGAAATATTAGCATGGATTGCCCTGGGGATAACATGATTGTTGGTATCAATGAGAAAATACAGATAAAATCCGATATTCCCTGTTCTCTTACCTTCTCTTCCAAGGTTTTCATCTGTCCAAAAGAATATGGAAAAAAAAAAGGGGGGGGATAACATCCCTTCAAATTTTGAGAATGATGAAAACTGAAACAGCTGAACAGAGTTTACTAAAGCAAAAATTGTAAAAGGGAAGCCAATGACAATGCCAACATCCAACTCCTCCAACTTTGAGAGATTGCTTTGAAGCCCTCTGATGTACTGTAGCAAACAAACTTCTGATCTTGGTAGGTGCATATTGTATTGTTCCTGGAGTCATTAGCAATTCATTACTTCATTGATCAAAATAAACCATGGCAAATACCCTTTTCACAATACCATTAGATTTATATGTTTGTTTTTTGAATTTTGTCAAGCTTTACCTTGATGCACAAAAGGCTACCAAATAATCTGATGCAGAGCAAGTTATGATACTAACGCGGTCATCATAGGCATAGCTTGATGCTGCAGGGCATACGTGTTTGAAACTCTTGGAATAATTTGTAGGCAAACATGTGACAGGATCTTTATACGCCCCACGGCAACAGTACTCATCAGTGTTGAAGGCATCACAAGCACTGCGGCAACCGACAACTTTCCCGTTGTTCTTAACTTCAAGATCTGATGAGCAGTTTTGCCTCAAGTCTCCATCACAACCAGCAATGCTGCAATTTCCCTTACCACCACCAGGCTTGACCACAATAGGTAAGTTAAAACCATCTACAAGGCTAACATCATAGTAATCGATATCATCACCTAGGGTGAATTCGGCTATGGAAACAGGCAGGCTGCCAGCGCTTGTACAATTTATTGAAGTGCCACAACTTCCTGTTTGGCACGTGCCATTGCCATTTTTATCGAAACTGCAACCGGTCCGACCCCATATGCGGCCACTCCACCCATTCGGGGCATTATAGAAGGCAGTCTGACCTGAGTCCAAGGTAAAGCCTTCACCATGGAAGTTGCCTCCATCGGTGATTATTGCAGGCCATATTGTTTCTTTGCACTGATTCACTAGTGTAAAATTTTTTGCATTTGCAGGCTTTGTTATACCTGCCCAAATATAAATATAAGTGAACTTATATGTACTTTTCTCGGAACTAGAAAGGTTGGTTTTTGAGATAGAAAAAATGTTGCAAATACTGAAATTAAAACCCCAAATCTATTAAATATGATATCTTAAAGATGAAATAAATACCCTGAAAACCGTAACTTGGAATGAAAAGGACCAAATTCTAGAAATTTAATTACTGGGGTGATTATGTAATGTAATTGAAATATACCTGATGCAAGGATAATGCAGAAGCAGAAAAATAGAAAAGTGGAAGAACTGTGAGGCAATGCCATCCTAGAGGGGAGACCTGAAGACAGCCATGGAAGACAGTGTTCCCTTGTTTTTAAATGATCATAACTTGGAGAATACGTGTAGGAGTTGGTGAATCTACAAGCACTGTTCAACAAAGCTCAAAAAGATTTCCTTTGCTTACTTCCCTAACCAATTGATTTTATACCTTGCCTCTATCTCATTACATTGTACTCAGAAATTTTTATGTCATTTTCCCACTTTTTATCTGCCATTATTCTTCTTTCTCTTTCATAAAATAATAATCCAGCTTTTCAATGAAGGTATTTCAATCATAGCGAATCTCTATAACTCTGATTATAAATAGCGATTGCAAATATATAGTAGTACGTTTTAAAAAATGACTGCGCAAACCAACCTGATTACAGCTCCATGTTTATGTTGCGATTTCATGCATTCGTTTGTGTGTTTCTCTACGCTGAGATTGAGAAGCAAGATTTGCTGCAAACGTGACTTGGTGACTTGGACAGTAATGTAATGGAAAATTCTTCAAGTTATGTATGATTTATGCCTCTAGATTGCCTTGGACAGTAACATGCATCCATTAGGAAAACCCACTATTTCTAACTTCACCAATAACAAATCAAATTAGTGTTCTCTAGACTGTGATCCCTTATTCCTATTTCTCAGAGAAAGCAAACTCTATTTCTCTAAAGCAAAAGGCAGAATCTGATCGTTTTGAGTGCACAGTAAACTATTCCAAGATTCCTTTGAATTGAATTTTTGTACCCAAAAGTTGATGATGATGATGATAATAAGATTGAACAATGATGTGATTTTTACTAAAAATGTCCATCTAGTCCAAGGATAAAGAGGCATAGGGAATGCTTTTCAAGTATTTTGCATGCATATATAGGAGTAATCAATAGAGTTCATGGGTGTTCTCAGTTATTCTCATATATACTATTAATATTATATATAACTTTGCGTCTAGTCTAAATCTGTTCATAGGTTGGATTATCTACTCAGGTCTGAAGGTTTACTCAAAATTTGGAGAGGTTAGACAAAAATAATAGCTCAAAAAATGGGTCTGGACAACAAAAATTAGTGTAAGCACTAAATTTTGTCCGGTTCGATTTCGTGTTTAATTTTCAAAATTAAGAAAAAAATTAATTAAAAATTAAAAATTACATTTTGACCCCTCAACTTTTCCAAAATTATATTTTACCCCTAAACTTTTCCTAAATTATGTTTTAACCCCAAAACTTTTTAAAATTACATTTTGACCCTAATACTTTCTTGAAATTATGTTTTGACCCCACAAATTTTTTTGTGATTACAATCTGGTCCTTCTGTCAGAAAATCTCCAAAAATCCGGCGGATTTGGGCACCTACCCTCCGTGATTTTCGACCACCAGCCTAAGGGATGGCCTCCCTTCCCCCTAGCCACATGCTACCTGTAAAAAAACACTATAAAAGAGGGATTTTCCCCCCCAAAAAAATCCCAACATCATAAAAAAAAAAACCCACGAAAAAGAAAAAAAGAGAAAGAAAAAGAATAGAAAAGAGAGGAAAGAAGAAGGAAGAAGAAGAAAGAGAAGAGAGAAGGAGAAGAAGAGGAGTCGCACCACCAACGGGAGGAAGAGGCGACAATGGCATGATTAGAGAAGAAGAAGAAGGAAGAAGAAGAAGAAAGAAGAAGAAAAAGGAAAAGAAAGAAAAAAAGAAAAAGAAAGAAAAAAAAAAAGGAAAAAAAGAAAGAAAAAAAAAAAATTTTACAGTCGGGTCGGATCGACCCGACCCACTTAATCAAGAACCCAACCCAACCAAAACCCAACCCAAAGGCAAGAGCCAAATTAAAAAAGCAGCAAAAAAAAAAAAATTTAACAGAGGATTTTCACAAAGCAACCCAAAGGCAGCAGGCCAAAGAGAAAGGAAAAAAGAAAAAAGAAAGAAAAGAAAAAAAAAGAAAAAAAAGAAAAGAAAAAAAAAAAAAGAAGAAAAAAGGAGCCCGAGTCGTGTAAACCATTCGATCAGGCCGTAATTTTGAGCGTTTCGGTAATTTTTCTTTACCCGCTTTTAATTTAATTCTTATATTTTAATAATACTTTGTTTTAATATTATTAATATTTTTAGCATTTTTTATTTTATTTTATTTTATTTTTAATTTTAATAATTTTAATAAAAAAGGCAATGAATCGGTTTGACACTAAGTCGTTGATTTCATCGCTATGTTGGGTGAACGTCATCGGTTCATGTTAAATACTGATACGCCTTTTAAAAATAAAAAAATAAAAATTGAGTTTTAAAATAAAATGTTTAATTTTGTGGTTATTTGTAAATTATCAAAATATTATTTTTAAATTGTATAATACTTTAATATGTAATTTATCAAAAATTAGTGTTTAAAAAAAATTCTTGTGTTTTTAAAAAATTTCGTGTTTCAAAAAAATTCTCATATTTTCAAAGTTCTCGTATTTTCAAAAATTCGTGTTTTAAAAAAATAATTTTAGCTTTTCAAAATTTTCGGTTTTCAAAATTTCATGTTTTAAAAAAATTTCTTGTGTTTTAAAATTTTCGTGTTTTCAAAAATTTCGTGTTTCAAAAAAATTCTCGTGTTTTCAAAGTTCTCTTATTTTCAAAAAATTCATGTTTTTAAAACAAAAAAATTTCTTGTGTTTTAAAATTTTCGTGTTTTCAAAAATTTCGTGTTTTCAAAAAAAAATTTCGTGTTTCAAAAAAATTCTCGTGTTTTCAAAGTTTTCGTATTTCTAAAATTTCGTGTTTTCAAAATTTTCGGGTTTAAAAAAATTTTCGTGTTTTCAAAAATTCTCGGGTTTTAAAAAAAAATTTCTCGAGTCTTAAAATTCTCATTTTTTCAAAAAAAAATTTTGTGTTTCAATCAGATCACGATTAAATATTAAATTGAACTTGTATTTTTAAAAATTAAGACAACGCGCGTTTAACGAAATACCAATTTTAGGCGTCGCGAGGGTGCTAATACCTTCCTCGCAGAATCGACTCCTAGCCCTATTTTTCTCTGGAATTTTGACATAGACCTAAACTCGCCCCTTTTTTAAAGAAAATTTTAAAAAATAATTTTTCTTTAAAAAAGAGGATTTATTAGGTGTCCGATCACACCTAGAAAAAAGATCGGTGGCGACTCCCTTTTTTATAAAATCAAAACTCTAATTTTCAAATGTTCAATAATTTCCTCAATTAGCGCCCAAGCAAATTTTAGGTCGCTACAGCTGGCGACTCCACTGGGGACTTTTTGGAGAGTCGAGTCTCGAATTAAACGCGTGTTGTCAAAATTTTCGAAACTCCTTGTTCAAATTAATATTAAGTCGTGATCCTTAAATTTTGTTTTTTGAAAAGTCATGCATTTGCATCATGTTGTAAATATTTTTCTAACTTGTTTTATCTTTTTGTTTTCAGCTCTAAGTTTTTACGGTTTTAGTTTTTTAGTTTTAAAATAAAAAACGAAAAGGTTTGTGAGTTTCTCCCACACACTTGTGCACTTGCATTTTGCATAACATGAGCTCTCTACCGGGCTCGGTCCCGCTTAAGTGGAAGTAAACGCTATGCCTTCGTGAGTTAACTCGTCCCTCATGACAAAGCTAGTGAATACTTACGGGTTACATAGGACTTATGCTTTCGTGAGTTAACTCGTCCCTCCGCATAGGAATAAGTAAATGTAATCCCTCGAATTCAGCTCGCGAGTCTATGATAGGCGATAACCGAGGCTCCGTACTAGCCTTAGTAGGTGACAGTACGGACAATTCGAGTACCTTTTTAGAAAAGAAACCGCATATAGTGAACCGTATGAGCCACCCGATTAGAGCCATGCTGAAACTTTGTCCGTCGAATAGTCACCAAAATAAGTACATGGGAGAAACGCTTCTTACTTTTTATTTCTTTTACATTTATATTTGTTTTTGCAAGAGAATTAGGTTTGTTTAATAAAATTGTATCGGGTAGATTATCGATGAGCATGTGGGGTAGGTTTTGTAAAGCATGATGGGGCAAAAACAAAAAAATTAAAAATAAAAAGTAGGTCGATTTCACTAAAATGCATGATTAAATAGCTTAATTTGTTAGATTTGCCATAATTTTTCTCTGTTTATATTCGTTGTGATTACTAACCAAGGTTATTTGTCTTTATTTTTATTTTTATTTTATCATGCATCATTGGCATCTTATTAGGAAGGTGTTGATTAGAGATTGGTTGCCAAAAACGAGTTTCTGATGGAGGAGTCAATTACACAAGTAACCGAGAAAAATACGTGGTTTGAGAATGGTCTTTGAAAACCCAGAAAGCAAAAGGGGACAGTTTAAAGGAAGAATGTATCTCCAATATTCTCGAGCATGTGACTTCGAATCTCGTCCGAATAACCTCGAAGACTTGACTTGGATCTGGAAACAGTGGGACTCAGACACTAGCGGCATCTTCACTGAAAAGTACGGAGATATAGCTCACTTGATCGCCGTCAACGTAGACGAACAGTTGATTCAAGCCATGGTTCGATTCTGGGACCCAGCTTACCAATGTTTCACTTTTAATCAGGAAGATATGACTTTGACCATAGAAGAGTATGTCGCCTTGCTTCGCGTTGACAATGCGCAATGCATCGAGATATATGTGAAAGAGCCCAAACCAATGACCTTCAAGAAAAAGCTAATGAAGTTGACGGGAATGACTGATACATGGGCTGAAAAATAGATAAAGAAAAAGAACGAAGTCAGTTGTGTTCTGTGGTTTTCTCTGCGAGACTTAGCTCAAAACCATCCAAATATTGTAAAGATAGTGGATCTGTTTACTTTGGCCATTTATGAATTAATCGTCTTCTCAAAGGTCCTTGGGCACATAGAAGTTGCGGTAGTGGATTTCTTCGAAAAGTTGAGGCAAGGAATCAACCCCATCCCAACTATCTTGGCCGAGACTTTTTGATCTCAAAGTAGTTGTAGGAGGAAAGGGGAAGGACGTTTTATCGGATGCGCACAGTTACTTAATGTTTGGATTCTGAGACACTTCTGGAAAGTGGAGCGCACACATTTCTACATGTTTTCAAAAACATTCTCTCTATTGGAAGCTTACATTGGGAAAGATTGGCCGAAGAATGTCACTGAACAACATTGGGTTTCAGTTTTTCAGAACCTCCGCGCTGAAGACATAACTTGGAGAGTACCATGGATCCGTGTTTCGGTTCTGTTATACAAATACGGAAGTCAAGATTGGGTGCCTTTACTCAGATTATGGGGAGGAGTTGGATATGCTCCGTTAATGGTTCAAAGGCAGTTTGCCTTACGTCAATTCATACCAGCTACCGGGGGATTGGCGCAGTCTGAGTATACTTTTACAGTTGAAGGTTACATGAAAAAAGTCCGAGATACTGCAAAGTCTTGGAAAGAAATTTACCTAATAGAGTTAGCTCTCTATGCTGATACTATCACTCAAGATTATGACATATGGATACAACGATGAGTGAATAGTCAAAAAATCTCGCCGACAGATTATACTTTCCAGAATCCTTGCTCAGAAGAAATGCCGTCCGAGCTAGAAATGGAAAGACATGAATTTAAACGTGAAAAGGCCAAGCTGTTACGGGACATTAGTTTTCTTCAAGAGGAAAATTACCAGCTGAAAATCGATGTCCAAATTGAAAAATCCAGAACTAAGAAAGTCCAGAAAGAAGCTGAGATCATGAGAAATGACTTAAAGGATCTTCATTTGGAAAATAAGAAATTAAGAGGCACTATAAGAATTAGTGGGCTGGGCAAATCATTGGCAGAATGGAAGGAAGAACTAAGCAACATCAAAGGTGGGATGGAATTCTGGAGAGGGAAAGCGAAGAAGGAAGAGGAAAAAGCTGCGTGTACTATGATAGAGTTAAGGAAGAAAAATGTTGAATACGAAACCATGTCTTCAGAATTAATGACTAGTCAGTCTGAACGTCAAGAGTTAAGAAGGAAAATATGAGATTTAGAAAGTATGCTGCAAGCTCATCAGCAACATTTGGATACTCTCCTAAAAGCCTTAGAAGAAAAGAATGGCTAGCATGACAGAGACATTCACGCTTATGAAAGAGCTCTCCAAGAAAAAGATGTGTGCCTCGGCAGCTTGATTAATGAAATTCGCAAGGCAGCTGTGCAAATTGTGCAATTATCAGATGAAGCTGAAGCTCTCA
Organism: Gossypium rotundifolium; assembly: GCA_025506655.1. Lineage (NCBI taxonomy): Eukaryota > Viridiplantae > Streptophyta > Magnoliopsida > Malvales > Malvaceae > Gossypium > Gossypium rotundifolium. Next base: position 148,831,474 of record CP106733.1, on the reverse strand, counting down.
ATTACCAATTCCCTCCGAGACAAGGATCAAACATGTCAGAATTCCTAGAACGAGTGAAAAAACAAGGCGATGTGGCTAGGAAATTTGTGTAACTGTTAAATCAGAGACAGCAAAACGTTTTGTAATGGACTCTTTTGATTAATGAAATGCCTAAGTATGGGGCTATCTTGAAATCAACACCAAATTCTTGCATATTTATTCATGACTAACATTTATTTATCATTTATTCATTCATTCATCCATCGCATGTGCATATCACCCTAATCATTCACTATGGTTAAAACCATACAATCCACGGTTGTAGAAAGATCAAGAAAGGAGAATTGCAAGAACTTCAGGTCGGGAATTAGAATGGGAGCCTATAAAGTATCCGCCTTTGTCAAAAACATTTACATCTGCAGGAATGATGTACCCAAGGCGAAAAAATTCATGAAGCACGCTGTTATTGGTTGAAAGGGGTCTTCAGAATGTCAGTATAAATGTTATTGACAAAGGGGATGATGCAATTGAAGATGTTTCAATGATACGCCCTTGTCCTCCTGGATTCATTTTGAACAATTGGACTGCTATGGATCTTCTTGTAGTTTCTAAGTCCTCTCTAGAGTAATGCTCAATGTTAACTCTCTTTTTTGTGTGCCCCTAAGTAATAGTGGGATTTTTTTGTAAGAGCTTATGTTTGCTCTTTATCATTTAAATGAACATTAATGGAGATGTATTTTGTCATAGTCTTTTCATTCTTGTGAACTTCATAATTATTCCTTCTTCTCACAGCCTGTCCTTACATGTACCTCATATCATGCCATAACATTATGTTTGTTTGGTTCCAATACTTTGATCCTCCTCTATAGTTTTCTTTTCCATTCACCTTTCAGGTGCTCAGATACAACGATATGAACAATCCCGTTACAAGTCCTGAAATCGATTTTGAGAAAGCTATTTGTTTAGGAGAATTCGAAGCTGAGGAAAATTCTGAAGATTATGTCTCGTCTCCTGACTTACAAAGAATGATAGAACAAGAAGATAAACAGATCCTACCCCATCAAGAATCTGTTGAGACAGTGAACTTGGAAAATGAAGAAAAGAGGCAAGAAGTGAAGATTGGGACCTCCATTTCAGATAACACCAAACATGATTTGATCGCCTTGCTTCGTGAGTATAAAGATGTATTTGCATGGTCGTATCAAGACATGCCAGGGTTGAACGAGGATGTAGTGGTCCATAGACTCCCCAAAACGAATGCAAACCTATTCAACGAAGGCTAAGACGAATGAGACCTGAAATGTTGTTAAAGATAAAAGAAGAAGTCAAGAAACAATTTGATGCTGGCTTCTTACAAGTCTCTAAATATCCAGAATAGGTAGCTAATATAGTCCCAGTACCGAAGAAAGACGAAAAGGTGTGAATGTGTGTAGATTATCGCGATCTAAATTGAGATTGAGAAGTGAGAGATTCGAAATTGGTTAAATATCGCGATCTCGTGGCGGAGCTGGTCAAAGAATTCAAAGAAGTGACTTTTAACTCCTTTCCACGAGAAGAAAACCAATTGGCTGATGCCTTGGCCACCTTGGCTTCAATGTTCAAAGCAAACAGAGAAACGGAAATAATGCCTTTCCAAATAAGCATATATGAGGTCTTTGCACATTGTCGTAGCATTGAAAAAGAGACAGATGGATTGCCATGGTTCCATGATATATTAGAATATGTCAAGAATCAAAGGTATCCTGGGCAAGCAAATGAAAACGAAAAAAGAACAATCAGAAGAATGGCGGTAGGATTTCTTCTTGATGGGGACATCCTGTACAAAAGAGGAAAAGATCAAGTGCTCCTGAGATGCGTGGATGCTGTTGAAGCTAGGAAAATACTTGAAGATGTCCATGAAGGAATTTGTGGGACGCATGCCAATGGTTTCACTATGGCTAGGCGATGATGAGACTTCGGTTATTCTTGGTCGACGATGGAAAACGATCGCATTAGTTACGCATTTAAAGTGCCACAAATGTCAAATTTACGGTGATAAAATTCATACAGCCCCTTCGCCCCTTCATGTCATGACTTCTCCGTGGCCTTTTTCTATGTGGGGCATGGATGTTATAGGGCCAATTTCTCCAAAAGCTTCTAATGGCCACCGGTTCATTTTTGTGGTTATAGATTACTTCACAAAATGGGTAGAAGCCGCTTCATTTGCTAATGTGACGAAGACTGCAGTTTGCAGGTTCTTAAAAAAGGAAATCATATGTCGATACGGTTTGCTTAAGAAAATTATTTCAGATAATACTTTAAATCTGAACAACAAGATGATGAAAGAAGTGTGCGAGCAATTTCAAATAAAGCATCATAATTCCTCACCCTATCGCCCAAAGATGAACGGAGCAGTAGAAGCGGCTAACAAAAACATTAAGAAGATTATTGCGAAAATGACCGAGACTTATAAAGACTGGCACGAGAAGCTACCATTCGCTTTATATGCATATCGCACATCTATGCGAACATCTACGGGAGCAACTCCTTTCTCTCTGGTCTATGGAATGGAAGCTGTGCTGTCCATCAAAGTTGAGATCCCTTCTCTACGAGTCTTAATAGAGTCGAAACTAGAAGAATCAGAATGGGTTCGAGCTCGATATGACCAGCTAAATCTTATCGAAGAAAAATGCTTGAAGGCAATCTGTCATGGACAGATGTACTAGAAGAGAATGATCACGGCTCATGACAAGAAGGTGCGGCCAAGAGAATTCCGCGAGGGGGAACTCGTACTGAGAAAGATTCTCCCAATACAAAAAGACTTTCGAGGAAAATGGGCACCAAATTGGGAAGGGCCGTCCGTCATAAAGAAGACTTTCTCTGGTGGAGCTTTGATTCTCACTGAGATGGATGGGAAGGAGTTACCTAATCCAGTGAACTGAGATGCCGTGAAAAAGTACTATGCCTAAAAAAAAAGGAGATCAAGATGAAAACCCGAAAAGGGCGTCTTGATAAAAAAAATAAAAAAAGAGATCAAGATGAAAACTCGAAAGGGCGTCTTGATAAAAAAAAAGATCAAGATGAAAACTCGAAAGGGCGTCTTGATAAACAAAAAAGATTAGGATGAAAACCTGAAAGGGCGTTCTAATAAAGGAGGTTCGGACAAAAGGAGTAAGACGATTTGAACGGGAGTCATGTGGCGAGATTACAATATTTGAAGCGATCCGAAGCTCAAATCTTCTACACAAGAAGCCGTGCTCAAGAGATCCAGGATGAAGAAATATGGAGAAGTTCATGCGTTGAATATCTAGAGCATTTGTGACAATTGAATCTGCTTTCCTTTCTTTATAATGTTTTCTTTATTGAGTTTTTCCTTGTCAATTTTCTTTGCTTATTGCTTTTGAAATAAATATGAATGTGAGGTATTTCTTTCGTACCTACTTTCCTATTTTCATGCATCTCATGTGTGGTTTGTCTAAATGGTGAAATGACATACTCTAAACAAAAGGAATGTTGAGTATTACCCGGATGAGAATTTGGTAAGTACAAGAGCCTCAAAGCAAGGACAAAGGTCAACAAGGGGCAAAAGGGTGATACACGAGAAACGCAGATTACTCGAGGATGGGTACAAAACCTGAAAGGGAAGTCAAACGAAAAGAGATATATGGCAAACAAGCCCAAAGCGTATGGCATAATCATGTAGGCATAAAAGCATTTAAGACCAAACATGTGCATATCATGATAACATCATGCATGACATATCTGAGTATTCCAAGAAGCAAAAGGTTTTGATGATACCGCATCAACCAAGGACAAGGAAGACATTCGAGTTCCACCGGATGATACGTTTTGAAATTTTGATCCTTTTAAAATTATTTCATTTCATTTTTCAAAAAATCAACTCATATTATGAGAGGTGAGTTGAGCCTTGGGTCACACTTGAGGTATTTTCAATTTCAATTTTTAAAAAAATCAACTCATATTGCGAGAGGTGAGTTGAGCCTCGTGTCACACGCCGAGGTATTTTCAATTTCATTTTCAAAAATCAACTCATCTTGTGAGAGGTGAGTTGAGCCTCGAGTCATCTGTTGAGGTATTTTCAATTCATTTTTCAAAAAATCAACTCATCTTGAGAGGTGAGTTGAGCCTTGGGTCACACGTTGAGGTATTTTCAATTTCCTTTTTTTTTAAAAATCAACTCATATTGCGAGAGGTGAGTTGAGCCTCAGTCACACGCCGAGGTATTTTCAATTTCATTTTTCAAAAAATCAACTCATATTATGAGAGGTGAGTTGAGCCTCGGGTCACACGCCGAGGTATTTTTCAATTCTGGTTTTTAAAAATCAACTCATATTGGGAGAGGTGAGTTGAGCCTCAGTCACACGCCGAGGTATTTTCAATTTCTGCTTTTCAAAAATCAACTCATATTGGGAGAGGTGAGTTGAGCCTGGTCACTGTTGAGGTATTTTCAATTTTGTTTTTCAAAAATCAACTCATATTATGAGAGGTGAGTTAAGCCTCGTGTCACACGCCGAGGTATTTTCAATTTGCTTTTCAAAAATCAACTCATATTATGAGAGGTGAATTGAGCCTCGGGTCACACGCCGAGATATTTTCAATTTCATTTTTCAAAAATTAACTCATATTATGCGAGAGGTGAGTTGAGCCTCGGGTCACACGCCGAGGTATTTTCAATTCATTTTCAAAAATCAACTCATATTGCGAGAGGTGAGTTGAGCCTCGAATCACACGCCGAGGTATTTTCAATTTCGTTTTCAAAAAATCAACTCATATTATGAGAGGTGAGTTGAGCCTTGGAGTCACACTGAGGTATTTTCAAATTTTCTTTTCAAAAATCAACTCATAATGCGAGAGGTGAGTTGAGTCTCGGCTCACACGCCGAGGTATTTTTCAATTTCTGTTTTTCAAAAAAATCAACTCATATTGTGAGAGGTGAGTTGAGCCTCACGTCACACGTTGAGGTATTTTTCAATTTCAGTTTTTCAAAAAAATCAACTCATATTGCGAGAGGTGAGTTGAGCTTGTCACACACCGAGGTATTTTTCAATTTTCGTTTTCAAAATCAACTCATATTGCGAGAGGTGAATTGAGCCTCACGTCACACAATCGAGGTATTTTTCGATTTACATTTTCAAAAAATCAACTCATATTGCGAGAGGTGAGTTGAGCCTCACGTCCACGCCGAGGTATTTTTAATTTCATTTTTCAAAAAATCAACTCATATTACGAGAGGTGAGTTGAGCTTGGTCACACGAGGTATTTTCAATTTTTGTTTTTCAAAAAAAAAAAATCAACTCATAATTCGAGAAGTGAGTTGAGCCTTAGGTCACACGCTGAGGTATTTTCAATTTTTGTTTTTCAAAGATCAACTCATAATTCGAGAAGTGAGTTGAGCTTAGGTCACATGTCGAGCTATTTTCGATTTACTTTTCAATAAAGAATAAATATTGGACATCGAACAAAATTTAAGCTTTTAAGTCTTTGCTCTATCATTGTTTCACAAATGATGAGCAAAGAGGGCAAATTGTAGCACTAAATTTTGTCCTGGTTCGATTTGTGTTTAATTTCCAAAATTAAGAAAAAATTAATTAAAAATTAAAATTACATTTTGACCTCTTAACTTTTCCAAAATTATATTTTACCCTAAACTTTTCTTAAATTATGTTTTAACCCCAAAACTTTTAAAATTACATTTTGACCTTGATACTTTCTTGAAATTACGTTTTGACCCCACAAGTTTTGCTACAATTGCAATTTGGTCCTTCCATCGGAAAATCTCCAATCCGTGATTTGGGCACCTACCTCCGTGATTTCGCCACCACCTAAGGATGGCCTCCTTTCCCCTAGCCACCTGCCACTGCAAAAAACACTATAAAGAGGATTTTCCCAAAAAAAACCCAACATCATAAAAAACCCACGAAAAAGAAAAAAAAGAAAAGAAAAGAAGAGAAAAGAGAGAAGAAGAAGAAAGAAGAAGAAAGAGAAGAGAGAAGGAGAAGAAGAGGAGGCGTCGCACCACCTGGGAGGAAGAGGCGACGCCAAGCGTGATTGGAGAAGAAGAAGAAAGAAGAAGAAGAAGAAGAAGAAGAAGAAGAAGAAAAGAAAAGAAAAGAAAAAAAAAAAAAAAGAAAAAAAGAAAAAAAAAGGAAAACAAGAAAGAAAAAAATAAAAAATTTTACAATCAGTCGGATCGACCCACCCACGACCACATAACCCGACCCAACCAAAGAACCCGACCAGTACCAAAAAAAAAAAATTCAAATTAAAAAGAGCAAAAAAAAAAGCCCAACAAACCATCCAAAGCAGGCCCAAAGGCAAGAGCCAAAGAGAAAGGAAAAAAGAAAAAAGAAAGAAAAGAAAAAAAAAAAAGAAGAGAAAAGAAAGAAAAGAAAAAGAAAAAAAAAAGAAGAAAAAAGGAGCCCGAGTCGTGTAAATCATTCGATCAGTCCGTAATTTTGGGCGTTTCGGTAATTTTTCTTTACCCGCTTTTAATTTAATTCTTATATTTTAATAATACCTTGTTTTAATATTATTAATATTTTTAGCATTTTTATTTTATTTTATTTTATTTTTAATTTTAATAATTTTAATAAAAAAGGCAACAAATCGGTTTGACACTAAGTCGTTGATTTCATCGCTATGTTGGGTGAGCGTCATCGGTTCGTGTTAAATACGGTAAGCCCTTTTAAAAATAAAAATAAAAACAAAAAATTCGAGTTTTAAAATAAAATGGTTAATTTTTGTGGTTATTTGTAAATTATCAAAATATCATTTTTAAATTGTATAATACTTTAATATGTAATTTATCAAAAAATTAGTGTTTAAAAAAAAAATTCTTGTGTCTTTAAAAAAAAAATTTGTGTTTCAAAAATAAAAAAATTCTCATATTTTCAAAGTTCTCGTATTTTCAAAAAATTCGTGTTTTAAAAAAAATAATTTTCGCATTTCAAAATTTTCGGGTTTTCAAAAATTTCATGTTTTTTTTTAAAAAAAATTCTTGTGTTTTAAAATTTTCGTGTTTTCAAAAATTTCGTGTTTTCAAAAATTTCGTGTTTCAAAAAAAAATTCTCGTGTTTTCAAAGTTCTCTTATTTTCAAAAAATTCATGTTTTTAAAACAAAAAAATTTCTTGTGTTTTAAAATTTCAGTGTTTTCAAAAATTTCGTGTTTTCAAAAAAAATTCGTGTTTCAAAAAAATTCTCGTGTTTTCAAAGTTTTCAGATTTCTAAAATTTCGTGTTTTCAAAATTTTGGGTTTAAAAAATTTTCGTGTTTTCAAAAATTCTCGGTTTTAAAAAATTTTCTCGAGTCTTAAAATTCTCGTTTTTTAAAAAAATTGTGTTTCAATCGGATCACGATTAAATATTAAATTGAACTTGTATTTTGAAAATTACGACAACGCGTTTAACGAGATATCAATTTTGGGCGTCGCGAGGGTGCTAATACCTTCCTCGCGCATAACTGACTCCCGAGCCCTATTTTTCTCTGGAATTTTGACGTAGATCTAAACTCGCCCCTTTTTTTAAGAAAATTTTAAAAAATAATTTTTCTTTAAAAAAGAGGATTTATTAGGTGTCCGATCACACCTAGAAAAAAGATCGATGGCGACTCCCTTTTTTATAAAATCAAAACTCTAATTTTCAAGTGTTCAATAATTTCCTCAATTAGCGCCCAAGCAAATTTTAGGTCACTACAATTAGATTTATTTAAAATACGAGCGGAGCTTGTACTCAAACATTTAAAGCCTGAGCCTTGCTCAACTTGGCCCTTTTTTTAAGTTTGTAACGTTTTATATTATGTTATTTTTGTTTAATATGTAATTTATAACACATAAAAATTAAATCTACAATAATATTATTATAATGTAAACATTAAAAAATGTTAAGATCACTATATATAAAATTTCTATTAATAAAAACATACAAAATTATTAAATTGAAATAATATAAATATAATTTTTAAATTTAAAAAATATGGGTAGGTCTAAAATGAACTTGGATTAGCTATTTACAAATATGAGCGAGCTTATGTAAAATTTTAGGCCCATATGCCGAACTAAATCGAGCTTAGACAAATATAAAGTGTATTAATATCATACTTACACCTGACTCAGTCCAACTCATGAACACCTCTAATCTAGTCTAGCTTAAAATATGAACCTTTAATTTTGTCTAAATCAATATATGTTTGTAAATAACTACCCCAAGCTTGTTTAGGCATGTGTATATAATTTTATTTAAATTTTAAAAACAAATTATCTTTATTCAATACTCAATTATTTTATGAAACCCTAGAAGTTTTTTTTTTCTCCAAGTCGTTTGCTACTTCTCTTTTGCTTTGCCCAGCAGTGGTGCCAATCTCTGGGGTAGCTACATACCACCTTTTTCTTTCACCATCAACCCTCTTTTTCTTTTTCCTTATTCATTTCATGTGACTTTTCTGTGTTTTAGTTTGTAGATTTATTTTTTTTCACCCTCCCACCAACCCTGTTTTTCTTTTTTTCTCCTCATTCACTCCATGTGTCTTCTCTTTTTTTTTTTTACAGATCTATTTTGTGGATATTTTTACTTTCTTCACAAGTTGTTATGGACTGATGATGGTAACCTGTTATCGCTAACACTCCACCAACCACTACTAGTTTCTCTTGGAAAGTGAGTGACTCTTATTCGACTTTTTAATCTGTTTTTATTTTGAGAGTATTTCAAAATAATAAATGATTTTACGAGTTAGTTTGGACCCGTGTTGTTTAAGTTTTATATGTTTTTTTTTTGTTTGTTTTCTATTGTTTAATAAGTCTTCACTTTTAGAAGTTTTCGTTTGCTCTTGTTTAGTCTTGCTTTTGCAAGTGATTTTAGGGATGGTTTTGTCACTGTCCTCCCTAATTTGGTGGATGCTTAGTTCTTTTGTTGATTTTGCTCGCCGCTTTAGACCATTCATGGCATATTTCTATATTGTATTAAGTGCTTGTAATCACACCAAATATGTCGTGCTTAAGTTGTGACGGAGCCAATTATCAACGTGCCATAATGTTCATTTATAATGAGGCTAAAATTTTTGTTGTGTTGATGGAGCTTGTCCTTTACCACCTACGACGAGTGTTTGTTATTTCTCACCCCCCTGATTTGTATGGTCCCATTTATAGAATGAATTAATAAATTTCCCTTTCAAAAATAAAAAAAAAAATTGAGTAATCTTGTATATATATACATTTATTCTTCCACCATTATATATATTTTTGGCTTAAATGCTGAAAATTAAGCTAAAAATTCTTGTAAAATGATTAAAATCAATAAAATCCTAATTAAAAACAACACCAAATTAAATCTTTTAAATTTTAAATTATACCTAATTAAGCTCTTTAAAATATAGTTTTTTTTGTTAGGTGATGACCGGTGACATAAAAATATGATGACATGGTAGGCAACATTTAAAAAAAATCATAAAGTTCTATATATTTTGAAAATTTTATTTTTTAAAATTATATAACTTTTTTAAAATTCTTAAAAATGTATAAAAAAAACCCTAAAAAAGCTAAAAGTTCTAAAAAAAAGAGTATATTGTTGTATCTCTCCGCCAAGAGGACACGTGTCAATCCAAGAGACATTGTTGACTATGCATTTATTTCCCAAACATGACCACTCGTTCCATTTCAAATGGAACCTAACACCCGTGTTTAAAGTAGAATGTTATCCTAATATGAATACACTTCCAAGATAATAAGGAGTCTTTAGCTTGACTACCTTATACTAATAGATTCTCATAATATGTGTTTATGATTATTCATTACCCAATTAACGAGATCAAACATTTATATAGCCAATATTATATCAATGGACAAGGAGACCTTTTTTATAAATACGTTGGAAAGCTAAGAATATGGGATCGACTTTTTAGCACTATTAATGTAACACCCTAAATTAGGGATTGTTTGTAATTTAATTATTTTTCCCATGTGTATGCTTGTAGAAATAAATACTATGATTTCTTGGCATGTTTTAGGGCCTAGTCATAACCCGAACTAGGTCGATTTAGAACTAAAAATTTCTTTTAAGTATTTAAAAGAAGGGAGCTAGGCGATAGGGGTTAAGACAAATTTTGTGAAAAGTTGGACACAAGGATGTAATTGGCGTGTTGGCTTGGTGCGTCAAAGGGAGCTTCAAGGGAGGAGGTTCGAGTCGTGGGAGTTACAAGGGGAGTGTTTTATTTTTTGGGCTTTTTGGGCGTTAAAGAAAGGGGCAAGTAGGAAGGCCTTAAAAGATTTTCGGTGTTGGAGTTGGACATGAAAGTCAAGGAGGTGGAGTGGCTTGGGCGCCACTAAGAGTTTGGAAGTGGCAATGAGCGAGGAGCTTGGGTTCGAGCTGCCAAGTATGCTTATCTAAGAGTTTTATTTTCTTTTGCATTAAGGAGGGATCGCCTAGGAGGCTTTATAAATAAATGGTGTGGTGTTATGGCATGAAAGTCAATTGGGAAAGATGGCATGGGGCGTTGTAAGGGGGCTGCGTTAGTGTGGTCCTGGGTTCGAACCAAGGAGGCTGCAGTTTGGCTTTTTAATTTTTGAAACTGGCGTGAATGGGAGAGGGGAGTGATGGCTGCTTGTTGGACTCTTGAATTGATAAAGATAAGGCTTAAATTTTTGCATATTTCGGCTGGAGGGAGAGTGATAAGTAGTTTATTTTCATTGTGTTCGTTTGATGAGGTGATTAGGAGATAAAGATGAAAGATAAACCTTGTTTTAATTTTGATAATTAAAGGCTAGAAAATTATCACAAAATGAAAGGTAATGGCCGAAATAGGGACTCCTTGGAGGCTGTCCACATTCGGTTTTAACATCTAAAAGGGAGGGGCCGAAATTGATAGAAAAAAAATTCTTTTCTCTTCTTGTTGCTGGCCGATTCCACAATTGCTAAACTCTTCCAAAAATTCTTTTCTTCTTTTCTTCTTTTTCTTTCCCTAGTAGCCGAACCCTTCCACTCTTTTTCTTTCTTCTCCTATTGAGATCTACTTGGCCGAATCTCCCCTCCCTAACTAAGGTGTTGCCGATTTTTATAGTGTGGTAAGGGATCTCTCTGAGTTTAATCTTTATTCTTATTATGGCTAGCCGAAACCATGAGGTTTAACCCTGAAATTTTGTGTATAACCGAACCTATTCAGGGTCTTGGATTGGTAATCCTCACTAGAAGCCAGCGTTAAGGAGAATTAAGAGGTCCATCGGGATTTGTTTTCCAAAGGTGAGTTGGTAAGCACATTCGGCCAAGGGCCTTTTGATAAAAGTTTATTGCTTACATGCCGAAACTAAGATGTGCCATGGATTTAGGGGCTAATTAAGGCTTCGGGATTTGTTTGGAAATCAAATCCGTTTAAGGTAAGTGCCGCAAGAGCCTTTGGTAATTCTTTCAGTTTGGCCGAATAGGCTAAAGCCCTAATCATGTGTTGGCCGATTGTAGGAGGAACCAACATCTCGGGATTTCGCTCGTACATTCGGGATTTGCTAGTAAATAGGTGTGTAAAAACTCACTACACACTTTATTAATTTACATGACTTTGTTGTTTGCCTTCTAATCTTTGTGGTTGTGATTAGCTTGTGGCATAATCATGGTTGCCGGGTAAGTCCCCTAACTTGTGATCTATGATATATGGTTGAGGTTGCCATCACATGTTATGTCGTACATAATGCATGATATATATGGGATTATGATATTGTATGTAAGCATGATGATGGTGGGATTGATGAGAGGAGGGGGATGATTTTATGGACTGTCGCCAGTGGTTTTGACCACAAGATGGGTTGGCCCCATCAGATTATTTGTGACCTATGGTCATCAGTGGTTTTGACCACATCGATTGATAAATTGCGACTAAGTCCCAGTGGTTTGGTACCACCAGTGGTTTTGATCACACTTGATAAATTGTGACCTATGGTCATCAGTAGTTTTGACCACACGATGGGTTGGCCCCATCATTTAATTTGTGACACTAGTCACCAGTGGTTTTGACCACCAGTGGTTTTGACCACACGGGGTAGAAAAGGAGTATGGATGGTTAGTTGGGTTGCATGTGCATGTTTATTAATAATCTGTATGAGTTGTATTTTCCGGTGGGGATTTACACACCGAGTCTTGGTGACTCACCCTTCCTTACCATTTTGCGATGAGTAGATTATGGAGATGGAGCCGAGAGGACTCAAGGCCCATGCTTATCGTTGGATTTGATTTACTTTGCTATTGTTAAAATTATTTATTTTCTAAGTCTTTTATTTTGGGATTGTAATAAGGCCGCTATTATTATTTTGGATGTTTATTTTATCGCTTTATTTTACTTATGCTATGTTACAAATGAAGTTTTAAATGTTAAGTGAACCGATTAAAAGTAACTTTTCAACCTTAATAAACTTCTACGGGTTTTTAAAAGATGTTACCATCGGGTAACAAAAATAAACGAAGCCAACTACAACTTTGATGAATTTAAAATGTACATGATCAAATGTTTTCAAAAGGGTTTATCAACCCAACTATATTTATAAAAAGCCCAACTGAGTTTTCAAACACCGTGTTAATACCTTAGCCACATTTTTAACAAGTTTTCACCAGACACTCAAAAGGTTTCAAATTATTTTACTCCGTGACATACCAGATCCGGTCAGGACTCATGGGCCGGGTTTGGAGTGTTACAATTAAGTTACTCTCAATATTTATCCTCTCAGTCAGCCTGTCATTTTGTCCTTGTTTTGGCTTTCAGCCTTTACAGCTCGACTAGGGGGCCATTATTACATCCCTTCACTAAGAGGACACGTGTCAACCCAAGAGACATCATTGACTATGCATTGATTTCCTGAGCATTACCACCTGTCGCACTTCAAATGGAACCTACCACCCGAGTTTAAAGAGAATGCTATCCTAATTTGAACACACTTTCGAGACAATAAATAGTCTATTTAGGCTTGACTACTTCACACTGATAGAATCTCATAATATGTGTCTATGATTATCCATTACACATTTAACGAGATTAAATGTTTATCTAGCCAATATTACACCAATGGGCAAGAGGACTTTTCTTATAAAAATCCTAAAAAATTATAAATAGGGGATCGCCTTTTTAGCACCCTAAAGTCACTCTCAACATTTATCCTTTTAGTCAGCTTGTCCTTTTGTCCTTATCTTGACTCTCGGTCTTTATAGGTGAACTGACCTCTGTAATACCACCTTAATCTCCTCCTTGCCCCTACTTATCCTCCTCTATTATTGTATCTTGTATCAACATAAAATATTTTTTTAAAATAATATGAGAAATTATGAATGTACAAGCCCATTTTGCCCGGCCCAAACCCAAACAGATTAAAATTAGACCCAATTTACAAGCAGCCCAACAAGCCCAAAACATTAAAATTTTTTTTAAAAAATTTAGGTTTCTAAAACCCTAAAATTAGCCTAGCCGCCACCCCACTTGCCCTAGGTCTTGACGCCTGCTCGACCTCGACCATTTGCTCCACCGGCCACCGCCCATGCCACTTTGTCATCACCACTTGGCCACTTGCACCACCAAAACCTCGCAAACAAAAGGGAGAAATGATGAAAGTAAACAAGAGCAAAACATATTGTTTTGTTTTTTTCTCTTTTCAGGTCTCGATTATAAAAACGAAAGAAACATCAATGTAACGAGGACTTTTTTTTTTTCGATTAAGAGTTCTTTGTAAAAAAGACTTTTTTCCTTTTGATAAATGAAAAAAAAGATTAAAAAAAACAACAAAATCAAGAGAACCAGTCCAGATTAGATAGGTAAGAAGCAAAGAGACACTAAAAATCATCGAGAATCGATAAAAAGCAGAGAGAAAAGGTAACTTTCGCTTCCCATTTTCGACATTTCTTTTCTTCCCTGCTTCCTCACTCGTTACAAACATATATATATACATAAATATAACTTTTAAAAAAAACTTTTACCTTTTTCGCCACTGTAGGCGTGGCTTGAACCACTGCTTGCGCGACGTCAAACGGTCGGATTTCGGTCGAGAATCCCACCCTGCGAGAGAAAAAAAAGGAAAAGGATTGGTTTTTTTGTTTTGCGAGAAATGAATTTTTTCAAGTTTTGGCCTTTAATAGTTTCCCAAAACGACGTCGTTTTGGGGTCGGTTTTAACCCCAAAACGACGTCGTTTTGACCTTGACCCAGGCTTCGTGACTGACCCGACCCGAGGATCCGCGTTTTTGAGCGGACGGGCTAATTGTACTTTTAGCCCTTCCGCATTTTTATTGTTTTTTAATCAGATCTTTGTTATTTTAAAATTTGGCCCGAGCATTTAGTCTGGTTTCCAATCTGGTCCCCCATCACGCGTGCGTTTACCGAGAAAGGAATTATTGCGTGCGTGGTCCCTCCATTTCTCCGCGTGTGCAAATCGGTCCTTTTCTTTTATTTTTATTTACCAATCGACCACGAACTTTGTTTTATTTATCATTTGACCCCCGAACCTTGTTTTATTCATAATTTAACCCTAAAATTCTGTTTTAATTTCAATTCAATCCCCTTTAGGTTAATTCGCGTTTTTATTCTTTTATTATTAATACTATTATTATTATATTATTATTTATTTTGCTATTATCTATTATTATTACTATTTACTTAGTATTATTAATCAATATTATTTTTGTCACTATTATTTCTTTACCGTTATTATTTATTATCTATTATCGTTACTATTACTACTTAGCTTTTAATTTTAATTCAATCCCTTTAGGTTAATTCGCTTTTATTCTTTTATTATTAATACTATTATTATATTATTATTTATTTTGCTATTATCTATTATTACTATTTACTTAGTATTATTAATCAATATTATTTTGTCACTATTATTTCTTTATTGTTATTATTTATTATCTATTATCGTTACTATTACTACTATTATTATTATTATCATTTTATCTTTCGTTTTATTTCTCGTTACCATTTATACATTATATATTATCAATTATTTATATCTTCATTGTTATTATTCAATTATCATTATTATTATTATTATTATTATTATTATTATTATTATTATTATTATTATATTACTACTATTTTTTGTATATCAAGATTCTTCGTTCTATTATTATCATCCTATCATCATCATTATTATTTTATTCTCATTATTATTATTATTATTATTATTATTATTATTATTATTATCCTTATATTTACAATATTTATATTTACATTTATTTTCTTAGTTTTATATTATATTGTTAAACAAAACGCATTCTCAAAATTATCATATTTCATCTAAAGTTTTAAAATAAAGGCATTGTTTCATATTTAGAAATTCGAAAAATAGTACCCTAACGTGCTGGGTTGCGATTTTCTGTTTGACTAAATATTTAACATCCTTTTTACGAAGTTTCGCGAATCACGAGACGACTTTGATTACGAGAGATTAAAACATTGTGTCCTAACGATCCGATGTGATGTTTATATCTTTTCGGACAAAGAAATCTCAAGTTTTGACTCGAGCCTTTTCTTTGATTTGATCCGACATTTAGCATTTTGTAAAATTGCTACACTCCATTTAAAAGGTTTTAAAATAAAGGCAATGTTTTGTATTTAGGAATTGGGAATAGTGCCCTAACGTCTTTGGGTTGCGATTTTCCGCTTGACTAAATCACTAAACATCCTTTTGATAAACTTCGAAATCATGAGATAGCTTAGATTACGAAGGTTAGAAATATCGTGTCCTAACGTCTTTGGATGTGATGTTTGTACCCTCTCGAACAAGGAAATCTCAAATATCCTAATACCTTTTAAAGGATCCGTATGTTAAAACCTTTTCAAACTTCCGACATTAAGACACTAATTAATCATCGTGGTACCAATTTTGGGCGACGAGGTGCTAACCCTTCCTCGTCATGTGAATCGACTTCCAACTCGTTTTTGGATTTCGTAGACCAAAATCGTTGTTTTGATAAATCAAACAGCTTTATTAAAATAACTGCTTTACGAGGTGACCCGATCACACCTCAACAAAAAAAGATTGGTGGCGACTCTGTTTTTTTCGTTTTAAAAACCAAAGTCGAACCTCTTTGTTGTTTTCCAAAAAAAATGGTTACGACAGCTTGGCGACTCCACTGGGGAAGTTTTAGAAAGTCAAGCCATAAATTGATTATTTTCTGTCTTTTGTCGGAATTTTGAAAGTTCAATTTGAAAATTACGATCTTTTTATGCATGTTATTTTAATTTCGGCATTGCATTGCATGACCGTTGTGGTCATACCTTTAATCGGGAGTGAGAAGCTACTCTTTCGTGAGGTCTTCACCTCAGTGCGTGATAGTGGATCGCTTTCGAGATACATCCGTACCTATGTCTTCGTGAGATTTTCATCTCCAGGCAGCCATAGGGAAATGTATTCCCTGAATCGAACTCGGTCTAAATGAGCCTATAATGGGTGAGGATCGAGGAATCGCTAGTTCGGTACCTTACCTTAGAACCAAACCACATGTAGTGGACCCTAAGAGCCCACCTTAGGTAGAACTATGTTAAACCCCTAGTGGTCACCGGATAGGTACTCTATTTTGTTTATTTCCGTGCTAACATGTTTTGTTTTGTTTGTGATTGCATTGCATTGCATCGCACCGCATCATCTTAGAAAGGAGGTGTTGATTCATATTCAATTGCTAAATAGAAGAGTTTATCATAAGGAAATGTGTTACTTGATAAAGTGGATTATAATACGGTCGTTCGAACATAGTCCAGGTAAACGACAAGAGAGGACTGATAACCCATGTAAGAATACAAGACTTTGCCCGAGGATTCAAGCCGACAAGGATTATTGAAAAGTCATCGTGTCTCTATTTTCTAAAAGAAGCTTATAAACATCGCGGAGGATAAGCGAGTGAAGAGGCACGGCCTGGACCAAGGAACAAGGAGCTAGAGGAGGCATCTATTGGGGAAGTTCACGGGACATGACCATAACATCTGGATACGAAGAAGAGGATTTCACCTGGACTGTAAGGACAAAGTCGTATATGTAATCCGTTTTATGTAAAGAAATGTATTTTCTAGAAAAGTTCTTCTAATAAAATTGAATTCATAATCAACGCCTCTCTTTCTTTTTGCATGCATTTGCATTGCATTACATGCATTTGCATTACATCATATCACATGCATTAAAATTTGTAGAAAGACCCTAATTAGGTATATTTCAAGAACCTAGAAGACATGGATCAAAGAATGGAAAGGCTAGAACAAATGCAAAAGGAAATACAGAGCGCACGCAAGAACGATTAATCAAGATACAACAAGACATGATAGAATGTATGTGAATCTCAAAGTAGCATGATGAATCGGTTATGCAGCTTGTTGGCCAATGAACGTGAGAAAGGAAAGGGCGTTGTTACTAGTTTGGGAAATGATAATGACGACCTGTTTACCCTCTGGGTTTTACCCCGCCTAATACCCAAGTGCCACCGGAGGTGTATCCCTAAAGGCCATCTATCACGATTAGGCCTCAACAAGGGCAAAATGATATTAAACCACCCACGAACTCCGCGCTGGCTCAGATCCAATCCAGAGATAACCCACCAATCTCGATTTGAATATAGCAGAGAGGATCGGGCAATAGTTGAATCCTCAAGCAATTAGAGGATCGTTGTAGATGGTTGGAGGAAAAGTTCAAGGCTTTGAAAATACCGATCACCACCATGGTTTTGACACAAAAGACTTGAGTCCGGTTCCAGATTTAGTGCTTTCTCATAAGTTTAAGATGATGAAATTTGAGAAGTACAATGGGACCAAATTGTCCCGAGGCGATATCACAATGTTACATCGGCGGATGGTGGGGCACCTTAATAATGACCATTGTTGATTCACTATTTTAAGACAGCTTATCGGGTCCACGCCAAATGGTATAACCAAATTAGTCGTGCCCAAATCAAGACGTGGAAAGACACGCACAGCCTTCATGAAACATTATGGCCATGTAGGCGATATTGCTCTGATAGAATCACGCCCAAAATATGGAGAAAAGCCAGGTGAAAGTTTTAGACAGTATACCCAGCGATAGAGAGAGGTAGCAATACAAGTGCAGCCACCGCTCTTAGAAAAGGAGACCGCCATGCTCTTCATTAACACCCTAAAGGCCCCTTTCATAACTCATATGATAGGGAGTACGACTAAAAGCTTTGCCGACATAGTAATGGTGGGAGAGATGATCGAACATGCAATCAGATGCGGTAAGATTGAAGCAGGGGAAACCACTAGAAGGCCTACTCCTAGAAAAAGGGATGACGAGGTGAATAATATAAACATGGGGGACCCAAAGTCAATTACTGTTAATCACCAAAAACGGTGACTCATCGAGTATCAAGGTTCGTCAAGGAAAGAATCTCGCACAAGGAAAACATTGAAAACTCCAATTTACGCCAATCCCTATGACGATAAGGAGTTGTATCAAAGTTTATTTGATGCACACGTTGTGTCCCCCCAATATCCAAAACCGATGCAACCTCCATACCCAAAATGGTATGACCCAAACACTCAGTGTGAGTACCACGCGGGGATCACAGGCCATTCGATAGAAAATTGCCTTACTTTCAAGAAATTGGTGGAAAATCTCATCAACATGGGTATTGTGAAGTTCGATGACGGAGCAAGGGTATACCCGAAGAGAACCGAGGAATAAAAGTTTTCTGAGCATTTGCCTTTATGTACTTGGGAGTGTTTTGAACAATGAGACTGTGGAAGAGATATGTATTTTTAAAGCTAATCTAGAGTAATGTGTAAAACACACTTGTTGCTTCAAGCCTGGAAGCAATAAGATTTCTTTGAGAAGTAAGCTTGTGTCCGTAATTTTATTTCAATAAAATGCATCTTTCTAAGTAAATATTTTCATTCTTTACATTTTATATTGAATATTTTTCACTCAAGACCATATCATACGAATAATCATCCTTAGGATAATTTATTCTTTGGATTTTCGCCACAATGGGCCTCAGGATATCAATGACATGAACGACGTCACATCGACTCCCTTTTAGTGAGATATGTATCTAGAGGATCTAAGGGCTTTGAAGATGACAAAGATTGCGACTTACTTCCCCAATAGTAGATCCTACCTTATGAAGTGTCAACAGACGCTATGAACTAACGAAAGAGGTGAAGATGGAAGCGTAGCTCCTCGTAGGAATAAGGCAAGGCATCGTTGAGCTATTTTGAGGAATTCAAGATGTTTTCGCACGATCAAATCAAGGCATGCCAAACTACTAAAACATGGGTATGTTGTTAAGGTTGGTTTAAAGAACCCATGTTTTACAACACCTAGCTAATCAAGAGGCTCGGCTATTGGTTCACCAAGAAGGGAAATTGTATCATTATGCCATAAAATACCAAGTCGAGCAAGACTGTGCCTTCTCCATTTTCCCTATATGAAGCATGGATGTTAACAAGCCGCCTCCTCAAAAGCTTTTAGCCAACATTGATTCATATTCATGGTCGTTGGTTACCTCAATTGAGAGGGTGAAGATCGCTTCATATGCCAAAATTACAAAGTCGTGGTCATAAAAAAAAAGATTTTTTGTGAAAAAATGGCTGAGACTTGTAAAGATTGACATAAAGAAGTTACCATTTACCCATTAGGTTCTTTGAACATTGGCCAGAACTTTTGTCGGGGCATCTTTCCCATTGGTTTATGAAAGAGAAACAATTATTGGAAGATAAGATTCCTTTTCCCAAGCTTGGATTGAATTAGATGAAGCAGAATGCCTCCAGTAAGCTTGATTGAAAGTATTCAGCAGGGTCAAAATGTACCAAAAATGGATACGGGCTTGAGAAAAAAAGTTCGCTCAAGAGAATTTCAGGAAGAGGACCTAGCATTAAGAGAGATTCTTCTTATCCAAAAGAACTCCAAAGAAAAAGTAAATTCCTTATACAACAAAGAAGGCCTGTTCTAGGGGAACATGAGTGTTAACCAAGATGGATGACAAGGACCTGCCCAATCCGATGAGTTCAGATCCAATAAAAAAGTTTTCCAAAAAAAAAAACACAAAAAAGAAAAAAAGAAAAAAGAAAAAGGAGAGGCCAAGGCGAAAACCCGCAAAAGGCGCTTTGAGACCAAAGGGTATTTGAGTTGAAAACCCGAGAAGGGAAACTTAAAATTTTGATCGAAAGTAGGGCATACAGTAGTCTTGCTACGCTCGAAAAAGTATGTTACTTCTTGGGGCATCGACAAAGTACTCTGGATCCCCTAAACACATATTATGCTCAAAATGGTCCTCAAGAAGTTGGAACAAAGAAGCTCAAGCTGCGATATCTGGGGCACTTAGTTTTCATTTTACCCATTTTTGTTACTTGTGGTTATTTTATTCCTTTCAAAATACCACCGATAAATTTCTTCCTTAATTGCATTTGCTAGCATCGATTAACTTGTTTGTTTCGAGCTATGCTCCCAATCAATTTCCTTTTTGTCCATTGTTACAATCTTTTTCAGGCATTTTGCATTGAAATAATGATTAGTGGACTAATAATACTTTCATAAAAGGAGTTTTGCATATTACTCTGGAAGCTTCTGAATAATACAAGGACCTGAAACATGACTATTGTTTAGAACTCACTCAGCTCAAGGTTTAGAAATATTGGAGAAAGATGATTATCTCTTTGGACCTTTTATGGGTTGAACAAAAAGACAATACATTTCGCCAGTGATACGACCTTGACAGATAACGAGTAATGTCAACCCAGTAGTACAAAGGGATCAATCTCGAGAAAAAAAATGATACTCTGCATTCATGCACATATCAGGCCTACACATCCGGTCATTACACTAGTGAATGGTGTAATGATCAAATTGATCCTATACCCTGAGTTCTGACGGCAGGATGGATAGAAGAAACCAAATGTTATTCTCCTAAAGTTGCGATGAGAGATGCAAACTTTATGTCCCGAAAGATACAATGGAAGGGACTCAATTCACGGCGAAGCGTGCTTGTTGAGCATAATATGATCATTTCTTTGGGTTTTCTATCAAAGATATTGGTGAACGAGAAAGCATGATAACGTATCGTTGATAGAACATTAATGGACTACGAGCAATGATGACCTAAGCATTTAAAAAGGATCGATTCATTTTGCATTCATACATCATTTCAAAGCACGTTTAGAGCATTCGACTCATTTCAATCATTGCATCCTAGTCATCATAAAAAGACCATTCTCATGACATTTTACATTCATGCAAATATCGTCCAGTGCATCCTAATCATTATACATTTAACAAAGGATCATTCTCATGACATTCTGGCATTCATGCAAATGTCATCCATTGTCATTTAGTTAGGAGCATTCATTCATTCTGATCATTGCATCCTAATCATTGTAAAAAGACCATTCTCACGACATTCTGCATTCATGAAAGTGTCGTCCATAACACATGTAGTTAGGAGACTTTGAGTCGTTCCGATCATAGCATCCTCATCATTTGCATAAGCATAAGTACATAAAATTAATTCTACAGATGAGTTCATCAAAAAACAGTGTAGCGATATTAAAGTTTAGATTTTGTTCTCTCGAGATGGTAGTGGAGCAGACTGAAGATTGAAGTCTTCCTGAAGATAGTAAGGAAGCAAATTGGAAAGATCAGTTTTTGTTCCCTAGAGATGATAGTGGAGCAGACTGAAGATTGAAGTCTTCCTGAATATAGTAAGGAAGCACATTGGAAAGTTCAGATTTCGTTCCCTCAAGATGGTAGTGGAGCGGACTGAAGATTGAAGTCTTCCTAAATATAGTAAGGAAGCACATCGAAAAGTTCAGATTTCATTCCCTCAAGATGGTAGTGGGGCAGGCTAAAGATTGAAGTCTTCCTGAATTTAGTAAGGAAGCACATCGGAAAGTTTAGATTTCGTTCCCTCAAGATGGTAGTGGGGCAGGCTGAAGATTGAAGTCTTCCTGAAGATAGTAAGGAAGCAAATTGAAAAGTTCTGAATCCTCACTTCCTCGACGTTCCAGTGGAGTAGGTTGAGATTACAAATCCCGTCTCCCTGAGTTAGCAACGAGGATCAATCATTATTCCTTTAAAGTTTTGGTAGAGAAGATGGAGACTACGAATCTCTTCTCCCTGAATTCTTATTTCCTCAAAGTTTCCGTGGAGTAGGTTGAGATTACAAATCCTATCTCCCTGAGTTAACAATGAGGTTATATCCTTAATCCTCTGAAGTTTCAGTAGAGAAGATGGAGATTACAAATCTCTTCTCCCTAAATTCTTATTTCCTCGACGTTCCAGTGGAGTAGGTTGAGATTACAAATCCCGTCTCCCTGAGTTAACAATGAGGATAAGTCATTATTCCTTTGAAGTTTCAGTAAGAGAATATGGAGATTACAAATCTCTTCTCCACGAATTCTTATTTCCTCGAAGTTCCCGTGGAGTAGGTTGAGATTACAAATCCTGGCCTCCCGAGTTAACAATGAGGTTACATCCTTAATTCTCCAAGTTTCAATAGAGAAGATGGAGATTACAAATCTCTTCTCCTCGAATTCTTATTTCCTCGACGCTCCAGTGGAGTAGGTTGAGATTACAAATCCTGTCTCCCTGAGTTAACAATGAGGTTATATCTTTAATCCTCCGAAGTTTCAGTAGAGAAGATGGAGATTACAAATCTCTTCTCCCTGAATTCTTATTTCCTCGACGTTCTAGTGGAGTAGGTTGAGATTACAAATCCCGTCTGCCTGAGTTAACAATGAGGATAAGTCATTATTCCTTTGAAGTTTCAGTAAGAGAAGATGGAGATTACAAATCTCTTCTCCCTGAATTCTTATTTTCTCGAAGTTCCCGTGGAGTAGGTTAAGATTACAAATCCCGTCTCCCTGAGTTAACAATGAGGTTACATCCTTAATTCTCTGAAGTTTCAATAGAGAAGATGGAGATTACAAATCTCTTCTCCCTGAATTCTTATTTCCTCAACGTTCCAATGGAGTAGGTTGAGATTACAAATCCCGTCTCCCTGAGTTAACAATGAGGATAAGTCCTTATTTCTTTGAAGTTTTGGTAGAGAAGATGGAGACTACGAATCTCTTCTCCCTGAATTCTTATTTCCTCGAAGTTCCCGTGGAGTAAGAAGTAAATCAAAGAAATCAGTCTGGTGATCCCTGAGTTTGTAGGAATCAGATTGAAGAAAGCAGATTTGACATTCCTGAAGTTGCAGGAAGGAGATCGAAGACATCAGTCTGGTGATCCCCGAGTTTGCGTGGATCAGTTGAAGAAAGCAGATTTGACATTCCCGTTGCAGGAAGCGGATCGAAGATATCGATCTGGTGATCCACGAATTTGTAGGGATCGATTGAAGAAAGCGATTTGACATTCCCGAAGTTGCAGGAAGCAAATCGAAGACATCAGTCTGGTGATCCCCTAGTTCGCAAGAATCAGATTGAAAATAACAGGAGGCGGATCGAAGATGGCAGATCTTGTCTTTTTGAAGTTGCAAGAGCATATTCAAAACAAACCTTATCTCCCTGAAGTTGCAGTGGAGCGGGTTGAAGTTGTAAGTCTTATCCCCCTCAAGTTGCGGCGGAGCAGATAGAAGACAGTTAAACCTATCTCCCTAAGATTGCAGGGGAGCAAATTGAAATTACAGGTCCTATCTCACCGAAACAACGGTGGAATAGGATCGAAACGACCAGATGCAATGGACTGAATGTGGCTACCTGAAGAAAAGAGCACCAAAAGAAGTTAAAACCCAACAAGACCGGACAAAATTGGTCTTTCTTTTGTCTTTGCTCTATTGCCGTTATACGACAATGAGCAAAGAGGGGCAGCTGTACAAGCCCATTTTGCCCGGCCCAAACCCAAACAGATTAAAATCAGACCCAATTTACAAGCAGCCCAACAGGCCCAAAACATTAAAATTTTTTTCAGAAAATTTAGGGTTTCTAAAACCCTAAAATTAGCCTAGTCGCCACCCCACTTGCCCTAGGTCTTGGCGCCTGCTCGACCTCGACCATTTGCTCCACCGGCCACCGCCCATGCCACTGTCATCACCACTTGGCCACTTGCACCACCAAAAACCTGCAAACAAAATGGGAGAAATGATGAAAGTAGACGATGAGCGAAACATATTGTTTTGTTTTTTTTTCTCTCTTTTCAGTCTCAGTTATAAAAACGAAAGAAACATCAATGTAATGAGGACTTTTTTTTTTCGATTAAGAGTTCTTTGTAAAAAAGACTTTTTTCCTTTTGATAAATGAAAAAACAGATTAAAAAAAAAACAACAAAATGAAGAGAACCAGTCCAGATTAGATAGGTAAGAAGCAAAGAGACACTAAAAATCACTGAGAATCGATAAAAAACAGATAGAAAAGGTAACTTTCGCTTCCCATTTTCGACATTTCTTTTCTTCCCTGTTTCCCTCACTCGTTACAAACATATATATATATATATATATATATATATATACATACATAAATATAACTTTTTTTTAAAAAAAAAAAACTTTTTATTTTTCCGCCACAAGTGGGTGGCTGCTGAGCGACTGATGCCGACGACGTCCGACGGTCAGATTTCGGCCAGAATCCCAGCCCCTGCAGAGAAAAAAAAGGAAAAGGATTGGTTTTTTTTGTTTTTAAGCAGGGGAAATGAATTTTTTTTTTCAAGTTTTTGGCCTTTAAATAGCCTCCCAAAATGACGTCGTTTTGGGGGCTGGCCTTTAACCCCAAAACGACGTTGTTTTGACCTTGACCCGCGCTCGTGACCCGACCCGACCTGAGAATCCACGCGTTTTTTGAACGGACGGGCTAATTGCACTTTTAGCCCTTCCGCATTTTTATTGTTTTTAATCAGATCATTGTTATTTTAAAATCGCCCAACATTTAGTCCGGTTTCAACTGGTCCCCCTCAACTGCATGCGCTTTACCGAAAGGAATTATTGCCGCGTGGTCCCTCCATTATTATTATTATTATTATCATTATATTACTACTATTTTTTGTATATCAAGATTCTTCGTTCTATTATTATCATCCTATCATCATCATCATCATCATCATCATCATTATTATTATTATTATTATTATTATTATTATTATATTTACTATATTTATATTTACATTTATTTTCTTAGTTTTATATTATATTGTTAAACAAAACGCATTCTGTAAAATTATCATATTTCATCTAAGGTTTTAAAATAAAGGCATTGTTTCGTATTTAGAAATTCGGAAAATAGTACCCTAACGTGCTGGGTTGCGATTTTCTGTTTGACTAAATATTTAACATCCTTTTTACGAAGTTTCGCGAATCACGAGACGACTTTGATTACGAGAGATTAAAACATTGTGTCCTAACGATCTGGATGTGATGTTTATATCTTTTCGGGACAAAGAAATCTCAAGTTTTGACTCGAGTCTTTTCTTTGATTTGATCCGATACGAGGCATTTTGTAAAATTGCTACACTCCATTTAAAAGGTTTTAAAATAAAGGCAATGTTTTGTATTTAGGAATTCGGGGAATAGTGCCCTAACGTGCTGGGTTGTGATTTTTCGCTTGACTAAATCACTAAACATCCTCTTGATAAACTTCGTTGAAATCATGAGATAGCTTAGATTACGAAGGTTAGAAATATCGTGTCCTAACGTCTTCGGATGTGATGTTTGTACCCTCTCGGAACAAGGAAATCTCAAATATCCTAATACCTTTTAAAGGATCCGTATGTTAAAACCTTTTCAAACTTCCGACATTAAGACACTAATTAATCATCGTGGTACCAATTTTGGGCGACGAGGGTGCTAACCTTCCTCGTATGTGAATCGACTTCCAAACTCGCTTTTGGATTTCAGAGACCAAAATCGTTGTTTTGATAAATCAAATAGTTTATTAAAACAACCGCTTTTACGAGGTGACCGATCACACCTCAACAAAAAAGATTGGTGGCGATTCCTGTCTTTTTTGTTTTAAAACCAAAGTCGAACCTCTTTGTTGTTTTCCAAAAAAATGGTTCTGACGATGAAAATTCAAGAAGTTTTAAAAATAAAATGGAAAAAGCTGTGAAAAGTTTTAAAAATAATCAAACAATACATTTAATAAAAAGAATCAACATATTTTGTAACGTACATCTACCGAAATCTCTTTATACCAAAAAAAAAAAATCTAAAACTTTTTAATATTGAATTTAATTAGGATTCAAAATAAAAATAAAAATTGTTTTCAAATCATAAATTTGGGGATCTCAGTGTGTTGATTTATTTGATCATCGCTTTTAAGGAAATAACTTAATATTAATTTAGCGCTCAAGCTAACATTATGACACACCTCAAAAATTTTTGGAAAAGTTTACCATAATTTATAGATGCACCAATCATTTACATAAACCATTACTTGGACTATTTTTTATTTTTATTTATTAAATTGGTTGATTTTAAAGGTTTTTTTTTACTTTTTTTATATTATTTGAATTTATATATATATATATTAATAATTTTGAAGAATATTTTAACTTTTTCTAGCATTTTTAGCAATTTTTAAAATAATTTTTAGCATTTCTAAAGTTTTTAAAGAATTTTTCCCACCTCAACTGTCACGTCATCATTTTTCACATTAGTTACCACGTCAATACTTAATGACTCGTCAAAAGTTTTGATGGAAAATTATATTTTAAGGACTTAATTGAATGCAATTCATCAATCATCATTAGAAAAGTTCAATCGAGTGTTGTTTTCGATTAAAAACTTAATTACTTTTTAATTATTATACAATAATTTTTTTAACATTTAAGCTTATATTTTTATTTTTATCATATTTTTAAATATAAATAAGTTAATATATTTTTTAATATTTACAAATTACATAATATAAAAAATAATATAATATAAATTTTAAAACTGGTGGAATTAAGCTCTGATAAAATTTGAGCTCAACTATATTCTAAACTTTTTCCCCCAAAATCAAACTTATCCCATTCATCAAGCAGGCCTTGAAATATGGATAGATAACCTACCTTTTTAACATGTACACTAGTCAACAAAATTCAATTCTCTTCTCCCATAAACATGTGTTATATATATATATATATATATACTTCCATAAAAAATGTATGCATGGTAAGAATAATGGTGATCTTACTAAGTAGTTGGGTTTTAAGTAGTTGGGTATTCAATAATTCAAGATCAAAGTCCATTTAAGAGCCTCCAAAAACAGGAGGTAGTTAAATGTACTTTTCAGTAGACCAGAGGTCGAGAAAGAAAAAGAAAAAAGCATCTGAAAAAGAGTTGGAGAGAATGGCAAAATCTGCAAAGTTGGCATTATAGTTTGCATAACAGTAAGGATTAGACATAATGAAGAAATGAAATGCATAAAACTACCAAGGGTTATCATTAAAAAATATTACAATGGAAATAAAAAGGTTGTTTTCATTAATATATCCTGCATTACACAACTATTTCTTTTTGTGAAAGCATTAATTGGTGAAATGAAGTCCCAGATGAGCTGGAGGGTAAGTTGTCTCAATAATCCAACCCAACCTACCTTTATTTAAGATAATAGTAATTTCTACCAATTATATTCACCAACTTCAAATTTTAATGTGCAATAATTTATATAAATGATTATTTTTTTAAAAGAAAATATTATTAATAGTAATCGTGATAACTAATAATACAAAGACATATATAGTTAAAACGATAAATAAATCACTGCAAACTAATGTACAAGTGTCATGTTTGTAAAGTAATCTAAAAAAAAAAAAGACAAATTGACAGTAACGGCTATATTGAAATAATTTAGAAACAAACTAAAGATGCATCACTTGATCACATCGCTGGAATTTGCATCCTAGCCTCTCCATCATCAAGTCAACCTGATGATGAATGAAGATCAATAAAAAAAAAAAAACTGTCAAAAGCCCCAAGATAGTCACCGCATCAATGATGCACTAGAAGTCTATCCTTCTCCTCATAATCTCAAATCTATTATTATCACTATGATATATCTTGGTAAATCTCTTCAAAACGGTTTCTAATAGATCTGACTACACTCTATCATTGACAAATCTCACATATATGTTAGAACATGACTAAAAATTAAAATTAAAAATAAAACCACCACCACTTTCAAAGAAAACAGAGTCAACAAAATAAAAATCACGAAAAGTTTGGACAAAATAAAACACGAAATTTTGGATAGAATAAAACCATGAAATTGTGGATTGAAATTAAAAATAAAATAAAACTATAAAAAAATGTTGGAGAAATTGCGACTAGAAACCGACCCAAAGGCCGCTACCAACTTAGCAAAAGTTTAGTTTAAAAAGTTGAACAGCTAGGATTTTTCTATAAAAAGAAGAGAGCGAAAAACACATATGATAATTTTTTAAAACTCAGTTATATAGTTATAATTTCATCATCATTGTATCAAATAATTATTAGCATATTAAAAAGTTAACAAATTATTTAACTTATTTTAACTTGTTGGTATATTCCATGTTCGTTTTACAGTTTATGTTCGGAGTTTCTTCCATGTTTGGAGTTTATGAGTACTCCTAATAATATCATCTCCAAAATTTGAAAATTAATTCTTTCATTAAAAGTACAATATATTTTGCCATTACACTCGATTATCTAATATGTATTTGTTGAAATTTATCATAATTGATGCAAACGTTAATGTAAGAAGATGAATAATGTAGTTAGAAATAGAAGGATAAGTTTTCCCTTAAACGGGAGCAGCAGGCTCTATGATTATGATAACTTTGGCTATGGAAAGGGTTTTTGTCAGGTGAGTTTTTAGAGTTTAACATATTAATACTGTATTAAATGTAATAGTCGACAACTTTATCGCTATTTTTAATGCATTAGTGAATTTTGATTATATAATATGTAAGCATTAAATTTTGCCTGGCTTAATTATGGGTTTATTTTTCAATTAAAAAAATTAAAAATTTTTACATTTTAACCTCTAAACTTTCCTGAAATTACATTTTGGCCTCAAAACTTTTTAAAATTACATTTTACCCCCTCATCTTTCTCAAAATTACACTTCAACCCCAACATTTCAAAAAAAAAAACCCACGAAAAAGAAAAAAAAGAAAAAGAAGAGAAAAGGGGAGGAGAGACTACCCCTCGTCGCACCACCGGACGGAGACGACGGCAGCAACACAAGCGACGGTGTGAAAGAGGCGGCGGCGCAAACTTGAAGAAGAAGAAGAAGAAGGAAGAAGAAGAAGAAAGAAAGAAAGAAAAAAGAAAGAAAAAAAAGAAAAAAAAAGGAAGAAAGAAAGAAAGAAAAAAGAAAAAAAGAAAAAAATTATCAAAATTATTCGGGTCGACCCGACCTGCGACCCACGGTGGCCCGACCCGTCCAAGAGGGCCCACCAAAGAAGAAGCTCATCAATTTTTTTTTAAAAAAAAAAAACAAAGGTCAAGAAAAAAAAAGAAAGAGGCCCCCCCCAAAAAAAAAAACAGCCCAAGCCAAAAAGGAAGCAGGCCCCCCAAAAAAAAAGCCTGAAGAAGGCAACCAACAAAGAGCCCACTTACGCAAATTTCAAAGAAGCCAAATTTAACAAAGAATCGACAAAGAGCCCAACCCATGCCCAACAAAAATAGGAGGAAGGAAAGAAAAAAGAAAAAAAACCCCGGTCGTGTATCTTTTTTCAAGCCCGTAATTTTGGGCTCTTCGGTAATTTTTCTTTACCCACTTTTAATTTTATTTCGTGTTTCTTTATTACATCTCGTTTTAATATTATTGATATGTTTAGTATTTTTATTTTGTATTTTGTCTTACTTTTAATTTTAATAATTTTAATAAATAAGACAACGAATCGGTTTAACACGTGTCATTGATTTCATTACTATGTTGGGTGAATCATCGGTTAAATTAAATACGATACACCCTTTTAAAAAATAAAAAATCTAAAAAATTTTCAGTTTTGAAATAAAATGATTATTTTGTGGTTATTTCTTAAATTATCAAAATTTCGCTTTTTAAATGTACATAATACGATAATATGTAATTTATAAAATTTCATGTTTCAAAATTTTTGTTTTTTTTAAAACAAATCCTTGTGTTTTTAAAATTTTTGTGTTTTCAAAAAAATTTGTGTTTCGAAATTTCGTGTTTTCAAAAAATCTCGTGTTAAAAAAAATTTCGTGTTTTAAAAAAAAAATTCTTTGGTTTCAAAAAAATTTCTCGAGTTTCAAAAATTTTGTGTTATTAAAAATTTCGTGTTTCAAAAAAATTTTTCTTGTGTTTTCAAAGTTTTAGTATTTTTTAAATTTCGTGTTTTCAAAATTTTCGGGTTTAAACAATTTTCGTGTTTTCAAAATTCTCGGTTTTAAAAAAAAATTTTTGAGTCTTAAAATTCTCGTGTTTTTAAAAAATTTCTCGTGTCTCAATCGGATCACGATTAAATATTAAATTGAACTTGTATTTTGAAAATTAAGACAACGCTTTAACGAGAAACCAATTTTGGGCGTCATGAGGGTGCTAATACCTTCCTCACAGAATCGACTCCGAACCCTATTTTTCTCTAGAATTTTGACGCAGACTTAAACCCCGCCTTTTTAAGAAAATTCAAAAAATAATTTTTTTAAAAGAGGATTTATTAGGTGTCCGATCACACCTAGAAAAAAGATCATGGCGACTTTTTTTTTTAAATAAAATTGAAACTCTTTTTCAAATTTTGATAATTTCCTCAATTAGCGCCAAGCAAATTTTAGGTCGCTATAGCTGGCGACTCCACTGGGGACATTTTTTTGAGAGTCGAGTCTGAAATTAAACGCGTGTTGTCAAAATTTTCAAAATTCCTCGTTCAAAATAATTTTTAATCGTGATCCTTAAATATTTTTTTTAAAAAAAAAAGTCATGCATTTGCATCATGTTGTAAATATTTTTCTAACTTGTTTTATCTTATTATTTTTCAGCTCTAAGTTTTTACGGTTTTAGTTTTTCTAGTTTTAAAATAAAAACGAAAAGGTTTGTGAGTTTCTCCCCACACACCGCACTGGCATTTTTGCATAACATGAGCTCTCTACCCGGCTCCGCCCGCTTAAGTGGAAGTAAACGCTATGCCTTCGTGAGTTAACTCGTCCCTCCAAGACAAAGCTAGTGAATACTTGGTTACATATGACTTATGCTTTGTGAGTTAACTCGCCCCTCCGCATAGGCATAAGTAAATGTAATCCTCGAATTGAGCTCATGAGCCTATAATGGGCGATAACCGAGGCTCTGACTAGCCTTAGTAGGCGACAGACGGACAATTCGAGTATCTTTTTAGAACCGAAACTGCATATAGTGAACCGTATGAGCCACCCGACTAGAGCCATGCCAAACCTTCCATAACATCCTAAATTAGGGGCTGTGCGTTGGAGCATAATTCACGAGTTAGTAGGCTTGAAGAATGGTTGGGATGTGTTTTAGGAGTTCTTAAAGCTCGAGGACTAAAAAGGGAAGCTTTGGAAATTTTTGAAAATTTTGGGTTAGAAAGGGAATTTGGGCAAGGAGGCCTTAAGAATAAATTTTGGCAGGTTATGCCATAACAATCACCCTGGTAAAGTGGCTTCCATGCGCCACTTAAGGCTTGGGTTTGGCACCATAGCAGGTCAAGGGTTCGAGCAACGCTTGGCGCATGGATTTTTATTTTTGGGTTGTATGCTGTGATGGGCTTAAGGTGAAGAAGGCTTTAAAAATTAAAAAGGTGAGGCATATGACATGAAAGTTAGGTGCGGTGGAGTGGCACGGGGCGTGGTTTAAGGGCCTTGGTATGAGGACTCGGGTTCGAGTCATGGTAGGCGCAAGGAGGACGTTTTTTTTGGGCTTTTTGGCGTTAAGGAAAAAGGGGCCAGGGATGAAGACTTTAAAATTTAAAAGATAGGGTTCTATAGCAAGAAAGTCAATCTGCCCAAAGGGCTCGGGCGTGTTAAGAAGGGGTCTTTGCTTGGGGTTCTGTGTTCAATCCAAGCAAAGAAGAACTTGATATTTTTTTCCCTCTTTTTCTTCCCCCTTGGCGTGAGGGAGCGAATTGGCAAGATTTTGGACTCTAATTTTGATAAGAGATAAGGCATTTTTTTGCTCATAATCACCGAAGGGGGTTATTAGTAGTTTAATTACAATTAAATTGTTGAGGGATTAGAGATTAAAGTTAGATTTATTTTGTGATAATTCAAGGCTGGAAATTATCACAAAATAAAGAGAATTTGGCCACTTTGGGACTCCTTAGGGCTGTCCATAATTGTTTTTTTACAAAGAGGAAGGGCCAAAAGTTCTTCAATTTTTCTTCTTTTCTCACTTGTTGTCACCAAATTCCCTAAGCAATTGCTCAATTTTCCAACTTCTTTTCTTCTTCTTTTATGTCAAAAACCCCTTGAACCCCTACTTCTTTTCCTTCATCTTTTTCTTCCTCCATTAGCCAAACCCTACCACCTTGTCGCCAAAATCTCCTTAGACAAACCGCCAAAATCACTCAAAATTCCAGCATCATCTCTTGTTTTCCTTAGCCGAATCTACTCCTCCCGATTTGGTGTAGTTTTGGCCGAACATCAAAGCAAAGGGTGCTCTTTTTCTTCAATCGGTTAGAAGAGGTAAGTGGATCTCGTCGAATGTTCTGCTTTTGTTGGATCAAGATCTATGGTTATAACATTATGTCTAAACCGATTGTAGGGAAGCTTTCGGGAATTATTTTCCAAGGAAAGTTGGTAAGCACATTAGGCCAAAGGCCTTTCAATTAAAAAGTCTATGATTAAATGCCAAAACTAACGATGCCATGGATTTAGGGACTGTTATTTCGGATTTGATTGGAAATCAAATCCATTCAAGGGACAAAAATCTAGTGTTGTAGATCTGATCTTCTGGATCTAGGAATTCTAGAGAAATAGGTGTGTAAACTCTTTACACTTTATTAATAAACTTGCTATATTATTACCTTGTGTATAATTTTAGTAGTGATCTATGATATGCTTGTGGGCTTAAACATGGATTCCGTAAGTCCCCTAAATTTGTGAATTTTGATATATGATTTGCATGCCATCACATGATGATTAAATGCTATGATATGATTTATGAAAATTTTAATAAAGCATGTGATGGTGGGATTGATGAGAGGAGGGGGATGAATTATGGACTGTCGTCAATGGTTTTGACCACAAGATGGGTTGGCCCCATCAAATTATTTGTGACCTATGGTCATCAGTGGTTTTGACCACAACGATTGAATATTTGCGACTAAGTCCCAGTGGTTTGGTACCACCAGTGGTTTTGACCACACTTTGATATTTTGTGACCTATGGTCATCAATGGTTTTGACCACACGATGGGTTGGCCCCATCATTTGATTTGTGACTCTAAGTCATCGATGGTTTTGACCACTGGGTTTTGACCACACCGGGTAGTCAAGGAGTATGGATGGTTAGGTTGGGTTGCATGTGCATGTTTATTAATGACTTGTGTATGAGTTGCTTTACCGGGTGGGGATTACACACCGAGTCTTGGTGACTCACCCCTTCCTTAACATTTTACGATGAATAGATCATGAGATGGAGCCGAGAGGACTCGAGGCGGCCATGCTTATTGTTGAGTTAAATTTATTTTCGTCAAGTTTAATTATTTTATTTCCTAAGTATTTTTATTTTGAGATTGTAATAAGGCCGCTATTTATTATGTGGATGTATTTTATTTTACTTATGTTACAAATGGAAATTTATAAATATTAATTGAACCTGTTAAAAGTAACCTTTCCAAACTTAATAAAATTTAACGGGTTTTCAAAGAAGTTACCATCGGTAACAATATTCACTAAGTCAACAATCACTTTGATGATTTCACAATGATACATGATCAATGTTTTTAAAAAGGGTCTATCAACCCAACTATGTTTATAAAAGCCCAACTAAATTTTCAAACCTCGTTTTCATACCTTAGCCCAATTTTACCAAGTTTTCACCAAACTTTCAAAATGACTCAAACTATTCTACTCCGTGACATACCAGATCCGGTCAGGACTCATGGGCCGGGTTTGGGGTGTTACAAATTGGTATCAGAGCCCGGTTCAAAACTCGGACTGTGGGGGCCCAAGGCCCAAAATGTTTTATTTTGGATAGTAGGCCTTATTATAATGTTTGAGAAATTATTTTGGCTTGAACAGCATGGCACCGAGTCTCCGGCACCTATCCGCCCAGGTAAGTACCTCTATCAATTTCTGTGAATTTTTTTTGGATGAGGGGTAGAAGATAAAATGGGAACGTAGACTACTAGAGTAGAAACTATTGAACCCTGTGGCTAGCATACCCCAACAAAATTTCATAAAATTTAATAATTACCTAAACAAACCCCGTGAGTTGTCACCGAGCAAAGGATGTGGCAATCGTATATGCATGTCTAGGATTGGATTCTGGTGAGGGCCTCGGTATTTAAGTAGTCCTCGTGACTCACCTCCTACTCACTTGAATCCTACTGTGCGTAGTAATCTGCTCATCCTAATGAGACGACACACTCACAAAGCTAAACTCGATAACTAAAACCCAAAGGGACTAGCCGCTTTGTTTTGAAATAATTAAAATTTTAGTTTTTTTTAAAAAAAGACCAAAATACCCTCAAGATGAAAAATAACCAAAATACCCTCGGTTTGTAAAATACCTCCGATGAAAATTTTCAAATAGAAATTTTCAAAATATCCTTCTTTGTGAATTCACTTAGAACCCAAATTTTTGGAAAATTACTTTGTGAAAATAACCTGATTATGTAAAATTACTAAAATACCCTTAGGGGTAAAATTATGAAAACGCCCTTGAATTATGAAATTTCCAAAATACCCACGGTTTTAATCCAAAAATTTCATCACATGAAAAGTGCCCAAAAACTTTAATTTGAAAATATCAGAAACGTCATGATTTTGTAAAATTACAAAATTACCCCTAACCAACAAAATTACCAGAATAACCCTGATTTTCAAAATTTTGCAACATCCTTGTTTTAGAAAATGCAATTATCAAAAAGAGCCCTCAGAGTTTTTACAATTTTTGAAATATCCCCGATTCATCAAATTTTATAAATTCATCCTAATTTATGAAAATTACCAAAATGCCCCTGAGTTTCAAAATTCACCGGAAGACCCCCGAATTTCAAAATTTTTCAAAATAATCAGGAAATTAAGAGTTTCAAAATGCTTTTTGACAAAACCATCCGAAAATTTTATTTTTGAAAAAAATTACGAAAATACCCCTGTAGGACAAATTACGAAAATACCCCCAGATAGTGGAAAAATAATCACCATGAAATCAACAATGTCTCTTTGGGATGAATGAATGGAAAACTGTGTGTTTGTATGTTTACGAAAGAACCACCCTTAAAACTCTTATCATAAAATTCCTTCATGGATAATCCAAAGAAACATGTACTAATACATAAAATTTTTAAACAGATAAACGCAGACGTTAGAAATAAGTTCTAAGGGACGGAACTTAGAGATTGTGCCTAAGATAGTTTTATTAAGACCAGAGTGCGCAGACAAGCGTAGTACGGTGAGCTAAGATGTACGACTATTCATTAGTGAGTAATTTCGAGGACTAAATTATTTTTAAGGGGTAGAATTGTAACATCCTAAATTAGGGTCGTGCGTTGGAGCATAATTCACGAGTTAGTAGGCTTGAAGAATGGTTGGGATGTGTTTTAGGAGTTCTTAAAGCTCGAGGACTAAAAGGGAAGCTTTGGAAATTTTGAAAATTTTGGGTTAGAAAGGGAATTTGGGCAAGGAGGCCTTAAGAATAAATTTTGGCAGTGTTATGCCATAACAATCACTCCAGTAAAGTGGCTTCCATGCGCCACTTAAGGCTTGGGTTTGGCACCATAGCAGTCAAGGGTTCGAGCAACGCTTGGCGATGGATTTTATTTTGGGTTGTATCTTGTGGATGGGCTTAAGGTGAAGAAGGCTTTAAAAATTAAAAAGGTGAGGCATATGACATGAAAGTTAGGTGCGGTGGAGTGGCACGGGCGTGGTTTAAGGGCCTTGGTATGAGGACTCGGGTTCGAGTCATGGTAGGCGTAAGGAGGACGTTTTTGGGCTTTTTGCGTTAAGGAAAAGGGCGAGGATGAAGACTTTAAAATTTAAAAGATAGGGTTCTATAGCAAGAAAGTCAATCGCCGAAAGTGGCTCAGGGCGTGTTAAGGGGGTCATTGGGGTTCTGTGTTCGAATCCAAGCAAAGAAGAACTTGATATTTTTTCCTCTTTTTTCTTCCCTCAACAAGGCGTGAGGGAGCGAATTGGCAGATTTTGGACTCTAATTTTGATAAGAGATAAGGCATTTTTTTGCTCATAATCACCGGAAGGGGGTTATTAGTAGTTTAATTACAATTAAATTGTTGAGGGATTAGAGATTAAAGTTAGATTTATTTTGTGATAATTCAAGGCTGGAAATTATCACAAAATAAAGAGAATTTGGCCACTTTGGGACTCCTTAGGGCTGTCCATAATTGTTTTTTTACAAAGCAAGGAAGGGCCAAAAGTTCTTCAATTTTTCTTCTTTTTCTCACTTGTTGTCATTAAATTCCCTAAGCAATTGCTCAATTTTCCAACTTCTTTTCTTCTTCTTTTATGTCAAAACCCCTTGAACCCCTACTTCTTTTCCTTCATCTTTTCTTCCTCCATTAGCCAAACCCCTACCACCTTGTCGCTAAAATCTCCTTAGACAAACCGCCCAAAATCACTCAAAATTCCAGATCATCTCTTGTTTTCCTTAGCCAATCTACTCCTCCCGATTTGGTGTAGTTTTGGTAACATCAAAGCAAAGGGTGCTCTTTTCTTCAATCGGTTAGAAGAGGTAAGTGGATCTCGTCAATGTTCTTACTTTTGTTGGATCAAGATCTATGGTTATAACATTATGTCTAAACCGATTGTAGGGAAGCTTTGAATTATTTTCTAAGGAAAGTTGGTAAGCACATTAGGCCAAAGGCCTTTCAATTAAAAAGTCTATGATTAAATACCAAACTAACGATGCCATGGATTTAGGGACTGTTATTTCGGATTTGATTGAAATCAAATCCATTCAAGGGACAAAATCTAGTGTTGTAGATCTGATCTTCTGGATCTAGGAATTCCTAGAGAAACAGTGTGTAAACTCTTTACACACTTTATTAATAAACTTGCTATATTATTACCTTGTGTATAAATTTTAGTAGTGATCTATGATATGCTTGTGGGCTTAAACATGGATTCCGGTAAGTCCCCTAAATTTGTGAATTTTGATATATGATTTGCATGCCATCACATGATGATTAAATGCTATGATATGATTTATGAAAATTTTAATAAAGCATGTGATGATGGGATTGATGAGAGAAGGGGGATGAATTATGGATCGTGTCGCTGGTTTTGACCACAAGATGGGTTGGCCCCATCAAATTATTTGTGACATATGGTCATCAGTGGTTTTGACCACAACGATTGAATATTTGCGACTAAGTCCCAGTGGTTTGGTACCACCAAAGGTTTTGACCACACTTTGATATTTTGTGACCTATGGTCATCGATGGTTTTGACCACACGATGGGTTGGCCCCATCATTTGATTTGTGACTCTAAGTCATCGATGGTTTTGACCACAGGGTTTTGACCACACGGGGTAGTCAAGGAGTATGGATGGTTAGGTTGGGTTGCATGTGCATGTTTATTAATGACTTGTGTATGAGTTGCTTTACCGGGTGGGGATTACACACTTGAGTCTTGGTGACTCACCCCTTTCCCTTAACATTTTACGATGAATAGATCATGAGATGGAGCCGAGAGGACTCGAGGTGGCCATGCTTATTGTTGGAGTTAAATTTATTTTCGCCAAGTTTAATTATTTTATTTCCTAAGTATTTTTATTTTGAGATTGTAATAAGGCCGCTATTTATTATGTGGATGTATTTTATTTTACTTATGTTACAAATGGAAATTTATAAATATTAATTGAACCTGGTTAAAAGTAACCTTTCCAAACTTAATAAAATTTAACGGGTTTTCAAAGAAGTTACCATCGGCAACAATATTCACTAAGTCAACAATCACTTTGATGATTTCACAATGATACATGATCAATGTTTTTAAAAGGGTCTATCAACCCAACTATGTTTATAAAAGCCCAACTAAATTTTCAAACCTCGTTTTCATACCTTAGCCCAATTTTACCAAGTTTTCACCAAACTTTCAAAATGACTCAAACTATTCTACTCCGTGACATACCAGATCCGGTCAGGACTCATGGGCCGGGTTTGGGGTGTTACACCTTCGTCCGTTAATAGTCACCAAAATAAGTACATGGGAGAAACGCATCTTACCTTTTATTTCTTTAACATTTACACTTTTTTTGCAAGAGAATTAGGTCTGTTTAATAGAATTGGATCGGGTAGATTATTTGATGAGCATGTGGGGTAAGTTTATTTTGTAAAGTATGATGGGGTAAAAAAAAAGGGCAATAAAAGTAGGTCGGTTTCATTAAAATGCACGATTAAATAGCTTAATTTGTTAGATTTGCCATAGTTTTTCTCTGTTTATATTAGTTGTGATTACTCACCAAGGTTATTTGTCTTTATTTTTATTTTATCATGCATGATAGGCATCTTATTAGGAAGGTGTTGATTAGAGATTGGTTGCCAAAACGGGTTTCGATGGAGGAGTCAATTACACAAGTAACCGAGAAAATAAAGATTTCGGAAATTTTAAAATAAGGGATTATTATTTAAGTCCAAAATAATCTTGAATATTTGGGTTAGTAAGGGGTTTAAAGAACCTAAGTTTTTATAAAAATTCCAATAAAGCACCAAAATTCCTTTTGCTACCCAAATTACCTAATCAAATTTTTAATCCAATAAAAACATACAAGGCCCCAAAAAAACAAAATATTTTTGGTTAATCAATCCCTTTATCTCACAAACAAAGGAGACCAATTTTTTAAAAACCAATGAGAAGAACAGGTGTTTTGCAAAAAATGATTTTAAACCCGATCAACCAAAAATCCAAATTAATGACCGTGTTTGAAATCAATGGTACGTTTGGCAACATTACGGGAAAGGATGTTTCCGAGTAAAGTTATTGAACACAACCCTCAATTAAAAATTTGGGTTTGGGGTTAACTTCAAAAATTAATTAAAACGGAATTAATTTCAAAAACCAATAAAAAAGATGGAATCCCTTACTTTAAAATGGAGTGGCATATCCAACACAGATAGAATTGTATAAAGGAAAGCCAAAATTTGCCTTTAAACCAAAGGAGGTTAAAAAATTCTTCATATTTATGATTGATAAAGAAAGCGAAAAGAAATATGGAAATGCTTATGTGGAACATTTGCATGGGATTGGGGTTTAATAAGGGAACCATTACAAATGATTAATTCTTCGACAATAATGGAGAATTAGGTTGATTGGTAAAACATAAAGGACTAAATCAAATTTCAAGGACGGATTGGTTAAAACATGGAATTGGAGAAATTTATGGTCAAATTATCGGAAGGTTGAGGTCAAAGAATAAAAGGCTTTAACCCCAGAGAAAAAAAATTGGTTGTTCCGGAATTCATTCAACAACCAAATAAACTTCCAAAAAATTTGGGTTCACATTTTGCATTGAAAAGGAAGGTCCATGGTTCCAAAATTAAATTGTCAAGTCGGTTAACCCAAACAGAAATTGAAAGAAAAAAATCAAGGGGCGGGGATTTGTTAGGGCTTGCAAAGAGAAAGGATAATCTCCGAGAAGGTAATTGGCTGAACTTGGAAAAACTTAAATGTTCCATGAAGGAAGGGGCATAATGTTTTACTATATGGCAAATTTAAGACTTTATTAAAAGAGGGAAAACCTCTTTTATAAAAACCCAAATCAAATTTGGGAAAATTATAGGCCTTCGAACTGGTTTTTTATTGGGAATGAAGGAATTTCAACAATGGCCCGGATTGTGGTTGATTAAAAAATAGGGAGAAGCTTTATTCCAATGTACGGCAGGTGTGTTTTAAAAGGAAACTTGGTTGCCAATTATTTTCAAATAAAATAAAAGAAAAAATGTTCCAATTTAAAAAAATCTTTCTACCCATGGAGGAAGGAGGGAAAATTTAAGGAAGTTTTGGGAATAGGATTAAAAAGACGGTCCATTCCTTAATAGAATGCTTTTCAACGGAAATCTTTCGTCTAGGAATGGAATTACCCAATAAATTGAACCCAAGATTTAATGGGAAATGAGAATTGAAAGTCCAATTCTATGCCAAAAATAAAAAAGCGAAAAAAATAAAAACAATTAGGGGTTTGTAATTTAATAAAAGGGCTCCAAAAAAAATAAATATGAATTTATTGGATGATTAGGGCTGAAAACCTTTAGGAAGTGGAATTAAAATTCCTTTTAAACTTTAAAAGAGGAAATGGAATTGGTTAAATAAATTTAGCAATAAAAAATGAAAAGTTAATGTTGAAAAATTTTTCGGGGGATTTTTTTAAAGTGGAAATGTTTTTTCCTTGGGCTTTTAAGGGTTAGGGCTTTAATTAAAAATAGTTAAGGGAAAGGGTTAAATCTTAAGGACAAAAAAGGGTAAAAGGACTTGGTAATTAGAAAGCATAAAGGATTTTTTTGGTTTAAAAAAAGGGATGGTATAAGGCTTTTAAATAAAGAGGTTATTTGACAGAAATATTAAGTTGGTTTGGGGCGCTTAAAGGGGAATATTGGGGTCAGTAACGGCGATTTTTTTTTTTTTTCCCTTTGTTCGGTTAAGGGAGGGTTTTTTTTTGGTTTGATAAGGAAAGGCTTATTTTTGCTAATTTTTAAGGGGTTTATAGTTAATGAATTAATTTGGAAGGGATTAAGGTAAAGGGAAATTTGCTTTGCTTTTAAAATAAGGGTTATTTTATTTAAAATTCCCATTGGGCCTTTGGGTTTAAAATTTTTTGATGAAATAAAATTAAACTTTTTTTCCTTTTAAATCTTTAAATTCCTAGAATTGCTAATTTTTCTTTATTTTTTAAGGAAAATGAACCCATTCTTTCCTTTTTTTTTTCCTTTGCCCTAATTTTCAAACCTTAGCAAATTCCAAAATTATTAAATTTCAGCTTTTTTTCCTTAAATCTACTCCTATTTGGTAATTTGGC
The DNA here is from genome assembly GCA_025506655.1 of Gossypium rotundifolium. Taxonomy (NCBI): domain Eukaryota; kingdom Viridiplantae; phylum Streptophyta; class Magnoliopsida; order Malvales; family Malvaceae; genus Gossypium; species Gossypium rotundifolium. Next base: position 148,790,469 of record CP106733.1, on the reverse strand, counting down.
AAAAGCAAAGGGGCTTTTTTCTTCAATTTGGAAAAAGGGAAGGACCTTAATTTTTTTTTGGTCAAATTATGAAAAATTTTAACCTTATAAAAATTGTTTTTCAAAATTTCAAGTTTTTGGCCCCTTTAATTAAATTATTTAATGCCAAGACATTAAAGTGCTTTTTTTAATTTTATTGGAAATAAAGTTTCGGTAATAAAACTAATTTTTTGGGAAGGCCTAACCTAAATCTTTGGTTTTAGGAAAAGTTGAAGGATGGATTTGGAAAAATTGGAAAAAAACTTTATTATTAAAAATTGGTTAATATTGTTGGATAAATTTTGGTGCTTAAATGTTTGGAAATGGGTTAAGCCCTAATTTTTTTTTTATGAAATCAAGGGTAATATTTATTATTAATTTAAAATTTAAACCTTTTTTTATAAATAATATGGATTGTTAATGGTTTTCCAAAGGTTTTTAAATTGGACCTATGTCTTTATACAACATTTGAATTTTAAAATTTGGTAGTTTTTACCCAATTGATTGTGAAGGATGGGTTTTGACCAAATGTGGTTTCCCCTTTAAATTATTTAAGCATGGTTTTTTCCGGTAGAAAAGGATTTGGCCAGGGTTGCATTAGTTTAATTAAAAAGGTAGTTGTATTTTCCAAGGATTTACCTTGGATCTTGTTGATCACCCTTTCCAACATTTGGGAAAGATGGGATGAGGAAGTAGCCACCCTTGATTGGAATTATTTATTTAGTTAATCATTTATTTTTTCAATATTTTTTGAGTTTAATAAGGTTTATTATGAATTTATTTTGTTTTATTTACAATGAAATTTTCAAATGATAAGAGCCGGTTAAAATTTTCCAACTTAATAAATTAATTTTTAAATGTTAATCAAATAATAATTAATATATTTTGATTTAAATAACATGTAATGTTTTAAAAGGGTTTTAAATTTAATGTTTAAAAAACAGTTAAACCCGTTAATTTTACCTATTATATTTTTCCCAACTTTAAATTGGCCCAAAAATATTTAGATACCATGGAATCATACCTGGGGTTTAATTTTATGACCCCAAAATTGGCCCCAAGGCCAAATTTTTTTTTGAAAAGGTTATAAAGTTTGGAAATTTTTGGTTAAAATGAATGTCTAAACTTCCTGGGTAAGTTTTCTTAATTTTGGCTTTTATTGGTAGAGGGTAAATGGAAATAAAGTTTGAAAGGGCCTATTTTATAAATTTTATTATAAGATTAATTCCCAACAACCTGTGTTTAAAAAGGGAATTATATGGGATGGATTTTGGGGTGTTAAATGGTTCATTTAATTAATTTCAAATTAAAATTCTCATCTAAAGAACCAAAAAAATTAATAAAAACAAGGATTAAAGTTTGTTAAAATTAAATTTTTGAAAAAAATAAAACCCCACGAGTTTTAAAACCCCTTAATAAAAATTTAAATAAAATTTAAATTCCTTTTTTTAAAATTGAATCCTTTAATTCTTAAAAAGTTATAAATTATAAAAGCCTGGGTTAAAAAAACTTCGATTTAATTCCAAAATCCTTTTTAATCAATTTTATTTAAAAAGTCTTAGTATTGGCTAGAATCCACCGAAAGGATTATGGGTAACTTGGATTTCACGGTGAGGAGAAGTTAAGGGTATCATCTCCTACTTGGGATGAGGCATACCGAAGGTGGCTCACGTGAGAGATGGAACAGTGGCGTAAAATCTCACGTGGAATTCTTGAGAAGCTTACCAAAAGAAGTATATTGGAACTAGCTATATAGACGCAGAGCGAAAGGCTTTCTTGAACCTGGTCCAAGGAAATAAGACGGTGGCTGAGTATGAGGTCGAGTTCCTCCGATTGAGTAGATATGCTCGTGGTATTGTGGGTACCGAGCATGAACGCTGTGTCAGGTTCGAAGATGGGCTTAGAGATGAGCTGAGAATGATGATAGCTCCACAACAGGAACGAGAGTTTGCTGTTCTTGTGGAGAAGTCTAAAGTTGCTGAGGGAGTAAGACAGTCCGTTAAGCGGAACCAAGAATGTAATTGAATAAGAGGAGCTCGGAACCTTCAAGGTTCTCGGGTAATGAAATGTAAGAGGACGAGGTTTGATGGGTCGGATCAAGTCGCTAGCTCTCTGCTGCTACTAATCCTCAATGGCCGCCACGGTATGATAAGTGTGGCAAGTTTCACAAGGGAAGTGTTGGAATGGTAATCGTGGATGCTTTGAATGTGGGTCTATGGAGCATCGAGTTAGAGACCTGTCCTAAGAAGGCAAATGTAGGTGAGAACGGAAGGTCAAGATCGGTACCTCAATGAAGGATAACCAATAACCACAGAGGGGTCGAGGTGCGATTAGGGTAATGGAAATGGTAAGGCGTGGCTGAGGTGTCAAGGTGCAGAGGCGAGGCAACCAAGGTTGGTTTATGCAATGGTCAATCAGGAGGAGGATGTGCCAGATGCACAACGGTATGTTCCTTACTTCGAATACCCTTAATTACTTTGATTATTGTAGAGTTTTCTTGTTTTACTAGGGAAGTGCTTGAAACCTTGGTTGTGAACTTAGAGATTGTGCCTAGGAAGTAAGATAGTTCTATTAAGATCAGAGTGCGCCTGACATAAGCGTAGCACCGTGAGTTAAGATGTATGACTATTCGTTAGTAAGTAATTTCAAGGACGAAATTATTTTTAAGGGGGTAAGAATTGTAACACCCTAAATTAGGGGTTATTTGTAATTTAAATAAATTCCATGTGGGCTTCAAGAAATAAATAAATATGATTTTATTTAGCATGATTTAGGGTCTAGAAACAACCCCGAGTTAGGTCGAAGTTGGAATTAAAAATATCTTTTTAAGGTACTTTAAAGAAAGGAGCTAAGTGAAGTTAGGGCTTAAATAAAATTTAGGAGGAACATGACACAAGAATGGGCTTGGTACAAGTGGCTTGGTGCGCCTAAGAGGTTTGCTAGGAGGAGGTTCAATCTCTACCGTAGCAAGGAGAAATGTTTTTTTTCCTTGTGGGCTTTTGGGCGTTAGGGCTAGGAAGGCTTTAAATAAAAATTCGGGTAAGGATCGGACATGAAAGGCAGGTGGGTGGAGTGGCTTGAGGCGCCACTTAAAAGAGGCTTTAGCAAAAGGGACTCGGGTTCGAGTCAAGACGAGCGCAAAGGGGATTTTATTTTTGGGCTTTGGCGCTAAAAGGGAAAAGGGCTCAGGTATAAGGCTTTATAAATAAATGATAGTGTTATTTGACATGAAAGTCAATTGGGAGAGTTGGTTCGGGGGCACTTAAAAGGGGGGCCTAATGTTACATCGCTCGTGTCACTGGTTTGAACCCCTGTGCCCTGACTTTGATTTTATTTTTATTTTCTTCTTCTTTGTTGTCATGTATAAATGAGAGTTTGGTTCAATTTTGGACTCTAATTTTGATAGTGATAAGGCTTATTTTTGCTAAATTTAATGGAAGGAGGATTATTAGTAGTTTAATTGCAATTAAATTGTTGAAGGTGATTAAGGGATTAAATGTAGGATAATTTTGCTTTGCTTTGTGATAAATAAAAGCTGGAAATTATCACCTAAAAGGGAGGAATTGGCCAGCATTGGGACTCCTTGGGGGGCTGTTCAAAATTGATTTTTGTACAGCAAGAAGTGCCCAAAATTCAAGCAACTTTTTCTTCTTCCTCTTCACTCTTCCTTGTCCGAAATTCCCCTAGGCAATTGCTCAATTTTCCAGCTTCTTTTATTCTTCTTTTACAAGCCGAAAACCTCCTTGAACCCCTACTTCTTTTCCTTCATCTTTTTCTTCCTCCATTAGTCGAACCCCTACCACCTTGCTGCCAAAATTCCCTTAGACAAACTGCCCAAAATTATTCAAAATTCCAGCATCTCTTTTGTTTTCCTTAGTCGAATCTACTCCCCCCTATTTGGTGTAACTTTGGCCGAACATCAAAGCAAAGGGTGCTCTTTTTCTTCAATCGATTAAAAGAGGTAAGTGGACCCAAATCGAATGTTCTGCTTTTGTTGGACCAAGATCTATGGTTATAACATTATGTCTAAACCAATTGTAGGAAGCTTTGGATTTATTTTCCAAGGTAAGTTGGTAAGCACTTTCGGCCAAGGGCCTTTCAATTAAAAAGTTTATGTTAAATGCCAAGACTAACATGTATCATGAATTTAGGACTAATTTAGGCTTTGGGATTTGATTGGAAATCAAATCCGTTCAAAGGTAAGGCCATAAAAGAGCCTCGATATTACTTGGTTGGTAGAATAGGCCTAAGTCCCTAACCATGCTTTTTGGTCGATTATAGGACAAGAGATCTAGCGACGTAGATCGGATCTTCGGGATCTAGGAATTCCGGTAGAAATAGGTGTGTAGACACTTTACACACTTTATTAATAAACTTGCTATAATATTGCCTTGTGTATAAATTTTGGTAGTGTTCTATGATATGCTTGTGGGCTTAAACATGGATTCCGGGTAAGTCCCCTAACTTATGATTTTTGATATATGATTTGCATGCCATCACATGATGATTAAATGATAAGATATGATTTATGAAAATTGTTATAAAAGCATGTGATGGTGGGATTGATGAGAGGAGGGGGATGAAATATGGATCGTCATGGTTTTAACCACAAGATGGGTTGGCCCCATCGATTATTTGTGACCTATGGTCATCGATGGTTTTGACCACAACGATTGAATATTTGCGACTAAGTCCCAAAGTGGTTTGGTACCACCAGTGGTTTTGACCACATTTAATATACTGTGACCTATGGTCATCAGTGGTTTTGACCACACGATGGGTTGGCCCCATCATTTAAATTGTGACTTTAAGTCATTAGTGGTTTTGACCACACGGGGTAGAAAAGGAGTATGGATGGCTAGTTGGGTTGCATGTGCATGTTTAATTAATAAATTGTGTATGAGTTGTATTTTCCGGGAGGGGGAATTTACACACTGAGTTTTGGTGACTCACCCCTTTCCCTTAACATTTTGTAGATGAATAGATCGCGGAGATGGAGCCGGAGAAGACTCGGGGCGGCCATGCCATCATTGGATTTGGAATTACTTTGTTTTAGTTAATCATATTTATTTTTCTAAGTCTTTTATTTTGGGATTGTAATAAGGCCGCTATTTATTATGTGGATGTTATTTTTATTTTGCTTATGTTATGTTACAAATGAAATTTTCAAATGATAAGTAAACCGGTTAAAAATAATTTTTAAACTTAATAAACTTCTACGGGTTTTAAAAATGTTACCATCGGGTAACAAAAATAAACTAAGTCAACTATCACTTTGATGATTTTAAAATGATACATGATCAATGTTTTCAAAAGGGTTTATAAAGCCCAATCAGATTTATAAAAAGGCCCAACTGAGTTTTCAAACCCGCTTTAAATACCTTAGCCAAATTTTATCGAATTTTACCCAACTTTCAAATTGGCCCAAAATATTTTACCCAAAGTGACATACCGGATCCGGTCAGACTCATGGGTAGGGTTTGGGGTGTTCAGCAATCTGTCATGGACGAGATGTACGAAGAGAATGATCACGGCTCATGACAAGAAGGTGCGCCAAGAGAATTCCACGATGGGGAACTCAGATCGAGAAAGATTCTCCCAATACAAAAAGGCTTTCGAGAAAAATGGGCACCAAATTGGGAAGGGCCGTATGTCGTAAAGAAGGCTTTCTCTGGTGGAGCTTTGATTCTCACTGAGATGGATGGGAAGGAGTTACCTAATCCAGTGAACTAAGATGCCGTGAAAAAGTACTATGCCTAAAAAAAAGATCAAGATGAAAACCGAAAAGGGTCTTGATAAAAAAAAAGAGATCAAGATGAAAACTCGAAAGGGCATCTTGATAAACAAAAGATTAGGATAAAACACGAAATGGTGTCTTAATGAAGGAGGTTCGGACAAAAGGAGCAAGACAATTTGAGCGGGAGTCATGTGGCGAGATTACAATATTTGAAGCAGTCTTGGAAGCTCAAAATCTTCTACACAAGAAGCCGTGCTCGAAGAGATCCAAGATGAAGAAATGTGGAGAAGTTCATGCGTTGAATATCTAGAGCATTTGTGACAATTGAATCTGCTTTCCTTTCTTTATAATGTTTTCTTTATTGAGCTTTTCCTTGTCAATTTTCTTTGCTTATTGCTTTTGAAATAAATATGAATGTGAGGTATTTCTTTCGTACCTACTTTCCTATTTTCATGCATCTCATGTGTGGTTTGTCTAAATGATAAATAGTGAAATCACATACTCTAAACAAAAGGAATGTTGAGTATTACCCGGATGAGAATTTGGTAAGTACAAGAGCCTCAAAGCAAGGACAAAGTTCAACAAGGAGCAAAAGGGTGATACACGAGAAACGCAGATTACTCGAGGATGGGTTCAAAACCTGAAAGGGAAGTCAAGAATCAAAGCAATGAATGCAGTCATCATGAGAGTCGTAACAAAAAGAGATATATGGCAAACAAGCCCAAGGCGTATGGCATAATCATGTAGGCATAAAAGCATTTAAGATCAAACATGTGCATATCATGATAACATCATGCATGACATATCTGAGATATTCGATAAAGCAAAAGGTTTTGATGATAGTGTGCAGAACCAAGGACAAGGAAGACATTTGAGTTCCACCAGGATGATATGTTTTGAAATTTTGATACTTTTTAAAATTATTTCATTTCTGTTTTTCAAAAAAATCAACTCATATTGCGAGAGGTGAGTTGAGCCTTGGGTCACATGCTGAGGTATTTTCAATTTCTATTTTTTTAAAAAAATCAACTCATATTGCGAGAGGTGAGTTGAGCCTCAGGTCACACGCCGAGGTATTTTCAATTTCATTTTTCAAAAATCAACTCATATTACGAGAGGTGAGTTGAGCCTTCACACGCCGGGTCAATTTCTGCTTTTCAAAAAATTAACTCATATTGCGAGAGGTGAGTTGAGGTCATTTTTTTAAATTTATTTTTTTTAAAAATCAACTCATATTGCGAGAGGTGAGTTGAGCCTCAGGTCACACGCCGAGGTATTTTCAATTTCTGTTTTTCAAAAAAACCAACTCATATTGCGAGAGGTGAGTTGAGCCTCGGGTCACACGCTGAGGTATTTTCAATTTCTATTTTTCAAAAAAAAAATCAACTCATATTGCGAGAGGTGAGTTGAGCCTCAGGTCACACGCTGAGGTATTTTTCAATTTCGTTTTCAAAATCAACTCATATTGCGAGAGGTGAGTTGAGCCTCAGGTCACACGCTAAGGTATTTTTCAATTTCATTTTTCAAAAAATCAACTCATATTGCGAGAGGTGAGTTGAGCCTCGAGTCACATCTTGAGGTATTTTTAATTTCTTTTTCAAAAAAAATCAACTCATATTGCAGAGGTGAGTTGAGCCTCAGTCACACACCGAGGTATTTTTCAATTCTTTTTAAAAAAAAAAATCAACTCATATTGCGAGAGGTGAGTTGAGCCTCAGGTCACACGCCGAGGTATTTTTAATTTCATTTTCAAAAAATCAACTCATATTGTGAGAGGTGAGTTGAGCCTCGTGTCACACATTAAGGTATTTTTCAATTTTGTTTTCAAAAAAAATCAACTCATATTATGAGAGGTGAGTTGAGCCTCAGTCACACACCGAGGTATTTTTCAATTTTGTTTTTCAAAATCAACTCATATTGCGAGAGTTGAGTTGAGCCTCGGTCACACGCCGAGGTATTTTCAATTTCTATTTTTTAAAATCAACTCATATTGTGAGAGGGAGTTGATTCACACGCCAAGTATTTTCAATTTCTATTTTCAAAAATCAACTCATATTATGAGAGGTGAGTTGAGCCTCAGTCACACGAGGTATTTTCAATTCTGCTTTTCAAAATCAACTCATATTGCGAGAGGTGAGTTGAGCCTCAGTCACACGTTGAAGTATTTTTCAATTTCATTTTTCAAAATCAACTCATATTACGAGAGGTGAGTTGAGCCTCGGTCACACGCCGAGGTATTTTCAATTTCTATTTTTTAAAAATCAACTCATATTGCGAGAGGTGAGTAGAACCTTGGGTCACACACCGAGGTATTTTCAATTTCATTTTCAAAAAATCAACTCATATTACGAGAGGTGAGTTGAGCCTCGAGTCACACTGAGGTATTTTCAATTCTGCTTTTCAAATATCAACTTATAATCCGAGAGGTGAGTTAAGCTTGAATTGCATGCCAAGCTATTTTCAATTTCTTTTTCATTAAAGAATAAGGATTGGACAATCGAACAAAATTTAGTGCTTTTAAGTCTTTGCTCTATCCCTGTTTCACAGCGATAAGCAAAGAGGGGCAGCTGTAAGCACTAAATTTTGCCCGGCTTAATTATGGGTTTATTTTTCAATTTAAATTTTTTTTTAAAAAATTTTACATTTTAACCTCTAAACTTTCTTAAAATTATATTTTGGCCTCAAAACTTTTCAAAATTACATTTTTACCCCATCATCTTTCTCAAAATTACACTTCGACCCCAACATTTAAAAAAAACCCACGAAAAAGAAAAAAAGAAAAAGAAGAGAAAAAGAAGAGAAAAAGAAGATAAAATGGGAGGAGAGACTACCCCTCATTGCACCACCGGACGGAGACGACGGCAGCGGCACAAGCGACGGTGTGAAAGAGGCGGCGGCGCAAACTTGAAGAAGAAGAAGAAGGAGGAAGAAGAAGAAGAAAGAAAGAAAGAAAAAAAAGAAAAAAAAAAAAGAAAGAAAGAAAGAAAGAAAGAAAGAAAGAAAAAAAGAAAATAAAAGAAAATAAAAGAAAAGAAAAAATTATTAAAATTATTCGGGTCGACCCGACCCGCGACCCACGGTAGCCCGACCCCGTCCAGCAGGCCCACCAGCAGTAAGCCCGTCAGTTTTTTTAAAAAAAAAAAACAAAGGTCAAGAAAAAAAAAAGAGGCCCCCAAAAAAAAAAAACAGCCCAAGCCAAAAAGGAAAGCAAGCCTCCCAAAAAAGAAGCCCAAGAAGGCAATTAACAAGAGGCCCACTTACATGACCCAAAGCCACCAGCCAATTTAATAAAAGCGAGACAAGAGGCCCAACCCGCGACCCAGCAAAAAATAGGAGGAAGGAAAAAGAAAAAAAAAGAAAAAAGAAAAAGAAAAGAAAACCCCGGGTCGTGTATCTTTTTTTCAAGCCCGTAATTTTGGGCTCTTCGGTAATTTTTCTTTACCCACTTTTAATTTTATTTCGTGTTTCTTTATTACATCTCGTTTTAATATTATTGATATGTTTAGCATTTTTTATTTTGTATTTTATCTTACTTTTAATTTTAATAATTTTAATAAATAAGACAACGAATCGGTTTAACACGTGTCGTTGATTTCATCGCTATGTTGGGTGAATCATTGGTTCGTGTTAAATACGATACACCCTTTTAAAAATAAAAAATCTAAAAAATTTTCGGTTTTAAAATAAAATGATTATTTTTGGTTATTTCTTAAATTATCAAAATTTCGTTTTTAAATGTACATATACGATAATATGTAATTTATCAAAATTTCATCTTTCAAAATTTTGTTTTTTTAAAACAAATCCTTGTGTTTTAAAATTTTGTGTTTTCAAAAAAATTTGTGTTTCGAAATTTCGTGCTTTCAAAAAATCTCATGTTAAAAAAAATTTCGTGTTTTAAAAAAAAAATTCTTTGGTTTCAAAAAAATTTCTCGAGTTTCAAAAATTTTGTGTTATTAAAAATTTCGTGTTTCAAAAAAAATTTTCTTGTGTTTTCAAAGTTTTCGTATTTTTAAAATTTCGTGTTTTCAAAATTTTCGGGTTTAAAAATTTTGTGTTTTCAAAAATTCTCGGGTTTAAAAAAAATTATCGAGTCTTAAAATTCTCGTGTTTTTTAAAAAATTTTTCTTGTGTCTCAATCGGATCACGATTAAATATTAAATTGAACTTGTATTTTTAAAAATTAAGACAACGCGCGTTTAACGAGATACCAATTTTGGGCGTTGCGAGGGTGCTAATGCCTTCCTCGCGCGTAATCGACTCTCGAACCCTATTTTTCTCTGGAATTTTGACGCAGACTTAAACCCTGCCCTTTTTTAAGAAAATTTAAAAAAATAATTTTTTTTAAAAAGAGGATTTATTAGGTGTCCGATCACACCTAGAAAAAAGATCGGTGGAGACTCTTTTTTTTTTAAATAAAATTGAATCTCTGTTTTCAAATTTTTGATAATTTCCTCAATTAGCGTCTAAGTAAATTTTAGGTCGCTACATAATAATCTTTAAAGAATCATTAAAGCAAAAAGAAAACATTCTTCCAACACTTGTTCCGCATGTATAAGCCATAAAATAAAAGTAGCGGAATATATTTATTATATTCTTAGTCGAGTTTTTAGACTCTGTAAACAAGGTTAGATTGATAATAAGTGTTCAGTATAGTAAAATATTAAAAAATAAATATGTAAAAGAAATGAGACATATGACAATTTTTAAGTCTACTTATGGAATTAAAAAGTATGCTATCGATGTACTAAATACTAATTCATAGTAATAGTTGCTGGAAATGGAATTAATTTGGTTAAAATGTGTTTGTGGTTCTTGTATTTGTATAAAATTTGAGATTTGGTCCCTATACTTTAATAATTAAAAATCAATTTTTTACTTTTCAATTAAAAACCCTAGTAATCATTATTGTTGTTGGTAATTTATGTTAAAATTTATCAATTTAACATAATTATTTTTATCAATCATATGTCACGTCATATGAGGACGGACTAATAAAAATTTTAAATTGAAATTTTTGAAAGAAAGTACTTACAATTGTAGTGATTGGATTGAAATTTTAATTAAAAAAAGAAAGATTTAATTTTGTTTTTTAAATATAGAAACTAAATATCAAATTTTATCAAAGCATAAGAATTAACAAATTTTAACTTTTTTTTTTCGCTAAATATAGATTTGGAAGTAACACTCAATTATCATAAGTTGTGAGAAAAAAAAAGAAATTAAAAAACTTTGCAATTGGAATGTTGGATATATATATATATATATATACACAAAAATTATTTGATATATTATTGGTGAAATTTTAGACTCTACAAACAGTATCAAGAGATTGATAAATATTTTATAGGAATATAGTAAAATATAAAAAATAAATATTTACACATGTCAAAATTTTAAGATTATTTGTAAAAAAATACACTATGAATATATCAAATAATCATGTATATATATTATCCAAATTAAACGGTTTTTAAATTATTTAATTTCTAGAAAAGAAATGTTGTAATCCAATTCAAATGTACAAATAACTTATGGATTGAGTAGTTACATTAATATATGTGACATGCAAAGATTGAATATATATATATATATATCATATATATAATATTATCCGTCATAAACAACCCAATTGAGTTAAACAACTCAATTCCAAGCCCAATCCAAGGCCCAAATAGCCTGACTTTACAAGTCTATTTTAACTCAAGCCTAATACAACCTATCCAGACCCAAAATTAAAATCCAACCGGCCCAATTAGAAAACCCGTTGAACTAACCCAAATTTCCCGGAGCCCATTTCCCAAATTAAAACCCAATCTAAACCCACCTAGCCCAAATCAGAAAATAAAAAATAAACAAAAAATACTAAAGCTACCCTAGGCGTAGTCCCATCGCCCACTTGCTCTGCCATGCCAAGCTTCTAATCCACGACCATCCACAAAGCCACTTGTCTTGCCACCTCCCATATCCTGCAAAGAAAAGCGGACACTTAAGAGAATAGAAAATGAACAGCAATGAGAATTGTAAGGATCGGCTATAAAAGCCGATCTAAACCATCTGTAAAGGGGGATTTTTTCGAAATAGGAAAAAAAAATGAGATTTTTTGTTTTGAATAAAACGAAAAGATTCGAATAGTTTTTCAAATACAAATGATTCTAATTACGGAAAAGTAGAGATTTGCATCATCAAAAGAATAATACAAACAGAGGGGGTTGAAGGAGACGTGCTAAGGTCCTCTATTTCCTTTTTTCTTTTATTTTTCATTTTCGAAACTACATATATAAACCTATTTTCTTTATTTTCTTTATATATATATATATATATAATATCAAAATATAAAAAAGGAAAAATACAAAATTTTACCTTTTCCCACCACTGCAGGGTGGCGGCGATGGCGCCGGCGACGGTGGCATGGCAGCAGACGACAGCACCCCTCATTGGAGATTGAGCCCTGCAGAGAAAAAACAAAGAAGGAATCAGATTTTTTTTTTAGGAGGTGAAAAAATGATTTTTTTTGAAAGATTTTGGCCTTAAATAGCCCCTCAAAACGACGTCGTTTTGGGGCTGGCCTTAAACGCCCAAAGCGACGTCGTTTTACCTCTGACCCAATTTTGACCCGACCTAGAACCTAGGATCCGCGTGTTTTTTGAAGGAAGGGCTAATTGCACTTTTAGCCATTCCGCTTTTGTATTGTTTTATAATCAAATTTTCCTTATTTTTAAATTTCACCTAATAATTTATTTTCATTTTCATTTTGGTCCCTGTCAAGACGTTGTGTTTTGAGAGGACGGAAAATTTTTCCTTTGGGTCCCTTCATATTATCCGCGCGATTCAACAGGGTCCATCTTCCTTTTATTTATTTTGAATTAGCCCCGAATTTCCGTTTTAAATTCAATTTAGCCATTTTTAATTATTTTGCAATTTTATTATTATTATTATCTATTATTATTATTATTTCTTTTACTACTATTATTATTATAAATATAGTATCATCATTATTCTTTATTTTATTATTGTTATTACATTACCATTATCATTATATTTCATTCCTTTTCTATTATTTATTACATTTTCTATCATTATTATTAGATTATTATTTTCTTGCTAATGTATTATTATTTTTACTTTATTACTATTATTATTATTATTATTATTATTTTACTCTCATTTTACTTTTATTTTATTATTATTTCTTTTTATTTTGACCTATTTATTTTATTCTCATTTTCATTATTGTCATTCGTATTATACAATCATTATTATTCCATTATGTGTGTAAATATCGTGATTCATGTTTTTCTTGTTTTCACAAATTCGGGTTTATTAACTTTTACCCGATACAAAATTGATTTCTTTCATAAAGGCAATATTCCGTATTTAGAAATTTGGAAAAATTGTGCCCTAACTTATTGGGTTTCGATTTCTCTCGTTTAACGTAAATAGCGGAATATCCTTTTAAAATAAGCAAGTTTTGAATAAAAAGCCTATTCTCGGGAATTTAAAAACGTTGTGTCCAACTCATTGGATATGATGTTTAGTTATCTCGCGTTTTGGAAATCTGAGAAATCGAGCCCTAACTTACTGAGTTCCGGTTTTTCTCGCTTAAGCTAAACAACAGAGTGTCCCTTTTAAAATCGCAATTTAAATTTTAAACAAAACACTTTATCTCGAAAATTCGAAATGTCGCGCCTTAACTTACTGGACTCGACACCTAGATACTGCGAGATAAGTTTCTTTTCCTTCTAAAATAGAGGCAATTTTCCTAATTTGGATTCTCGAGAAATCGAGCCCTAACTTACTGGGTTCTGATTTCTCGTTTGACAAATGACAGGAGATCCTCTTCAAATATAAAACTAAGTTTTAAAAGGCGAGCTTAGTTTCGGAAGTCTAAAGTATTGCGCCCTAACCTACTGGACATATTGCTTTATCTCTTCGAAAATAAGAGAGTCTTAACGTCCCTTCCAATCCCTTCAAGTTTTAGAAATAAAAAGTATCTATTTTCGAATCATTTCAAAGTTTTCAATATTAGGACATCGATCAATCAATTTGGTACCAATTTTGGGCGTATCGAGGGTGCTAACCCTTCCTCGTGCGTAACCGACTCCCGAACTTGTTTTTGGATTTCGTATACCAAAATCGTTGTTTTGATAAATCAAACTGTTTATTAAAATAACTATTTTACAAGGTGACCCGATCACACCTCATCAAAAAAAAGATTGGTGGCGACTCCCTTTTTTTTCGTTTTCAAAATCCGAGTTGACCGCGTCTTTCTGTTTTATCCAAAAAATGGTTACGACATATATATATATATATATATATATATCTTAACTAATAAATAGACCCTCTTATTATATTATTTTAAAAACATTTTACTTACTTGATCATCAAAATCTCTGGCTCTTACATAAAGTTACAGGAAGCCTAGAATTAAATAAAATGGTTCAAAAAAAGGTGGCATCATGTCATCAAATGCAATGATAAAAAGAAGAAAAACTAGTACAAAATCTTGAGGAATTAATCCTTGGAAGTGAAGAAGATAAAGCAATATATACGCAATGTTATAAAAATATGAGGAGTAAAGGTTTTCTATACAAATTTTCATTGATCTTTGTAGTGCTGTTAGCAATTTTATATAAAAACATTATTAAATAAGATTTCATTGTTTTTTAGATATTGATATTCACAGTTATTGTAACAATAATTGCTAAAATTATTTATTTATATTATATTATACAACGATCTAAAAGGGGTAGGACAGAGGAAGGCAACATCCTTCTGACACTGTTATTTACTCTTCTGCTTACCATATTTAATTTAGGGACCATACCAAAACTCTCAATATTGACAAATATTCGATTTTCTTCTTATATTAATTTTCAAATATTTTTCGTCGAATGATGAAATGAAAATGCATTTTCAATGTTCCATACACTGGTCGATCATTATATAAATGTGGCTAAAAAAAGGAAAATTGCATGTAATAATGAACATGAATCATGGCGAACATTTAAGCTAGCATACAATCCAATATATATAATAGTTCAGAAGATTAATCAATAATAATTAATAATCAAAGCACTCTAGTCTTGAATGGAAACTAAGATGGGATACATTGGTGAACAATCAATTGAAAATGTAAAAAGTAAATCATTTATGATAACGCACTTCTGGAAATGTGCATATTTGTTTTTTTTTTTCTTCCCTAACTCAAAATTTTTTCCAAGTATAAAATGAAAAAAGAAATAAGCATTGGAAACCTAAATTTAGGCATTCTTGACCTTGGGGGAGTAATTTTTAGCATGAAAATCTGAGAATAAGAACAAAAGAGAAACGATGAAGGCTGCATTGAAGCACCAACTCAAAATCCCTGAGCAGCCTGAACCAGTGAAATGGTAGAAGACAAGCATAGCCATTATCAAAAAGCTAGACCAGAACTGCACCAGCTGGAAATCTGTGACCATTTTCTTCCACTTTGGGCGAACCCCAAGGGTACACATCAAGTAATAAGCGTACATCACAACATGGACGGTGCAGTTGGTGACCAGCACCATCGAGAAAGAAGATTGGGCGCTGTTGACGCACACGTAAGACATGATGACCACCATCGAGTGATGGTAGACGTGAAGAAACGACAACCTTTTCATGGAGTTACTGAGGATGATCAAAAGGGTATCCATAAATTCAACGATCTTGGAGAGGTAAAATATGTAGCCCCAGAAAAAGAGAGGTCCAGATGGTGACGTGCGCTTAGGGAAACAAACGAGGGTCTTGAAGTTAGGCACTTGGGAAAAGATTGAGACGAGGCAACCAAGGGCCATGATGAAAGAAAGCATGACGAGGAAGAGGTTGTGAAGGGCTGAGATTGATTTGAGGACTGGACGTGCAAGGGAAGGACGAGATACCTGGGAAAGAATGAATGTGAAGGAAATGTAACACAAAACAGTAAGGGCGAGAAAACGTTGGGAGGAGGCTGGAGTTTGGCCATTGTTCCATGAAAACCCCAGGATTTTGGGATGATTCACTAGCAAATCTTCCAAGGTTGGGAAAAAGGGTTGTCTGACAACCAAGCTTCTAACAGTTGAGAAAAGGGTAGGGAAAAATGGTATTTCCATTGTCTTAATTGCCTTTGCAAAACTCTAGTAGTTGATGCTAGGCCGAGAGGGAGTGAAATGAGCTAGCTAGGAGAGAAATCGGAAATGGTGTGTGAAGACATAAAGGCCAATGGCATTGGTTTTTTAAGCAATGAAAAGTTACTTAAATCACTTGATGGATAAATTTTAAATTTGATTTTCTTTATCTGGTTTTAAAACGGTCGCCAATCGATCAATATCATAGCTGGCTGAAACATTGATCAACCAACAAAGCTCCCATCCCATCCCATTGCATTCATCGATACCTACTTACTTTTATCTTTATATTATGGGTCCTCAGTCGTCACTAATGAATTCATTTATCACCACCCTACCATCTACTCTGTTTTTCTTAATTTTTCCCTTTATAAATATCGGGTACGCTTTTGTTAATTACTCATATATCCAAATCAATTTATTATATTGTAAATGAGGCATTGTTGGATGGCAAGGTTGAGGCTCCGAAAACTTTGAGTTTTCAAATTCTAAGTTCAAGTTTAACCTTATGTAAATGAGTGGACTTTCTTCAAGACTTATTTTAGTTAGTTTGACTTGAGTTAACAATTTAGGTCGGTTCTTTTAATAGCAATAAAACACTATGCCTGGAGGGCTTTATTTAAATATGATGAATCACATTGCAAGCACTAATATAACTTTAACCAATTCAAGAATTGTTACCGCTTTAATCTTTAATTTTGAAATAACTTTTGGTTTGCACTTTGTTCTAGCTATGATATTCGACCTATGGGTGGAATAACAAAACTTGGTTTTGCCGTTCAAAAAATAGTATCATTCTATCTTTTGTTGGAATAGAAGTCCAGATAGAATTTAGAGATTTTGCATAAGAAATCTAAAACCGTTAGTGAGTCAAAGGAAAGAGATAAATAAAGAGAGAATCAACACTCGATATTTGTCAATATTGTTCGGATTCCCCAATCGTACTCTACAAAGCTTTGCTCATAGAATGATTTTATTTAACAATTCATCTAGTACAACTCTTGATTTAGGGTTTTACTAAACCTATTTATAGGCTCTTATCTAATGTTGATTAGCATCCAAGAGATAAGTCTTTATCACTAGTTTAAATGTTGATAATTATCTTCATGACTTATCTTGAAAAATACTAAAATAAATCCTTTCATAAGCAACTTTCCATCATATTAAAACTCTCAAGATATAAGGATAGTAAAAGGATAAACATAAGCATAGTTAACACTTCAAAATCTGAATGGGACTATGTGTACTAGAAAGCAAAGCAAAAAATGTGAAGATTTATAACGCCCCAAAATTTTTGATTTGACATGTGGCATAATTTCAGGTTTGAATTGAGATATATCATGAGAAAATTTATGGAATGACTCAAATGAGAACATTTATGCAAGGAATTTGGTATTGGAGAAGAAATTAGGTGAAAAGTGTTGTAAAAATGAAAATATGATAAAAATGACCAAATCATAAAATTTTAAAACTATGAGGACTAATGTGTGAAGTCGTCCAAAAGAGAGAAATATGAATCATTACGGATTACAAGATATGAAAGAGATTACAACATGACTTGGGGAGATGAAAATCACTTTTAGGACTAAACTGAAAAAATTAGAAAGTACAAGGACTAAGTTATAATTTTCTCATTTTCATTGAGAAAAGAGTAGAGATGAAATTTTTACCACTTGTGGAATTATATTAAATATTTATTATGAATTATGAATTTGAATTAGACTAAGTATCAAATTTTGAGATGAAATCATGAAAAAGGGTAAAAAGGGGCAAAATAATAATTTTTTCATAAAAGGGTAATTTGGTCAATTCTCGAAAGTTTTATAATAGAAGTAATATTTAAATATGATATTTGATATTCATATTTTTTTGGATCATTGAGGCATCGTATTAAAGAATTGGGCCGTAATTTAACAAAATTAAACATGGAAAAGTTAGGCTTGGGCCTTGGCCCATTTGTAGGCCTTTGTAATTGGGAAAAGAAACCCTATCAACCCTCATTCTCTTCTTCTCCAGCCAGTAGGACCTCCATGGCTTACCATCTTCTTCTTTCTCATTTTTATCACTTTTTCTCCATTTTCTCTCAAAAGTTTCACCTCCCACTTTGAGATAATGTTAAAATCTCCATGGAAATAACCTCTAAGCTCATTTCTTTCATCATTTTCAAACATTTCAGCTACGGTTTATGCAGTTTTAGTGAGTGAAGTTGAAACTAGAGTGAGAAAGCTTCAATTAGGTAAGAAATGACTTCTTATACCCCACTAGCTTGATATTTGTTGTGAAATCTTATGAGAGAGCTTGGAAATAATTTATATTAATTTTTAATATATTTTGTTGTACGAAAATAAGGAAATGGTGATTTATGAATTTCCAAGCTTGGTTGATGATGGATTAAAGTACATGGAAGCTTGATTTGGTATTGTAGAGAATCCATTAAGGTAAGTATCATGGATACTCTTACTTTTCCTAAGTTAGTAAGCTTAGGAAATTATGAAATTAATGTTTCAATTGTGTGTTTAATAATGTAAATTATGTTAATAATAATGTGAAATTCCATGGTATAATGTTATATAAAATAAACATTAAAATGTGAAAGATAAATTGTGAGTGGTCATGTGATGTCTTATTAGTCAAATATGTGAAAACGATATTAAGGTTTCCATGGAAGAAATTAAAACTTGATAGGGTATGTATGCATATGTATGAACCATGTTCACATTTTAGAAAAATTGAATAGGGCCATTATGGTAAAAAAATAAGTTAAAATGTTAAGTTCTACATAATGTTGACAAGAGCCGATATAAGCTAAAATGTAACAATTGCCATAATATGAAAAATAAAATTTGAATATTGAAAATGCGTATAAGCCCAAATTAAAAATGTGAATTGAAATATACATGTGAAGCATTTGAAGAAAGTAGAGTTAGGGTTGCCTACTTACGTTTATGGCCAAAATGATATACGCATAATATGTGAAATGAGATTTCTGTTAAATTCAATTATAGTGGCATAACCCATGAAACTATTATTGATTTCTGTCATGGTGGTAAATGCCACAAAAAGTTGTTATTGAAATTGAAATTATGTTGAAATGAGATCTTCTGATAAATTGGATTAATAGAATAAATCGCTAGTAGCTTGGTGAGTTAGCTAGGATATGATTGGAATGCCAATAAGGGATGTATGCACGAGAGTGATAGGAATGAGGTTTCGACCATCGTTTAGCCTTCGAGTGAAGCACTTCGGTTTGGATCCATTCTGGTCTAGTATTTGGATGTAGTGTTTTAGTGCATTACTGTCGTGTATTTGGTTGGTTTGTCCCAAATATTCGACCTTTATTTCTCTAAGATTACCGAGGGCGTAATGAACTAAAATCTTATTGATGACAATGGCCATGAATGTAAGCAAATAAGCATCATTAATGGTATACATTAAAAGGCTTTATGTCGATGAGTTATAAAGAAATTGATTGTGTGCTGTGGCGAGAGATTCTAGACATGCTACTACAGGAGGCGTGGTACGAGATAGAGGTGGAAATTAGATTATGAGATTCAATCGCTATTTAGGTGTCTGTTCACTGTTTGAAGCCGAAGTTTGGGGTATCCTAGATGGGATCTTTATGTTACTTAATAAAGGTTACAGACAGACCATAATTGATCGATAGCCTTGAAGTAGTCCAAGCCTTGACTGATATGGGAATGGAAGAGTTAGGGATTACTGTGCTTTGAAGGACTCAACGTCTTATGAAATTGGAAGGATAGTGGAGGATCATCCACATACCGAGAGAATAGAACTTGGTGGCAGCTAAGTGAAAGCCTTAAATTTTATTAAGTAAACATGCTAAATTAAGTGAGTCCTTAGCAACAAAAAATAAAAAGGAAATGAGGAAACCATGAATGGGAATAAACATCCATAAATGGAACATATGTATAAATGAAATTGTTAAAGAGATGGCTTAAGGGATTTATATGAAATATCAAACACAATATGATCTTGCAATAAGAGCCTTAAGTGTGTATTTCATAACCAAATTTTTAATAAACCCTTAAAGGTGTAAGTTGAGCCCTTAACTTGGCAAGTTGGTATGAATGGTTAAAATAGTATAGTATAGCTTAAGTAAACTTAGTAAGATAATTCATCTGAAGGGTTCAATGTTAATAAGGACTTAGGATAATTTTAATTATCCTTGTTACTTACTGAGCTTCTAAAGTTCACAAGTTAGTAGTTTAAAACAGGTAGATACGAACTTCCTGAAAAGTTGCTATGATAGCTTGGGAGCATTGCATCACTCGAAAAAAAATTCTAAGATTGTAATTTAAACATTTGGATGTTATTTGAGTTGATTTAGGTGGGATGTATACAAATATTTATTTTTATGTAAAGTTGTAAGTTGGAATGGCATGTTTAATTCTTTTTAGTTTTCTTAACCATTATGATTGTCATTCTATCTGTGAATGTGTTTATACTCTGTATTTGAATTTAAATGAGTTTTGGAATTGATTTTTAATGTTTTGGGGACTTATGAAAATGATATGGTTATGTTTAGATATGATTTTAAGTGATTTTTTGGGGTCAAATTTTCAACTTCAAGGGCCTAGGGGTACCGTTGTCAAAGGTATCACACCCCCATTTGGTGGAATACTTCCTAGAACAGTACAATGACCTATGTGTTAGAACTGTAAATAATATCTAATATAAAATTAGAACTGTAAACCAGGATCTATCATGTCAAATCATCAAGATTACATCAAGAACAAAACTGGATGAGGAATGTACCTGAATTCATCAATTTCTTGAAATCTATAGATCTTAGGGTTTTGATCTTCCAAATTAGCACACAAGTAATTTAGAGAAGGTGACTCTCTTTTTTCTAAAGATGAGATATTAGAAAAGTTACATTGTGTGTAATTTTAGGACCATAGCCTTAATATATATGACTTTGGTACATTAGCCCTAATTTCTAATTAGCCCATCATCAATTAGAAATTAGTTACTAGAGTTTCTACACATATTTGACCCATACTTTATTTAATAATTAAAGCCCAATAAATCATAACCAAATTAGATCACTTTTAATTTGGGCTAACCTATAATGATAGTAAATATTATCATATAATTACCCTTATTATATATGTGATGTCCACATATATATACTAATTACTCTATAATTACATGTTATTATATAACCTTATGAGCTCAAAATTTTACTATCATATCCAAAAGGTATTCCGAATAATCTCATCTATTAATTATGTTAACATAGAACCAATGCGACTTTCGTTACATATATCATAATTAAATCCATCCTTGATCACATATATTAACACTACCAAATGACATAGATCAAGTATAGATGTGTATCATGAAAATTACATGCAATATGATCTAAACATGTCTATTTTCAACTGGTCCTCCTTAAACCTTAGTGAGATCAAACCTTACCAAAATTAGAGTGTGAATAAACCAAATAAATTTTATTTCTGTTGAAAATAAACTTAATATCCGTAAATTGAAATAATTGAAATTGTGTCTATAATATAAAAGCATTTAAAAGTACAAACTCCCACTAAAACCAAATATCCTTAAATGATATTACACCTATATGAGCAATGTGCTCATGAAAAACCTTGTGTGTAATCCCTTAGTAAGAAAATCCGCAATTATGGAGCTTGTCCCAATATGCTTTATAGACACCTAACACTTTGAACTTTTACTTTAACAACCAAGAAATTTAATTCTATACGCTTTGACTTTGATGTGCTCCTGTTGTTATTGGAATAAATGACTACCAATTATTGTCACAAGTTGCACCCTAGTGACAAAATTTTGCATCAATATTCCATCAAAATTGGAATCTATATACTTGATGATCTCTAACTTATCAGACCTCCGATATGTGAGCATGTAATCTTTTGTTCTCTTAAGATACATCATAACCCTCTTATTTGTTAACTAGTGATTAATACCAGTGTTGCTTAAATATCTGCCTAACATCCCAACAATGTATGCAATGTCCAGACGCATACATACTTAAGCATACATTAGACTCTCACTCTTGAGACGTAGGGAATCTTATGCATTTCCTTAATTTCAAAATCATTCTTAGGGTATTGGTCGAGACTTAACTTCTTATTGACAAGTAGTATGTCATTAACATATAAAACCAAATATAGAACCTTACTTCCACTGAACTTGTGGTATATACAATTATCAACCAAATTCATCTCTAAACTGAATGAGATAATCATTTGGTAAAATTTGTAATACTATTGACGAGAAGTCTGCTTAAGCCCATAAATGAAGTTCTTTAATTTGCAAATCATTAACTTTGCATCATTAGACACAAAGTTTTCTAGTTGCACCTTATAAATGTATGATCAATGTTACCATTGAGAGACCATTAACTTAATATTCATCTAATGCAACTTAAGGTCAAAATATTCCACTAAAGTCATTATAATCCTTTCTCTAGTGGAACTTTTTAAATGACATTCGTTCTTAAGGTTGTTGAGTTTGTTTTTTTGGAACAATTACCTCATCTTGAATAAGGAGTTGTTCAACATTGTCTTATTGAGGTTCTGGATTCACTTCTTGATCAATGATAGGTATGAAAACTAGAACATCGTCAAAAGTGATAGCAGGAACTAAGTTAGAATTCAATTCCTCCTCAAAGCAACATCTCTAACTTTACTTCTCCCTCCAAACTCAACATCCTCAAAAAGTGTTGTAGTTCTTGTCTCAAAAATATTCCTTACTGTAGGATCATAAAACTCATAGCCCCTAGATCACTCAAAATAACCAATAAAATAGTTGTTCACTATTTTGGAGTCCAATTTCTTTTTATGTGGTTTATAAGGCCTTGCCTCAAGGGGACATCCCCAAATGTGAAAGTTCTTTAGACTAGGTTTTCAACCTGTCCAAAGCTCATAAGGTGTTTTTGCAATGGCTTTAATGGGTATTCTATACAGAATGTAAGTTGTCTTTAGAGGCACTAGCCAAATGAGCACTTTCACACTTATCATGTTTCATTCTATTCAGAATGTAACTTGTCTTTAGAGGCACTAGCCAAATGAGCACTTTCACACATATCATGTTTCAACCTTTCTTCCTTTTACACACAATAAGAAATGAGCTCATTTAGAGTCCATTTTTCCTATTGACAGATGCAACCAATTTTAAATTTGTTAAACTGTGCAGGAAGCGATACCATAACTATAAGAAAAAGCAATTCCTCAGAAAGCTCGATCTTAAGTTCCTTAAGTCTTAAGGCAACATGAAACATCTTCATAATGTACCATCATGTTTCCTTGACCCTTATACTTCATAGACATCAAAGAATTCAAAAATGATGTCATATCAATCTTATTGTTTTTAGTAAAATGTTTCTCAATTTCGTCAAGAAAACACTTGGCTTGAGTAACCTTTTCAAATTCTGTGCCCCTAAAGGCTTCTAGAATGATGTGTTTCATGATTATTAGACTCATTTGATTTGAACGATCCCACCTCTCAAAATCCCTCTTAACATGAGAGGTGCTTTTTGTAATGAAAGGTGCAGGTTGTTCTCCCCTTAGTGCAAGGTCTATGTCCATACAACCAAGCACTATAAGTAAGTGCCTTTTCCATTCTTTAAAATTAGTCCCATTAAGCATGGGTATAGAATTTATATTAGCAGATATTGTGGTAGTAGAAGATGAACTAGCTGAATATAGAATAAAACAAATAAAAACAAGCTCATATCAATATTCATAAGTAAACAATAAATTCAAGATAATGACTAATCTCATCTCAAGATACTAAACACAATAGTAATATCAAGTCTTTGGTAGTAATATTAACCGTAAACGGTACTCTTGTTGCAGCAATCAAACATTGACAATAAATTATGCCGAACAATGAATTAATATTTGGACTAACTTTTTGTTCACATAAATTACCTTATAATTGTCACACATTTATCACTACAGATGTCGTTGAAATTTTGCCAAATATTAACTTACCTTTGGGTCAATTAATAAATGCATGAATCACAAAAACATAAAATCATGATATTTTAAATAAACTAATCTACACAAAAGAGGTCACTTTGGTGGCATTTTGTTTCAACTAATCTATTTAAAATATTAAACATCTTTAATTAAAACCAAAACCCAAAATCTAAATTTATTTGTTTCAAAATATTTCTCTTAATTTCATCTTTCAATCAAATTAAAAGATAATAGTATATATATGTATATATATATTTATCCCAAAATAACATACAATGATGTTGGAAAATATAATAATAGTTGAATAAACCATAAACCATAAACCATAAACAACTTTACATAAGACTTCAAATTTAAACCAAAATAATTTGAATAAAGGTAAACCTCATCTCAAGATATCGGACACTCCATTAATATTTCATCTTTGGACAAAATATTAACTTGTAAGTGATATATTGGTGTAATAATCAAACACTAACACTAAGAACATGTCAAACCATAAATCTTCCTTTGGGCCAATTTGTTGCTCACATGTAAAACCGAATGATTGTCACATATTTATTACCATAGTTGCACATTTAATATTATTAACCTTCATTTGGGCCGATCAATATTAACATAACTTAAGTTATATGCACACAACCTTTTATATTTTAAAACAAAATAATTTTGTAACACCCCTAACTCGTATCCGTCATCGAAACAGGGTTACGGAGCATTACTGATGATTACAGAACATTTCCACATTATTCGAGTAAAATACTATTCATTTTCGAGAATAATAATGACGTCCCTTGATCGGACCCTCGAGGCCCAAAACGAACATTAGAACCAAAACGGGACTAAATCGGGATTACTAAGAATTTTTCTCAAGTACAGGGCTGACACATGAGCCCGTGTGGTCTAGGGACACGCTCATGTGAGCCTTAGACATGCCCGTGCTACAGGCCGTGTCTTACCCTGTGTAACTCTCTGACTTGTGTACACGGCCATGCCACACACCGTGTGCTAGGCCTGTATGGTTAATTTAATTTTCATAAAATAGGTGCAGTTTTCACACGGCCAAGTCACATGCTCGTGTTCTAAACCGTGTCTCTCACACAGTTGATACTAGGGATTTAAATTGTGGTCGTGGCCATATTTTCGGTTGCGTTACATTTATCATGGTTGCGCACATAACGGATGCTATTACAATCACTGCGGGTATTGTGGTCGTGAATTTTTTTTAAAATTCACACAACTTATTGTAAAACATAATAGCAGTTTCGACAGTAGCAGTTTTAGACGGTGCTGCTACCACTATATAATGGTCACTATTCCGATAACGACCGCTATTTAAATCCCTGTCTGAGACACATGCCCGTGTCTCTGCTCGTGTGTTCAATTTAGAGCATTCTGTTTCTAAATTTCAAGATGCAGAGGACACATGGCCAATTTACATGCCCATATGCCAAGCTGTGTGTCACACACGGTCTAGACACATGCCCGTGTGTCTACCCATGTGAACAAAACAAAGCCATTTCCTAGCTTCATTTGTCACCCAAATTTAACCATTTACCTGCACTAAAACATACCAATTCATACCAACCAATTCAAACATTAAAGCTAAGGTTATTTCATCTCTTAATATAGTATATTTTTACCTACCTTCATAGCTATGTTTTTACCATTGTCTAACGTGACTATTATCATAACTAGATTATTCATACTATATATATTTATAGATTATAATTATACTAAAACATAATCATATCTAGCCATTACAATAGCTAGTCATTATCAAATATTTACATGTCATTTCTTGATCAATTTAACCTATACATGCCATTTTAACCACATTTGTTTTACCTTATATACCAAATTGAATTGATGGATAGTATGAGTGATCTCCATCGAGCTTCCAATCCAATGAGGTTTCGATTTACTATAAGATAGGAAAAATAAAATGGAGTAAGCATATAATGCTTAATAAGTCCGTATAACTTAGTAATAAACTTACCACCCATTCATCATCAAAATAAATACATAGGGTATAATCAAACCATTTTATCTCACAAGCCCTATCACACATTCTCATCACCTTTGTAAGTCACATATTTCATATAAACTTCAAGAAATACATATATGAACTCATCAATATTTGGATTCTCATGCACATATGTTTTTCCACATCATGTGTTCATATAACATGTATGCAATTTTCTTCACGTATTTCAATATAGTTTATTTTAATTCAACTCAAGTTCCAGTATATTTATTGTTAGAATCTTACTCAATAATCAATTGAAGTATTGATAATCACTTGGGTAGTACACTTAAAGTGTACAAATCTATTCTCATAGATGAACATATTCATCAAACCATTTCATGTTCATGTATAAACATTTCATACTTCCACATATCCTGCCTCAATCTATAACCATTTATCTCAAATCCATATTTTCTCATGTCAAAACTTTGCCTATTGAATTTATTTGAATTATCGATGGATACTCATGTAGTACACTTAAAGTGTACAAAATCATAATCCATCAATTCATATCTAGTAGTACCTTTTAGGTACACTCTCGAGCCACATATTATACAGCAGAATTACCACTAGGCTAAATTCTGTCTGTAATGCATATATTCTAAGGGCTTTTTCGGATTACCATCCAGGTTAAATCCTTTATATTATAAAGAATTTCCTATAGAGTCCGATCTGGATTACCAGTCCAGGCTAAACCTAGTCAATTAGGATTATCAGTCAATTAGGCTCACTTAAGATTACTCGTCCGAGCTAAATCCTTTCCATAATGAGATCAATGGATTACTCATCCGAGCTAAATCCTTTCTGCAACACATGCAAGACCTCATTTCATAAGGGAAATCACCACTATCCATTGATATTCATTATTCAACCGGGATTTACCATTTATGAGATATTATCATTTATTAGGCTTATTGAACATCTTTAATGTCATAATTTATATATATATATATATGAATTTTATATCATCACATACATATATACCATCACATTCATACAATTTAATTCAAGCATAATAACATACATAGTGAAGTTACACGAACTTACCTCGATAATTGTTCGTGTACATAAAATCTATTAATCCAACAATTTCTCATTTCCTCGTTCTAACTCTATATTCGGTCTACCTGGATTTACAAGAGTAAATTTAACATCAATTTAATATAATTCATACTCGATTTAGTCCAATTTACAACTTAGGCAAAATTACCATTTTACCCCTAAACTTTTGATAAATGACGATTTGTCCCTAAGCTCAAAAAATAAAATTCATGCAATTTAATCCTTGTTTCGAGCCTAACCGAATTTTCCATGTAATATTTACGGACCATATATTTTATAAAAAAAAGAAATTTTCCATGGATTTCACATTTTTACAATTTAGTCCTTAAATCAAGTTTTCATCAAAATTCACTTTGTAAAAGTTGTTGATCTATCAACAACCTTTCATTTTCTACCATAAATTAAAATTTCCAGCATAATCATCCATGGTAAAAATTCCATACTTTGATATCTTTTCAATTTAACCCCCATAATAGATAAATTAAGTTATCCCGATCTAAAAAATATGAAAATTACTAAAAACGAGGCTTGAATACTTACCTAATTTGGCCAAGAAAGTTTTCTCTTTCTTCCATATCCATAACTAGGGTTTCCATGCTTTTTATTTTGGGAAAGATGATATGGTATTATTTTATTGCTTTAATTTAACTTATCATCCATTAACTTTTCAAGTTTCTAATTTCATCCTTTTCTTTTTCTAATTTTCCATGGATGATTCATCCAAAAATATCTACTAGCTTTATTTAATGGTCTAATTACCATATAAGGACCTCCAATTTTAAATTCTATAGCTATTTAATCCCTTTAACTATTAGAACTCAATTTTTGCACTTTGTGCAATTTGGTCCTTTATCAAATTAGGCATGTAATCGGTAAAATTTCTTTACGAAATTTTCACACGACATTATTGTCATACTATAGATCATAAAATATAATTAAAATAATTTTCCTCTCCGGACTCGGATCTATGGTCCCGAAACTACTATTTCGATTTTTACCAAAAATGGGCTGTTACAAATTTATACAAAAAAAAAATCACTTTGGTTCCTCATTGCTTCAATTAAGATATTTTAAAATTGATCGTGTCTATTGAGTCTTAAAAATTTGTAAAAAGAATGATTGAACCTGGAAACTAACTAAGACAACGATGGAGGCAAACGCACCTATCGAACAGTAGTATAGCTGGCGGCAAGACCGGATTGTCGAACCCAAAGGAACAAAAAGTACTAATACTAATTTTATTTTTATTATTTAGCCTAAGAATTAAGGGAATTTTTATCTAATCTAAAATTAACTAATTAACTAAGCTAAAGATGTTAAGACAAAGAAAAGAAATTAAGGAAAGACTTGAGAGGAAAGCCGATTGGTTTAGATAATACCCGAGAAAGAATCCACCTAGAATTTACTTGTTATCTAACTCTGAACCGGACGATTTATTCACTTGACTTGATTCGTAGGATTCCCTAAATTATATTAATACCTCTCTCGAGGCTACTAACGTTTAACACTAGGTTGATTAATTGAAATCTCTTTCTAATTAAAACCCCTAAAATTGCATTAATTCGATCTATGGACTCCCATATTAGGTTTGACCCTAATCCGACAGATTTTCGTCACCCTATCTCTAGGCGCACGAGCAACTCCGCTTAACTATGCTAGATCTACTCTTAGATAGGGTCTCTTCCTCCTCTGCCTAAGCACAACGCACTTGAATCAATATCACGAAAATACCAAAACAAGAATTAAGAACACATAGTTAAGAAAAATCAAGTATTTATCATACAGCTTAGATAACAATAACAAGATTCGACATAGGTTTCATCCCCCTCAAGTATCTGAGGGTTTAGTTCATAATTGTAAAAGAAAACATCTCAGAAGAAAATATAAAACAAAACATAAAGAAAACCCTAAAACCCCTTAAAGGAATTGAAGGAGAGTTCCTCCGTCTTGAGTATGATTTCAATTTCTTGAGATGAATCAACTGGCTTTCTTTGAGTAAATCCCTGAATTTAACTACTCTAGCTTGGCTCTTTGGCCTAGCTGAACTGCCTCCTTAAAGGTTGGCCTCTAGGGTCTTTATATAGGCTTTTGGAATATGTTTTTTTTGCCTCTAAGTACCTTAATCTAAATAGAATTCTTCTTATCTACGGCAGAGACACGCCCATGGCATACGCTAGTGTAAATCGTGGCCAGGCCTTGTTCGGGTCTGTTGATGAGGCACAGTCATGTTCTTCGGGGTCCAGGCCATGGTCAACTCTTCTTACGGGGCACGACCGTGTGGTCTTGGGCCCAGGCCATGTGGATTTCATACTTTGGCCCATTTTCTCCATTTTCACCCGTTTCTCATTCTTTTCATCCTCCGATGCTCTCCTGAGTATAAAACATGAAAACAAAGAATTAGGAGCACCTATTTCCATAATTAAAGGGATAAATCATCCAAAAGTATACTAAATGTGGGATTAAAATATGTTCATTTTACGATTTATAAAAAAATATATAAACATACCAATATTCAAATTTAAAAAATTTACCTAATAGTCAAATGTCTAAACTATTTTTTATTACTTTATAGACTCTAAAATAACCTAAAATAAGGTTGTCTTAATAATGCAATAAAAAATCAAAAACCTTAATCTTTGACTTTTTTTTGTTTTAAAACCACATATATCAAAACCAAACATAAATAATGTAGTGGTTCAAAGCCAAATAATTAACAAGCACATGTATTCATCATTTTGGCATAGACAAAAACATCAAAGAAATCACACATATACATGTATTCATAATCAAATAGAAAAACTTACCCTGAATATACCATTGATCGTTATTTTGTTGAGTATTAAAATTTATATAAATAATGATCGAACCTAGAAACTAACTAAGACAATGATGGAGGCAAGCGCACCTATCGAACAGTAGTATAGTTTAGGCAAGATCGGAATGTCGAATCCCAAAGGAACTAAAAGTACTAATACTAACTCTCTTTTTATTATCTAGCCTAAGAATTAAGGGAATTGTTGTTTAATCTAAATTAACTAACTACTAAATTAAAGACTTCTAAGACAAAGAAGAATGAAATTTGGAAAATAACTTGAGGAAAAACCAATTGATTAAGACGACACCCAAGGAAGAATCCACTTAGACTTCACTTGTTATCTACCACCGAACAGATTTATTTATTCACTTGACTTGATCCGTAAGATTCCCTAACATGTATTAATCCCTCTCTCGAGGCGACTAACGTCTAACCCTAGGTTGATTAATTGAAATCTCTTTCTAATTAAAACCCCTAGAATTGCATTAACTCAATCTATGGACTCCCATATTAGGTTTCACCCTAATCCGGAAAAATCTCGTCACCCTATCTCTAGGCGCGCGATCAACTCCGCTTAATTATGCTAGATCTACTCTTAGGCAGGGACTTTTGCTCCTCCACCTAAGCACATCATACTTGAATTAATATCCCGAAAATATCAACACAAGAATTAAGGACACATAATTAAGAACAAGTCAAATATTTATCATATAGTTCAGCAAACGATAACAAGATTTATCTTAGGTTTCATCCCCCTCAGGTATTTGAGGGTTTAGCTCATAAAAATAAAAGAAAACATCTCAAAAGAAAAGATAAAACAAAACATAAGAAATCTCTAAAACCCCTAAAAGAATTGAAGGAGAGATCCTTCGTCTTGAGTATAAACCCGGCTTCTTGAGATGAATCAAATGGCTATCTTTGAGTAAATATCCACAATCGCCTCTTTGGCCTAATTTGGGCGCCTCGACTAAAGCCCTTGGTTCCCCCCTTTTATGTTATACTTAGGGTGTTTATATAGGCTTCAGAATATGTCTCTTCGCCTAAATATCCTAACCCAATGAAACTTCTCTTTGTCATGATAGGGACACGCCCATGGCACATGCCCGTGTGAATCGATTTCAGGCCATGGTCGAGTCTGCTGAAGAGACACGCTTGTGTGTTTCAGGGTCCAGCCGTGTTAGAGTAAATTAGGGAGGCACGGCCGTGTGGTCTTGGGCCCAGCCGTGAGGATTTCCATTTTGACCCAATTTGGTCCTTTTTAGGCTCGTTTCTCATTCTTTTCATCCTTTAGTGCTCTCCTGAGTATAAAACATGAAAACAAAGGATTAAGAGCACCAAATTACATAATTCAAGGTTTAAATCATCCAAAAGTATGCTAAATGTGAGCCTAAAATATGTTACTTTTATGGTTTATCAAATACCCCCACACTTAAGCTTTTGCTTATCCTCAAGTAAAATTCTCAACTTGCAATTAAAATGAACTTTCCACAATTCATAATTCTCATCAACAATGTCTCATCATAATTCATACATGGATAATTTAACTCAAAGACTCCCAAATATTCAATCAAGTCTAAGTCATATATTTGTAGCACGAAAACATAGGTGTCTCCCCTTATCTAAATAATTTCCTTTAATTCAAAACTGACAAGGATAGACATCCTTGCTAAAGATTCACTCAAAGCACTCGAAGTGTTTAAGGTTCAAGAATAAGAACTCATAACTCGAACCTGAAATGTTAATCCCATAGGCTTGCCTGAAAATCAAATCTCCACCACTGTAATATGAGATGATACACAAATCAAAATGTCTTTAACAGGGTTGTAATGGGGCTTGGGTTAATGGTGTGGATAAAGGCTAAATTAGAAGGGTTAGAATCGAGATTGAATTGACAAATTACCTAACTAGAAAAATGAGCTAATAACTTGAATAATTACATCACATGAAAATTTAAAATACTAATAATACGAGCTTCTTCTTCAAGATGTTGAATTTAAACGTATAAGCTCTTAGAACATAGAACTAATAATGAATATACTTCGTGTGAGAGTTTTTTTTAAGAACAAGTCAAAGGATGAATTTACTAATAAAATAATTCGGCAATCGATCAAATCAAATCTCGACAAAAGGGTAGTCAAAAGGAATGGCGATAACAAATTCGAGTGGGGTTTTGGGTTAATATTAGTGGGTGAATCAATAAAAAGGGTTGTTGAGATCAAAGGGGTTCACTAGGGGTTAATTATGAAGGTAGGATTTTAGTGGAGTGAGTGGGTTAAATCCTAGGTGCCTTTATCATCTCTGTATATCAAATCAAAGGTGTGGTCTTGACATGTATAATCGAAGCAAGTTCTAGAATAACAAATTAATGTTGACACACTCATAATCAATAAAGTGAGCATGAAAAGGAATATATGCTCTATAAGGCTCAAATTCTCACAAAAATTATGGGTTTTTGACATCAATCCCTGTAAATTTTGAACTTCAAGGTAATATTCAAATTCAGTTCAACAACCTAGAAAATTTTTGATTCTTGAAAAATGGACTTATCATGCTTGATTCTCTAGTATCTTAAAGTTTAAATCATCAATGCACAATTAACTACGACTTAATCTAAGACATATAAAAAAAATCATAAATCAAAAGAAATTTCATCCTAATTAGTAATATGAGAAAATTACTTAAGACAAGATATCATTCATGGATTTGGGAATATTACAAAAATTTAGACATTTTTCTAAATAAACTTTCACCCCCACACTTAAGATGTACATTTTCCTCAATGTACAAAGACATAAAATATTCATATAATAAGAAAATCAAAAGATATGGGGAGAAGTGAAACTTCCTGAATTGCTGGATGGATTCCTTAAGTTGGAAGTGTGGAAACTTGATTTGGAGGTGAAAGATAAGTTGAAGGGGTGCCTCGAGTTCCTACGCTAGATGAAGAAATTGGAGAGCTCGTGAAGAATTAGCCAGGAATAATTATGACATATTTAAAATAACCTAATTATGTATTTAAGGATAAGAAAACTAAAGGGAAAGAAAATAGAAAATAAAATAAAATTAACAGACAAGATGAATGGACTAAGAGTCCTTATTGTTGAACGGTTTGCGAGGTGGGTGTGATTCCTAAGGCTGTGTTGAGGCGGTGGTCGTGGTGGTGGTGTGATTCTCTAGCAGCCTTAAGAACTAAAAATCAAGAAACTAAAATAAGATGAGCTAAATTAGGCATAAGAGAGTTAAAGAGAAGGAAAATAAAAGATAAGATTAAAGAAAAATAAGACCGAAAAGGTTTCAAAGACTCTTGGCTTGTCAATTGAATGAAGCGTCCGACATGAACTTATGTAGGTCGATCTATCACGGGGAGACTGTGCTTTGATCCTTCTGCTTCTTCATCATAGATGTGGTGTATCTCAAGGGTTTAGAAAATGAAAGTGAAAGACAATGAAAGGGAAAAATAAAAGGGGTTTTGTAACACCCCAAACCCTACCATGAGTCCTGGACCGGATCTCGTATGTCACAGTAAAATAATTTGAATCATTTTGAGTGTCCGGTGAAAACTTGTTAAAATGTGGCTAAGGTATTAAAATGGGGTTTGATAAAACTCGTTTGGGATTATTTCTATAAACATGGTTGGGTTGATAAACCCTTTTAAAATGTTTGATCATGTACTATTTTAAAATTTGTCAAGGTTATAGTTGGCTTGGTGTATTTTGTTACCGATGGTAACATCTTTGAAAACCCGTAGAAATTATTAAGTTTGAAAAGTTATTTTAACCTGTTCACTTAACATTTATAAATTCCTTTTTGTAATATAACATAAGTAAAATTAAACAATAAAATAAACATCCAAATAATAATTAGCGGCCTTATTACAACCCAAAATAAGAATTACATAAATAAACAAACTTTAAACTGTATGAAATAAATCCGAATCCAAGGAACAAGCATGGCCGCCTCGAGTCCTCTACGGCTCCATCTCCGCGATCTACTCATCTGCAAAATAGTTTGGGAAGGGGTGAGTCACCAAGACTCAGTGTGTAAATCCCCCACCCGAAAATGCATCTCATACACAATTTATTAATAAACATGCAACATGCAACCCAACTAACCATCCATACTCCTTTACTACCCGTGTGGTCAAAACCATTGGTGGTCAAAACCACCGGTGACTAGAGTCACAAATCAAATGATGGGGCCAACCCATCGTGTGGTCAAAACCACTCGATGACCATAGGTCACAAAATATCATAATGTGGTCAAAACCATTTGGTGGTACCAAACCACCGGGACTTAGTCACAATTTAACAACAAGTGGTCAAAACCACTTGGTGACCAAGTCACAATAAATCTGATGGGGCCAACCCATCTTGTGGTCAAAACCACTAGTGACAGTCCATAAAGATCATCCCCCTCCTCTCATCAATCCCACCATCATCATGCTTACATATCATTTATCATATATCGTGCATTTATGTAAAGCATAGCATTTAACAGCATGTGATGGCATACTCAACATACATTATAGATCACAAAATAGAGGACTTACCCGGAATTCAATCTTATGCCCATAAGCAAATCACTAGCAAAAAGACTAAGAGGCAACAATATGGCAATGTTAATTAGTAAAGTGTGTAAAGAGTTTTACACACCTGTTACCACCGAAATTCCTAGATCCCGAAGATCCAATCTACGACGCTAGATCCTTGACCCTATAATCGGCCAACGTCAGGGTTAGGGACTTAGGCCTATTCGGCCATGATAAATAAAAACCCGAAGACTCACTTGTGGCACCTACCTTGAACTGATTTGGTTTCCAACCAAATCCCGAAGCCACACAATGGATTCCTTACAATCGGCCAAACCTAAGATCCATACAATTGATTAGTTTTCGGATTTTCCAAGTATCTAATGGAAAGACTAACGAGAATCCCTTACCGTAGACTTACCAAATCGATTAGCAGATAATGGAGGATTAGATCTACTGCTTTGAAAATCCCGAAGTTCTTAGGTGAAATCGATTTCAAGAGTGGTTAGCCAAATTATCAATAAATGCCGGATCTCGGCTTTTCCCTTCATCTAAATCGACATAGAACAAGAGATTATGGAAGAAGAGTTTCGGCAACCACTTACCTTTTCAAACCGATTGAAAAAGAAATCCCGAAGAGACGTATAATAACCTTTATATTCGGCCAAGTGAGTCTAAATGGAAGAGGCAGGATTTCGGCAACAAGAGTGGTAGAGGTTCGGCTAATAGAGGAAGAAAAAGAGAAGGAAGAGAAGTAGGGAATTAATGGTGGTTTTGGTTTTGAGAAAGAAGGAAGGAAGTAGATGGGAGATGAGGGAGATTCAGCCAGCAACCAAATGAAAAAAAACAAAGAGAAAGAGATGAGGGAGATAGGGAATTCGGCTAGGTACTTGAGAGAAAAGAAGATGACATTGAATGAATTTAGGAGAAAGGCATTTGGCTATACCTATGCCTCAAAACCGATTGTAAATGGCCTTGATGAGTCCTTCATTCGGCCAACTCTCACCTTTTGTGATAAATTTTATCACCTCTTCAAATAAAATAGAAAAAAGAAAGATGTTTATCCCTATCCCATTAAGAGTCCAAAATCAAGCCATCAAATCACTCTCCCATTCACACCAATTTGTATAAAAAATAAAAGAGTCCTATTGCTGCCCATGCTACTCGAACATGGGACCTCTTTGTCGCACCTCTTTAACACACCCCAAGCCACTCTTCCACATCAACTTTCATGCCTTAAACCTCACCATTTAATTTTTAAGGCCCTCTTACTTTAGCCCCTTTCTTAACTGCCCAAAAAGCCCAAAACAAAATGCCTCCCCCTTGTAACTCCCACGACTCGAACCTCTCCCCTCTTGAAAACTCCATTGACGCACCAAGCCAATCATGCCAATTAAATCCTTGTGTCATGTTCCTTCCGAAAATTTTCTTAACCCCTATCTCACCTAGTTTCCTTCTTTTAAACACTTAAAAAGAAATTTTTAGTCCTAAGTCAGGCCTAGCTCGGGGTTATTTCTAGACCCTAAAACATGTCTAGCAAACATAGAATTCATTTCTTTAAGCACACACATGGGAAAATAATTAAATTACAAACAACCCCTAATTCAGGATGTTACAGTTCTACCCCCCTTAAAAAGAATTTGACCTCGAAATTACCTCGGATCAAGAGTTGAGGTATTGTTTGCATCACATCCTCGGGTTCCCATGTGGCCTCCTCCATACCATGGTTTCGCCATAACACCTTCACCAAAGGCACGGACTTCCTTCGCAGAACTTTGACATCTCGATCCAAAATCTGTACCGGCTCCTCTTCGAAAGATAAGTCCGAGTTCACTTTAATTCCCACAATCGGCACTACATGTGATGGATCCGATCGATAGCGCCTTAGTATTGAAACATGGAAGACATCATGGATCTGGCTCAACTCTGCTGGCAACTCAAGCTGGTAAGCTATCGGTCCCACACGTCTCAACACCGTGTACGGTCCGATGAATCTAGGGCTTAGCTTGCCCTACCGGCCAAACCTCAGCACCTTCTTCTAAGGTGATACCTTCAAGAAGACCTTGTCACCCACTGCATATTCAACCTCTCTGCGCTTAAGATCGGCGTAGGATTTACGCTGTCTCGATGCCTCCTTAAGACGATCCCAAACTACTCTGACCTTATCCTCCGCCTCTGCTACTAACTCTGGACCCAACATCCGACGTTCTCCTAGTTCTCATCCAACATGTAGGAGTACAACATTTTTGACCATCTGGTATACTCATACGGTGCCATCAATACTAAACTGATAACTATTGTTATAAGCGAACTCGCCAAAGGTAGGTACTCCTCCCAACTACCACGAAATCCAAAACACGACCCTCAACATGTCTTCCAACACTTGGATGACCTCTCGGTATCCATCGATTTGCGGATGAAAAACAGGCGAAATTCAACCGTGCCTAACTCCCGATGTAAGGCCTTCGAGAATCTTGACGTAAACCGAGGATCTCGATCTGAGATAATGGACACAGGTACTCCATGCAACCGCACTATATCAGCGATATACAACTTGGCTAACCTTTGAAGCGAGTAGTCAACCCTTCATCGGTATGAAATGGGCCGACTTAGTCAACCGGTCTACTATCACCCAAAGCGCATTTTTTCATCTTGGGCGTGAGGGAAGCCCACTTACGAAATCCATAGTAATCTCCTCCCACTTCCATGTGGGATTTTTACCTACCGTATATGACCTTGATGGCAATTGATGCTCAGCCTTAACTTGCTGGCATGTCAGACACTTGCCCACTAACTCGGTTACTTTTCGCTTCAAACTCGGCCACCAAAACTGTACCCTTAAATCCCGATACATCTTACTGCTTCCCGGGTGCATAGCGTACGCACTGCTATGAGCTTCTTTAAGGATTCACGCCTCAACTCATCATCTTTAGGCATGCATACTCTCCCCGAAAGTACAACACTTCATCATCGCCTGTCGAAACCTTGACCCCACCATTACGTACTTGTAACCTCGAGTATTCAAAGCTTCATCACCATCTACCTTTCTTTGACCTCATTAATCCAAGACGGCTTCACTTGCAACTCATCAAAAGGCTCCCATCCTCATAGAGACTTAGATGAGCAAACATTGCTCGCGAATCCGCTTCCACCTTCGGCTCAATGCTTGACTACCACATTAGCCTTCCTAGATGGTATTCGATTGAGCGGTCATAGTCCTTCAACAACTCAATCCACCTCCATTGTCTCGATTTAAATCTTTCCGAGTCGAGGTATTTCAGACTTTTGTGATCCGTGTACACTCTGACTTCTCCCCATACAGATAGTGCCTCGATTTTCAAGGCAAATACCACAATGACCAATTCCAAGTCATGTGTCGGTAGTTAGCTTCGTGAGGCCTCAATCGCCGTGGCGATAAGCGACCACTTCCCTTCTTACATCAAGACACACCTAAACCAAGATGTCGATGCATCACAATACAGTTGAACTCCTTTCACGCCTTAGGTGAATTAAGATCGGTGCTTCTATCAAGATCCTCTTGACTTATCGAAACTCTCTTGCTGCTTCTCAGACTACACAAATGGAACCCCTTTTCTCAACAGCTTAGTCAATGGTGCTGCGATTAAGGAGAAAA
This sequence comes from Gossypium rotundifolium, assembly GCA_025506655.1. NCBI lineage: Eukaryota > Viridiplantae > Streptophyta > Magnoliopsida > Malvales > Malvaceae > Gossypium > Gossypium rotundifolium. Next base: position 148,752,534 of record CP106733.1, on the reverse strand, counting down.
TTTCCACAAATCTTCGGTAATATCCTGCCAACCCCAGAAAACTCCGAATTTCCATAATAGACTTGGGTGGTTTCCATTCCAATACCGCCTCAATCTTACGGAGATCCACCCTGATGCCCTCAATGAAACATCACGCCTAGAAAGGTTACCTCCTTGAGCCGAACTCACACTTCTGTCAATTTGGCGTAAATCGCTTTCTCCCTTATAACTTGCGAACCACATGAAGATGTGCGTCATGTTCCTCCTCCGACTTCGAGTACACCAAAATTTCATCTATAAAGACCACGACGAACCGATCCAGATAGGGTTGGAAAACCCGGTTCATCATGTCCATAAATGCTACCGGTGCATTCGTCAAACCAAAAGGCATTACCAGAAACTCGTAGTGACCATACCGAGTACGGAATGCCATCTTATGGACATCAGCTTCCTTCACCTTAAGCTGATGGCACCCTGACCTAAGGTTAATCTTAGAGAACAACGATGCCCCTTTGAGTTGATCGAACAGATTGTCAATCCTAGGCAAAGTGTACGGTTCTTTATTGTCAACTTATTCAAATTGTCGATAGTCTATACACATCCTCATTGTCCCATCCTTCTTCTTGACAAAAAGCATGGAGCTCCCTAGGCGATACACTTGGTCGGATGAACCTCATCCAACAATTCACGAATCTGCGCCTTCAACTCAACCAATTCTTTCGGCACCATCCGATCGAGCTATAGAATCTTGGCGCGGTTCCGAGTAATAAGTCTATACCAAATTTAACCTCACGGTCCGGAGGTAGACCCGAAAGTTCCTCTGGAAACACATCAACATAGTCCCTTACAGTCCGGACATCTCCCACAGCAACATCCTTAGCTTCCAAAGCACAGACATGCACCACATAAGCCTCACAACCCTTCCTAACCATCTTCTTCACCTTCAATGCAGAAACCAAATTAGATAGGTAATCTCTCCTTTTACCTAACATCACCACCTCATCACTTTCCACGGTCTTTATTATCATGCGCTTAGCTGCGCAATCCAGACTAGCCTGATACTTTACTAGCCAATCCATCCCGAGGATTAGGTCGAACTCCCAGAATGGTAGTTCCATCAAGTCAGCCAAGAACACGACCCCTGGAGTTCTAGGGTACGTTCCTATAGAGTTTACTTACTTCTCTGAGTGACCTAGGGGCTTAATACGGTCATCTTCCTAGAAGTAAGCTCAGAGTCTAGATGCAGAGTTTCCACTACGCTACTAGCAATGTATGAGTGGGTAGGGCCAATGTCAATCAAAGTACTATAGGGTACACCAAAGATTAAGAACATACCGGTTATGACGTCCGGTGAGTCGCCCTCCTCTTGACGCCACGCGGCATAGACTAGACCAGGTTGCCTAGCCTCAGTACCACCGGTACCTCCCCTCGGTGCCCACGACATCTCGCCGAACCATTACCTCCTTTTCACACTTCGACCCCTCCGAGGCTATTGGTTATCCCTCCCATTTCGGTGCACAATCTTGACCTCCGATCTCGGTCTAGTTGCCTTTTTGGACAGCTCTAACTCGATGCTCCATGGACCCACATTGAAGCATCCCGATTACCATTCCAACATTCTCTCGTGTGAGACTTCCCACACCGGCACACCGTGATTTGCCATTGAGGATTAGTAGCGATGAGTGAGCCTAGTAGCTTGATCCGACCCACCAAACCTCGTTCTCTTCTGCGATTTCCGAGAACCTTAAAGATCGAGCTCCTCTTATTCCAACTCCTATCTTGATTCCGCTTAACCGACTGTCTTACCCTTGACAGACCTTTGATTCTCCACTAGACACGGTGAACTCCCATTCCTGTTGTGGAGCTATCATCATCCTCAGCTCATCTCTCGGCCCATCTTCAAACCTGACATAGCGTTCATGCTTGGTACCCACAACACCACGAGCATACCTACCCAACCGAAGAAATTTGGCCTCATACTCCGCCACTGTCTTATTGCCTTGAACCAGGTTCAAGAAAGCCTTTCGTTGCGTATCCACGTAACTAGTTTCGATATATTTCTTTTGATAAGCATCCCTGAAGAATTCCCAGGTGAGATTTTCTGCCACTGTTCCATCCCTTACGGTGAGCCACCACTGGTATGACTCATCCCGAAGCAGAGATATGATACCCTTCAACTTCTCCTCAGCTGTGAAATCCAGGTCACCCATGATCCTCTCGGTAGATTCTAACCAATATTCTGCCGCACTGGGTGCCACTCCGGAAACTCCTCCAAACACCTCTGCTCCGTTAGCCTGGAGTCGTTCAACCACGGATTTATGGCCTCCTGCACCCGCGCTTGCCTCAGCAACTCGCTCCAATACTCGTAATACCGCTTGAGATACGACATCATTACCACCCGTCTGATTTTGAAATTCAATTTTTGCCGCCGACAGATCCGGCATCTCATTTCCAAACCTAAGACCAGACCCTGCTGGCTCCGACAAGGTCATCCTACCTCTACCGCGGCCACGGGGCAGACGTCCATGACCTCTTGAACTCATTTCTAATGATTGCGTTTATCTGATTAAGAATTTTATGCATTAGTACTTGTTTCACTGGTTATCCGCGAAGAAATTTTATGATAAGAGTTTTAGGAGTGGTTCTTTCGTAATCATACATGCACACAGTTTCCCATTCATTCATTCAAAGAGATGTTGTAGATTTCATTGTGATTATTTTTCCACTACCTAGGGGCATTTTCGTAATTTGTCCTACAGGGGTATTTTTATAATTTTTCAAAATAAAAAGTTCTCGAGATGATTTTGTCAAAAGTATTTTGAAGCTTTTAAATTCACGAGGTATTTTGAAAAATTAAAATCCGATTTATTCGAATTTTGGACCTCGTGGGTATTTCGATAATTTTTCACAAATCGGGTGAATTTGTAAAATTTAATAAATCGAGGATATTTCAAAAGTTGTAAAACTTTGATGGTTCTTTTGAGAATTGCATTTTCCAAGCTGATGATGTTGCAAAATTTTGAAAATCAGGGTCATTCTGGTAATTTTGTTGGTTAGGGGCAATTTTGTAATTTTCCATAATCAGGTCATTTTCATAAAAAGATTTCCAAAATTTGGTTCTAATTGATTTCACGAAAGAAGGATATTTTGAAAATTTTCTATTTGGAAATTTTTCATACGGAGGGTATTTTGATATTTTATAAGCCAGGGGTATTTTGGTCATTTTTCAAACTGAGGGGTATTTCGGTCATCATTTTTTTCTTTTTAAAACAAGGTTTTTAATTCCTTCAAAAACAAAACGGCTAGTCCCTTTCGGGTTTTAGTTATCAAGTTTAGCTTGTGAGTGTGTCGTCTCAGTTAGGATGAACCGTCACTACGCACTGTGTAGGATTCAAGTGAGTAGGAGGTGAGTCACTAGGGCGCTTAAATACCGTGCTCCCACCGAATCCAATCCTAGACATGCGTATAACGATTGCCATATCCCTTGCTTAGTGACAACTCACGAGTTGTTTAGGAATTATTAAATCTTATGCATGGTTTGTTAGGGTTCGCTAACCCTGTGGTTCAACAATTCCTTATTCTAACATCTCGTTCCCAATTTACCCTTCTACCCCTAACAAGTATTCACAAAATAGATAGAATTACTTACAGGCGGATTGGTGCAGGAGACTCGGTGCCATGTCTGTTCAAACCATAAACAGCTTCCCAAAACATTCCAATAAGGCCTACTAACATAAACAAAACATTTTGGGCCTTGGGCCCCCACAACCGAGTTTTGAACTGGGCTCTGATACCAAAAATGTAACACCCCAAACCCGACCCATGAGTCCTGACCGGATCTGGTATGTCACGGAGTAAAATAATTTGAATTATTTTGAGTGTCTGGTGAAAACTTGTTAAAATGTGGCTAAGGTATTAAAAATGGGGTTTGATAAAAACTCAGTTGGGATTATTTCTATAAACATGGTTGGGTTGATAAACCCTTTTAAAACGTTTGATCATGTACTATTTTAAAATTTGTCAAGGTTATAGTTGGCTTGGTGTATTTTGTTACCTGATGGTAACATCTTTGAAAACCCATAGAAATTATTAAGTTTGAAAAAGTTATTTTTAACCGGTTCACTTAACATTTATAAATTCCTTTTTGTAATATAACATAAGTAAAATTAAACAATAAAATAAACATCCAAATAATAATTAGCGGCCTTATTACAACCCAAAATAAGAATTAAATAAATAAACAAACTTTAAACTGTATGAAATAAATCCGAATCCAAGGAACAAGTATGGCCGCCTCGAGTCCTCTCCGGCTCCATCTCCGCGATCTACTCATCTGCAAAATAGTTTGGGAAGGGGTGAGTCACTAAGACTCAGTGTGTAAATCCCCCACCCTGAAAATGCATCTCATACACAATTTATTAATAAACATGCAACATGCAACCCAACTAACCATCCATACTCCTTTACTACCCCGTGTGGTCAAAACCACCGGTGGTCAAAACCATCGTGACTAGAGTCACAAATCAAATGATGGGGCCAACCCATCGTGTGGTCAAAACCACCGATGACCATAGGTCACAAAATATCATAATGTGGTCAAAACCACGGTGGTACCAAACCACCGGGACTTAGTCACAATTTAACAACGAAGGTGGTCAAAACCACCGGTGACCAAAGTCATAATAAATCGATGGGGCCAACCCATCTTGTGGTCAAAGCCACCGTGACGATCCATAAAGATCATCCCCCTCCTCTCATCAATCCCACCATCATCATGCTTGCATATCATTTATCATATATCGTGCATTTATGTAAAGCATAGCATTTAACAGCATGTGATGGCATACTCAACATACATTATAGATCACAAAATAGGGGACTTACCCTGAATTCAATCTTATGCCCATAAGCAAATCACTAGCAAAAGACTAAGAGGCAACAATATGGCAATGTTAATTAGTAAAGTGTGTAAAGAGTTTTACACACTGTTACCACCAAATTCCTAGATCCCAAGATCCGATCTCGACGCTAGATCCTTGACCCTATAATCGGCCAACATCAGGGTTAGGGACTTAGGCCTATTCGGCCATGATAAATAAAAACCCGAAGACTCACTTGTGGCACCTACCTTGAAATGATTTGGTTTCCAACCAAATCCCGAAGCCACACAATGGATTCCTTACAATCGGCCAAACCTAAGATCCATACAATTGATTAGTTTTCGGCTTTTCCAAGTATCTAATGGAAAGACTAACGAGAATCCCTTACCGTAGACTTACCAAACTGATTAGCAGAGAATGGAGGATTAGATCTACTGCTTTGAAAATCTCGGAGTTCTTAGGTGAAATCGATTTCAAGAGTGGTTTGCCAAATTATCAATAAATGTCAGATCTGGCTTTTCCCTTCATCTAAATTGACATAGAACAAGAGATTATGGAAGAAGAGTTTCGGTAACCACTTACCTTCTCAAATCGATTGGAAAAGAAATCCCGAAGAGACGTATAATAACCTTTATATTCGGCCAAGTGAGTCTAAATGGAAGAGGCAAGATTTCGGCAATAAGAGTGGTAGAGGTTCGGCTAATAGAGGAAGAAAAAAAGAAGGAAGAGAAGTAGGGAATTAATGGTGGTTTCCGTTTTGAGAAAGAAGGAAGGAAGTAGATGGGAGATGAGGGAGATTCGGCCAGCAACCAAATGAAAAAAAATAAAGAGAAAGAGATGAGGGAGATAGGGAATTCGGCTAGGTACTTGAGAGAAAAGAAGATGACATTGAATGAATTTAGGAAAAAGGCATTCGGCTATACCTATGCCTCAAAACCGATTGTAAATGGCCTTAATGAGTCCTTCATTCTACCAACTCTCACCTTTTGTGATAAATTTTATCACCTCTTCAAATAAAATAGAAAAAAAAAAGATGTTTATCCCTATCCCATTAAGAGGCCAAAATCAAGCCATAACCTCACTCTCCCATTCACACCAATTTGCATAAAAAATAAAAGAGTCCTATTGCTGTCCATGCTACTCGAACATGGGACCCCTTTGCCGCACCTCTTTAACACGCCCCAAGCCACTCTTCCACATCAACTTTCATGCCTTAAACCTCACCATTTAATTTTTAAGGCCCTTTTACTTTAGCCCCTTTCTTAACCGCCCAAAAAGCCCAAAACAAAACGCCTCCCCCTTGTGACTCCCACGACTCGAACCTCTCCCCTCTTGAAAACTCCCTTGACGCACCAAGCCAATCATGCCAATTAAATCCTTGTGTCATGTTCCTTCTGAAAATTTTCTTAACCCCTATCTCACCTAGCTCCCTTCTTTTAAACACTTAAAAAGAAATTTTTAGTCCTAAGTCAGGCCTAGCTCGGGGTTATTTCTAGACCCTAAAACATGTCTAGCAAACATAGAATTCATTTCTTCAAGCACACACATGGGAAAATAATTAAATTACAAACAACCTCTAATTTAGGATGTTACAGGTTTAGGAGAAGAGAGTGTTGGGGAGTAGGTGGTGAGGGGAGGGGTAGTGATTTAAATAGTGTTTCAAGTCTGGCACTTCCCTACACCCGTGTTCCGGTTGCAATGCCCATGCTTGGTAAGTCAGTATCGACCACGACCTTCTCGCACGACGGTGTTGTGGGGCATGTCATTTTTCCCACACCCATGTTTAGTTTGCCATGCCTGTGTATGAACTCACAATGTCACCACGGTCGCCACGCACGGCCATGGCATGGTGGTTGAGTCCGTGACTTGAAAATTGATTTATTTTGACTCGTACGATCTCTACCATGTTAGTACGGAGATTCGGTGTACCCACCCAGCCACGACCACGACCGTGTGGCATGAAAATATGTACTTTTTGGTTAGTTTTATAATTCGGTGCTAAAGAAGAAGAAAAGAAAAGAAAAGAAAAGAAAAATGTAACAATAAATAGGGTTAGTGCTCGGGTTACCTTCCGAGAAGTGCTCGGTTTTAAGTCTTAAGCTCGACTTTCCTCTCATTTGTATGATTATGGTGGTTTGAGGAGTGAGAAATTCTTTTTCATGTTATTAGTTCCATTATCATGATATAGTTTAAGACGAGTAGCATTTATTTTCAAAGTGCCAAACATATGATTACTTACCTCGATTGTTCCATAAGGGAAAACATTGATTACCTTAAAAGGGATTTCCTTACTTGTGTTAGGATCAGGTGGAGATATTCGTGGGTCTGCCTTGTCTAATAGTACCTGATCTCTAATTTTGAACTTGTCTGCCTCATGAAGTGGCTTCGGTTCTGCTTCGTGTATCTCTAGTTCTTCTTTAAGATGCGTCTTCTCCACTTCTAGTTCATCGATCTGAATCCCTTGTTCCTTGTGAGTTATTTCCTTGTTGGCACATGTTTTAGGATCAAACTCAGTTGTGTTCTTTTGTGGTGCTTCCTAAAAAGAAGGGTTAACCGAATGGTTATCAATAGAATTTCCTTTCTTACCTTGGTTATTCGATGTTCTAGCTAAATCGAGGGCTTGAAGAGTAACTGTCATGTCACCTACACAGAGTATGAGTTCACCTGCGTCGACATCGATTTTAGTCCTGACAGTTGCTAAGAATGGTCTTCCTAAAATTAGGGGTATCGTGTTGTCCTCATCCATGTCTAAAATGACAAAGTCTACCGGGAATACGAATTTATCAATCTTCACAAGTACATCTTCAATTATACCCCTAAGAACTCTGATAGTTTTATCAGCTAATTGAATGCTCATCCTAGTTTGTTTGGGCTTCCCTAGACCTAGTTGTTTAAACAATTTATAAGGCATGACATTTATGTTTGCCCATAAATCAGCTAACGCATTATCAATAGATAAACTACCAATTAAGCATGGAATTGTAAAACTTCCTGGATCTTTTAATTTTCGTGGTAGTATATTTTACAATATTTCTGAGCATATTGCGTTCAGTTCCATATGTGATTCCTCGTCTATATTCTACTTATTTGTCAATAGCTTCTTTAATAATTATCTCAAATTTGGCATCTGCGAAAGAGCTTCAAGAAACGGTAAGTTAATATGTAATTTCTTTAAAAGTTTAAGAAACTTACCGAACTATTCCTCTGTGTCGTCTTTCGTTATTGCTTGAGATATGGTATGCGCGATTTATATTCTTTGATTACTAATTTTGGTGTTACCTCAACCTTACCTTCTTCTACCGCACTCTTTTCTCTTAAATTGAGCTCGTCTAACCCTTCATTGTCTTGAGCTATTATGGCTTGAATTTGCTGCATTGGGTTAGTCTACGTGTTGCTTGGTAGTTTTTCCTGTGGTCTCTTAGAGATCTGCTTAGCAAGTTACCCTATTTGATCCTTGAGCTCCTGTGACAATACTTCAAGTTTTGTTTCTACCTTTACGAAATGTGTTTCTAAAGCTGCTATGAATTTTGTCAGCGTCTCTTCAAGGTTTGGATTCTTTTCCTGTGGGTAGGGCTGTTGTTGGAAGTTTTGAGATGGTTGTTGCCTTTGATTTCCTTGGCCACCCCATGAGAAATTGGGGTGGTTTTTCAAACCTGGATTATATGTATTATTATAAAGGTTGTTGTTAGATCTGAAATTATTACCCATATAGTTCATTTGTTCACTCTCCATGCCTTGTCCGTAGGGTGGGTACTCAGGATTCGCCACTCCTTCACTTGCGTCGCACTGCATAACTGGATGTGCCTGCAAAGAACCATATAAACCATCAAATTTTTTATGTAGCAATTCTTCATGATTTGATAACATGGTTACTGCAACGAGGTTGAAAACTCCGGCTGCTTTGGCTGGCCTCCTCGATAAACTCGTAGGCTGCTTTAGGAGTTTTGTTGTTTAGAGTTTTATCGATAGCTGAATTGATAATCATACATAGTACGTGGAGCATGATGTTATGCCGCCTCTGGAGGTAGCGAATTATTTTTAGCCATCCTTTCAGTAGGATTAGTTTCGCCTTCTTGCTCGCTTTCTATGTAGTTTAGGCTTCGCCTTATCTCTCTGCGATTTCTACGAACGGTACCTTCGATGTCACTATCGTAAAGTAGAGGTCCTGTCGGGTTCCTTCTAGTCATAAACTAGAGGTACCTGAAAGGAACAAAAGAAAGAAATTAGCAAAAATTTTAAAAAAATAAAAATGAAAATAAATTGCAATAAAAAAGGCTAAAGTAATAAAAATTAAGTGTTCTTAGTATTTCAGTTCCCCGGCAACGACGCCAAAAGCTTGATCGTTGTTTTGTCAAGTCTTAAAATTTATATAAATAATGATCGAACCTAGAAATTAACTAAGAAAATGATGGAGGTAAGCGTACCTATCGAACAGTAGTATAGTTTAGGCAAAACCGGAATGTTGAATCCTAAAGGAACCAAAAGTACTAATACTAACTCTCTTTTTATTATCTATCCTAAGAATTAAGGGAATTTGTTGTTTAATCTAAATTAACTAACTACTAAACTAAAGACTTCTAAGACAAAAAGAATGAAAATTGGAAAATAACTTGAGGAAAAACCAATTGATTAAGACGACACCCAAGGAAGAATCCACCTAGACTTCACTTGTTATCTAACAGTGAACCAGACGATTTATTCACTTGACTTGATCCGTAAGATTCCCTAACATATATTAATCCCTTTCTCGAGGCTACTAACGTCTAACCCTAGGTTGATTATTTGAAATCTCTTTCTAATTAAAACCCTTAAAATTGCATTAACTCGATCAATAGACTTCCATATTAGGTTTCACCCTAATCCGGCAAAATCTCATCACCCTATCTCTAGGCGCGTGATCAACTCTGCTTAATTATGCTAGATCTACTCTTAGGCAGGGACTTTTGCTCCTCCACCTAAGCACATCATACTTGAATTAATATCCCAGAAATATCAACACAAGAATTAAGGACACATAATTAAGAACAAGTCAAATATTTATCATATAGTTCAGCAAACGATAACAAGATTCATCTCAGGTTTCATCCCCCTCAGGTATCTGAGGGTTTAGCTCATAACAATAAAAGAAAACACCTTAAAAGAAAAGATAAAAAAAAACATAAGAAATCCCTAAAACCCACTGAAAGAATTGAAGGAGAGATCCTCCGTCTTGAGTATAAACCCGGCTTCTTGATATGAATCAACTGGCTATCTTCGAGTAAATCTCCACAAATCTGCCCTCTTTGGCCTAGCTGGACGCCCCCTAACTAAAGCCCTGGGTTCCCCCTTTTAGGTTATACTTAGGGTGTTTATATAGGATTCAGAATATGTTTCTTCGCCCCTAAATATCCTAACCCGAGTGAAGCTTCTTTTTGTCACGACAGGGACACGCCCATGGCACACGCCCGTGTGAATCGATTTCAGGCCGTGGTCGAGTCTGCTGAAGAGACACGCCTGTGTGTTTCGGGGTCCAGGCAGTGTTAGAGTAAATTAGGGAGGCACGGCCGTGTGGTCTTTGGCGCAGCCATGCTGATTTCCATTTTGACCTAATTTGGTCCGTTTTAGGCCCGTTTCTCGTTCTTTTCATCCTCCGATGCTCACCTGAGTATAAAACATAAAAACAAAGGATTAAGAGCACCAAATTTGTAACATCCTAAATTTTTGGGCCTATGCGTTTAATGGGTGAATATGTGGAATGAGTTAATTTAAGTGTTAGGGGCCCAAATTTAAGTTTCATGGAGCCCAATTTTTTAATTTAAGTTAGCTAAATTTTGGGCATTAGGATTAGGTGGAGTGGATGGCAACAAGGCTAAAATTTAGGGTTTTAATGTTTAAAATATATGGATAATAAGCAGATAAAGGCTATTATTTAGGAATTTATTTTATGTGGATAATAAGCGATAAAGGCTAAGATTTAGGGATTTTAATGATTAAAATATGTGAATAATATCTTGATAAAGGAGGGAGGAGTTAGAGATAATTAAGTCTCTTTTAGATGAGCTAGTAGATTAAGATGAAGGAGAAAATTAGAATTTATCTACAAAGAGAGTGATGGCCAAGAATCCATCATTGAGAGGAGTAAAGAAACCACTACTACATGGCAAAGGGTTGCGAATTTCCTATAAATAGAGGGGCTATCTCCTTGTTTCGACATTAAATCCTCTCCCTTTGTGCCAAAATTCCTAGCTTCTTTTCTCCAAATTTCTTTCTATATTTCTTTAAAAGCCGAAACTTTTCCCCACTTTCTTTTCCCTTGTGCCGATTTCTCTAAAAAGCCAAAGCATCCATCGCTTTTTCTTTTATTCATCCTATTTGAGAAATTATTCTACACTTCTGGCATTTAAATCTTCCATCGGCATTACCGAATCCTCTCCCTAGTGCTAGCTGGATCTCCTAAGTTAAGTCAGGATTTGAAGGAAGCCTAGTACACTAGATCTAAAAGCCGAAATTCATAAGTCTCTAATTTTAGGATTTTTAAGGCAAAAGAAAGAATCCCAAAGTTTAAGAAACGAACAGTATTTGCTGTTCGAGATTGGAAAATTGGTTGTGGACAGACTTCTGAACAACACCTTAGGCAGATAGCAGTTATGTTGACTAAGGATAGCGTCGATATAGAAAGCCTCATTTTATCGGTAATCAGGTGTGTAGATCCTTAACACATAAATTTTGTTGTATTATATGTATGTTATGGGCTAAAAGCCGGAAAAAGGTGTGTAGATCTCTAACACACTAATTAATATGTACTAAATATATGTTATGGGCTAAAAGCCGAAAAAAGGCTATATAGTGATCTGTACTAAATATATGTTATGGGCTAAAAGCCGAAAAGAGGCTGTGTAGACAGTCGAATAAAACCTTAAAAGGGTTAGGCAAAGGATGCAGTGCGTAACCATAGAAATCTCTATGTATATCAAGTATGTGATAATCTAGGATGATAATATATTTATGTTCTTGCATGTAAGCATGGGGATGGGATTGACATAATGAAGGGAAGAAGGTCGATAGCGATCGGTGGCTTTGCCACATAGGTCACATAGTGATCGGTCTTTATGACAAAGCAAGATAGTCGTCGATATATTATTAAGGTCGATAGCGATCGGTGGCTTCGCCACATAGGTCACATAGTGATCGGTCTTTATGACAAAGGACAACCTGTCGATATGGTGTGTAGCGGATGGAGGGTTGATTGTAGAAATCCCCACGGTGTGATGGTTGGTACGGGGGTGTGGAGAGGATGGACTCATAGGTTTGGGATGGGCCATGTTGCATGACATATTTTGTTACCCTTGTATACGGGCCAAGGCTCAAAATGTGTTTGTGGGCCTCAAGCCTTTTTATGTGTTCTCGGGATTTGCACACTGAGTCTTGGTGACTCAACCTTTTATTTTTCCCAACATTTTAGATGAACAGTAGATCGTGGACATGGGAGCCGGACGAACTCGAGGGGCCATCAAGTTCTATTCCTACAAGTTATTTTCTTTTGAGATTTCTTTAGGTTAATTTATTTCAATGTTATTTCGAGAATATTTATGTAATAAGGCCCCTAATTTTCATTCAACTAAGTCGTTTTCAATGTTAAGCAACTTGTGAATTTTACGATAAGGTTTATTTATACTTGATAATACTAATATAAGGTTTTATTTTTAAAATGCCGCTTATTTACTTAAATATTGTCCAATTAACTCACAAATTTCAAGTACCATCAAAGCAAAGGTTTTCAAAGTACAAGCCGTGACATGCCGATCCCATTAAAATGCATGGGCCGGGTTTGGGGTGTTACATTTTGGTATCAGAGCCCAGTTCAAAACTTGGGCTGTGAAATGGGTCTAGAAGTGTTTTTTTTTAAAATGAATTTAAGAAAAAGATTTTGGTTTGAAGACATGGCCTTGAGTCTATCTGCACCGATCCACCTGTAAGTATTCGAACTCCGATTGTGATATAAATGTAGGCTTAATGGGCTTTATGGGATGTAGACTATCTAGATGAGAATTTGATGGAATCTAGGCTTAGGCAAACAACTCTTCAATTCCATAAGACTTAACTTCACTAAAACAAAACACAGTAAGCGAGTCACAAGACTAAGGTGTGGCAACAGCATATGCATGTCTAGGAGTAGATCCGAAAGAGTTTGGTATTTAAGCAGGTCAAGTGACTCACCTCCTTTCACAGAATCTTACCTGCATAGTATCGCTCACTTTAGCCATGACAGGTGTGGCAATAGGCATACGCATGCCTAGGAGTGGATTCAGGGAGAGCTTGGTATTTAAGCGTCCCTAGTGACTCACCTCCTCTTCTCGAATCTTACAGTGCGTAGTACTGCTCACTCTAGCTATAAGGACTTGTTCATGGTGAACCCATAATTAAAACCCAAAGGGACCAACCACCTATTTTGCAAACAAAACCCTAAGTTTTGTACACTTCCAAAAAAAAAAACATTTGATTTGAAAATGTTTGCAATTATGAAGAAAATTACCAAATTACCCTTATTTTGCAAAATGACCAAAATAGCCCTGATTTGTAGAATTACCAAATTACCTTTATTTTGTAAATTATCGAAATACCCCGAAATTTCAAAATTATCGAAATACCCTCAGATTTCAAAATTTTTGAAATGCCTCAGATTCCAAAATTACCAAAATACCCTCAGTTTCCAAAATTACCAAAATACCCTTATTTTATAAAATCATCAAGGAACCTCATTTCAAAAAAAATTACGAAAATACCCCTGTAGGATAAAATTATGAAAATACCCTTGGGTAGTGAAAACAACAACCACAACAACAACAACAACACTTTTCTGTAATGAACATGAGTTCATGATTGAATGTATGGGTTTCTTAGAGGATATGAACTTGAGACTGTATGGTGAATGCGAATTCAAAATAATTACTCTTAAAGCTATCATTCATAAGACTGTCCGTGGTTAAAAAAAAGGGTGGAAGAAAACTAATAATTCATAAAATTTCTAATCAGATAAATGCGAATCGGTAGAATGAGTACAAGGGGACGAAGACGCTTTAGATGCAAATAATGGTGCGTACCCTACCATAGTATACTAAGTGTTTATTTTGGCTTTAGAATTTGAGTGCGCAACGAAAGCATAGTGGTGAGACTCAAGTAGAATGATTACTAGTTAGTTGGAAATTTAGAGGACGAAATTTCTTTAAGGAGGGTAGAACTGTAACATCCTAAATTTTTGGGCCTATGCTTTAATGGGTGAATATGTGGAATGAGTTAATTTAAGTGTTAGGGGCCAAATTTAAGTTTCATGGAGCCCAATTCTTTTAATTTAAGTTAGCTAAATTTTGGGCATTAGGATTAGGTGGAGTGGATGGAAACAAGGCTAAAATTTAGGGTTTTAATGTTTAAAATATGTGGATAATAAGCGATAAATGCTATTATTTAGGAATTTATTTTATGTGGATTGTAATAGACCGAATCTGACCCTAATCGGAACGGTGGTTTTGGGACCATGAATCTGAACCTGAGAAATATTTAAATATTATATTTAGTGTTTATTATATATGAATTTATGTGTGGGAAAGTTTCGTAGAAAAAATTTATCGCTTAAGCATCGAATTTGATAAAAAGGACTTAATCGCGTAAAAGGTAAAAGTGGCATACTAAAGTGTAATGTGCTAGTTTGAGCATGGCTTTTAATATGAAGTGTTAAATGGGTAAATAACCCATTTTTAAGTTAGTGGGTTGGTATATGACATAATTAACCTAAAGTTTTATATTATATAATTTTATGATATAAGGTTAAAATAGTAAATAGGTTAAAAATCATATTATATGTTAATTAAAACATAAAAAATGGATATTTTTCACTCATCTTTCTTGGCGAATATTGAGAAACACAAGGAGCTAAGTTCTTTGAATTTTCGCAATATCCAAGCCAAATTCAAGGTAAATTCTTAGTCGATTTTTGTAAATTTTACGCTTTTGAGATCGTTGCTTGAAACGTGGCTTCAACCCATGTTGTAATTTTTGAATCTGAGCATGTCTAAGGTTCGCCATTAGTATTCTTATATGATAATTGATGTTTGATGAATTAAATTTAATGTTAGGACTTAGATTGATAAGTTTCAGATTGAAATTTTGGTGAAAATTGAGTAAATAGGACTAATTTGTAAAAATAAAAATTTAAGAGGGCTTAAATGCAAAATAAATGAAATAAATAGACTTATAATGCTAGTGTGAATATTCGGCCCTTGTATGGTTTTTGCTAAATGTGTGTATTTTGTGTTTTAGGTAAAAAGGATTAAATTGTAAAAATTTGAAATAGTAGGGTAAAATGGTAAATTGCCTATTTAGGTGCTTAGGGACTAAATTGAGATGAAATGTATTTGAATGAGCTAAATTTTAATGTGTTTTAGATCAAGAGCAAAGAAAACTGATTTAGAGTGGGGAAGACGAAGGTTCTCGAATAGCCGATTTGCACTGGTCTATCGACAACCGAGGTAAGTCCTTAAGCAAGTGTATACTAAAGGAATATTTATGAACATTGCATATGATAAAGTTAGGAAATTTAAAGCATAAAATGTATGTTGGCGAATGTGGTAGTATAAATTGATAATGAGTTTAATTTGTTAAATGTGATGTAAGTAAGTAAGTTTGGTTTGATAAATGAAAGTTGTATGAAGTATATAAGTTGTGGTGATTTCAGCATTAAGTATAGTGTATTGAAATGTTAAATGCGTTGAATTGGCTAAATGCCTAGCAGGCCTAGTGCCGGTGACATGTTCAGGCTTATTGCCTAGTAGGCTTCGTGCCGGTGATCTATTTCGGGCTTTAATGCCTAGAAGGCTTCGTGTCGGTGATCTATTTCGGCTTTAATGCTCAGCGTGCTTCATTCCTTGATCTATTTCGGCTCTAATGCCTAGCGTGCTTCGTGCTTGTGAACTATTTTGGGCTTTAAATGCCTAGCGTGCTTTATGCTTGGTGATATGCTATAAATGGAGATTCGAGAATCAAACAAGGTGAGATGTATATCTAGTTTTGTGCTAAAGGTTCGGGTAAGAATTTGCCTACTATATTAGTAAGAAAGAAAGTGAGTTGAGTTCTTTCGATTTGAATCAATTTGATGTGTAGAAAGGGTCAATTGTTCAAATTCGATATCATATAATGTTGAACCTTTCATTGATGTGAATATACATAGCTTATATGTGAAGTTGATAAAGTATATGTTTAGAATGATATAGTGATGATAATTGATATCAAAGTTTACCTTAGTATTCGGCTAGTGTATTATATATATATATAGAAAAAAAATTACGTACAATTTTATTAGTTGAAGATTAAGGTGTTTACCTGTGTGTTCATTAAAAGTGTATGTGCTTAGGACTTACTAAGCTAGTGAGCTTACTCTGCTTATGTTTGTGTTCTATGTTATAGATTGATTATACAACTACTGTGTCTGGGGATCATCAAGACAATGACCACACTATCACCCTCTTTGGTATAGTCATGTTTTGTAAACTTTTGAATCAAAGGCATGTATAGATTTTGTTTTGATAAATAATGAATGATGTCAGTTTGTAAATATAAATATGGCCTTGCGAATAAGGCTGTTGCTTTTGGTTAAGTTTAAGTTTCATATTTGATATGGTAGCTTGCATCAAATACCTTTGAATATGTGATTTCGGTTATGTTTTAAATCATACACGGGAAATGATCATATGATATATATATATATATATATATATATGGTAAAATATTGGGATATATATATACTTAGGTATAAAGGAGTAAATGTGAATGTTCAAAGATACCATGCGAAAATAGTTATCTTATTTTGTTTTAGCTGACTTGTTTATGCATGGTAAAATATATATATGTATTCATACTTGTAATGTCTTTTGTTAATGTTTAAATAGGTATGGCTTTGTGGTAAGCATTAGAGTAAAATTCTATACTTGAAAGAATACCTATGGTACGCATAAATGCATGTAAACTATGTTCAATTCAGCATATCATATAGTAAAGAATTAAATGAACATAAGTACTACTATTTGCATGTATTGTATGTTAAATGCATAAATAAAATACTAGGTTATAAGTTGTTCTTGCTTGAAGTTTAGATTTACATTTGAAGGCTAATTATATTCGATTATGTGAAATAAGTATTGGGGTATGATTATGTAGTTATAATTACATATATATATATATATGTATGTGAGTAATCGACTTGCCGAATGGGATGGATGAATATGTGAATTGATGAATAGGTTGACATTTAGGTACATGATAAGATATAATGAAAAATGGTTACATATATGAATGATATGATTTTAAGTGATAATGTAATAAGAGAATTATGAAATCCATAATGACGTATGCTTATGTAATTTGTAATAGTGAATAATTCATTGAATAATGAGTCATTAGTTATTATTGAATTTTATTTGTGAAATATTACTAAACGTTTTGGTATTTGACTAGGGATAATGCTTTCTTTTCGATAGTATGATTTGGTATATTATATTTAAGTGGTAACATGTATAAAAGTGCATTTGATGAGTGTTAAGGTCGGGTAATACCTCGTAACCTTATTCCGGCGACGGATACGATTTAGGGGTGTTACATTTTATTGGTATCAGAGCTACGGTTTAGTCGATTCTAGGACTACCGTAGTACGTAAGAGTCTAGCTATACATGCCTTTGAATTTTATATGTGATAGTGTGGTGACTTCTAACAATTTCCAATTGTATTTTATATAGTAAATGGATTCTGATCCCGATAGAGCTGTAGCTGATGATGTGGAGAGTGTCGCGCCTGGTCTCGCACATGGATCAGCGCCATTAGACTCTCAACCAGTTACGGGTAACCACGAGGGAGAGGCTAAACAAGCCTTCTACCAAATGATGAATGAATGGTTTACCCAGTTTGTTCAGAATAATCCGGCTGTACAACAACCTCCACCCCCGAATAATCCGACTCCGGTACCTTCAGCACCCCCGATGATAGATCCAATGAGATCTAGTAGGCCTCCCGTTGATAAAATCAGGAAATTTAGGGCTGAGGAATTCAAGGCTAATGATAATGATGATGCAGAGAGAGCTGAAATGTGGCTTGATAACACTATTCGGGTACTTGATAAGCTATCCTGCACTCCAGAAGAATGTTTAAAATGTGCTATATCTTTACTTGACACCGCTTATCACCGTGGAATACACTAGTATCGGTGGTTCCAAAAGAAAAGTAACGTGGGATTTCTTCCGAATGAATTTTGCAAAAATATATCACCAGAGGTTCATCGACCGTAAACGTAAAGAATTTCTTGAACTAAAACAGGGCAAATGACCGTGACGGAATATGAAAGAAAATTTGTCGTGCTCAGCAGATATGCTAGAGAGTGTGTTTCTCTGAAGCTATTATGTGTAAAAGATTTGAAGATGGCCCGAATGAAGATATAAAGATGTTTGTTGGCATTCTTGAAATTCAAGAGTTCGTGACTCTAGTTGAACGAGCTTGCAAAGTCAAGAGCTCAGAAAGAGAAGAGAAAGGTCGATATAGAAGCCGAGACATTCGTAAAAGGTCTTCTGTAAGGTATTCCATTCCACATCCAAGAAGTTCGAGATGACTACAGTAGACATAAAGCTACTACAGATCCACCTAGACGGATCGACCTCCCGTGGACTCCCGAGCTACCTCAATAGCCGGTGTTGGTAATGTTCCACGAATAGAGTTGAATGCAAGCATTGTGGAAAATGGCATTCGGGAGTTGTAGAGTTCGTGATCGGTCCCGCTTTAAATGTGGATCCTCGCACCATTTCATTCGAGAGTGCCCGATGTTAATGAAAGGAATATGACACGTAACTCTAGACCGAGTAGTGCATCAAGACGGGCGAGACCACCTGCATTTTGGCAATGTAGGTGGTAGTCGAAGGGACTAAGAACACGGCGAGCTCGATCGAGGCTAGAGCTCCACTAGAGCTTATGTTACCCGAGCTAGAGAGGATGTCGCTTCTCCGATGTCATTCTCGGTACTTTCACCCTTTATGATACTCATGTAATTGCATTGATTGATCCTAGTTCGACCCATTCATATGTATGTGAAACTCGGTATTCAAGAAGACTCGCCATTGAGTCTCTGAGTTTGTGATTCGTGTATCCAACCCTTTGGGTAGATGTGTGTTTGTTAATAAAGTGTGTAAAGGTTGCCCATTGATGATTCGGATTTTTGCTTCCCAAATGATTTAATGTCGTTGCCTTTCGATGAGTTTGATATAATTTTGGGAATGGATCGTTAACTTCGATGACGCAAAGGTGAATTGCAAAAGAAAGCTTATTGATTTGAGACATCGTAATCGGTGAGATCATTAGAATTGAATCCAGTGATATAAGTGGGTTTCTACGCTATATCCTCGATGTTAGCCTCGAAGTATGTGAGAAAAGGTGCGAAGCTTATTTGGCTTATGTAATCGGATAATAAATTGTCCGAGAAATGATTGAATTTGTACCGATAGTATGTGAATACCCGGATGTGTTCCTCAAGAACTACCGGTTTACCCTCAAAGACGAGAGATTGAGTTTGGCATTGAATTAGCACCGAACGACTCGATCTCAATAGCTCCATATCGGATGGCACCTCCGAGTTAAAAGAGTTGAAAGCACGTTGCAAGAGTTAACAGATAGGGCTTTGCACCGACCAAGTTTCTCTCCTTGGGTGCACCATTTTTTTTGCGAGAAAGAAAGATGGAACGATGCGAATGTGTATTGATTATCGGCAATCAATAAGGTAACTATAAAGAATAAGTATCCGCTTACCTCGAATTGATGATTTGTTTGATCATTGAAAGGGCTTCAGATTTTCAAGATAGATTTGAGGTCAAGTTATTATCGATATAGTCGAGATATAGATGTACCAAAGACCCATTTCGGACGAGGTACGGACATTTTGAGTTTTTGGTTATGCCTTTTGGGCTTACTAATGCACCTGTTGTTTTTATGGATTTGATGAATTGGGTTTTTAGATAGTTTTTGGGTCGATTTGTAGTAGTGTTTATCGATGACATATTGATCTACTCCAAAGATGAAATTGAACACGCTGAGCATTTGAGGTTAGTGCTACAAACTTTGCAAAATCAGCAGTTGTATGCAAAGTTTAGTAAGTGTGAATTCTGGATGAAAGAGGTCACTTTTTGGGACATGTTGTTTCAAAGATCGTGCATTCGAGTTGATCCAACAAAATCTCTATATACTTGATTGGAAGCCCCAAAAATGTTTCCAGATTCAAGCTTTTGGGACTTGCGAGTGTTACTATCGACGATTTGTGAAGGGTTTTCTATGATAGCTACCCGCTGACAAAGTTATTGCGAAAGATGTTAGGTTCGAGTGGTCGGAAAAGTGTCGAAAAGTTTTGATCACCGAAAGCTCTTTTGTGAAGCTCCAAGTTAGTTCACTGAATCGGTAAAGAATTTTTGTTTATTCGATGCTTCTTTAAATGGTTTGGGCTGTGTTTTGATGCGGAAGGCAAAGTTGTAGCCTACGCTCAAGACAATTGAAGCCGCATAAGAGAAATTACCCGACGATGACTTAGAACTTGCGACCATTGTTTTCGCATTGAAAATTTGGCGTCACTATTTATATGGTGAGAAATGTCACATTTATTCGGATCATAAAAGTCTAAAGTATTTAATGACTCGAAGGATCTAAATTTGAGACAACGCAGATGGTTAGAATTGTTGAAAGACTATGAGTCGGTGATTGACTACCATCCGGAAAAGCTAACGTTGTTGCGAGATCGTTAAGTCGAAAATCATTATTTGCTCTTCATGCCATGAACGTATAAATAGCTATGTCCGTGATGGTTCGATCATAGCCGAAGTTACAAGCAAGACCGATGTTTATTCAAAGAAATTTCCGATGCACGTAAAGTTGACAAAGATTTGATTGCTAGACGAATTCATTATGAAAAAGGTGCAGAGTCGATTTTCGATTGATGCAAATGATTGTTTGAATTTTAAAAGCCGAATGTGTGTCCCGAAAACTCGATTTGATACGGTGATTCGAGTGAGGCCCATAGTGGTCGATTATCAATTCATCCGGTAGCACAAAGATGTATAATGATTTGAAACAGTTCTATTGGTGGCCGGCATGAAACGGATATATCTCAATTTGTTTCAAATGCTTAATTTGTCGCAAGTAAAAGTTTGAACATCAAGTGCCATCCGGATTACTTCACCAATCATGATACCGAATGGAAATGGGATAGAATTACAATGGATTTTGTATCCGGTCTTCCTATGACACCGGTAAGAAAGATGCCATCCGGGTTATAGTTGATAGACCACTAAATCATTTCATTTTGTGCTTGGTCAGATAGACTTTTCACTCGATAAACTTGCTGAATTGTATGTATCGCAAATTGTGAGATTGCATGGTGTACCGAAGTTCCATTGTTTCGCATGAGACTCGAGATTTACATCGTGGTTTTGGAAGAAGTTGCAAGATGCCTTAGGTACTAAACTACATTTTAGTACGACTTTTCATCCGCAGACATGACGTCGATCGAGCGAACTATTCGATACTTGAGGACATGTTGAGATGTTGCGTTCGAGTTTGAAGGTACGTGGGAACGATACCTACCTTTGATTGAATTTGCTTATAATAACAGCTTTTCAATCTAGTATCAAGATGGCACCTTATGAAGCCTTGTACGGTAGAAAGTGTCGAACACCATTATACTTGGATCGAGCTCGGTGAGAATAAGATACAGTGGTTGATTTGATTAAAGAAACCAATGAAAGTAGCTATTATCGAGATAATTTGAAAGTCGCTTGGATCGTCAAAAGTCTTATGTCGATTTGAAATGTAAAGACATTGAATTTCGTGTTGGAGATCGAGTATTTTAAAGGTTTCTCCGTGGAAGAAAGTGCTCCGCTTTGGCCGGAAGGCAAGTTGAGCCCGAGGTTCATTGGACCGTATGAAATCATTGAACGTGTTGGGCCTATTGCTTATAGGTTGAAGCTACACTGAATTAGAAAAGATACACGATGTATTTCATGTTTCTATGCTCGTGAGATACTGATCGATCCGTCACATGTGATTGCTCCGCTTGAGATTGAGATACAATCGATATGACGATGAGGAAAAACCAATCCAGATTTTAGCTCTGGAAATGAAAGAGTTAAGAAACAAAAGATCTCGTTAGTGAAAGTATTATGGAATCCAGACGGAGTTGAAGAGGCAACGTGGAGCTCAAGATTCAATGAGGCAACAATATCCGACGTTGTTTAACGGTAAGATTTTCTGGGACGAAAATCCTTAAGGGGAGAGTTGTAATGATCGAATCGACCTTAATCGAACGGTGGTTTCGGGACCACGAATCCGAACTCGAGAAATATTTAAATATTATATTTAGTGTTTATTATATATGAATTTATGTGGGAAAGTTTCAGAGAAAAATTTTATCGCTTAAGTATCGAATTTGATAAAAAGGACTTAATCGCGTAAAAGGTAAAAGTGGCATACTAAAGTGTAATGTGCTAGTTTGAGCATGGCTTTTAATATGAAGTGTTAAATGGGTAAATAACCCATTTTAAGTTAGTGGGTTGGTATATGACATAATTAACCTTAAGTTTTATATTATATAATTTTATGATATAAGGTTAAAATAGTAAATAGGTTAAAAATCATATTATATGTTAATTAAAACATAAAAATGGATATTTTTCACTCATCTTTCTTGGCCGAATATTGAGAAACATAAGGGGAGCTAAGTTCTTTGAATTTTCAGCGATATCCAAGCTAAATTCAAGGTAAATTCTTAGTCGGTTTTTGTAAATTTTTACGTTTTTGAGATCATTGCTTGAAACGAAAGCGAACCCATGTTGTAATTTTTAAATCTGAGCATGGATAAGGTTCGCCATTAGTATTCTTATATGATAATTGATGTTTGATGAATTAAATTTAATGTTAGGACTTAGATTGATAAGTTTTGTATTGAAATTTTGGTGAAAATTGAGTAAATAGGACTAATTTGTAAAAATAAAAATTTGAGAGGGCTTAAATGCAAAATAAATGAAAGAAATAGACTTATAATGCTAGTGTGAATATTCGCCCTTGTATGGTTTTTTGCTAAATGTGTGTATTTTGTGTTTTAGGCAAAAAGGATTAAATTGTAAAATTTGAAATAGTAGGGGTAAAATGGTAAATTGCCTATTTAGGTGCTTAGGGACAAAATTGAGATGAAATGTATTTGAATGAGCTAAATTTTAATGTGTTTTAGATCAAGAGCAAAGAAAAACTGATTTAGAGCTGGAAAGACGAAGGTTCTCGAATAGCCGATTTGC
Organism: Gossypium rotundifolium; assembly: GCA_025506655.1. Lineage (NCBI taxonomy): Eukaryota > Viridiplantae > Streptophyta > Magnoliopsida > Malvales > Malvaceae > Gossypium > Gossypium rotundifolium. The sequence continues at coordinate 148,729,336 of CP106733.1, read as the reverse complement.
ACTGGCCTATCGACAACCGAGGTAAGTCCTTAAGCAAGTGTATACTAAAGGAATATTTATGAACATTGCATATGATAAAGTTAGGAAATTTAAAGCATAAAATGTATGTTGGCGAATGTGGTAGTATAAATTGATAATGAGTTTAATTTGTTAAATGTGATGTAAGTAAGTAAGTTTGGTTTGATAAATGAAAGTTGTATGAAGTATATAAGTTGTGGTGATTTCAGATAAGTATAGTGTATTGAAATGTTAAATGCGTTGAATTCGGCTAAATGCCTAGCGTGCCTAGTGTTGGTGACATGTTCAGCTTATTGCCTAGCGTGCTTCGTCTTGGTGATCTATTTCGGCTTTAATGCTCAGCGTGCTTCGCGTTTGATCTATTTCGCTCTAATGCCTAGCGTGCTTCGTGTTTGAACTATTTCGGCTTTAAATGCCTAGCGTGCTTTATGCTTGATATGCTATAAATGGAGATTCGAGAATCAAACAAGGTGAGATGTATATCTAGTTTTGTGCTAAAGGTTCGTAAGAATTTGCCTACTATATTAGTAAGAAAGAAAGTGAGTTGAGTTCTTTTCGATTTGAATCAATTTGATGTGTAGAAAGGGTCAATTGTTCAAGTTTGATATCATATAATATTGAACCTTTCATTGATGTGAATATACATAGCTTATATGTGAAGTTGATAAAGTATATGTTTAGAATGATATAGTGATGATAATTGATATCAAAGTTTACCTTAGTATTCGGCTAGTGTATTATATATATATATATAGAAAAAAAAATTACATACAATTTTATTAGTTGAAGATTAAGGTGTTTACCTGTGTTCATTAAAAGTGTATGTGCTTAGGACTTACTAAGCTAGTGAGCTTACTCTGCTTATGTTTGTGTTCTATGTTATAGATTGATTATACAACCACAGCTCGGGGATCATCAAGACAATCGACCACACTATCACCCTCTTTGGTATAGTCATGTTTTGTAAACTTTTGAATCAAAGGCATGTATAGATTTTGTTTTGATAAATAATGAATGATGTCATTTGTAAATATAAATATGGCCTTGCTAATAAGGTCGTTGCTTTTGGTTAAGTTTAAGTTTCATATTTGATATGATAGCTTGCATCAAATACCTTTGAATATGTGATTTCGGTTATGTTTTAAATCATACACGGAAATGATCATATGATATATATATATATGGTAAAATATTGGGATATATATATATACTTAGGTATAAAGGAGTAAATGTGAATGTTCAAAGATACCATGTAAAATAGTTATCTTATTTTGTTTTAGTGACTTGTTTATGCATGGTAAAATATATATATATATGTATTCATACTTGTAATGTCATTTGTTAATGTTTAAATAGGTATGGCTTTGTGGTAAGCATTAGAGTAAAATTCTATACTTGAAAGAATACCTATGGTACGATAAATGCATGTAAACTATGTTCAATTCGGGCATATCATATAGTAAAGAATTAAATGAACATAAGTACTACTATTTGCATGTATTGTATGTTAAATGCATAAATAAAATACTAGGTTATAAGTTGTTCTTGTTTGAAGTTTAGATTTACATTTGAAGGCTAATTATATTCGATTATGTGAAATAAGTATTGGGGTATGATTATGTAGTTATAATTACATAAATATATATATATATATATATATATTTGTATATGAGTAATCGATATTGCCGAATGGGATGGATGAATATGTGAATTGATGAATAGGTTGACATTTAGGTACATGATAAGATATAATGAAAATGGTTACATATATGAATGATATGATTTTAAGTGATAATGTAATAAGAGAATTATGAAATCCATAATGACGATGCTTATGTAATTTGTAATAGTGAATAATTCATTGAATAATGAGTCATTAGTTATTATTGAATTTTATTTGTGAAATATTACTAAACGTTTTGGTATTTGACTAGGGATAATGCTTTCTTTTCGATAGTATGATTGGTATATTATATTTAAGTGGTAACATGTATAAAAGTGCATTTGATGAGTGTTAAGGTTTGTAATACCTGTAACCTTATTCCTATGACGGATCGATTTAGGGGTGTTACATGGATAATAAGTAGATAAAGGCTAAGATTTTGGGATTTTAATGATTAAAATATGTGGATAATATCTTGATAAAGGAGGAGGAGTTAGAGATAATTAAGTCTCTTTAGATGAGCTAGTAGATTAAGATAAAGGAGAAAATCAGAATTTATCTACAAAGAGAGTGATGGCCAAGAATCCATCATCGAGAGGAGTAAAGAAACCACTACTACATGGCAAAGGGTTGCCAATTTCCTATAAATAGAGGGGCTATCTCCTTATTTCGACATTAAATCCTCTCCCTTTGTGCCAAATTCCTAGCTTCTTTTCTCCAAATTTCTTTCTATTTCTTTAAAAGCCAAACTTTTCCCCACTTGCTTTTCCCTTGTGCCGATTTCTCTAAAAAGCCGAAGCATCCATCGCTTTTTCTTTTATTCATCCTATTTGAGAAATTGTTCTACACTTCCGGCATTTAAATCTTCCGTCGGCATTACCGAATCCTCTCCCTAGTGCTAGCCGAATCTCCTAAGTTAAGTCGGGATTTGAAGGAAGCCTAGTCGACTAGATCTAAAAGTCGAAATTCATAAGTCTCTAATTTCGGGATTTTTAAGGCAAAAGAAAGAATCCCTAAGTTTAAGAAATGAGCAGTATCTGCTGTTCGAGATTGGCCAATTGGTTGTGGACCGGCTTCTGAACAACACCTTAGGCAGATAACAGTTGTGTCGAATAAGGATAGCGTCGATATAAAAAGCCTCGTTTTATCAGTAATTAGGTGTGTAGATCCTTAACGCATAAGTTTTGTTGTATTATATGTATGTTATGGGCTAAAAGCTCAAAAAAGGTGTGTAGATCTCTAACACACTAATTAATCTGTACTAAATATATGTTATGGGCTAAAAGCCGAAAAAAGGCTGTATAGTGATCTGTACTAAATATATGTTATGGGCTAAAAGCTAAAAAGAGGCTGTGTAGACAGTCGAATAAAACCCTAAAAGGGTTAGGCAAAGGATGCTAGGTACGTAACCATAGAAATCTCTATGTGTATTGAAGTATGTGATAATCTATGATGATAATATATTTATGTTCTTGCATGTAAGCATGGGGATGGGATTGACATGATGAAGGGGAAGAAGGTCGCATAGCGATCGGTGGCTTTGCCACATAGGTCACATAGTGATCGGTCTTTATGACAGGCAGCACAGCTGTCGATATATTATTAAGGTCGCATAGCGATCGGTGGCTTCGCCACATAGGTCACTTAGTGATCGGTCTTTATGACAGGCAGCACAGCCGTCGATATGGTGTGTAGCAGATGGAGGGTTGATTGTAGAAATCCCCACGGTGTGATGGTTGGTACGGGGGTGTGTAGAGGATGGACTCATAGGTTTGGGATGGGCCATGTTGCATGACATATTTTGTTACCCTTGTATACGGGCCAATGATCATAATGTGTTTGTGGGCCTCAAGCCTTTTTATGTGTTCTCGGGATTTGCACACTGAGTCTTAGTGACTTAACCTTTTATTTTTCCCAACATTTTAGGTGAACAGTAGATCGTGGACATAGGAGCCGAGACGGACTCGAGGGGCCATCAAGTTCTAATCCTACAAGTTATTTTCTAATTTATTTCAATGTTATTTCGAGAATATTTATGTAATAAGGCCCCTAGTTTTCATTCAACTAAGTCGTTTTCAATGTTAAGTAACTTGTGAATTTTACGATAAGGTTTATTTATACTTGATAATACTAATATAAGGTTTTATTTTTAAAATGCTGCTTATTTACTTAAATATTGTCCAATTAACTCACAAATTTCAAGTACCATCAAAGCAAAGGTTTTCAAAGTACAAGCCGTGACATGCCAGATCTGGTCGAAATGCATGGGCCGGGTTTGGGGTGTTACAAAATTACATAATTCAAGGCTTAAATCATCCAAAAGTATGCTAAATATGGGCCTAAAATATGTTACTTTTATGGTTTATCAACCATATAAATCCAAAGTTGTATTTATGATTAAACAGAGATTCGCATGAATACTTGAAAAATATTTTCAAGCAAATAAATTTCAAAAATAAAATCATAATAATTAGTATATCCCACAATTCAAACTATAGATCATATCATCATAATCTAACAAAATATTGTAGAACCAAACTTAAAACCAAATACTTTTAACATATATGATGATTAACATTAATTTACATCAAAACCTAATTTCATCCTAATTAAACCATAAAATATAACCCGATCAACTTGCCTTGCATCCCAAGTAAATCCAAATCCAAAATATATGCTTAAACTAAATAGTATGAAAAGAATAAGCATATAAACTCAATAATAAATATCAATGGACTAATATTATTCCCACGACCAAGCCAAAAACAAATAAAACCTTAAACATGCCATTAACAAAACTTTTACAATAAAATTAAATATTCTATTTATCTTAAAGCAGCAATAACTATAAAAAGTGTCAAAGACCGAGGGTGAAAGAGAAAACGAAATATATATTCCTTAATAGCATAAAAATCAATAGCCGAATCAGCCTTTATTCTCATTCTGTGGTCTTTTTTTTTAACAATAATAACCTTTGCGACATCAATGAAAGAAGGAAAAAAACAATAGCCAAATACATGCATAAATCAAGAACCAAATAAATTATAGTCTTTAATCTTTCACTGAATCGCATATTCAAATATTAATCCAACCTATATTTATAACATAAACTTAAAGGGTTTCTATCAATATTTTCAACACGCAAAATTCATGGAATATTTAACGAATATAAAGAACCAAAATATTTATTAATCAATACACCAAATCAATATTTTAGATCCTTAAAATTTTAAAACAAATCAAAATCCTAAAAATTCTAATATAAATCCAAACGCTTCGGCATGTACGATAAAAAAAACATTGAATCCAAATATCAAATCCATAAAAATTGAAAAACGAATAAACCCAAAAATAATAGTGAATCAATTTTTTCTCAATAATTCAACATGACAAGGCTTATATACCACTTGTTAGAACTGCAAATAATATCTAATACAAAATTAGAACTGTAAACCAGAATTTATCATGTCAAATCATCAAGAATAAATCAAGAACAAAACTAGATCCGAAAGCATACCTAAATTCATCAATTTCTTGAAATCTACAGATCTTGGGGTTTTGATATTCCAAATTAGCACACAAGTAATTTAGAGAAGGTGGCTTTCTTTTTTCTAAAGATGGGATATTAGAAAAGTTACATTGTGTATAATTTTATGACCATAAGCCTAATATATATAACTTTGGTACATTAGCCCTAATTTCTAATCAGCCCATCATCAATTAGAAATTAGTTACTAGAGTTTGTACACATATTTGACCCATACTTTATTTAATAATTAAAGCCCAATAAACCAAATTAGGTCACTCTTAATTTGGGCTAACCTATTATGATAGTAAATAATAACATGTAATTACCCTTATTATATATGCGATGTCCATATTTTCCAACAATATGTTCAAATCCCCAAGGTCTTAAGTATTGATACTTAAGGTCCTAACAATGTTGTTGCACTGTTTTGTGGAAAATTAGCCCTCTAAGGCTCTTATATGGTCCCAAGCACCTTCAAACACCCGAAAAACAGTCTTACACAATTTTAAATTGATTTTAAAATCTACAAACTATTTCACATTTTTTCTATGTTTTATTTAAATTGCTTGAAGTTTTAATTTACAATAAAAGCTTACATACCTCTACTTAGAAGACCTCGATTTAAGCTCATAAAACCCTTGATTTATATTTTAAATGGATCCTAACATGTGTTAAATGACCAAAATGATTTCAAATTGTATTTTATTCTTTCTTAAATGTTAAGAATTGTCTTAAAGAAATATTATATCGTTTCCAAATGGTTTTTTAGTTAGAAGAAAACTTTGATTTTAGTTTGGTAGTGCTCTAATAGCACCTTCCATTCATGTTGAATGTCAAGATGGGTGAGGGGTGTTACATTTAGTGGTATCAAAGCTAGAGTTTAGTCAGTTCTAGGACTAAACTGATCTTGAAAAGTGAGTCGGAGTATACATGCCAATTAGAAATTAGAGGTGATGCGAGTCGTAGATCGTGACCAAATTGTTGTCAATTTCGTAATAAATTTTGTATGATCTGATGAGTGCATAATAGAAATGCTCGTGATTCTGAGACTAACTAAATTAGAGACCTCGATAAGGCTATAACCTTTTGTAGTCACATAGTGGTGGAATTAAAGGATTTCTATTAGGGTCAAGTGGTGGTAAATAGAGATGTACACACGATTCATCTCACAAGTCAACAAGCTTGTGACATTTTTGGTGCAAGGAATGTACATGATGAAAGGGACATGTACTGATCACCATCAGACGTGTGAATGTCTGGACTAGAAATACTACATCAAATATATATGATTAAGCAGTAGTGTCTGCAAGTATACGAGTCAAATTTTAATATAGTAAAGAATGTTATAATGAAGCACTTCGATAACAATTTCGAGGATCGTACCCAAGGGAGGTTGAATTAAACTTAAATTAACTTTCTACATTAACAAGGCTCAATAGTAATAATTTACAATTATATTACGAAAAACCCTAATTCATCCCATCCTTAATCCCCCTGAGGAAATTAGCTACTCATGGATCTAGCTACAATAATCCCTAAACTCATATTTAACATACTAAACAGTAAATTAATAAAAGAAGGGAATAAGAAAATAAATCCATTTTGATATTGATTGTGCGTGGAAGAAGGATTTCCTTTAACAGTTGCGAAGATCACTCTGATTGCAATTAGAATCCGAAAAGAAATAGCTAAAAACTATTAAATTAAAAGCTTGGATCAAAATAAAAAATCCAAGTTAAATAAGAACGAAAATTATTTAAAAGACTAAACTGAAATAAAATAAAAATTAAATTAAAACATTAAAACTAACTAAGTCGCTCACTTGGCTTGTCTACAACGTCAGTTGGACCTTATGTTAGATTTCGTCTAATGTCGAGTTAGGGAGAGTATTTCGATGGATGAATGTGTTGAGCATAACGCTGTTGAAGTTGAAAATGAGGTCACCTATAAAATTGTTGTGCATGAAGATTTGAAGGTCAATCGTCTATTATAGATATAATTCGAGAATTGAATGAAGTGTTTGGCATTATTGAATAAATCTCTAACCCTATTGAGAAAAATGTGTATTAGCCGCCACATGTTTAAAACATCATGGAAGAAATCATATACCAAGAACTGACTGAAGATGTGCCCCAAAAAAAAACATTGAAATGCAGATGAAGAGCTCAAAAGAAATTGAGTTTGTAGTCCCAACATTGATGACCCTTCAGAAGGTGCAATGGAGTGGATTGGATTTTGATGAGAAATGGCTCAGAGTGAACATATCAAAATGACCTAAGTCAAGGAAGGATCGATATGTGCATTTGCTGAAGAAAGCCTTGATAAACTTGATGATAAACAAGCAAAGGTCAAAGTTTATAAGACCCCGTGGAAGTTTTATTTTAGGGGAGTAATAACTCACTCGTAGATAACCGTTAAATTTATTTTATAAGAAATTAGTAACTTGCAAATAAATAGCCATTGAATCGAGACCCCATTTATTCTTCTCGCTTAAATTACATTCAAAGTCAAGCATTTCTCATTTCTTTTAGAGTTGGTAGATTTGACCGCCTCTGGACGTACCAACGTCCAGAGTAGAAATCTTGCACAAAAGATATAAAAGACGGTATCCACAAGTATACGGGTCAGGCTGGAATATAGTTACAACGGAGTAGATGAGAACTCCGAGGATTGTACCTAAAGGATGCGAGCACTAAATTAATTCTAACCTACACATAAATAAATCTAATTAGTACTTTAAATGGATTATAGTATGACGAATAAAAAGAAAGGTTGTGGTAATCTATACTAATAATAAGAAAAGAAAGAAAAGAAAAGAAAAGAAAAGAAATATATAAATAATGAGAAATCAAATAATAAAATATATCAAATATGGGCATGAGTGATTAGCTCCCTTCAGTAATCATAACCAACTATCGTTTCAGGTTTTCTGGTTCAATTAACTAGTCAATACCCTAGTAGAATCTTCTAACTTCTACTAAAATATTGAGTCGACAAGAGCTACTTATCTCTCAAGCTCACAGTCCAGACCGGTTCAGGTTTAAGGTGTTCACGGATAGACCATACCAAATCTGGTTTACTTCCCACCTTAATGACTTCCTAGGGTTTTCAGGCTTAGGGTTTAGGTTCTTCCTCTCCTCAATAGTTGATCTGTTAAGAAACCCTTACAAAATAATCAATTAATCATAACTCCACTCGCTAATTCCCCACATGAGCCACATGAGGATTAGTTCCTCGTGGATCTAATACACAATATAAACATGATAGAAAGAATAAACATGAAAAACAATACAAGAAAATAGAGTTAAGAAAAATCTTGATTTGTATTAGAATTTAAGTGCAAAATTTTAATGGTATTTGTAACACCCCAAACCCGGCCTAGACGTTATGGCCGAATCTGGCGTGTCAAATTGAAGTGTTTTTCGAAAACCATGTTTTCATTGAAAACCATGTTTTCATTGAAAACCCTTCTTGAAATTTAAAACTTCTTGCCATTTAAAACTTGTACAAAACCTCAGTTTAAGTTTGTTTATTTTAATCGTGGTTTATTAAAAAGTTATTCCTTTAAAATGTTATTACCTTTAAAACCTTATTTGTTGTGGAAGCTTAATTTAAAACAAATGATTTACTTAATATGTGATATTTAAAATTGAGTTGCAAAACGTAACCTTTGAAAATAGTTATTATTTTGGAAAATCGCATTCTACTTCTAGCAGAAATACATCACAATCAATAAAATCCCAAATTTAAAATCCAGAAATTATAGAGGCCTTATTACAACCCGAGCCAAAGTCAAAGTGCTTAAGTAAATGGGCAAAACAGAATAAAACATATGCAGTTGTGTGGCCCTCTCCGAGTCCCTCGCAGCTCCGAACCGTCTAACGCTGGGGATTACCTGAAAGGTTAAAACGAGGTGAGTTTACAAAAACTCAGTATGTAATCCTCTTGTTAAAGAAACAGTCAGTATACAGAAACAAAATCAGTTTAGGCCTGAGCCCTTTAATAGTAACAATACTGTTCAGTTTAGAGTATATGTGGCCAAAGCCCAAAACAATATCATTTGGGTCACAGCCCATAACAGAATCAATTGGCCTTAGCCCATTACAGTAACGGTGGCAACTGGGCCTTAGCCCCCATCAGCCTCGGTTGGGCTTTAGCCCATAACAAATGTCACATATCACATCTATCTGGGCCTAAGCCCATCTCAATATCAGAATCAGTATATGCAATGCATAAATACCCATACCAACCCTACACTCCATCTCCCATCTAACCCTACACTCATGTGGGGGTTAAATTGACCCACCCATCCCTACACTCCTTATGTAGCATCGGTTGCAGGACTAACTAATATTGCAGCAGAGATGCCAATCACATAATCGGCTTAAAGCCATCAGTGGGTCCATAGTCCTCTCGTAGAACACGTGCGACCCTCACATATCAATCACTTCCTCTAAATCAAGATCCAAACCCCATGCAATGTGTCGTGTATGTAGTATGCCATGCTCAGAATTAGTCATATCATTCACAGTTAAGTCAATCAACTCATAGTCAAATCAGTCAAATTATAACACCCCAAACCCTACCACGAGTCCCGATCGGATCTCGGTATGTCACGAGTAAAAACGTCTTGTAAAATATTGATTTGTGAAAATTAAAAGAATTTTCAAAACTTAGTTTAACTTGGTAAATTTTGCTACCGATGGTAACATCGATGAAAACCCGTAAAAGTTATTAGGTTTGAAAAAGATTGCTTTTATTTGAATCACTTATCATTTATAAATTTCATTCATGACTTAAGTAAAATAAAACAATTATATAAACATTCAAAATAATGATTAGCGGCCTTATTACAACCCAAAATAAAAACTTAGAAAAATAAATAACATTAACCATAACAAATTAAAATCAATCCAAAACTAAGGAACAAGCATGGTCACCGAGTCCTCTCAGCTCCATCTCCGCGATCTACTCATCTACAAAATAGTAAGGGAAGGGTGAGTCACCAAGACTCAAAGTGTAAATCCCCACCCGTAAAAGTAACTCATACACAAAGTTATTAATAAACATGCAATTATGCAAACCCCACTAGCCATCCATACTCCTTATCTACCCCGTGTGGTCAAAACCACCGGTGGTCAAAACCACCGTGGTCAAAACCACCGTGACTAGTGTCACAAATTAAATGATGGGGCCAACCCATCGTGTGGTCAAAACCACCGATGACCATAGGTCACAAAATATCAAGTGTGGTCAAAACCATCGGTGGTACCAAACCACCGACTTAGTCGCAATTTATCAATCGATGTGGTCAAAACCATCGATGACCATAGGTCACAAATAACTGATGGGGCCAACCCATCTTGTGGTCAAACCATCGCGACATATCCATAAAATCATCCCCTCCTCTCATCAATCCCACCATCATCATGCTCACATATCAATTATCATGATCCCATATATATATCATGCATTATGTACAACATAACATGTGATGGCAAACTCAACCATATATCATAGATCACAAGTTAGGGGACTTACCCAAGAACCATTATTATGCCACAAGCTAATCACAACCAAAAAGATTAAAAGGCAAACAGCAAAGTCATGTAAATTAATAAAGTGTGTAGTGAGTTTTTACACACCTGTTTCTACCGAAATTCCTAGATCCCGAAGTTTTCAATCTTTAGTGCTTTATCCTTGACCTATATTCGCCAATCACCAAAATATGTACCATAGACCTATTCGCCAAATAGTAATCCCAAGGACTAATCGCACCTTTAATCCAAATATGGCCCTTGGCCAAATTTTACTAATCACTTACCAAGGCAAAATCAAATCCTAAAAACTACTCCTATCTTCCGAATCTGTCAAAATCCCTATATGTCACTTTGTTAAAATCGCTTATAACAAAACTATGGAAAGTGGCCTATGGCCGAATACCATTTTGGCATACCCTGCAAAATTTTGACCACGAAAGGCTCCCTCAAGGCACCTTGCCGCTATCTACACACAAAACATACACTATCACAATCATAACCACATTCGGCCACTTACCAAGGCTTGTCTTCCAAGTTTTCGACACATAAAAAGGAAGGAAAAAGAAACCAATTGCTTAAGAGAGGCACTTACCACCCTTTTGGAGTCAATAGCACCTTACAAGGGGAATTCGGCCTAAGCCCCTATGGGAGAGATGTTCGGCTAGCAACACAAATGGAAGGTGCAAACTTTAGCAAAAAGAGGGGTAGGTTTGCCAAGTAGAAGAGAAACTAAGAATTTTCTTTGAAGAGTCTTGGCAATTTTCTAGGGAATTTCACCATCAACAAGAAAAGAAACAGCTTTTGATGAAATTTTGGCACCCCCTTAGTGATAAAACCGAATGTAGATGGCCCTCCAAGGAGTCCTAAAGTCGGCCATCTCTTCCCCCTTTAGTGATAATTTCAGCTTTTAATTATCAAAGATAATGCAAGACTTATCTTACATTTAATCTCCTAATCACCTTCAACAATTTAATAGCAAATAAACTACTAACAACTACCCTTCCAAATTAATATGTGCAAACATTTAGCTCATCCTCATCACTTTAAGAGTCCAAAATTAAGCCAATACTCTCCCATACACGCCAAAGAAGATAAAAAATAAAAAATAAAAGCCATCGCAGCTTGCCTTGGCTCGAACCCAAGACCTCCCCGCAGCCCCTTGCACGCCCCATGCCATGTTTCCCATTCGACTTTCATGTCCATTCCTTACCCACAAAATCCTTTAAAGCCTTCTTACTTGGCCCCTTCCTTTAATGCCCCAAAAATAAAACACTCTTGCGTCCATCATGTCTCGAACCCACGACCTGCCACCTCTAAGCCCTTAAGTGGCACCCCAAGCCTCTCCACCATACGACATTTCATGTCCAAACCTTGCCGAAAAATCTATTAAGGCCTTCCAACTTAGCCCCTATCTTTAACGTCCTAAAAAGCCCAAAATAAAAACACACCCCCTTGTTACACCCGAGACTCGAACCTCCTCCCTTGAAGCTCCCTTTGACGCACCAAGCCAACACGCCAATTTCATCCTTGTGTCCAACTTTTCACAAAATTCTTCTTAACCCCTATCTCCTAGCTCCCTTCTTCTAAATACTTAAAAAGAAATTTTAGTTCTAAATCCGACCTAGTTCTAGGTTATGACTAGGTCCTAAAACATGCCAAGAAATCATAGTATTTATTTCTACAAACATACACATGGGAAATTAATTGAGTTACAAACAACCCCTAATTTAGGTGTTACAAAGAATAAACATGAAAAACAATACAAGAAAATAGAGTTAAGAAAAAGCTTGATTTGTATTAGAATTTAAGTACAAAATCCTCACAGAGTTTGATGGTATTTGTAACACCCCAAACCCGGCCTAGACGTTATGGTCGAATCTGGCGTGTCAAATTAAAGTGTTTTTCGAAAACCATGTTTTCATTGAAAACCCTTCTTGAAATTTAAAACTTCTTGCCATTTAAAACTTGTACAAAACCTCAGTTTAAGTTTGTTTATTTTTAATCGTGGTTTATTAAAAAGTTATTCCCTTTAAAATGTTATTACCTTTAAAACCTTATTTGTTGTGGAAGCTTAATTTAAAACAAATGATTTATGAATATGTGATATTTAAAAATTGAGTTGCAAAAACGTAACGTTTGAAAATAGTTATTGTTTTGGAAAATCGCATTCTACTTCTAGCAGAAATACATCACAATCAATAAAATCCCAAATTTAAAATCCAGAAATTATAGAGGCCTTATTACAACCCGAGCCAAAGTCAAAGTGCTTAAGTAAATGGGCAAAACAAAATAAAACATATGCAGTTGTATGGCCCTTTCCGAGTCCCTCGCAGCTCCGAACCGTCTAACGCTGGGGATTACCTAAAAGGTTAAAATGAGGTGAGTTTACGAAAACTCAGTATGTAATCCTCTTGTTAAAGAAACAGTCAGTATACAGAAAAAAAATCAGTTTAGGCCTAAGCCCTTTAACAAGAATAATACTTTCGATTCGAGTATATGTGGCCAAAGCCCAAAACAACATCATTTGGGTCACAGCCCATAACAGAATCAATTGGCCTTAGCCCATCATAGTAATGGTGGCAATTGGGCCTTAGCCCCCATCAGCCTCGGTTGGGCTTTAGCCCATAACAAATGTCACATATGACATCTATCTAGGCCTAAGCCCATCTCAATATCAGAATCAGTATATGCAATGCATAAATACCCATACCAACCCTACACTCCGTCTCCCGTCTAACCCTACACTCATGTGGGGGTTAAATCGACCCACCCATCCCTACACTCCTTATGTAGCATCGGTTGCAGGACTAACTAATATTGCAGCAGAGATGCCAATCACATAATCGGCTTAAAGCCATCAGTGGGTCCATAGTCCTCTCGTACGACACGTGCGACCCTCACATATCAATCACTTCCTCTAAATCAAGATCCCAACCCTATGCAATGTGTCGTGTATGCAGTATGCCATGCTCAGAATCAGTCATATCATTCACAGTTAAGTCAATCAACTCATAGTCAAATTAGTCAAATAGTAGCACAATCAGTTATTCACCCTTAAGGGGCAAAATAGTCATTTACCCTCTAGGGACATTATGGTCATTTTGCCATATAGGGGCATTACAGTCATTTTACCCTATAGAGGCATCACGGTCATTTTACCCTAAAGGGGCATTACGATCATTTTACCCTACAGGGGTATTACAGTCATTTTACCCTACAGGGGTATTACGGTTATTTTACCCTATGGGGTATTACGATCATTTACCCTATAGGGGTATTTTAGTCATTTACCCTACCTTGGGGTCTCGGTACAGTTAATGACCTTTTCGAAGGCCTACAATCGCCTCGAGCGACACAGATAATCCATTTGGTCAAAATAGTGTAAATGAGCTCAAAGCCCAATATTCGGCCCAAATGGGCCCACACTCGTGTGGCCCATTTGGCCCAAATTCAATCATGGCTATGCGATCTACATAGCCCAATCCAGTTTTTGTCACTTTTCATAAATTTTATCCGTGTGGTGCCCATAAGCCCATTGGGCCCATACGACCCATTTTAGCCCAACAAGGCCCATAAAGGCCCAAGTGCACGGGAACACTCGTGGTAGCCTCTACAGTCTATCGCCCATGATTGTGGGCTCATTTTACCACATGAGCAATCACACGCTCGTGAGGCCTCGAATGCCAAAGTTTTAGCTTTTTGACTTTTGCCGATTATAGAGGAGATGGTGTGATTACACATTTTTTTGAGTCGTTTCAAGATCCACCAGCACCCAACCTAGATTCATCGAGATCCAATGTTAGTCCTTAATTGTTAGGGTTACGCCCTCTTAATAACACTTAATCTAAAATACCCTTCTTACCTTGTTTGAATGAGGGTGACCTTAATCCCTCAACGATCATTGTTCAAAAACGATCACACACTTTCGCTGCCTTCCTATAGTACAATCAAGAATCAATTAGAAAGTGGTAGGGCATATTCGGCCAACCCTAAAAACATGAGGTAACCTTATTACCTTACCGGACGTTTGAGAACGAAAGTTTGACTCCTCCAAACCGTTCACACTTCACCACTCCTTGAGGAAGACCCTAAAATCGCAATGAGTGTAGTACATGAAAAATGAAATAACAATCGGTTAATGGGGTTATTCAATTTTGAAAAAGAAAGGAAGAGCATAAGTGCATTCGATTTTAAAAGAAAAGCAGAGAACAACTTTTGATCACTTACTGATAGTCAGAACCTTTGCAGTAGATCAACGCAGAGACGAATTTACAACAGTAATATTCGACCAGCAAAGAATAGAAGATGAACAGAAGTTAAAAGAAGAAAAAGAAATGTTCGACTATGACAAAAAGAAAATATCAAAGACGAGGAGAAAGAATGACATGAATGGTCAGAAGGGAGATGACACGAGTGGTCAATTTCGTAGTACAGATAAGACTTGAGAAAACCCAAAATGCAGAAAGTGAAAAACCCCTAAACTCTCAGCAAAGAAATTCGACACTTTCCTATCAACACTCATAAGAATAGAACAAGGAAATCCTAGTGCTGAAAATACTCCCTCTTTTCCCTCTAGCCTAATTTCACTAAGACCTTAGAGCCCCTCACGGCCACAACTCTCCTCTCCAAGACCAATTCAAACTTCACCTTGTAGAGTTTCAATCCAACTCCACTTCTCCTGCTGCAAGGAAATAAAATAAATATTCTTTTGCATGCCAAGGGATTCGAACCTCAGACCACTAGTACACTCCACACGCCACTTTCCACCTTTACTAGCAGACTTATTGTGTCATGATTTGCCCAAAAATATTTATAAAGCCTTCAAGCTAAGGCCAAGATTCACTTAAGAGCAAAAAGCAAAAAATTTTCTAAAGCCCAGGTTTGAACCCAGGACTTCTCCAACACTCCCAACTCTTCCTAAATCATTTAGCCACTAAAGCAAACAAGCAATTTGTGTCCTTTTCTTGCACACATAAATTTTTATGTGTTCCCACGCTCAAGACCTATTTCCTTCTAGGCCCAAATTTAGGGCGTTACAATTCATCGTTCCTTAAAGAAATTTCATCCTCAAAATTTCCAACTGTCAGAATAGTCGCACAACCCATACTTCACCACCACGCTCCCGCTATGCACTCTGATTTCAAAACATTATTACTGTAACGCCCCTAACCCGAATCCGTCACCGAATAGAGTTACGGAGCATTACCGAAGTTACAAATTTATTTATCAGACATTTTATTTCATTTAGCATTCATATTTGGAACTAATCAAAATCAAACATATTGTCCCTTAAACATACTTATTTTTCTCGACATGTCTTACTTGAATTTATTACTCGTCTCAACATACTTAATTTCCTTGTATCAATGTATCAAAGATAATCACATATTTACATTTCATGATAAATATCATTATCTTGCTATTTCTTCATAACCATAAATCAGTTAATTCATTACATCAACATTTCATGTATCATCAACTCATATTTTCTTATATCACATAATTAGGTTACACGAACTTACCTAGTTAAATTGTATAAATACCAAGTTTTAGGGGTATTTTGGTAATTTTCTATTTTACTCGATTTTTCAACCGATCTTGATCTAAATTAATAATTTCATTCAATTTATTAATTTAGACAATAAAATATTTCATTTCACTCAATTTGGTCATTTTGATATTTTTACAAAATTACCCTAAAATTTTACTTTTATTCAATTTAGTCCCGAGTCTAAAAACATGCAAATTATCCATTTAATATAAATCCATGTTAGCTGATTATTCATATATATATTTATATATATTCTCTCCTCCTCTCCATACCACATCCTTAATGTATATAATTCCACTATTTACTTATGTG
This sequence comes from Gossypium rotundifolium, assembly GCA_025506655.1. Taxonomy (NCBI): domain Eukaryota; kingdom Viridiplantae; phylum Streptophyta; class Magnoliopsida; order Malvales; family Malvaceae; genus Gossypium; species Gossypium rotundifolium. The sequence continues at coordinate 148,712,723 of CP106733.1, read as the reverse complement.
TTCATATCAAGCTGTCCACTTGAGTTATAGTCACTAAATTATTTATATATTGAGATACATAATTCCAAATTAAAAATTCTTGATGTTTATAAAACTAGACTCAAATTTATTTCTACCATAAAAATTTTAGAATTTATAATTTAGCCAATGAGTGCAATAAATTCTTCAAATTTATCCATGTTCTACTGTTTGGCAGCTTCGACCTTTCCTTACTAAAAATTGATTACCTCTTAGTACGGCCTTCTAATGATGCCTCTGCTTATTTTTATTGAAAATAGACTCATTAAGTATTTATACATATAAATTTAAGCCCATAATTATTTTTTTTACATTTTTTGATTATTTTGCAAAGTCAAAACAGGGGAACCCAAAATCATTCTGACATTGTCTCACAAAATTTATTATTACTCATAATTTACAATTCCATTGCTTACAATGCTTATTCTATAAAAAACTAGACTCAATAAGATTTAATTTCATATTTTATTCATCCTTTATTTCGATATCCATAATTTTTGGTGCTTTTTCAAAGTTAGCCTACTGCTGCTGTCCAGAACATTTTTTAGTCCAAAATATTGATTACCAAATTTATAACACCCTTATTTGCTTTCTCTACAATATTTCCATCTTTTTCTCTTATTTCCCTTCACGAATATATCAAGAAAATGGAATATTATATAAGAAAACTCTACTTTAATATCATTTTCATGCTTTTGATATTACCTTATATAAGAGAACTCTACTTAAAATGTATTGAAATCTTAAAATTCTTACCTTGTCCTATTGATATCAATCTTTAACTTGATTTTCTCCCTCTTCAAACTTCTAATTCTTCAATCTAACTTGATATTCTAGCTCCCCATAGTCTCCTTGTTATTTTTCTCTCTTGGTAGTTATGGAAATTCTCTTGATTACTAGGTTAAAATGGTGAATTTTTGGTGGAAGAACCTAATTGTAAAGAAAGCAAAACTTTCTTTCTTTCTCTCTTCACATATGTTGGATGCATGGGAAAGGTGGTGGATGGTGTGTTTTTTTTTTCTTTCCACACACACACATATATATATACTAAATAAAATAATAAAATAATAAAAAATATCTTATTAAAATATTAATAAAGTAATATTTATCTAATTAATTAATTTAAAATATCATCACCATAATCATTACATTCTAGAATTCTCTCTCTTACTAATTGACTATTTTTCCCTTCATGATCTTTTAAAATTCCATCATTGAGTCATCACTTAATTTAAAAAATTACAATTTAGTCCCTCATAATTTTTCACCTATTTGATTTGGTCCTAATTCATCCATTTTCTTAGTTTCTAGATTATTCCACCCTTAAAATATTTGCACTATTAGTCCTTCAAATTTTTCATATTTACTCTTTAACCCCTCCAATTTTGAGTATTTACTCTTGGACAACAAAACTTTTCTCACTTTTACAATTTAGTCCTTTCTTGAATTAATAATGTAATATATCATAATATACTTCCCAATGTTGACATAATCCAAAATTTCCCTTTTTGTCACTTTATTTCCTTACTTAACTATATAAAGGATAATATCTTATTTTCTTACTGTAGTAATTTTCAGGATAATACAATTACCGCCTCTTGAACCACGTTCGCGTGTATCTCTTGTGTCCATTGTCTATTCGCGTTTTATCGAACTAACAGTTTAATCCAGATCGAAGTTTCACTACAGTTTCAGTCCCCTATAGTTTCAGTTTGCTCTAACTAGAGTGGTATAGTCTAATTTCTAAAGTAGTCACAGTATTTCCTAACTTACTGCATTTCAATTTCTAAGCAAACAAAAGTATTCGGAAAACTTACGGATTTGGCACTAGAGATTCAGTGTGCCACACTTTTCAGAAGAAGTATATCAAAATACTTTACATATTCTAAAACAACCTTTTGAAATCCAAAACTTTGAAAACCCATTCCATAGCTAAGTTTTGCAACCAGGCTCTGATACCACTAAATATAACACCCCAAACCCGACCTAGAGGTTATGGCCGAATCTGGCGTGTCACATTGAAGTGTTTTTTGAAAACCATGTTTTCATTGAAAACTCTTCTTGAAATTTAAAACTTCTTGCCATTTAAAACTTGTACAAAACCTCAGTTTGTGTTTGTTTAGTTTTAATCGTGGTTTATTAAAAAGTTATTCCCTTTAAAATGTTATTACCTTTAAAACCTTATTTGTTGCGGAAGCTTAATTTAAAACAAATGATTTACAAAAACATGATATTTAAAAATTGAGTTGCGAAAATGTAGCGTTTGAAAATAGTTATTGTTTTGGAAAATTGTGTTCTACTCTTAGCAGAAATACATCACAATCAATAAAATCCCAAATTTAAAATTTAGAAATTATAGAGGCCTTATTACAACCCGAATTAAAGTCAAAGTGCTTAAGTAAATGAGCAAAACAGAATAAAACATGTGCAGTTGTGTGGCCCTCTTTGAGTCCCTCGAACCGTCTAACGTTGGGGATTACCTGAAAGGTTAAAATGGGGTGAGTTTACAAAAACTCAGTGTGTAATCCCCTTGTTAAAGAAACAATCAATATACAGAAATAGAATCAGTCTGGGCCTAAGCCCTTTAATAGTAATAGTACCGTTCAGTTTAGAGTGCGACCCGTGGGACCCTCACATATCAATCACTTCCTCCAATACAAGATCCCAATCCCATGCAGTGTATCGTGTATGCAGTATGCTAGGCTCAGAATCGATCATATCATTCACAGTTAAGTCAATCAAATCATAGTCAATCAGTCAAATCATAGCACAAATCAGTTATTCACCCTCGAGGGGCAAAATAGTCATTTACCCTCTAGGGGCATTATGGTTATTTTTCCTTACAGGGGCATTACGATCATTTTATCCTACAGGGGCAATACGATCATTTTACCCTACAGGGGTATTACGGTTATTTTACCATACAAGGGTATTACGATCATTTTACGCTATGGGGTATTACGATCATTTACCCTATTGGGGTATTTCGATCATTTACCCTACCTTGGGGTCTCGGTACAGTTACCTTTTCGAAGCCTACAGTCGCCTCAGCGACGAGATAATCCATTTGGTTAAAATAGTGTAAATGGGCTCAAAGCCCAATATTCGGCCCAAATGAGCCCACACGCTCGTGTGGCCCATTTGGCCTAAAGTTAATCATGGCTATGCGATCTACATAGCCCAATCCAATTTCTGCCACTTTTCGTAAATTTTATCCGTGTGGGGCCTACAAACCCATTGGGCCTACACGGCCCATTTCAACCCAACGAGGCCCATAATGACCCAAGTGAATGGGAACACTCGTGGTGGCCTCTATAGTCTATCGCCTATGATTGTGGGCTCGATTTACCACACGAGCGATCGCACGTTCGTGAGGCCTTGAATGTCAAGTTTTAGCTTTTCGACTTTTGCCGATTATAGTGGAGATGATGTGATTACACACCTTTTTACGGAGTCGTTCCAAGATCCACGAGCACCTAACTTAGATTCATTGAGTTCCAATGTTAATCCTTAATTGTTAGGGTAACACCCTCTTAATAACACTTAATCCGAAATACCCTTCTTACCTTGTTTGAATGAGGGTAACCTTAATCCCTCAACGATTGTTGTTCAAAATGATTACATGCTTTCGCTGCCTTCCTATAATATAGTCAAGAATTAATTAGAAAGTGGTAGGGCATATTCGGCCAACCCCAAAATCATGAGGTAACCTTATTACCTTATCGGACGTTTGAGAACGAAAGTTTGACTCTTCCAAACCATTCACACTTCACCACTCCTTGAGGAAGACCCTAAAATCGCAATGAGTGTAGTACATAAAGAATGAATAGGTTAATGGGGTTATTCGATTTTGGAAAAGAAATGTAGAGCATAGGTGCATTCGATTTTAAAAGAAATGCAGAGAACAACTTTTGATCACTTACTGATAGTTAGAACCTTTGCAGTAGATCGACGCAGAGAAGGATTTATAGCAGTGATATTTGGCCAGCAAAGAATAGAAGATGAACAAAGTTAAAAGAAGAGAAGGAAAGGTTCGGCTATGAGAGAAAAAAATATCAAAGACGAGGAGAAAGAATGACATGAATGGTCAGAAGGGAGATGACACGAGTGGTCAATTTCGTAGTACAGATAAGACTTGAGAAAACCCAAAATACAGAATGTTAAAAACCCCCAAACTCTCAGCAATAAAATTCGGCTCTCTCCTATAAACACTCACAAGAACTGAACAAGGAAATCCTAGTTTCGAAAATACTCCCTCTTTTCCCCTAGCCAAATTTCACTAAGACCCTAGAGTCCCTCACGGCCACAACTCTCCTCACACTTCAAATTCCTTGAAAATCTCCACAAATCACTCCCCTTATCCCTTCTTGATATCCTCCATAACAACTCCAAGACCAATTCAAACTTCACCTTGCAGAGTTTCACTAACACCATTTCTCATGCTGCAAGGAAATAAAATAAATATTCTTTTGCATGCCAAGGGATTCGAACCTCAGACCACTAGTACACTCCACACGCCACTTTCCACTTTTACCAGCAGGCTTCTTGTGTCATGATTTCACCAAAAATATTTATAAAGCCTTCAAGCTAAGGCTAATATTCACTTAAGAGCAAAAAGCAAAAATTTTGCTAAAGCCCAGGTTTGAACCCAGGAGTTCTCCAACACTCCCAAATCTTCCCAAATCACTTAGCCACTAAAGAAAACAAGCAACTTGTGTCCTTTTCTTGCACACATAAATTTTTATGTGTTCCCACGCTTAAGACCTATTTCCTTCTAGGCCCAAATTTGGGGCGTTACAATATTTCACAAATCTAATTTCCCCACAAAAGCAAACAACAAGAACTAGAATAAAACCTAAGTATATGAGAAAAGAAAAACTAAAGATTAAATTGAAAGAGAAAATTATACAATATCAAAAGGTGTCCCTAACATGTGTTAAATGAGCCTATTTATAAACTTTAGGGTGACCATTATCCTTAAACCTAGGTCAGCCACAGTTCTCGTGCTTAACATTTGATTGTGTGGACCAAAATGCCACTGGCTCATAATTATTCCCATATAGAAGCGATGTCGTGACATCGAGGGCAGTTTGCTTATCTTCAGGGTGTTTTCAGGGGTATGTCACGACATCCTCAAGCTGTGTCGTGACATCGAAGGCAGTCTTAGAATTCTTCTATTCTGCTTCCTATGTTGCAACATTCTATGATCTGTGTTGCAACATAGCGTCTAGTATCAAGTTAGCTTGCCTTCTAATGGTCTTATGCATGCTCACAAAGTATTAAGCTCCTAAAGTGCGAAACTAGTTTAATCTGCTACACCGAATTATGGTAGATAAATATTCAATTTTGCATTTCTAAGGGGAAAAAGATGAAGTTTTTGTAAAGTTTTGGGCTTCATTCAGTGTATCGCGATATCCAATGGGGGATATCACGATATTATTATCAGTTTTCAAGGGTAACCAAATATCGAGTGGGTATAGCAGTACTAAGTCTTGGATATAGAGATACCCCTAGAATCCTAAAAGTCATGTTTTAGCAAAATGCCTAGTGATATTGCGATACCGAGTTCTTGGTATCGCAATATCATTGATTATTTCAAAATGAAGGTTTAAATTGTCAATTGGCATCACGATATCCAACCCCGATATCATGATACCCATGTCGGGTCACACGAAATACCAATTTGGGTATCGTGATTGTGTGCTTGGCCTTTTTACCCTTCACATTTCACCCTAAAACCTCCCCAAGTTCCTTCGTTTCAAACCCAAACAACCTCCAAACACTCTCCCCTCTTCATCTTTTCCCTCAAATCCTCTTAAATCCCACGGCTGAAAGTTTTTGCTAGTTATCTATTTTTCTTTGTAGGTTTCTTCCTTGATCGTTTCGGTAGCATTGGAGCTTCATCATTGCAATTGATTCATCATTTCCATTAACAACATTCCACGGCTAAAAGTTCTCTTTTATTTACTTAATTTAAAGCCTTTTTTATTTTTGTTTTAGTTGTTTTATTTTATTTAATTTCTTGTTTTGTTTTGTTTGCATTGTTGTTTTGAATGCAGTTAGTTGGTTAGTGTGCAATTTTATTTTGCTAATTATCTGTTTAAATTGCAACATTTTCCAAAAATTCCCCTGAAACAATAAAAACAATTTTGATCCCAAACCACCCTGGCCTTGTCGTCGAAATTTGATGGTAATAAATTTGCACAAAAAGAGGCTGCAGACTTTTATCAAATGGCTCAAGGATGAACATTCATCCCTGAACATGGTTTTGATCTGGCTTCTTCATTTGATGATAAAGTTTGGGGTCTTGCCCATTTTCACAAATGGGACAATTTCTATTAACTACCTAAGGTGCCTGTCATAACACCTCTCGCACTTCATTTTAAAAATTGCTTGTCGAGATCGGATGTACGTTAGGCATACTAACATTGATATTTCTTCCTCTTCAATTTGCGATTATTATGGCGCCCCATTCTACGAGAAGGATGATCTATCATCACTTTGTTTAAATTATTTTACTAATTTAGATATGAATGCCATTCTGAACTACCTTATAGAAGGTAGAGGTGAGTGGAAATGAGAGGCAGGAATGGGGAAACCCTCTCTTTTAAACAAACAATTATGTTTCATGTTTCTAAGCTTTGGATGCAATTTATATGTACACATGTTTGCCCAATACTTGACACTAATCATGTAAATGTCTTTCGAGCGATATTGTTGTTCTCTATATTGCAGCAGAAATGAATTTGTATAAGTCGGTGGATCTCCCAAAAAATGAGATGATGTATTGTTAGAGGTAAGGTAGGGGTTTATTTCCCACATCTAGTCACTGTTTTGTGTCGTAGGGCTGGTTTAGAGATGGAACCCACCGAGTAAAGCCATCACTCTATACAAAACATTATAGACAATTCCATGCTCCAAAAATTTCAAGAACTGCATCAAAAGCAGATTCATGAGTGAAATCGAGGTGCAAGCATATGATGAAAATGCCCCGACCCCGAAAAAGAAAACAACCAAAAGACATAATGTGGAAACAGAAGCTGTTCAAAGAGATGTGTCGCTACAATCAAATGCTAGGGGCAATGAAACCCTTCCTAGATAGATTGGTAGTGAACCAAGCCATATAGGGTCCGCAGTGGCCAGAACAATCGAGCGATTCATCCACGAGCAATGAGGAGGAAGCGAGAGAGGAAGCTGATAAGGTTGACGAAGCCACCAAGGATGATGAGTCATACTAGGATGAATCTGAAGAGGTGTTTGCACCCATGCGGCCCTCCAGAAAGGTTGTTGTCATGCGAGAACCTAATGAGCAGTCTAGTCAATGATGGAATCCGAAACTTTCCATAAGGGGCAAGGGGAAAGGGATTGCGGACTCGTACTACGTTTCGAGAGATGATCAGTAGTTACATGCTTACACATTTTTAGTTTTATTTTTTTATTTATGCGTTATGTAAACTAATTTAACAACTGAACTAGTTTTGGATTGCTTCTGGTTTGTCTTTATTTTTATTATTTAATTATTTTTTATTTCTTTTGTTTTTGTTTGGTTGTTTTCTCATGTGTAGCCACTCAACCTAGAAGCTACACTACATTTTTGAGCATTCAACGAAGAGGTGGACGACCCTAGCTAGTCTGATGTTTCATCTAGGGAATTCGGTAACCTCTTAATCTTTAGTTATGAACACATTGGGGATGAAACACCCCACACCTGGCCCACGAGAATGGACCGGATCTGGTATGTTCCTAAAGTGAACCGCTTTCAAAATCATTTTCGATACTTAGAGAAAATTGTAAAATTTTTGGAAAAATATTATTTTGATTTGGGCTTAGATTGGAAACCCATTTATTTAATCTTGTAAGCCCGTTTAATTAAATACATCCAATATAGTTCTTAGCATGTAACTTAACAGTAAGCAACATAAAAAAAAATAATCCACTGGGCCTTAAGGCCTTATTACATCAAGTGAAACCCAAAATAGAATAAAAGTAACTAAAAATGAAATTAAGTCCAAAATAAATGAAATTTTCGCATGTAGCATGGCCACCTCGTGGTCCACCGGCCCGTCAAATCCGCTCATCACCGAAAATAATTCCCACAATGGGGTGAGTCAACAGACTCAATGTGCACACAATACTAACATTCAATAAATCAGGCATTCATGTTTAAATCATCAAGTCCATATAATAATGAAATTATGATGCAACCCAAACCCAATCCTAATTAGCCATCCACTACACTCCCGTACCAACCTTGTACACCGTGGGGACTACTAAGTCAACCCTCCATCCGCTACTCTCCATCAAAGGCATTACGCCCATATCGTTGTGTCATTAGACACTATAATCAAATTATACGTTGTGTCTTTAGACACTATTGTAACCGGTTACCAAAATTTCGCAATGTGACCGTAGTCAACATATTTAGTTGGTGAGACCAAGTCAACACCTTCATTGGTGAGACCAAGTCAACACTGTTCTCCCTCTTTCACATAAATCCGAATGCCCCAAAACATATATATTGCATAACTTAATTTCATGTTCATATTCATATATTCGCATGTTATTAAATAACATTTTCACAATCCTATCGAGTAGGAAGCGTGCACAGGTACTTTTTGCCACATTTGTGGTACATAGCCACATTCACAATATTATTCATATCATATATTAAAATATTTAGCCATATAATATCGAAGGATAGTAAGGGTACACACTGTTTAAGCAATAGATTTCTTGAGACCTTGAGAATCCCGATCTAATTTTTCTAGATCTATTAATTCCTATATTCGCCCACCAAATAAAATACATTAATAAACCCTTTTTGCTTAAAACAAAACCAAATCCTAGTAGGATTTGTAAAAAGATACTCACCTTTGCCGATTTGGTGTTTATACAAATCCCGAAAGTTTGGTTTTTCCTCTACTTGATATTCGGCCAACCTTGTAGTTTAATATGGTTAGTTTTTCGGCTTTTCAAAAATTAAGGAATTGATTTAGATACTCTCACAACCATTGGCTGAATATTTTAGAGGCTTACCTTATAGATTCCGAATCCCAAAAGTTCCCTTTTTGTCTTGATTATCTGTCGAAAATCCTAAAGTTCATATGTTAGATCGATCTAACTTTAGTAAGTTGTAATTGGCCTTTGGCGAATGTATCTTACCTTAATTTTCCTCGAATCAAATCCGAAACTCCTCCTCGACATTCGACCATAGACATAAGAGAGGTTATTTTTTAAACCTTGTTTAAGCGATTTAAAGGAACAAGAATCAAGTGTCTTTACCTAAAATCCTTGATCTTTGTATTCGTAGTTGTGGAAACTTGAGATCCCTTGTATATTCGGCCATGATAAAAAGAATGGGGATTAGGCCTTTTACTTTGGAAACTAGAAAAGAAAGAAAGAAAATTGAACGGCTAATCCTTACCTTGATGTCTTTAATCACTTGTTTTCTTGTCTTGAGTTCTTGAGATCCGCTATGGAGATTTAACCGAGATTGGAAGAGAAAGGTTTTGACTAGGCAATGGCAAAGGAAAGGAAAAGAAAAGATGGAGTCCTTGCTTAGGGAAATTTCGGCAAAGAGAGGGGAAGAGAGCAAAATTTCTAAAAAGAGTGAATGAGAGAAAAGTCTCACTTTTCCTCTTTTAAGCGAAATTGCTAGACCCGAGTCCAAAACTTGGCCACTACTCTCCCAAGTGATAATTTTAATCTCCATTAATTATCACTTAATTAAATTAAAAAGTCTTTAATCCATCCTTTAATTCCTCATTTATCTTAGTAGAATAAATCCTTTATTTATCACTTTAATTTGACAAGTTTTAATAAAAATAAAACTCTCTTCTTTTTAGCAACCAAGTGCCGTCCACCCCTAGCCTTGGGAAGCAAAATTAAACCTTCAATAATTGCTTTCCAAGTGACTCGAACTCAGGCCATTCCCATAAACCCTAAGTGACACTTCAGGCCACTTTTCCAAGCTCGATTGTATGTCAAAATTCACCAACTTTTTCTTTTAAGGCCCTCTTGCCCTTATTTCCTATTTTGGGCTTTAAAATTTGTCATTCCGGCCTTATTTCTAGGTTTCCTAAAATTTTCGCGCGGCTCTGTAACTTGCCATTTTTCTTACATATCCAAGTTTCCTAAAATGTTCAGCTTTCCAAAATGTTTAGGTTTCCAAAATGTTTAGGTTTCCAAAATGTTTAGGTTTCCAAAATGTTTAGGTTTCCAAAATGTTTAGGTTTCCAAAAATGTCTAAGTTTCCAAAAATGTCCATTTCCATTTCCATTTCCATTTCCATTTTCATTTCCATTTTCATGCATTTCTAGGTTTCCAAAAGTATCAAAAATTTATTCATAGTACTTGAAACTTGTCATTTCATACAATTGAAATGGAAATGCATAGGCCCTATTCAGGATGTTACAGTTTTACCCCCCTTAAACAAAATTTCGTCCCCGAAATTTCCTAACTAAAATAGTTGAGGGTATTGCTATCTCATCGCCTCTTCTGGCTCCCACGAAGCTTCTTCCGTTCCATGATTGCGCCATAGCACTTTGACTAGAGGAACTGTCTTCTTTCGTAGTACTTTCACATCATGTTCCAAGATCCGAATCGGTTCTTCCTCATAGGATAAGTCTGGCCTTAGTTCCACCTCTTCAACCGGTACCACATGAGATGGATCCGATCGATAGCGACGTAACATGGACACATGAAATCGTCATGCATCTGCTGCAATTCGTGGCAACTCTAATTGGTATGCCATTGCCCAACGCGCTTGATGCTTGATAAGGCCCTATAAATCTTGGGCTTAGCTTCCTTTGCCAAATCTCATTACCTTCTTCCAAGGTGAGACTTTCAGAACACTTGATCTCCCACTTCAAACTCTATTTCCTTCCGCTTAAGGTCTGCGTCGACTTTTGCCTATCGAGGCTTCCTTCAACCGTGCAGAATTACCTCAACCTTCTCTTGGTTTACGCCACCAACTCGGACCCAAAACTCTGCGTTCTCTAACTCGGTCCAACAAGTAGGTGTTCTACACTTCCTTCCATACAATGCTTCGTATGGTGACATCCGAATCTTTGGCTCGATAGCTATTGTTGTAGGCGAATTCACTAAAGGCAAGTAATCTTCCCAACTTCCTCGAAAATCCATTACACGACCTCTCAACATATCCTCTAACACTTGTATAACCTGTTCGGATGCCCTGTCGATTGTGGATGAAAAGTAGTGAAGTCTAGCTTAGTGCCTAAAGCTTGATGAAGTGCTTTCCAAAATCGAGACGTAAACCTTGGGTCTCTATCGGAGATGATCGACATTGGTACTCCATGTAATCTCACAATTTTACGCCACATACAACTTAGCCAACTTCAAGAGAATAATCCATTACATTTGGGATAAAGTGTGCGGACTTGGTCAAACGGTCCACTATCACCCATACCGAGTCCTTCTTAGTAGGCGTAAGGGAAGCCCACTAACTGAAATCCATGGTAATTCTCTCCCACTTCCATTGGGGAATCTCGATTGGTTGAAGCAATCTGATGGGACTTGGTGTTCACCTTAACTTGTCGACACGTCAAACATTTCCCCACAAATTCGGTCCACTTCTCGCTTGGTCGGACCACCAAAATTGTTCCTTAGATCTCTATACTGACTTGATGCCTCGGGATGCATAGCACAAGGGCTACCATGCGCTTCCCAAGAATCCTTTGTCTCAACTCCTTATTCTTGACATCTGAGACTTTACCCTTGTAGCATAATACTCCTTCATTGTTGACATCATAATCCTCTAATCCCCTTCTTTGTACTTGCGCAACTTAGTACTTAAGTCATTATCGATACTGTCCCTCCTTCACTTCTTTTAGCCATGTGGGCACGACTTGCAACTCGCTTACAGGCTTCCATCATCATCTGAGACTTATATGAGCGAACAAAGCCCGTAGATCCGATACAACCTTCCGACTTAGGGCATCGTCTACTACATTCGCCTTGCGGATGATACTCTATTGAGCAGTCGTAGTCCTTTAACAATTCCACCCACCTTCGTTGCCTCAAGTTCAACTCCTTCGAGTTAATAAATACTTAAGGCTCTTGTGGTGCAATGTAGATAATCGACCTTTCTCCATAAAGGTAGTGCCTCCAAACCTTAAGGGTGAAAACCACCGCTGCTAGCTCTAAGTCATGAGTTGGGTAGTTCAAATCATGAGGCCTTAGCTGCCATGACGCATAGCGACTACTTTGCCCTCTTACATTAACACACACCTAACCCGTGTCGACGCATCACAAGACACCACAAATTCTTTTCACCGCCTCCATTGAATTAACACTGGAGCCTCTGTCAAGCACTTCTTAAGCTTTTCAAAGCTCTCTTCGCTTAGTAGTCCATTCAAAGGTACTTCCTTCCTTAGTAACTTGGTTAAAGCGCGGCTATTGGCGAGAATCCTTCCACGAACCTTCGTAATAGCTTTGCCGGCCTAAGAAACTTGATTTCAGCCACGGACCTAGGTGGTTTCCAATCCAACAACGCTTGATCTTCCTAGGATCCACTCTTATTCCTTCTGGGATATCACATGTCCTAGAATGCCACCTCCTTAACCAAAATTCGCACTTGCTGAATTTGGCATGAGCTTTTTTCCCTTAACACTTCCAACACGACTCGGAGATGCTCATCATGCTCCTCCTCCGACTTGAATACACCAAAATGTCATCGATGAACACCACGACAAATCTATCCAAGTAGGGTTGAAAACCCGATTCATCATATCCATGAGCGCACCGGGCGTTACGTCCCAAACGGCATCACCACAAACTCGAAGTGACCATATCTTGTCCTAAAAGCGGTCTTATGGATATCGGCCTCCTTCACCTTCAATGATGGTATCTCAACCGTAAATCGATCTTGAAAACATCTGCGGCTCCAAATGATCAAACAAGTCATCGATCCTTGGCAAGGGATACTTGTTCTTGATGGTCGACTTATTTAATCGACGGTAGTCTATGCACATACGCATAGTTCCGTCCTTCTTCTTCTAAATAAGACCGGTGCTCCCGGAGACACACTGGGTCGGATGAACCCACGGTCCAACAGTTCTTGTATCTGAGCCTTGAGCTCCACTAACTCCTTTGGTGCCATTCGGTATGGAGCAATTGACACAGGAGCCGTCCCCGGTAGCAAATCAATCCCAAATTCCACCTCCACATGCAGGGGTATTCCGATAACTCCTCTGGAAACACATCTACGAAGTCCCTTACCGTCCTAACTCCATTAACACCTTCCTCCTTTCCACCTATCGTACTTACAAAGGCTAAGAATGCTTTGCAACCTTTCTTAACCATCTTCTCTGCCTTCAGTGCCGAAACTACATTAGATAAATAGTTTCTCCTTTCTCCGATCATTATTACCACTTCATCCTCCGGGGTTCTTAGTTCCATACATTTAGCCGCACAATCTAACACGGCTTGGTGTTCTACTAACCAATCCATTCCGAGTATAAGCTCAAACTCTCAGAAGGGTAACTCCATTAAGTCCGCTCAAAGCTCACTCCACTGAATCTCTAGGGTACATTCCGAAGATCTTGTCTACCACTATAGTTTGGCCTAATGGGCTTACTACGGTCATCTGCTCTGTCGAGAGTTCGAGTCTAGGCCTAATGTTTTTACTACACTACTTGCAACATAGGAATGGGTCGAGCCCACATCAATCAAAGCAAAGTAGGGTTTGTCAAAAATAAAGAACGTACCGGTTATTACGTCCGGCGCATCTCCATCTTCCCTTCGGCGAACCGCATAAACCAAACCGGTTGTCTTGCATCGATATTAGCATTAGTACCTCGACCACATGTGTCACGGCCTCTGCACTGCACCACTACCACAGTTACTCGAACCACGACCCGTTGAGGTCAGCTGTCGCCTCTACCTGGTCAGCTAGCATTCGAACTCTTGGTGGCTCTCGTCGATTGTTTGGGGCAATCCTTAAACATATGGTCCTTGGACCCACACCTAAGACATGCTCCTATCTTTTTCCAACACTCCCTAGATGCCTCTTTCCACAATACTCACAAGGACGAATCACGCACTTTGTACCGACTTGTTGATTAGTGGCCCATCAACCCTAGGCCTTTTGTAACCCTTTCCAGACGACCCAAACCCTCTTTTGGCCTTATTCTTATCCACGGTTTGCTTAGTAGCATCTTTAATCCCTTCGCCACCTTGGCCTTTTCAACCAAAACGAGAGAATTCCCGCTCACGATGTGGTGCTATTAATGATCTTAAATCATCTCTCGGCCCGTCCTCAAAGCGGACACGGCGTTCATGCTCGATTGCCACTACCCTCGAGCATAGCGGCTCAACCTCGAAATTCGCCTCATATTCTGCGACGGACTTACTCCCTTGTACTAACCCTAGAAAAGCCTTCCTCTGCTCATCATATACCGGTTCCCACATACTTCTTCCGAAGGCCTCTTTAACATACTCCCGGTCAAATTTTCATTGTGGTACCTTCACAAGCAATCAACCACCAGCGATCACGCTTCATCGCGTAACGCCCACCATCCCTTTCAACTTTTCCTCTGAGTCGATCAAGCTCATCCATGATACGCTCCGTTGCTTCTAACCAAGATTTTCGGTGTCTTTGGGTGCCACATTGGATACTCCTCGAAACATTTTCGCTCCATTAGCTCGGAGCCGTTCAGGTACCGACTTTTGATTTCCTCCATTTCCTCCTACACCGGCCACCAATTCCAAAACTCGCAGAACAGCCTGCGACACAGCCTCTTCCCCCGTCTGAGCCTGCTGCTCAACATTAACAGCTGGGGGTGGTGGTGGCGGTGGCATCTCATTGTCGGACCCTTGACCCGACTTAATGGGTTCCGACACGGTCATCCTTCCTCTTCCTCGACCACGACGACCACGTCCTCTAGAGCTCATTTTCTAACGTCGAGATCTGATTAAGAAATTTTATGGATTAGTCAATGTTCCACTTATTTATCAGCGAAGAAGTTTTATGAGAAGGGATTTTAGAGTGGTTCTTTCGTATCATACAAACACACATTCTTTTCCATTCTTCCATTCATTCATCAAACAAGTATGAACTTCCGTTCATTCAGAGAAACGTTATAGTTTTTGTTGTTTGTTGTTGTTTTCCACTACCCGGGGGTATTTTCATAATTTTATCCTACAGGGTATTTTCATAATTTTTCAGAGAAAACATTTCTTGGGGTTTTTGTCAAAAGTTATTTTATTTTTTTTGAAAATTTTGAAGTCTAGGGGTGATTTGAAAAATTTTGAAATCCGGGGGTATTTTGGTAATTTTTCACAAATCGGAGTAAATTTGTAAAATTTTATAGATTTAGCGTATTTCAAAAGTTGTAAAACTTTGAGGGTTCTTTTCGAAAATTGTTCCTTCAAAAATGGGGATATTGCAAAAATTTTGGAAATTAGGGTCATTTTGGTAATTTTGTAAGTTAGGGGCAATTTTGTAATTTTTCCAAAATCACGGTATTTTGATGTTTTACAAATTAGGGTTTTGAATGTTTATGAAATGTTGAAATTTTGGTAAAGTTTGTTGAGTAGTTGAATATTTTATAAACCAAGGCGTTTTGGTAATTTCACCCTAAGGGCATTTTGTAATTTTAAATAAATCGGGAGTTTTTGAAAAATGTTGTAAAATAATTTCCTCGATTTAAAAGAAAAGTTTTAAAAGTTTGAAAAAACTAGGGTTTGTTGTTTTGTTCTCTCTTCTTTTTTTTTTTTTTTAAACATGGCTAGTTCCCTTTCGGGTTTTAGTCATTATGTTTAGCCTATGACCGAGCCCTCTTGGTCAGGGTGAACCAAAGCTACGCTCCAGGCAAGATTCGTGTGGAGAGGAGGTGAGTCACGCGATTGCTTAAATACCAAGCTCCCACCAAACCATTCCTAGACATGCTGTGAGAGGTTGCCACACCACCGAGCCTTCGAGTTATGGTGAATCGAGCTACGCACTGGGTAGGATTCTGCGAAGAGAGGTGAGTCACTAGGACTGCTTAAATACCAAACTCTTAGGATCCACTCCTAGACATGCGTACAAGGGTTACCACACCACTAGCTCGATGACTTAGCCATAGGTTGGTTCGATTGCATTAAGTCTTATGTGTTACGTTTGAGTAGTCTAATCCTAGGGTTCAGTTCCTATTATTCTATTCTCGTTCCATGCCTTTTCTACCCTTATATAAATCACGAATCACACATATAGTTAGGGGTACTTACGGTGGATCATGGGTTGGAGACTTAGGGGCCATGCCAAAAGCTCGCTTAAAAGAAAATCATTTGGCTCGCTTTGAAAGCGTTTTGGGCCTTAGCCCACGTAGAAGTTTAAAGCGGGCTCGATACCAAATTGAAACACCCACACCCTACCCACGAGAATGGACCGGATCTGGTATGTTCCTAAAGTGAACCGCTTTCAAAATCATTTTCGATACTTAGAGAAAATTGTAAAATTTTTGGAAAACTATTATTTTGATTTGGGCTTAGATTGGAAACCCATTTATTTAATCTTGTAAGCCCGTTTAATTAAATACATCCAATATAGTTCTTAGCATGTAACTTAACAGTAAGCAACATAAAAAAAAATAATCCACTGGGCCTTAAGGCCTTATTACATCAAGTGAAACCCAAGATAGAATAAAAGTAACTAAAAATAAAATTAAGTCCAAAATAAATGAAATTTTCGCATGTAGCATGGCCACCTCATGGTCCACCTACCCCGGTCAAAACTTGCTCATCACCGAAAATAATTCCCACAATGGGGTGAGTCAACAGACTCAATGTGCACACAATACTAACATTCAATAAATCGGGCATTCATGTTTAAATCATCAAGTCCATATAATAATGAAATTATGATGCAACCCAAACCCAATCCTAATTAGCCATCCACTACACTCCCTCGTACCAACTTTGTACAGTGGGGACTACTAAGTCAACCCTCCATCCGCTACTCTCCATCAAAGGCATTCGCCCATATCGTTGTGTCATTAGACACTATAATCAAATTATCGTTGTGTCTTTAGACACTATTGTAACCGGTTACCAAAATTTCGCAATGTGACCGTAGTCAACATATTTAGTTGGTGAGACCAAGTCAACACCTTCGTTGGTGAGACCAAAGTCAACACTGTTCTTCCCCTTTCACATAAATCCGAATGCCCCAAAACATATATATTGCATAACTTAATTTCATGTTCATATTCATATATTCGCATGTTATTAAATAACATTTTCACAATCCTATCGAGTAGGAAGCGTGCACTGGTACTTTTTGCCACATTTGTGGTGCATAGCCACATTCACAATATTATTCATATCATATATTAAAATATTTAGCCATATAATATCGAAGGATAGTAAGGGTACACACTGTTTAACAATAGATTTCTTGAGACCTTGAGAATCCGATCTAATTTTTCTAGATCTATTAATTCCTATATTCGCCCACCAAATAAAATACATTAATAAACCCTTTTTGCTTAAAACAAAACCAAATCCTAGTAGGATTTGTAAAAAGATACTCACCTTTGCCGATTTGTTTGTTTATACAAATCCGAAAGTTTGGTTTTCCTCTACTTGATATTCGCCAACCTTGTAGTTTAATATGGTTAGTTTTTCGCTTTTCAAAAATTAAGGAATTGATTTAGATACTCTCACAACCATTGGCGAATATTTTAGAGGCTTACCTTATAGATTTCGAATCCGAAAGTTCCTTTTTGTCTTGATTATCCGTCGAAAATCCTAAAGTTCATATGTTAGATCCGATCTAACTTTAGTAAGTTGTAATTGGCCTTTGGCGAATGTATCTTACCTTAATTTTCCTCGAATCAAATCCCAAAACTCCTCCTCGACATTCGACCATAGACATAAGAGAGGTTATTTTCTTAAACCTTGATTAAACGATTTAAAGGAACAAGAATCAAGTGTCTTTACCTAAAATCCTTGATCTTTGTATTCGGTGAGTTGTGGAAACTTGAGATCCCTTGTATATTCGGCCATGATCAAAAAGAATGGGGATTAGGCCTTTTACTTTCGGCAACTAGAAAAGAAAGAAAGAAAATTGAGCAGCTAATCCTTACCTTGATGTCTTTAATCACTTGTTTTCTTGTCTTGAGTTCTTGAGATCCCGCTATGGAGATTTAACCGAGATTGGAAGAGAAAGGTTTGACTAGGCAATGGCAAAGGAAAGGAAAAGAAAAGATGGAGTCCTTGCTTAGGGAAATTTCGCCAAGAGAGGGGAAGAGAGAGCAAAATTTCGGCAAAGAGAGTGAATGAGAGAAAAGTCTCACTTTTCCTCTTTTAACTGAAATTGCTAGACCCAGAGTCCAAAACTTGGCCACTACTCTCCCAAGTGATAATTTTAATCTCCATTAATTATCACTTAATTAAATTAAAAAGTCTTTAATCCATCCTTTAATTCCTCATTTATCTTAGTAGAATAAATCCTTTATTTATCACTTTAATTTGACAAGTTTTAATAAAAATAAAACTCTCTTCTTTTTAGCAACCAAGTGTCGTCCACCCCTAGCCTTGGGAAGCAAAATTAAACCTTCAATAATTGCTTTCCAAGTGACTCGAACTCAGGCCATTCCCATAAACCCTAAGTGACACTTCAAGCCACTTTTCCAAGCTCGATTGTATCTCAAAATTCACCAACTTTTTCTTTTAAGGCCCTCTTGCCCTTATTTCCTATTTTGGGCTTTAAAATTTGTCATTCCGGCCTTATTTCTAGGTTTCCTAAAATTTTCGCGCGGCTCTGTAACTTGCCATTTTTCTTACATATCCAAGTTTCCTAAAATGTTCAAGTTTCCAAAATGTTCAGGTTTCCAAAATGTTCAGGTTTCCAAAATGTTTAGGTTTCCAAAATGTTTAGGTTTCCAAAATGTTTAGGTTTCCAAAATGTTTAGGTTTCCAAAAATGTCTAAGTTTCCAAAAATGTCCATTTCCATTTCCATTTTCATTTCCATTTTCATGCATTTCTAGGTTTCCAAAAGTATCAAAAATTTATTCATAGTACTTGAAACTTGTCATTTCATACAATTGAACTGGAAATGCATAGGCCCTATTCGGGATGTTACAGGGGACAATGCGTAGCTTGAGTGTGGGAACAATGTGTAGCTTGGAAAATAATTGGGCATTAGGCCATTAGTTGTAAATAGTGAATAAGTATTTCGAATTGCCAAGCATGCAAATTTTGATTAATACTAGATAAATTTGGTATTCTTAATTGTAGACTAATTAAATCGATTAATTAATTTGTATAATAGATTAGAGGTAATTACATTAAATGAAAGTGTACAGAATGTACCTTAGGATGAATGACGTGTGTAGGTCCTTGTAGATAAATAAATTGAATTGTTAATTGTTTATTTGAATAGATGTATGCATGATTGAAATTGTGTAATCTGAATAATTCGGGAAAGACCTTAGGCATTGTTTGATTTAGCCTAGAACATAAATGCCTTATGCTTTCGCTATATACCCCTAGTTCCCATATTTTGAGCCTTATTATCATTTTCTTTGAAACACCCCAAACCCGGCCCATAAGCCCTGACCGGATCTGGCATGCTTCTAAAGAAAATCCATTCAAATCTTGTTTGAAACTTTGCTAAAAACTTGTGTATTTTTGAAAACACTTGATTTGGGTTGGGCTCGAATTCAGAACCCGTGTCGATAAGGTGTTAAAAACAAATTTGATATTTATACTTAAGAAAAAATTTACTTATAACTTTAATATGACAATAATTATATCATACTAAGAACTTTAATAGCATGCATAAAAAATTTAGTATTGATGGCTCTATTACATCAAATGAAAACCCGAAATAATTCAAAAACTTGGAAATTTTAAAACTATAAAAACAAAATATAACGATCGTCAAATTGAGCATGGCCACCCCTGAGCTTCTCTCGACCCGGTCCATTACTGATCATCACCTGAAAAATAGTCCCACAAGGGGTGAGTCAAACAGACTCAATGTGTACAATCAACACTAAGTCTCAATCAGATTTAGGCATGTCAAATCATACATATTCAAATAGCATTTAAATTAAATGATACAATCTCGAACCCAAGCCTAGTTATCCATCCGCTACACGTCACCCGTACCAACCATCACACCGTGGGGACTACTAAGTCAACCCTCCATCCTCTACACACCATCGAAGGTAGTCACTGCAGTCGACGTGCTCATCGCCCTTATAAAATTCGTTGCATAGCCACCATAAATTCGTGACATAAGTCACCACATTCTTATATTGTGACAAAAGTCACCACATTCTTATAATGTGACATAAGTCACCACATTCTTATATTGGGGTATAAAACCACCAATTCACTTCCCCTTTACATATCACCCATATGCCCCATGTCATACAATTATGCATTAACCATATCATATTCCTTATTCATATTCTTATAATTTCATGTATATGCCATAGCAAAACTTATCATACTCATAGTAGGAGTAGGAAAACGTACCTGAGTACTTTGTACCATTACATGGCACCTTAACCATAATCTTACACTTTTATATTAACACATATAATAAATTAAAGCCGTAAATCCATCAAGACTTAGTGTGGGGTACACACCTGATATACTTATCGAATTTACTGAAATCCCGAAAACTCGTTCTATCGCTTTAGATCTTTAATTCCTATATCCGGCCAACCCTAACATGTTAGTAAAAAGCCATTCAGCTATAAATCCAAATCCTAGTAGGATTGTTGTAATCAAATTCTTACCTTGGTGCCGATTGGATTAAAAATCAAATCCCGAAACTTTGTGATGTTCACCCTTGCAATCGGCTAGCAACCAAATCCCTTAACTAGTTAGTTTCTGGCTTTTGAATAAATAAGAAACATAATCAAATTACTAAGTAGGCGTTCATGACTTACCTTAAATCCTTGAAATCCCAAAACCTTCCTCCTTTGTAGTCGACAATAGGCCAAATCCCGAATGACCCTTCATAGTTTCAGCCATAGAATGCTATTGGGATTAGTTTCAAACTTTCGATTAAAAGAAGTAGGAATGGAAATTGAATAATCATTCGTTCTTACCCTTAATGTTGTAGTCGACAGCAACTTTGCCTGACACCCTAAGGAGATTCAGCTTTGTAGACTAAATAGAGATCAAAAGATTTCGGCTTTTGGGATTCAATGGAGTAATCGGCTAGAGGTTCAAATGGTGATGAACTATTTGGCAATGGTGAGGGTGAAGGAGTTTTCGATTTTTAGATGAATACTTAGAGAGTTTCGGTTCAACAAAGATGAGAAAGAAAAGCTTGAGGGTTTCGGCAATGGTGGAATATAAATTTGGCTAGCACAGGGAGTATTTTGGCTTAACAAAATGAAAGAGAAGAGGAGAAATTTTACTAGAGAGTTTTGGTTTTGTCAAACAAAAGAAGGAAAAAAATAGAAGAAAACTTGCTTAGAGAATTCGGCAAAAGAAAGTATGAAGATTAGTCACCCTTTTTCCCTTTTCTACAGAAATTAGTCTACCTAGAGACCCTTATTCGGCCAAAACTTGTTCTCCTACCCTTGCCAAAATTTCTAAAGGAGTTAGACTTCATCTCAAACTCCTCTCATAGACTCCCCTTGCCGTCCAACACTTCCTCTTGTTGACGCAAAAATTAAAGCTCCATTAGCTTCCTACGCGACTCGAACCTTGGCCCATTTACCCTAGCATATGGCGTCATTTCCAGAGCCCTAAGTGGCACCTCTGGGCCACTTTTCCAAGCCCGTTTGTGTCACATTTCCTCTAATATTTCTTTTAAGGCCTTTTTGCTTAGCTTCCTCTTTTAGATTTAGAATTAAATAAATTTCTAAGGCATTTGTCTACGCACTGAGGTTCACAAAATTCATAATGCACATCCACAACACTCATAAGCATGCTATTTCATTTAATTAAGCAATTAATGCATAGGCCATAATTCGGGATATTACATTCTTGTTAAGCCTTAATACAGAAGCCTTAAGCCTAAATGATTCGAGAACTCAGCACTTTACTGTCTCTTGCACTAAAAGGTACTATATAGTGGACATCAGCCCATAGACATTGAAGGTTAGTTATAGACATTATGGTGGCTTCTTGTGTGATAAAAGAAAAAGAAGAGACTATGCAATACAACATATATAGAACCTTGCTTCAAAAAAATGTGTTAAATGAATAAAAGCAAGGTGATGGTTAAAAAATTATGAGTGAAAGAGTAGAAAAGTGTAAAATGTAAAAACGAGCTTAAATGAAATCAAAGTAGAGCTTGAAAATAAAACCTTTCATGTCATGATATTTTAACATTTTTAGTTTTGTATGTGCTAATATTGCATAACATCTTCTAAAATTTTCGATGAAATAAGGTAGGGGAGTTGTAAATAAATTGGGGACAAGTGAGAAATAATGTCATGTGCTTAACCATCCCTCGTGCTTGAAACCATTTTGAGATGAATTTTGTTTGAACTCCAAACCATGCTAAGCCTTATAACGTTACAAGCCTAGAAGACCTTTTGGGACCCGAATAATTCATTAACACAATAACTCTTGAATTGTTTGCGTTGTCCAGATGAACATGACCAATTCTTTTCAAATATCTATAAGCGATCCACATAAGTCATTTTGATGGACAACATTTGTACATATATTCATTTTTAATTTCCTCTATATTTATTAGCACTTTAACTTCTCAAACTAATTGTGTTTACATTTTGAATACCTAAGTTAGCTAGATATCACTCATAAGTTGCATGTGAGGTAATTCTCGTATAAGTTTGATGTTTTACCACTATGTGACCTAAGTGTTTTGTTTAGTCCAAGGGTCATCTTTTTGCATGTTGTGTGTGTTTGCTTAAGGACAAGAAAAGATTTAAATGAATGGGAGTTTAATTTGTTGTAATTTGATATGTCAAATTAGGCTTCCCCGTTATATTTAAAGACCTTGTTTTCGAGTGTTTTTGGGCATTTTCTATAGTTTTTAGTAGCTTTTACGTTTCAATTGAATAAGTGAAAATTGTTGAGTGGAAAGTACCAAAGAATGTTTTTGAGGTATGTAGCTTCTTGGGTTTAGCAAGATATTATCGGTGTTTTGTCAAAAACTTTTCTATTATAGCATCTCCAATGACTAAGCTGTTGCAAAAATATTTTAATTTTGTTTGGACCAATAAATGTCAAAAAAGTTTCGAGTAGTTGAAAAATATGTTGATGGAAGCTCCAGTTTTGACTCAACCTGAAATCGGGAGAGAATTTATCATTTATAGTGATGCATCCCTTTGTAGCATAGGCTGCAAAACTATCTGATACATTATTTGGAGTTGGTCGTGGTAGTCTTTGCTTTGAAGACCTAGCAACATTATTTATACGGTGAGAAATGTCATATTTTTAGCGATCCAAAAAGCTTAAAATATCTGATGACTAAAAAAGAATTGAATTTGCGTCAGAGTAGGTGGCTTGAAATTCTAAAAGATTATGATTTAGTAATTGATTATCACCCCGGGAAAGCTAATGTTGTTGTAGATGCTTTAAGTCGAAATCTTTGTTTACTCTAAAAGCTATGAATGCAAATTTAACTTTAGAATGTGATGGTTCTATTTTGGCTGAGTTGATAGTAAAGCTAGTATTTCTATAGAAAATTCTAGAAGTTTAGAAAGATGATCCAGATATGTTGTTGAGGCTTGAACTAGTGTGAAGTGGTCAGAAGACTGATTTTTGTATTGGAGTTGACAATTGTTTGTATTTTCGAAATCACTGTGTGTACCAAATGATTCTGGGTGAAAACGAAACGAGAGTTGTTAAATGAAGTTCACAATAGTGTTTACTTGATTCACCCTGAGAGTACTAAAATGTATAATGATTTGAAATAATGTTACTGGTGGCCTGGTATGAAACATGAAATAACAAAGTTTGTATCTAGATGTTTAGTTTTTCAGTAGGTGAACGCCAAATATCAGGTTCCATTAAGTTTGTTACAACCTATGATGATTTCGAAGTGGAAGTGGAAACAAATCACTATGGATTTTGTTTCATGGTTATCGTTGACTCCGAGTAGAAAAGATTCAATTTAGGTTTTAGTTGATAGATTGACGAAATCTACTCACTTTATACCTGTTAGATCCGATTATTCACTCGAGAAGTTGGAAAAGTTATATGTTGCAGAAATTGTAAGATTGCACGTTGTACCATTATTGATTATATCATACTGTAATCTAAGGTTTACCTCTAGATTTTAGGCACGAGGCTTTAGGCTCTAGATTGAATTTTAATACTACTTTCCATCCGCAAATAGATGGTCACCCTGAACAAGTAATTTAGGTTTTAGAAGATATGTTGTGGTGTTGTATTATTGAGTTTGAAGGTAGCTGGAAAAAGTATTTATCATTGGCTAAATTTTCCTATAATAATTGTTATCAATCGAGCATAAATATGGTGTCGTATGAGGCTTTATATGGTCAAAAATGTAGAAGTCCATTGTACTGGTTTGAATTAAAGGAAAGAAAACTATCTGGGGTTGATTTGGTACGAGAAGTGGAAGATAAAGTTAGAATCATTCGTGATAATTTGAAAGCTGCATCTAATCATCAAAAATCTTATACTAATTTGAACCTTGAAGATATAGAATTTTCAGGTTGTGAAAATGTGTTCCTGAAAGTCTCGCAATGGAAGAAAGTGTTGCGGTTCAGTAGGAAAGGAATGCTTAGTCCCAGATTTATCAATCCGTACAAAGTTCTAGAAAGAATCATACCGTAGAGTATCGCTTGGCATTACCTCTAGAACTTGATAGAATTCTTAATGTTTTTCATGTTTCGATGCTCTGACATTTCCATTCTGATCTGTCGCATGTATTGACCACGGATGAAATTGAGTTACAGCCTGATTTAACTTATAATGAAGAGCTTGTGAAAAATTTAGCTATGGAAGTAAAATAGTTGAGAAATAAATCTATGTCATTAGTTAAAGTTTTTGCGGCGACGACATGGTATAAAAGAAGCTACGACAGAAATGGAAGAAATTATGAAATTCCAATATCCAAACCTTTTCTCTAATAAGAATTTCGAAGACGAAAATTTCTTTAAGAGAAAGAGTTTTAATATCCCATTTTCAATTGGCGTCAGAAATGGTGGTTTTGAAACAACAGTTTTGATATGTGAGGTCACATTTTATTATTTAATTAATGTTTATGGAGTTACATTAGAGTCATATTAAATTTTGGTGAAGAAATTTTAATGTTTAGTTAGTTAATTGAGTAAAAAGGTCTAAATTGTAATAAATGTAAAAACTCATTTATTATTGAATTATGTGGTTAGAGGGATTAATTAGTAAATGTGGGAGGTTTTATAATGTAATTATGCCACTTTTAATTTGCATGGATGATTAAAGCATAAAATAGGATGAAAATGTATGAATAATTAAAGGGTAATTTGGTAATTTAATAAAAATAAGTTAGTATATTAAAACAAAAGTAAAATTTCATCTTCTTTGGTGAGTCTTGACCAAAATTGAAAAGGAGAAAAACACCATTGAAGGTGGTAGGTTCGACCATCACATTTTCTTTGCATTTAAGTGATTTTCCAACCCATTTCTTGTAATTATTTTTTTTTTAGATCCTTACAACTAGGTCCAACTAACCCGTACATTCGTTTTTGAAACTATTAAAGATTTTGGATTGTGCCATTTATGAATTCTTGTTATTTTTTGTGTTAAATGATGAAATTGAGCAATTAGTTGTTGGTTTGAATTAGTTTATTAAGTAATTTTTGATAGTTTTGGTCAAATGGAATTTTTAAAATTGTGGAAAATTTGGACAGTTCTAGTATAGGATGAAATTCAGTTAGTATGGGAAGTTGTGGAATTTTGGTAAATTTGAAATTTTGAGTTTAGGGACTAATTTGTGATAAATGTAAAAGTTTAGGGAAAATATGTAAATAATAAAAACTTAAGGGTCTCATGTATTGAATTCAGTTTGAAATGTATGTGAATTTCATAAATTTAATTTAATTACTATATAGATCAAGAACCTAATAAAAAGACAATAAGCGAGGAAAGGGAAAGCTCAAAATGTTTTAATAAGTAGATATATGTTTCTTATAATTATATCATTGTTTTCTAGTTCATTGTATATTTATGTGGAATTTTATTAGTTACCTATATATTATTGAATGTTGCATAAAGTACATAAGAGAATTAAAAAAATTGGTGGTAGTAATTCTTGTGATTGCATGTTATCGACATGAATATATTGATTTTATAGTATGTGTACAGAAATGATGAAGTGCTTCTGAATGATAAATATGTATAAAGGTAACGAATTTACGTATAATGCCCTGTTGAACATAGTAAACACTTATGATATGATTGGCATGCCAATAGGGTTAGTATATGCGCTTGTACGGGATTGCACTTCGGTGCCTCTATTTGCACTTCAGTGCCTCTGTATATGCTTCGTTGTCTCTGTTTGCAATACGGTACCTCTGATTGCACATTTGTACCTCTATTTTCACTTCGGTCCCTGTTACATATTTATGATGCCTCTGATGTGATGTAGTTACCTGAGTATCTGAGTCAAATTACTTAGTTCAACTTATTATGTGCTTAAATGATATTGTATATTCTTGGCTATGAATTCTTTGAATTACAATTTATTATGTGCTTAAATGATATTGTATATTCTTGGTAGTAGTAAATGAAAAATGTTTCAATGAATTTAATGTTTACATGTGTACATAGCCAGATTGAGGAAACATTGTTTTTTGTTGTAGTGTTGTTTTAGAAAAATAGTTTGCTTTGAAAGTTTATTTTTTGCTCTTCTTTAAAAAAATTTTCATCTTGATGTTAAACTAATGCTTGAGTTTATGGTAAAACAAAGGCATGAAAGGTTTTAATGCAAGTAATTTTGGAATCTTAGTTGCCTTTTGTTTTGTGTATCATTTTGATTTGTTTTCCTCTCCAGAAAATGGTTCCTTTGAAGACAACTTCATTTTGTTGAAAACAAAATACCACTTTCTTTCTCTCATTTGTCTTTTGAACCAAACTACATTTTTGTTCTTTGGTAAAGTTTGTGGTGACCAAATATCATTTCTTCTATCTCTTTTTCTTCCATTTTCTAAACTTTGGCGAATCTCTTACACCATTATCTTTCATTTACTACTTTTCTTTTTCAAAACCGAATCCCTATTTCTCCTTTCTTCTTAATAATTTCTTTATTGGCCTAATATACTCCTTTGGGTGTGCCAAACTCTCTTCTTCCAGTTAGAAGTATCTTGGCGAATATTGAAGGTGGTAAGGATTTATTTTAAGGATTATTCTTTTGATTATTCTAAAGTCAAGGCTATTATTTTTAATGGTTGCCGATTGTAGGAAGTGAAGCGATTCTGCATCTGGTTGTCGTAGTTAGTACTCGGCGATTAGGTGAGGTTTCGTTCATATGATAACCCGTAGAATTATTTGGTTTGGCCAATAGTCCATGTCCCTAACTCTTGTGTTTGGCGAATATAGGAGCAAGAAATCTTGTGTGGCCAATTGACTCTTTGAGGATTAGGACTATCGTTGGTGAAAGGTGTGTACATACACACCTTATAACTATTTAATATGCTAAGTGTTATATGTATGCTTAATCGGTTTGTGTAGATTCGGATGTAATACTTTCATGATATAGACAAGGATTTGGGTAAGTCTTTGTTGCTATGAGCTTTCTTTTGATGCTTTTGGGAAGCATGGCATATTTGGTATATGTGGCTCATAATATATGGCTCATGATAGATCTGTTGGATATTGATTAATAAATCTATTGGCATGACAATTGTTAATTAAATATTATTGATTCATGTGGGATTAAATGAGTGGAGGGGCGGTGATATTCGTGGTTTATTTTATTACACGTTGTTTTGGTAACACATTGTGACTACGGTCACCGAGAGGTTTGGTACCTCCAGAGGTTTGGCACCTCATAGCGCCTCGTCCCTCGTGGCTTAGCACCACCGTGGGTTGGCCCCACTTTGAGATATGGGATTGACGCCATGATTTGGTATCACACGATGGGTTGGCCCCATCATTCGATTTGTGTCTTCTGGACACCGAGATTTGGTATCTCCAAGTGATTTGGTATCACATATGTGACTTTAAGTCACCAGGTGGTTTGGCACCACCGTGGTTTGGTACCACACGGTAGAGAAAGGTGTTTGGATGGCTAGGTTGGGTGCATATTAAACTTTTGCATGTTAATTGGTTATGACTTGTGTATGTGTTGCACTAAACCGGGAAGGATTACATTGAGTCTTGGTGACTCACCTTCTCCTTTAAATTTTCAGTGACTCATAGATCGCGGATAAGGAGCCTAAGAACTCGAGGTGGCCATACAAAGGAACATTTGGATTAAATGATTTATGAACTACTTTTATTTTATTGTTGGTTATTTTGCTTAAATTGTAATAAGGCCTACTAGGATTATATTTTGGTTATTTTATCTGCTTTTGGATAATTTGTTTAATAACTTAATGACTTGAAAATGGATACACATGTTTTCTCAAATTAATACGCAAAAAATGTTTTATTGTGCCATCAGTACACTTGAATCAGAATAACCCCTGACCTAATAAATTATTAAACCAAAACAATATCTTTTATCAAAATTTAAAATGGCTTAAAGGATTTTTCAAAATGTTTTCTCTAGCCTACCAAATTTGGTCATAACGTTTGGGCCGGGTTTGGGGTGTTACAATTGGTATCGAGCCCACTCAAAGCTCTATTGTGGGGGCCCAAGGCCCAAAAATATTTTTAGTAGCCTATTTGAAATATTTTGGTTTTGAATAAGCATGGCACCGAGTCTCCAAGACCAATCCGCCTGGGTAAGTACCTCTAACTTTTTGTATGGATTATTATAGAAGGGTAGGTAGGGAACGTAGTTAGTGTGATAGGTGTTGAACCTTAGGACTAGTCCACCCCAACAAAACTCATAAGACTTTAATGGCCTAATTAAAACCAACCCGTGACCAAGTCACCGAGTTAGGTGTGGTAACCTTAGTGCGCATGTCTAGGATTGGATCCGGAAGAGCTTGGTATTTAAGCAGTCCTCGTGACTCACCTCCTCTTCGTGGGATTCCTACAGTGCGTAGCTTCGGTTCACCCTAACCAAGAGGACTCGGTCATAGGCAAAACCCTAAATAAAACCCGAAAGGGACTAGTCATGTTTTAAGGAAAACTTCAGTTTTAAAATCACTAAATTATCTCTTTTAGATAGTAGGACAAATTCATCTTCGAAATTATCAAATATTCCCGGTTTAAAAAAATAAATTTACCAAAATACCCCTGGTTTTCAAAATTTCGCCATACCTTTAAATTGAAGAATTTTTCGAAAATACTCCTCAGTTTTAGAAATTACAAAATGATTTGATTTATTAAAGTTTTCAAATTTCTTCGATTTATTACAAAAATACCCTGTAGGAAAAATGACGAAAATACCCCTGGGTTAGAAACGGACAGAAATGCCCGAAGAGTGCATAGGTATGAAAGGTATTAGGGAATGGATGTACTTTTCTGTGTAAACTAGATAGAAGACTTAAAACTCTGTTTGATCGAAAGAATCTCTATTAAATTCTTTTCATAAAATTTCTTCGCGGATAACCAAGTGAAACATGTACTAATTCATAAAATTTCCTAATCAGATTAAAGTACGATAGTTAGAATGAGCTTTAGAGGACGTGGCCGTCGTGGACGCGGAAGGGGTAGGATGACCGTATCAGAACCTGTCAGGTCAGGTCAGGGATCTGAGAACGATATACCACCGCCACCACCACCCCCAACTTTTGGAGCCGAAGAGCAGGATCAGACGGGTGATGACGCAGTGTCACAAGCGATGCTGCGGGTTCTGGAAAGGGTAGCTGGAATGGGTGGAGGTGGAGGAGCTCAAATCGGTACCTGAGAGACTTCGAGCTAACGGAGCTGAATTTTTCGAGGTGTATCGGTGTGCGCCAATACTACTGAGTATTGGCTAGAATCGACCGAAAGAATCATGGATGAGATAGATTTGACAAATGAGGAGAAACTGAAAGGGGCGGTGTCGCTTCTCAAGGATGAGTCATATCGATGGTGGCTCACGGTTCGAGATAGTGCTACGGCAGACGATCTTACTTGGGAGTATTTCAAAACTGCTTATCAGAAGAAGTATGTGGGCACTAGCTACATTGATGCACAGAGGAAAGCTTTTCTGGGGTTGGTACAAGGAAATAAGTCTGTGTCAGAATATGAAGCGGAATTCTTGAGACTGAGCCGCTATGCTCAGGGAATTGTGTCAACGGAGCATGATCGGTGTGTCCGCTTTGAAGACGGACTGAGGGATGACTTGAGACTGCTGATTGCTCCACAGCAGGAGCGTGAGTTTGCTGTTTTGGTGGAAAAGGCTAAAGTAGCCGAAGGGGTCAAGGCGTCCGTGAGACAGAATTATGATAGAAACAAATAGAAAAGAGGCTTTGGATCGTCTGGATCGGGTAGTAACGCTCAGAAGAGGGCTAGGCAGGATGGGCCGAATCAGGCAGGAAGGCCCATGGCTACTAATCAGAGACCAACTCAGTGCAACCGCTGTGGGAAGTCACATTGGGGAGGATGTTGGACCGGTGAGAGGGGTTGTTTTGAATGTGGGTCTTTGGATCACCGTGTGAGGGATTGTCCACGAAAGTTGGCAAGGAATCAGCCAGAGGGTCAAGGTCGTGCTCAGTTCAGAAAGGAGGGACCAACACCGCAGAGGTCGTGGTAATGGTAGAGGTGGTAATGGCTCTAGTGGAGGTCGCGAGCAAAAGCGAGGTATTGGCAACACGGAGGCTAAGCGACTGGTTTGGTGTATACTGCGAGGCATCGTGAGAAGGGAGACGCACCGGACGTTATAATCGGTATGTTTTTAATCTTTGGTGTCCCATATACTACTTTGATAGATGTGGGTTCGACGCATTCTTACGTTGCTAGTGGCATAGTTAAGACCATGAGTTTAGTTTCTGAGACTGCTTCTAGGAGGATGACCGTGCTTAGTCCTTTAGGTTACTCTGTAGAAGTAGATAAGCTGTATAGAGATGTACCCCTAGAACTACAAGGGGTAGTGTTTGTAGTCGATCTGATGGAACTACCGTTTGAGGAGTTCGATCTGATTCTTGGGATAGATTGGTTGGTCAAGTACCAAGCAAGTTTGGATTGCGCTGCTAAGCGCATGGTTTTGAAGACGGTTGAAAGTGAAGAAGTGGTCATGATAGGTAATAGGAGAGATTATCTATCCAACGTGGTATCTATGTTGAAAGCTGTAAAGATGGTCAGGAAGGGTTGTGAGGCGCTCATAGTTCATGTGTGTGCTTTGGAAGCTAAAGAGTTTTCTATGGGGAATGTTTGAACTGTAAAGGAATATGCTGATGTATTTCCTGAAGAACTTTCGGGTTTGCATCCAGATCGGAAGTTGAATTCGGTATAGACTTGTTATCTCGAACGGCACACGTGTTCATAGCACAGATCGAATGGCACCAAAAGAATTGGTGGAATCAAGGCTCAAATTCGAAGCTCTTGGACCAAGGATTTATCCGACCAAGTATATCTCCGTAGGGAGCACCTATGCTATTTGTCAAGAAGAATGACGGTTCAATGCGGATGTGTATCGACTACCGCCAATTGAACAAGTTAACGATCAAGAACAGGTATTCGTTGCCTCGGATTGATGACTTGTTTGACCAACTGAAGGGTGCATCGGTATTCTCGAAGATAGATCTTAGGTCGGGATATCATCAACTCAAGGTGAAAGAGGTTGATGTGCACAAGATGGCATTTCGTACAAGGTATGGGCATTACGAGTTTTTGGTGATGCCATTTGGGTTGACCAATGCACCTAAAGATCCATGGACTTAATGTATAGGGTGTTTCAAAGAAGATTGGATCAATTTGTCGTGGTGTTCATAGACGACTTATTGGTTTACTCAAAGACGGAGGAGGAACATGACATGCATCTGCGATAGTTCTACAAGTACTGAGGGAGAAGCAGTTATATGCCAAATTCAGTAAGTGTGAATTTTGGCTTAGAGAGGTCACTTTCTTAGGTCACGTAGTGTCAGCAGAAAGGATTAGAGTAGATCCTCGCAAGATCGAAGCGGTGTTGGACTGGAAACCGCCTAGGTCGGTGGCAAAAATTCAAAGTTTTACGGTCCGACGGGTACTATCGGAGGTTTGTGGAAGGATTCTCTTTAATCACGGCATCGCTGACTAAGTTATTAAGAAAGGAATTCCATTTGTGTGGACGGAGAAGCAACAAGAAAGTTTTGATAAGCTAAGGAAGATTCTCGAAGCTCCTGCTCGCATACGACTGAGGCGAAAGTTGTTTACGGTTTCTTCGTGATGCGTCCCATACCGGTTTGGGATGTGTATTGATGCAAGAAGGGAAGGTAGTGGCCTATCGTCACATGCTGCTAAGACCGCATGAGGTTAACTATCCAACGCACGACTTGGAGTTAGCGGTACGTAGTCTTCGCTGAAGATATGGAGGCATTATTTGTACGGGAGAAGTCGATAGTCTACATGGATCACAAGAGTCTTAAGTATCTTTTGACTCGTAAGGATTTGAATTTGAGGCGTCGGTGGATTGAACTGTTGAAGGACTACGACTGTTTGATCGAGTATCATCCTGGTAAGGCTAACGTGGTGGCAGACGCGTTGAGCCGTAAGGTTGTATCGGATTTAAGATCGATGTTTGCTTGACTTAGTCTATTCGACGATGGGAGTCTTTTGGTAGAATTGCAAGTCAAGCCGACTTGGTTAGATCAGATTAAGGAGAAGCAGTTAGAGGATGATGGTTTGAATGATCGGAGGTTGCAAGTTCGAATGGTGGATTAGAGGATTTTAGTCTGTCCAGTGATGGAGTTTTGTACTTTAAAGGGAGAGCTTGTATGCCAAAGGATGTGGAGTTGAGACAAAGGATTCTTCGAGATGCACATAGCAGCCCATATTTTATGCATCCCGGAGGTAACAAGATGTATCAGGATTTGAGAGAGCGCTTTTGGTGGCTGTGTCTAAAGCGGAAGTAATCGAAGTTCGTGGGTAAGTGTCGGACGTGTCAACAAGTCAAAGTCGAACATCGCTTGCCATCCGGGTTACTTTAGCGGTGAAGATTCCTCGATGGAAGTGAGAGAGGATCACCATGGACTTTGTCAAGGATTACCTCTAATGTCTAGTAAGAAGGATTCAGCTTTGGGTGATTGTGGATCGTCGACTAAGTCACTCATTTCATTCCTGAAGGGTAGATTATTCGCCTGAGGTTAGCTAAGTTGTATGTGGTCGAGATAGTGAGATTACACAATGCAAATGTACCAAAGTGTCGATCATTACGCATGGAGATCCCAGATTTACGTTAAGGTTTTGGAGAGCTTTGCATCAAGCCTTGGGAACGAGATTGGACTTCAAAGATGCCTTTTCATTCGCAAACCGACGGACAATCGAGAGAGTGATTCAGATCTTAGAAGATATCTTTGAGAGGTTATGTTCGGATTTTAGTGGTAGTGGGGAGAGTATCTCTGTTGGCGGAATTCGCTTATAACAATAGTTATCAGCGAGCATTCAGATGGCTCCATATGAAGAATCAGATGGATTGAAATGCCAACTCCTACTTGTTGGACGGAGTTGGGTGAACGACAAGTTTTTGGTCCGGAGTTGGTATCTGAAACTTAAGAAAAAGTTAAGGTGATTCAGGCTAGTCTCAAGGAGGCATCTGATAGGCAGAAGTCGTATGCTGATCTTAAGCGTAAGGCGCGGAGTATGCAGTAGGAGATAAAGTCTTTTTGAAGGTGTCACCTTGGAAAAAGGTTTTGAGATTTAGGCAAAAAGGGAAGCTAAGCTCAAGGTTCATCGGCCGTATGTAATAGTGAGGCGAGTAGGACCAAGAGCTTATCACCGAATCACTCGGAGTTGAATCGATTCATAACGTCTTTCATGTGTCGATGCTTAGCGATATCGGTCGGATCCATCACACGCCAGTGCTGTGGCGTAGATTGAGGTAAACTCGGATTTATCTTTCGAGGAGGAACCAATCCAAATCTTAGATCGAGATATCAAGGTTTTGCGTAGGAAGTCAGTGCCTTTGGTGAAAGTACTATGGCGAAACCATGGTACTGAGGAAGCTACGTGGGAACCCGAGAGTGTGATGCAGCATAATACCCCACCTTTTTCGATCGTAATTTCGAGGTCGAAATTATTTTAAGGGGTAGAACGTAACATCCTAATATTGGGGTTATTTGTGATTGAATTATTTTTCTTGTGTATGAATTATTGTGATATTATTCGTAGAGTTATAAGACTAAATTAGGGTCTTGAGTATGCTCGGTTTAGTAGAGTAATTTTAGTATGGTTTATTTAATGAAGTGGATTAAGTGAGCTTAGCACTTAAGTTAATTTAAGTGTTAATTAAAGCACAAGAGGAGTAAGTGGCAAGTTGGTTAAGGAGTTTGAAAGGTGGCTTGAGGTTAGAGGTTCGAGTAGTATGTTTAGCAATTTGAAAGTTTATTTTTTGTATTTTAACATTAATGGTCGGTCAACCTATGTTTATGATAGGTTGGATTTTCATCTTTTGGTAAGTTGAATTTTGCTTAAGGAAAGCTTGAAGATAGGGATAAGAATCTTGAGTTTATGGTATTATGAAGGGACAAAGGCATGAAAGGTGGAGAATGTTTTGAAAGAAATCCTATGCCTTAATGCATGTATGTGGACATGTAAGGCTAAGGGAGTGGTCAAATTTTGGTAGGTAGCTTGGGGGATGTTGGCCAAACTTTTGTTTTATGTATCATTTTGTGTTTGTTTTCCTCTCCAAAAGCTCTTATCTTTGGCCGAATGTCTAGGGTGTTTTTAGTGCAAAATTTCTTTTGAAGACAACTTCATTTTGTTGAAAACAAAATACCACTTTCTTTCTCTCATTTGTCTTTTGAACCAAACTACATTTTTGCATATTGTGCATTTTCTTCTTTGGTAAAGTTTGTGGTGACCGAATATCATTTCTTCTATCTCTCTTTTCTTCCATTTTCTAAACTTTGCGAATCTCTTACACCATTATCTTTCATCTACTACTTTTCTTTTCTTTTCAAAACCGAATCCCCTATTTCTCTTTTCTTCTCAATAATTTCTTTATTGGCCGAATATACTCCTTTGGGTGTGCCGAAACTCTCTTCTTCCAGTTAGAAGTATCTTGGTCGAATATTGAAGGTGGTAAGGATTTATTTTAAGGGATTATTCTTTTGATTATTCTAAAGCCGAAGGCTATTATTTTTTAATGGTTGCCGATTGTACTAAGTGAAGCGATTCGCTGCATTGCTGCCGTAGTTAGTACTCGAAGGCGATTAGGTGAGGTTTCGGGTTCATATGATAACCCCGTAGAATTATTTGGTTTGGCCGAATAGTCCATGTCCCTAACTCTTGTGTTTGGCCGAATATAGAGCAAGAAATCTTGTGTGGCCAATTGACTCTTTGAGGATTAGGACTATCGTTGGTGAAAGGTGTGTACATACACACCTTATAACCGCTTAATATGCTAAGTGTTATATGTATGCTTAATCGGTTTGTGTAGATTCTGATGTAATACCATCATGATATAGAGAAGGATTTGGGTAAGTCTTTGTTGCTATGAGCTTTCTTTTGATGCTTTTGGGAAGCATGGCATATTTGGTATATATGGCTTATAATATATGGCTCATGATAGATCTGTTGGATGGAGCAATATCAAATTTTACTTAAGTTCGATATCATGCATTATCTGGTTATTATGCTTGAGTAATCCATGCATGAAAAATCCCAGAAGAAAAGTTACTAAGCCACAGGCCAGAAATAATTAAAAATTACAAACCAAAACCAATAAAGACTTAATACTACTTATTAATAATAGTCCGAGGTCATTCTCCAAATGCCGAATTCGGTCCTAATTTCGAGGTTTACATGAAAAGTTAAATGCTATTGAGGGTGAGCTTATGAAAAGCTCAATGTGAGTTTTAAACAGACATAAATATCAAATACAATGAAACATATTAGCATTAAGAGAAGAACACATAACCATAATAGGAATTTCATATCATTACATAGCCATTATCAATATCAGTGTCAAACGGTGTATGAGTGATTTGCTGTTTTATGTCACAGTAATAATGTGCAAGCTACACTATCGATGCAAGTATAGTAGATAGATGTGAGTCTGTCAATATCTATCCCATAGGGATGGTAGTCTTTTGTCTATTAATGTTGGTGTAACAACTAGATGGAAATGAGATAAATTGTGAGAATAGTTGTTGATGAAATAACTTGGAAACAATAAAATAAAATATGATAATGATAATGGGATCCCCAACATGAATCTTTAACAGAATACTAAGTGCTCACAAGGTATAAAAATATAGGTGATTGTCGAAGCAATAAAGTTTAATGTATATTTTACTCAGCGTCACTCCTCTATTTAATCCGAGACTTAAACATGCATACTAACCTTACCTTCCGATTATGGCAATATGGCACTATTAAGAACAAGTGGACTAAATTCCTCTAATCCTCAGTCAACTTTCGTTATAATTCTTGTTGGCTCAAACTGTCACTGCACTTTCCAGTGTCAGTGACTGCAATAACACTTCGAGTTAAAAAACATTCAAACCCCAAGATTAAACAATAAAAGCAAGATTGAATAAGATAACATTTAATCAAGAATTCATGTGTACTTACATACAAACAGAAAACAGAAAATAATCACCTGCATTCATAAAGAAATAAGAAAGGATCGAATGGAGAATACTATTCCTAGACAACTTGACTGAATCTCTCTATTCCCTCTTGTCTCACACTTAGGTCTTCTCATTAGAAGCTAGTCTGCATCTGGTTTTAATGTTGGCTCACTCGTGAGAGGTTTAAGCTGCCATGGCCACAAACTTCAAGATCGGATGACGAAGATGATGATCCAAAAAAAAGAAAGAAAACTCTCTTTTTCTTCTCACATCCACCTTTTATGTCCTCCTCCAACAGTACATGTGTCCTTTCCTCAAAATTATTTTGTCCTTATACGTATAGGTTGGTTATACCAGATTGGACAACTCATGCAATTTTAATTCTTATCCGGACAGTTGTTAGGTGTGGCGACAATTTTGAACACAATATAAAATTCACTTATGTAGCGACATTAATGCTAAAAGATAGCAAAATTAAGGATAAAATAGGCTAGGATTCATCAAGTTATAAAATGAAATTTACTAAACTAAAAATGCTAAAATGTATGATAAAGATAACTAAATGGGAAAAATAAAGATAACTAAATGGGAAAAATTTAACCAATATGTAAGGGGGAAAACCTATGTTCTCTCTAGTGCTATCAATGGCCATGGATCATCATTCATTCGAGTAACAACCATTAATTTCGATACCATTCAATACAACAAAATACAATACGTATCATAAATTAATAACATTCAAATATGTCGTGCACATGATGCAATGAAAAAAGGTTCCTACCCATACCATCCGCTACACACCACGAGTTCCCCAAAACCCGTCATCCAAACTCCAAAACCACCGATAACAATATTCAAAAAATTCTGTTAGTAAAAATGTAGACAAGCTGGGAGTAAAAATACGATAAATCACCATTCCCCTTAATATTCCAAGTGCAGTGCACTAACTACAAATAATGTGGAGTTAATATGCCATTGGTACTCCACAAAACTCCTCCGTCAACCAAAAAATCCCAACCCAATGCATATGCAATATGTAACACAATCTCATACATAATCATATCTTAATACTTTTCACACTCATTTGACATGCTCAGCATGTCTTCAATAATTACATACTTTTAGTAAATGGAAACGATGTTCCAATCTTTTAAATTACCATTGTGTTGGAATCAGTCAATATCATTCAATTTCACATACTTTACGGATTTTCATTGTGTATAAATAGCACCCTTTTCAGTACACAATATAAAAAATATCTCATGAGTTTAAATCATACATAAGCTTAATATCTCAACACATTATATCATTCAGTCAAACATTCTCATATATCATAACTCAATTATGCAATTACAAATTCAATCAAACATTCATACTATCAAACTAGCAATTTTGCCAACATGTCAATCATTCATACTATCAAACTAGCAATTTTGCCAACATGTCAATATTTTAAGGCTCAAAACATACCTGGTTCAATCACTCAAAAAATCAATAATTTGGCTATTAAGGCAATCCAATCAGCGAGCTAATTTATCAAATATAAATGATATTTAATATTTTCAAACAATTTTATGAGTTTAAAACCCATACTTTATTTTTTGTTTCTTCGCAGCACACTAGCGAATCTTCCAATTTTCCTTAATAATTGCTTAAATGAACCTAAACCAAAATCTAGTATAAATTCAATCAATTTAACATTAAACCAGCCTTTAAACACCCACTTATGAGTTCAAACTAATCGATGAAATTATAACTATTTTATAAATCCAAACCAAAAAGATTCTTTACTTTGTATCGATGTGAACAGTACATACAATCGTGCCTTTATGGATGATTTGGGGCATTTGGGTCAGCACCTAATTAAAAAATATACTGGAAAATCAATAGCTAATTAATGATTAAATTCCTTCATTTAATCAATTCATAACCTTTACCCAAAAACTATGTCGAAATAACAAACTAGTTATCCTTAAATGCACTTACACTTCATGATTTGTGGGATCCGATTGGCTAATTGATCAAGAACATCTCTCCCTAATTAACATGTGATTAAAGGCTGATTAGGAGGGTTCAAGAATGCAATTTAATGCTGGAAAAATATAGGTAAGACCCAAAAAACAAAATAGCCCCTTTTTTTGCACAGAGGCGCACGCACCATGTAACGCCCCAAAATTTCTATTTCGGCTTTTGTGAAATGTGAAATAAATGTGTCTATGCTTCAGAGGTTATGTGTTCTGGGTGTGTGTGAGAGGTCCCAAGTTCAAGCCTTGCATTTAGCAAATTTTTGAATTTTTCAAATTTTGGAAATTTTCTGACTTAAGCATTTTACTTGTTCAATGGGCTTATATGGAGATAATTGTAGAAACATATCAGAATGGGCCTGCTGGTCTAGTGGTTAAGTTGAGTGTGGATTTGATGGAGGTTTTGTGTTCGAACCCTAGCACAAGCGGGATTGTTAATATTTTTACGCCATTGGCTTATAGAGTTTTAGTTTTAGCAGGAAACCTAAGTAGTGGGGAGTTGGGGTAAATCTAAGTTTATTCTCTTTTTTATTTTCCCAAAAATTGCTTTTCTTTTTGTTACATTTCTATGCTTCCATCTTCCTCAATCCGTTTTCTTTTGAGTTTCTTTCTTCCCCATTTCCTTTTCGATTTCAATTCATTTCCCTTTTGGCGTAACTTCCTACTGATTTCGCTCGGTAAGTCCTATTCTATTTAATCTCGATGCTCTTGGTTAAGTGTTTGATGAGGGGTCACTTATGTTGTTTTCGATGTAGGCGAAGGGCAAGATTTTTCTAGGATTTTTGCAATGATTCAAGTGTTTGGGGTGTTGATCGACAACGGTAAGTTTTTGCACACGTTGATTAATAGTATAAGGCTTCAATTGAAAATTAAGTTCGGTTGTGATTTCTTAAATGTTATTAAGTCGGGCTCTAGAATGTCGATTTCTAGGTTTTGGAGGTCTCGAGGTTGTGTTAGCTGTGAAAATGAACTAGGTGTGTGTACCCAAAAACGTAAAAAATAGGGTTTCAACGAAAGCCAAAAACCCCACTATCGATGGTAGGACGTGTGCCCTAACACGGGGGTGTGATTGACAAGGCCAGGCCGTGCATGCAAGGCACGACTGTGTGATGGCTAGGTAGGCTATATGAGACATACGGGCCAAGGCCAATTTAGGCGTGTAGACCACACGGGTAGTCCAATGGGTGTGTGGAAATTTGGGCCAGGCCATGTGATCCACATAGGCCAAGACCAATTTGGGCGTTTGGGCCACACGGGCAGGCCACATAGGCGTGTGAGCCCATTTAACTAAAATGTGTTCTAAGGTTGCAAGGGTCACCCAAGTCGATTGTGAACCTACTGTTGGGTCGATAAGCACTACTTAGACCCTTAAATGCGTGTACTGTATCTATGATGATTATATGAATAAATACTGAACTGTACGTATAACTGATATTCATGTATTAGCATATCATATCTTGTATGTTGCATTGCATTGGGTTGGGATATTGATATTTGGAGGAAGTGTACTGAAAGGCTTTTAAGTCTATTATCTGGCAGCTCAGCTGTAATTTACTTAGAGTGTTGGATGGGTGGGTGTTTTAAACCCCACATGGAGTGTAGGGATGGAAGGAGATGGTGAGTAGAGGCTAGTTGGGTAGGACTCTAGTTACTAATTAATGTATATCTGATTTTGTTACTGTGATGGGCTTAGGCCCTAATGCATATTTGATACTAAAACTGAAATGGGCTTAGGCCCATACTGTATTTGACTGATAATCCAATGTTTGATTGTATGCGTGTCAAATTAATGATAAAAGGATTTTGAAACCAACGAGAGATTAATAGAAGATAATAAACAGAAATAGTTTTAACTTGATAGTTTTGCTTTCAAATTCGATTCCATGTGACACTGCCAAATTCGACCATATCGTTCAGGTCGGGTTTGATATATTACATTTAATGGTATTAGAGCCATGTTGCAAAACTTGACTGTGGATTTTGGGTTCTAAAATTTAGTTTTTAAAGAATTGGTTTTCAAATAATTTGAAATGATATGACTGATAATGTGGTACACCGAGTGTCCGGCACCGATCCCGTAAGTGTTCTGATAAACTGTTATAGATAGTCTGATCTGAAGCACTCTAGTTATTATATACTGAAACTGATAGAGACTATATTTGCTAAAACAAACTCTGAATTTATGATTCTGCTTTACATAAAACATCTATTAATAAATACTAAAACTGTAACTGATTAATACAATTCGTAATACAAATAAATTCGAATAGATATGAGTGCATGTGGTATCCGTAGACATGGTACTTGAGGTCGTGGTAGGGGCCGTAGAGGGGCTTGAGCTAAGTCCTCTTCTCTAGGCAGTATGCCGAATCTAGAAACGAGTGAAACACCGGTGTCACCTATCTTGAGACTGGGTCTTAAGATCTCATGGCTGGGAACGACGCATTGTCCCAGGCTATGTTAAGGATACTGGAGAGGGTCGCTAGGCCCAATCACCGATTTTGGGGTCGAGGGTCGGTTACGGAATGACTCCAGTCCAATGGATCTGAACTTTTTAGGGGTGTCACTGGAGTCGCCCTTAATGTGGCTAAGTACTGGATGGAGGCGATTGAGAGGATAATGGATGATTTAGTGTAACACCCCAAACCTGGCCTAGACGTTATGGCCGAATCTGGCGATGTCACATGATAGTGCTTTAGAAAACATAATTACAATAAAACCTCTTTTTGTTGTCTTTTGATACTTTCAGAACATGTCACTTGTTTCAATCCTTATCCATTTTCAAAACGTTATAAGTTGCGAAAGCTTTTTAAAGGAATTAATGAATTCGTGTGTATTTTGATAAAACGTTTGTTGATTTTGAAAACTCGAGTTTTCCTCCTCCTAGTCGTAGTACCATCACGTTATAAATCCCAAATTTAAAACAAAAATATGTAAAGGCCTTATGACATAAAATTTACTCAGATATAATCAAACCATAATAAAAATAAAATTATAAATAAATATCCAAAACCGTGGTCACTATCAAGTCCTTCGCTGCACCGATCCATCTACTACTGGGGATTACCTGAAAAAATTAAACAGAAAAGGGTGAGTTTTGGCAAACTCAGTGTGTAATCCCCACAAAAAACATGCACACAGTATTATATTGGAAAACAGTCATGCATTCATAGTTTGGGTCTAAGCCTATTACAGAAAGGGTGTGGACCTTAGCCCACTCAGATACAAAATCAGATATTTCCTAGGGCCTTAGCCCATTTCAGACATACTATGCAGATCAGAAAGAATAGCAGAAATACTACCAACCAGCCTCTACACACCAACTCCGTCAACCCTACACACCATGTGGGGATAAAATCAACCCACCTATCCCTACCCACCATGCTGTACCGAATACGACACATAATCAGAAAGTTGTAGCTGAGCTACCAAAAACAGGCTTAAGAGCCTTTCAGATACTTCCTCCAATTATAATCAACCCACCCCGATGCAATGCAACATACAAAATCAGGCCATGCTATTATGCAATTAAAACACATATATTCAAATATC
Source organism: Gossypium rotundifolium (assembly GCA_025506655.1). Taxonomy (NCBI): domain Eukaryota; kingdom Viridiplantae; phylum Streptophyta; class Magnoliopsida; order Malvales; family Malvaceae; genus Gossypium; species Gossypium rotundifolium. The sequence continues at coordinate 148,670,427 of CP106733.1, read as the reverse complement.
ATACTTGGTACAGAAATCAGACAGACAGAGCATTCATATAGGGATCTAAGTACCGCTTACTACCCTACGGTAGGTCCATGATCGAATTGGGCGACCCGTGCAACCTTACAGATCATTTCAAAAATTTGGGCTCACACTCCCATGTGGCATACCCGTGTGGGCCCACACGCCCATGTGGCCTACATGGCCCAAATTGGCCTTAGCCGTGTGGATCACACAGCCTGGCCCAGAATCCCACACACCCTTGTGGCCCACATGGCCCAATTGGTCGAGCCCATGTGTCGCAACGGCCTTGCTCGACCGTCACATGGCCGTGTCATTCATGCAGCCTAGCTAAATCGATCACACTCGGCGTGTGGTGACTTCTGATCTTACACACCGCCTACCACATGAGCAACTACACGCCTGCAGTGGCGCGTCTGATAAGGTTTTGGCTTTAACCGAAATATCATTTTTTGTATTTTCGAGTACACACCTGATATCGAATCGATGCTAATGCAATCCTGAGCAATCCAGAAGCTAAGATAACCAATCAAACCCAGATTAATCTGTTAAACCGATATTAAACCGAAACATCTCGTAAAAGACAACCCTTTGATTAACCAAAAACCCTTACCTTAGTACGAACAATGATGCTTATAAAACAATTGAGGCACCGATGGCAAACCTCCAACCCCTTGAATTCCCCGATCATAAATGAATTCCATTAAACCCAAAGTTACTAATCAACACAAGAATCGCACTCACCAAACTTATCGAACGTGCAACGAAACACAAAAAATACAACTGAGGAGAGACGGTCGATGAATAGGAACCAAAAATAAGGGAAGGAGAAAAGAATACGAAAAATGGCAAGGCAACAGGGTAACAACGTCAGTTCCTAGGATAAGGGTGAATTTTTTTTGCAAAAAGAAAATAACAAAAGAGATATCTCCTTTTCTAATAACCTCCAAATCTCTTTACTATCAGATTTTAATCCAACACAAACTCTTTGGATGATGATAGACAAAAATAATGCTTACGCAGGGATTCGAACTCTAGTCCCCTTGCACATTAACACTCTATTTAACCACCAGACCAGCAGGCTCATTCTACTAACTACTCACACACTTTTACTTATAAGCCTACTAACCAGAGATAGGGCTTAATTCATAAAAATACCCAAAATTTCCCAAGTTAAGGCTTGAACTTGGGACCTCTCACACACACCCAGAACACATAACCACTGAAACCAAAATTAATGAAAAATCGGGGCGTTAAAACTCTACCCTTTAAAAGAAAATTTCATCCTCAAAATTTTACCTGATCAGAAAATGTGAGGATACTGCTGACGCATCAAATCCTCCAGCTCTCAAGTGGCCTCTTCAGTGCTATGATTCCCCCATAGCACATTCACTAAGGGGCTAGATTTCCTCCGTAGAACCTTAATGTCATGCTTTAGAATCTGAACCGACTCTTCCTCAAATGTCAGATCTAGTCTAACCTTGATGTCCTCAATAGGAACAACATGCATGGGATCAGAGCGGTAGGGTCTCAACATTGAGACGTGGAACACATCATGAATGCGGTCTAACTCCGGAGGAAGCTCCAACTGATATGCAGACTGCCCCACTCATTTTAGAATATGATACGGTCCAATAAATCGAGGGCTCAGCTTACTCTTGCGACCGAACATCAAGACCTTCTTCCATGGCGAGACTTTGAGAAAAACTAAATCCCCCACAAAATACTCAATATCCTTTCTCTTCATATCAGCATAGGATTTCTACCTGTCATATGTCATTTTTAGTCGATCCCAAATTAATCACACGACCTGGCCTAGAATACCACACATCCGTGTGGGCCCACACGACCTAATTGGTCCCACACAGGTTACCACATGCCCATATGGCGTCTACAATAAGGTTTTTGGCTTTCATCAAAACCTCGTTTTCTATTTTTTGGGTACACACCTGGTATCGAATCGATGCTAATATAATTTTGAGCAATCCAAAACCTAAGATTAACCAATCAAACCCTGAATTAGTCTCTTAAACTGATATTAAATTGAAACATCTCGTAAAAGGAAAACCTTTAATTAACCAAAAACCCTTGCCTTAGCACGAACAACAATGCTTACGAAACAATTAAGGCACTGATGGCAAACCTCTAGCCCCTTGAATTCCCCCTGATCATAAAAGAGTTCCATTAAACCCAAAGTTACTAACCAACATAAGAATCCCGCTCACCAAACTTATCGAAACGTGCAACAAAACAAAAATAAAGCAACTGAGGTGAGACGGTTGATGAATAGGAACCAAAAACAAGGGAGGCAAAAAGAATAGGAAAAATGGCAGGGCAACAGGGTAACAACGTTAGTTCCTGAGAGAAGGGTGAATTCTTTTGCAAAAAGAAAATAACAAAAAGATATCGCCTTTTCTGATAACCTCCAAATCTCCTTACTATCATATTTTTAATCCAACACTCTTTGGACGATGATAGAGAAATATAATGCTTACGCAAGGATTCAAACTCTAGTCCCCTTGCACATTAAAACTCTATTTAACCACTAGACCAGTAGGCCTATTCTGTTAATTGCTCACACACTTTTACTTATAAGCATACTAACGGAGATAGGGCTTAATTCATAAAAATACCCAAAATTTTCCCAAGTTAAGGCTTGAACTTGGGACCTCACACACACACACCAGAACACATAACCACTAAAGTAGATAGATATTGTGTGCCAAAATTGCAAAAATAAAAATTAACAAAAAATCAGGGTGTTACATTTATACTATATCCCTGAGCAAAAATTGAAGGGTGCAGTCTCATTGTTTCACGATGAGGCCTATTAGTAGTGGCTGGCCGCTAAGGAAGGCACTCAACCCGATCATCTATCTTGGGAGTTCTTTAGGTCTTCCTTCTAAGGAAAGTATATGGAAGCTAGTCATGTTGATGCCAGGAGACGTGAGTTTCTGAATCGGTGGTCGAGTATGAGGCTGAATTCCTGAGGCTGAGCCATTATGCTCGAGACAAGGTGGCAGATGAGTATAAGCGGTGTGTCCGATTTGAATACGGGTTGAGAGATAATTAGAGGATGTTGATTGCTCCATAGAAGGAGCAAGAGTTTGTGGTATTAGTAGAGAAGGCGAAGATCACTGAGGATGTTAAGCATGCTGAGCTCCAAAATAGAGACCGTGAGTGGGGTAAAAACAAGAGGGATTTGAAGCCCTCGAGTTCGGTATAGAGGCCTAAGAAAAAGGCCATGACCGATGGGCCAATTAGAGTTGGGCTCTTTATTGCTCCTACTGGTTTGCAGCTATGTGGAGGTTGTGGTAGATGCAATCAGGGTGAGTGTTAGAGGAGGACTGGGGCATGTTTAAGGTGTGGGTTGTTAGAGCACTGCATTCGAGAGTGTCTGGGTTCTAGTACTACATAGCCACAGAGGGTAGTGCAGCAGCCACCAAAGGGCCGTGGTCAAGCTAGGGGTGGTAACAGTATGGGCCGTGGACAGAGAGCACCAGGCAGAGGTGTTGGTCAGACTGAGGTGAGATAGTTTGCCCTTGTTTATGTTGCTCGTCGCCGTGAGGACCGAGATGCTCCTGACGTCATTATTGGTTCGTTTCTTATTTTTGATGTACCATATCTTGCTCTAATAGACATAAGATCTACTCATTTCTACATAGTCTGTTCTGTTTCTAAAATCTGGGGTTATCGGTTGAGAGCACTACGAGTGAGGTCACCGTACTGAGTCTGTTGGGGCATTCTATTTGGGTTAATAAACTGTATAGAGATGTTCGACTAGAGGTTCAAGGATCAGTATTTCTGGCTAATCGATGGAGCTTTCACTTAGGGAGTTCGACCTGATTCTAGGTATGGACTGGTTGGTCAAGCATCGTATCCGTCTGGACTGTGCAACGAAGAGGGTCGTCTTGAGAACCGAGGAGGATAATGAGGTAGCCATGATTGGAGAATGCCGGGATTAATTGGCTAATGTGATCTCTGCACTGGTGGCTGAGAAATTGGTTCGTAAGGGGTGTGAGGCATTCTTGGCCTATGTTAGTGTTTTCGTTTATGAAGACTCTACTGTAAAGGACATCAAAACGATAAGGGATTTTTTAGATGTCTTTTTGAGGAGCTACCGGGTTTATCTCTGAATCAAAAAGTGGAATTTGGGATTGAGCTTCTTCCTAGTATAGCTCCGGTATCTATCGGCCCCTATCGAATGGCACCAAAAGAGCTTGTGGAGCTTAAGGATCAACTTCAAGAGTTGTTGGATCATGGTTTCATCCATCCGAGTGTGTCTACGTGAGGAGTATCGGTCCTGTTTGTTAAGAAGAATGATGGAACCATGAGGATGTGTATTGATTATTGGCAGTTGAATAAGTTGACTATTAAGAATAAGTATCCACTTCCGAGGATCGATGACTTATTTGATCAGTTCAGAGGGTTTTGGTATTTTCTAATATAGATCTTCGATTCTGGGTATCACCATCTTAGAGTTAAGGATGTGGATATTCATAAGACTTTTAGGACTCGTTATGGGCATTACGAGTTCCTAATTATGCCTTCTGGGTTGGTGAATGCACTAGACGCATTTATGAATCTGATGAACCTTGTATTTCAGCCCTATTTGGATCAGTTCATCATAGTATTCATCGACGACATTTTGGTATACTCTAAGACTGAAGATGTGCATGATGATCATCTTAGAGTTGTACTTTAGATTCTGCGTGAGAATTAACTCTACACTAAATTCAGTAAGTATGAGTTCTGGCTTTATGAAGTCACTTTTTTGGGGCATGTAGTGTCTGCTGAGGGGATTCAAGTTGATCCTAGAAAGATTGAGGTTGTACTGGATTGAAAATAGCCTAAGAATATATCAGAGATTCGTAGTTTTTAGGTTTGGTGAGTTATTATCGACGGTTTGTGAAAGGATTCTCACTGATTGCAGTGCCCTTAACTAAGCTTCTACGTAAGGGTGTCCCTTTCATCTGGACTGATGCACAGCAAGAGAGCTTTGAGAGGCTCAAGTCTGTTCTAACTCAGGCTCCTGTTTTAATACAGCGTGAATCTAGTAAGGAGTTTGTAGTGTACAGGGATGTGTCACATGTGGGCTTGGGTTGTGTTCTAATACAGGAAGGAAAGGTTGTGGCATATGCGTCTCGTCAGCTAAAGACGTATAAGGTAAACTATCCGACCCATGATTTGGAATTGGCCGCCATAGTCTTCACTCTGAAAATCTAGAGGCACTATCTGTATGGTGAGAAGTGTGTTATCTACATTGATCACAAGAGCCTCAAGTACCTCTTTACTCAGAAGGAGCTGAATTTTAGGCATCGTAGATGGGTTTAGCTGCTAAAGGATTATGACTGTGCCATTGAGTACCATCCTGGTAAGGCCAATATGGTGGACAATGTGTTGAGCCATAGGGCGATGACTGATCTGAGGGGATGTTTTCTCGTCTTAATTTGTTTGATGATGGGAGTCTGTTGGTCGAGTTGCAAGTTAAGCCAGGCTTGGATTGAGCAAATTTGGGATAAATAGTTAGGGGGTGAGTCTCTTAGCTTGAGGTTTCGATAAATTGAGAGTAGTACTACTGCCGAATTTGGGTTAAATAGTGATTGTGTGTTGTATTTTCGAGGACAGATTTGTGTATCGAACGATGTAGATATGAGACAATCGATTTTGAGGGAGGCGCATAGTAGCCCTTATGCTATGTATCTCGATGGGAATAAGATGTACCGAGATCTTCGAGAACTGTACTGGTGGCCAGGATTGAAACGAAAAGTTATTGATTTCGTGGCACGATGTCTAACATGTCAGCAGGTTAAGACTGAGAATCAGTTACCTTCGGGTTTGCTACAGCCGGTTAAGATTCCATTATAGAAGTGGGAGCGAGTAACGATGGACTTCGTTAGTGGGTTGCCCTTGACACCCAGTAAGAAGGATTCTGTCTAGGTCATCGTGGATTGATTGACCAAGTCTGCACACTTCATTCTAGTCCAAACTGATTTTTTACTGTAGAAGCTAGCGAAGTTGTACATTTTGAGATAGTGAGACTGCATGGGGTTCCAGTGTCGATCATTTCTGACAGGGATCCTCGTTTCACTTTTCAGTTCTGGAAAAAGTTACATGAGGCTCTGGGTTCGAGATTGGACTTCAGTATTGTGTTTCATCCTCAGATCGGTGGTCAATCTGATATGGTGATTCAGATACTGAAAAATATGTTGAGGAGCTGTGTTATCAATTTTTGAAGTAGTTGGGAGGATTTTTTACCGTTAGCTAAGTTGCCTACAATAACAGCTTCTATTCGAGTATTTAGATGGCACCTTACGAGGCTTTGTATGGCTGTAAATGTCGTACTCCTTAGTGTTAGACTGAGCTAAGCTAACGTCGAGTTTTGGGTCCTAAGTTAGTTTTCGAGACTAAGAATAAGGTTCGATTGATTACAGATCATCTGAATGAGGCTTCTAACAGACAGAAGTCTTATGTAGATCTGAAGAGACGTGAGATTGAGTATTTGGTGGGGGACTTCATTTTTCTTACGGTCTTGCCAAGGAAGAAGGTTTTGAGGTTCGGTCGCGAGGGCAAGTTGAGTACTAGGTTTATTGGGCCTTACCGAATTCTGAAGCGAATGGGACTGGTCACTTATCATTCAGAGTTACCTCCAGAGCTAGACCGTATTAATGATGTATTCCACATCTCGATGTTGAGGCATTACCGCTCTGATCCTACTCATATTATCCCTGTTGAGGAGAATGAGGTTAGGCCATATTTAACTTTCGAGGAGGAGCCGGTTCAGGTTCTAGATCGTGATGTAAAAGTTCTTCAGAAAAAGTCTATCCTATTAGTGAAGGTGCTTTGTGGCAGAATCATAACTCTGAGGAGGCCACATGGGAGCCTGAGGATGCGATGCGTCAGCAGTATCCTCATCTGTTCTAATCAGGTAAATTTCAAGGCCAAAATTTTCTTTTAAGGGGTAGAGTTGTAACGCCCCGAAATTTCTATTTTGACTTTTTTGAAATGTGACATAAATGTATATATGCTTTAGTGGTTATGTGTTCTAGGTGTGTGTGAGAGGTCCCAAGTTCAAACCTTGCATTTAGCAAATTTTGGAATTTTTCTGACTTAAGCCTTTTACTTGTTCAATGGGCTTATATGGAGATAATTGTAGAAACATATTAGAATGGGCCTGCTGGTCTAGTGGTTAAGTTGAGTGTGGGTATGCTGGAGGTCTTGTGTTCGAACCTTGGCACAAGCAGGATTGTTAATATTTTTGCGCCGTTGGCTTATAGAGTTTCAGTTTTAGTAGGAAACCTAAGTAGTAGGGAGTTGGGGGATATCTAAGTTTATTTTCATTTTATTTTATTTTCCCAAAAATTGTTTTTCTTTTTGTTACGTTTCTGTGCTCCCATCTTCCCCAATCCGTTTTCTTTTGAGTTTCTTTCTTCCCTTTTTCCTTTTCGATTTCAATTTATTTCCTTTTGGCGCAATTTCCTGCTGATTTCGCTCGATAAGTCCTATTCTATTTAATCTCGATGCTCTTGGTTAAGTGTTTGATGAGGGGTCACTTATGTTGTTTTCAATTTAGGTGAAGGGCAAGATTTTGCTGGGATTCTTACAACGAATCAAGTGTTTGGGGTGCTGATCGACAATGGTAAGTTTTCACACGCGTTGATTAATGGTATAAGGCTTCAATTGAGAATTAAGTTCGGTTGTGATTTCATAAATGTTAATAATTCTGGCTCTGGAATGTTGATTTCTAGGTTTGGGAGGTCTCAGGGTTACGTTAGCTGCAAAAATAAACTAGGTGTGTGTACCCGAAAATGTAAAAAATAAGGTTTCAGCGAAATTTGGAAACCCCACTGTCGATACCATACAGGCATATGGTCACCGATGTGGTAGGCCATGTGCCCTAACACGGGCGTATGATTGATGATGCCAAGCCGTCCGCGCAAAACATGGTCGTGTGATGGCCAGGTAGGCCGTGTGCAACACACAGGCCAAGGCTAATTTGGGCATGTGGGCCATAAGGGCGTATGGGAATTTCGGCCAGGCTGTGTATTCCATACGGGCCAAGGCCAATCTGGGCGTGTGGGCCACAAGGGCAGGCCACATGGGCGTGTGAGCCCATTTAACTAAAATGTGTTCTAAGGTTGCACGGGTCACCCAAGTCGACTGTGAACCTACTGTTGGGTCGGTAAGCAGTACTTAGACCCTTAAATGCGTATACTATATGTATGATGATTTTATGAATGAATACTGAACTGTATGTATAACTGATATTCATGTATTAGCATGTCATATATTGTATGTTGCATTGCATTAGGTTGGGATATTGATATTTGGAGGAAGTGTATTGAAAGGCTCTTAAGCCTATTATCTGGCAGCTCAGTTGCATTTTACTGATTATGTGTTGCATTCGGTACTACTTGCAGTGTAGGGATGGGTGGGTGTTTTAAACCCCACATGGAGTCTAGGATGGACGGAGATGGTGTGTAAAGGTTGTTTGGGTAGGACTCTGGTTACTGATTGATGTATATCTGATTCTGTTACTGTGATGGGCTTAGGCCCTAATGCATATCTGATACTGAAACTGAAATGGGCTAAGGTCTAAATTGCTACTGAAACTAAAATGGGCTTAGGCCTGCACTACATTGTTGATAATCGATGTTTGATCAGTATGCATGTCTTCTGTGGGGATTACACACTGAGTTTACGTAAACTCACCCCTTTCTATTTTATCTGTACAGGTAATCCCCAGACTTAGACGGATCGGTGTGGCGGAGGACTCTACGGTGACCACATGCCTACTGAGCGATTTAATTCCATTTACGATTTTTAATTCCTTTTATTTTGGCGTATTTTGATGTAATGTGGACTTTTGGGACTGTTTACCTTACTTTGGTCTTTAATTGTTTTCATGAACTTTTGAACTGCAATGAAAACTAGGTTTCCTTTAAAACAACGTTTTTCTAAACGCGAACGTTTTCTTTAAATCTCACAGTTTTAAAAGCTACGGCCATAGAATATGTTTTGAAACAAGTCAAATTAACGATAAAAGGATTTGGAAACCAGCGAGATATTAAGAGAAGATAATAAACAAAAACGATTTTAACTTGACACTTTCCCTTTCAAATTCGATTCCATGTGACACTGCCAAATTCGATCATATCGTCTAAGTCGAGTTTGAGGTGTTACACACCACCACCCATGGTGGCCAAAATTGGGACTAAATTTTGAAACAATTTGAGGTCTCATTCAAATCTAGAAAAATACCTTTGAAATCATTTAAAATCCCCCAAATTCTATATCTGAAAATTTTTGTTTTTAATTGACAAGATTCAAGAAATTGAAGAGAAAAGAGATCTTACCCAAGCTAATTGAGAGAAACGACAATGACACTTTCTTAGCAATGTTCGGGATCGATCTTAGGGTTCAAGATTTCAAATTTCGGGCTGATTTGGATGAGGATAAATGGTAGCTATAGAGTAAAGGAGATGGTGCACAATCTTGATGTAAAAAGAAGAAAAAAGAGATGGTAAAATTAGAGGAAGAAAGAAAATTAAAAGAAAAGATGAGAGGAAGAGGATGAACAGCTAAGGTAGGAAAAATTGAATTAAAGGCTGAAAAATACAATAAAAAGTTGTATTTATACTTAGGGTTCAAGGGTATGGATGGCACGCACATTAAAAAAATAAGGGATTTTGGAAATTTTAATTATTTCGCAAGGAAAAGGATTTGAACTTGGGACCTCATTAATTTCCATGCTTTCTCATATTTCTTTCAACCATTAGCCTTTTTCCTCATTATTGAAATAATTTTGCAATATTTATTTAAAAAACAAGGCATTTCACATAGTATGGTTTAAGGCAAATTTTACAAAATAATAAAAAAGATACGAGAGAAAGGATTTGAACTTAGGTTCTAAGAAACTTTTCACTAACACTTAACCAACAAACCAATACCTCATTTATTTCCTAAAAATGCATAGATGATCTCAAAAATTAAGGCATAACCACTCTCTCTTGATTCACAAACCCGATTCTACTAACCCCTATTTTTGGGATGTTTTAGTAATGCCCAATATAAAAGTACAAGCAGTTCCACATTTCAATAACTATCAAAGATCATTAAACATAGTCCGATGAATGATAAATGGACGCTAGTACATGGTTAATCATCCAACACACCAAATGCTCGTATGAGTTAAACCATCCATCACACCAAATACTTCTGTAATATACCACATAACTCGCAACAAATGCAGGACCTCGGCATATCCAGTGAACAAAGAATCTAAAAAAATCATCTCCACTACTCATATCAACCTCGTACCATGCACAATATAACCTATTGGTATGTCAATCGTACTTTATCCTACATTCATCGGCTTGGAACATTTCATTAATGATCAATGCTATAATGATCCCTTAATTCAATCATCATATACATGACATCATTGTAATTTTCAACCAAACAAGTTAATTCATCTAATATACATTTAAATTTATTTAAAATTAAACCGAATGAACTTACCTGACTAAACTGTAGCACGACAATGTACAGGGACTATTTCGAAATTTTCTCTTTTTCGCGATTTTCAACTCGTTATTAATCTAAAATAATAATTTCATTCAATTAAATAATCCAATAGCCAAATCAGCTCATTTTATGCACTTAAGTCCTTTTTGACTTTTTACAAAATTATCCTCAATATTTTACTTTTATGCAATTTAGTCCCTAAGCCCAAAACATGCAAATTAACCATTTTTTACTCATATTCAAGCTTGGCTGAATATACAAGGGCCTCTCTACAGCTCCTATTTTCTATTATTTCAAATCAAATCCTCGTAATTTATTACTTTGAACAATTTAGTCCTTTAACATTAATATCATCAAAAACTACTTTACAAAATAGTCCTAACTAACAAAAAAAACTCAAACTCATCAATGGCATAATTTAAAACATTTGACAGTTTTACAAATTAGTCCTCGGGTTAGCTAGATTAAGCTAATACAAGCTCAAAAACATAAAAATTACTAAAAACTGGCATCAAACACATATCTAAGAGGAAACCCTAACTAGACTAAAGCTTACTCTCCCACAACCATGGTGGTTTCTGTAATATCCTGGAAATGGGCTTATGCATTCATGCTTAATTATATGAAATATTATGTTTATGAATATTCTGAATGTGATCTATGAATATCGTGAACTTTGAAATGTAGGGAAAAACCTTAGAAAATTTTTAGATTTTAAGTCTTATTAAGGGAGCTAAGTGAATAGGGCCTTAAGAGAAAATGTATGTAAAATATAACATACAAATAGGCTTGGTAAAGTGGCTATAGGGCGCCACTTAAAGCCCAGGTAAGTGATGCCACAAGCTATGCAAATGGGCCTAGGTTCGAGCCACATGGTAAACAAAAGGAGTTTTTATTTTTCGGCATAAAGAGGGAGAAGTGGACGGCATTAAGGCACTAAAAGGGAGGTGCTTTATTTTTGTTAAAATTCGACTAGATAAGGGATATTGATGGATTATTTTTAATCTTAAATGAGGAGGTAAAAGATGAAGGAGGAGAAAAGTAAGGAGATTGATAGAGTTGGCCGGCCAAGGGAGTATTGGGTGGTATTTTCGGCTAATCATAGTGTAGGTGTGCCGAAATTCTTAATTCTCTTCTCATCTCTTCCTATAACCGAATTTCCAATTACTTCTCCCAAGTTCTTCTTTTCTTTTGTCAAAAGTGAATTCCTCTTCTCCCTAAAATAGCAGTTCTTAGAATCTTCCTAAAGCTTATATCTCACCTATTCAATCTTGTTGAAGCCGAATACACCGTGGCCATAGTCGACTAGTCTCTAAGTCTTCATAGCCGAATCTTTGAGGGGCTTTAAGCAAAGGGGCGTTGATTTCTTCAAGTAAGGGTAAGTTCAAAATCGGTTTCATTCTTTTCTCTTAGGCTTGTCGAAAACTAAGATCTAATCTCTACTATTGTTCTTTGCCGAATCTTTGAAGGATCTCTCGGGGATTTGTACCTATTGTCGACTATAAAGAAGGGATCCATCGGGATTTTAAAATCTAAAGTAAGTAAATATAAGGTTCGGCCATAGGCCATTCTATTGTGTTTTAATGATTGGAAAATTGGATCTAACATGTGGCCATAGGTATTTCGACATCTCCACAGTCAAGTGGTGTTTTCGGGATTTAGATCCACAAGGTGAGTCCATATGAACATTCGGCCAAGGCCTATTTTGATACTAAGATGTATTTCTTACATGTTCAAAAGCCGAAAACTAACCTATAAGGTGATTTGGGTGCTAGCCGACTGCAAGGATAAAGCATTACAAAGTTTCGGGATTTGAGTAATAGGCAAATCGGCACCAAGGTAAGTGTTGAGTTATAATCCTAGTGGGATTTGGTTTCATGGCGAATGGGTCTTAGTAAATTACTATATGTTGGCGAATATAGAAACAAAGGATCTAGGGCGCTAGATTGAGATCTTGAGAATTTGGAGTGAATTAAGCTAAGTTAATCGGTGTGTACCCACACTATTTCTTAATAAGTTTAAGGCCTTTATTTAATATGTATGTATGTTATCTGAATGTGGAAAATATGGCTAAGTACCATGTTATGGTACACAGTACTAAGGTACATTTTCCTACTCCTACTATGAGTATGATAAGACTTGTTATGCCATGATTATGAATATGATAAGAATGTGAAATCGGGCCTAAGGCATTATGTTGCATGATTTTGTATGACATGGGCATACGGGATATTATGAAAAAGGGGAAGTGAATGTGGTGACCTAAGACCACGATATCTGAATATGGTGTCTCATGACACAAAGCATGTATCTAGTGGCTATGCCACGAATTTTATAAGGGCGATGAGCACGTCGACTGCAGCGACTGCCTTCGATGGTGTATAGCGGATGGAGGGTTGACTTAGTAGTCACCACGGTGTGTAGGATGGTACGGGTGATGTGTGACGGATGGCATATAGGCTTGGGTACGGGAATGCATCATTAAATGTAAATTATGATATGTATGAATATGATTTGTTATGCCTGAATTTGTTAAGACTTAGTGTTTGTGTACACATTGAGTCTGTTTGACTCACCCCGTTGTGGGAACCTTTTTCAAGTGACGATCGAGAATGGACCGGCTCATAGGGAGCTTAAAGGTGGCCATGCACAACAAGGAATTTATTTAATTTGGATTTTATTTTATTAAGTACTTTAATTTATTTTGGGGTTGTTTGATGTAATAAGGCCCTAATACGAACTATTTCACGCATGCATGCCATTTATTTCAATCGATACAAATTTTACCAAATTTAAAGTTAAGTAAATTTTATTTCAAAATAAATCTATAAATGTTTTGACACCTAAAACAATATGAATTCCAATTTTAAAGATAAAACCTAAGACAAAGGAATCGACATGTCTTCTAAGTTTGAAAGTAAAATTTAAATAAACCACAGTTTCAAAATTAAACCGATTTTCAACTTAAGCCCAACATAATTGGGTTTTACTTAAAATCACTCAAGCTTTTCCAAAGAACAAACGAATTTGAACCGGTTTTTTCTGAGGAACATAGGCTCGTGGCCGGGTTTGGGGTGTTTCAGTTTGGTATCAGAGCCCAATTTTTAACTCTCACCCTAGGGTTTAAAGCCCACTATGTTTTGAAATTTAGGCCCAAAATGAATTTGTGAAAATTTTTATGAAATTAAGTAGGTTTTCTGGCATGGCACCTGAGTTTCCGACCCGAAGTCCACTAGGTAAGTACCACTATCCTTTATATGAATTATATTATGAATTATAGAACAGTAGAAATGGAACGTAGAATAGAGATTAAGTACTTTAACCCTAGGACTAGTGTACCCCAACAAAAACATAAGACTTAAATGCCTAACTAAACAAACCCATGATTAAGTCGCCAAGTTAGGGTGTGGCAACCATGGTACGCATGTCTAGGATTGGTTTCGGTGGGAGCTTGGTATTTAAGCAGTCCTAGTGACTCACCTCCTCTCCATCGAATCCTACCCGGTGCATAGCCTCGGTTCACCCTAACCAAAAGAACTTAATCACGGGCTAAACCCCTAACTAAAACCTGAAAGGGACTAGCCGTATTTTTATGGGAACCCTAGTTTTAAAATTACTAAATTACCCTTTTGATTAGTAAAAGAAACTTTATAAAATTTTTCTGAAATATTTTTTTCAAAATTACTAAAATGCCCCTAGTGGTAAGATTATCAAAATGCCCTTGGTTTATAAAATACTCATATTACCCACAGTTCTATCAAAACTTCTTTACTTTATAAAATTTCCCTGTTTTGCAAAGGTATCCATAAAACCCTAACCTGTGAAAATTCAAAATACCCTGATTTAAAATTTTACGAGATTGCCCCTAACTTACAAAATTATCAAAAAAAACCCTGAAACCCAAAATTTTTACAACATCACCGATTTGGAAAGCAAAATTCTCAAAAAGAACCCCCAAGTTTTGTAATTTCAAAATATCCTTAATTTATTAAGATTTACAAATTCACCCGGGTTAATTATTAAACTACCCTCAAATTTCCAAATTTCCCAAAATACCCCCAGGAATGAAAAATTAGCAGAATACCCTTATTGAAAAAAATTCCCAAGAAACCTTATTTTGACAAATTACAAAAATACCCCTGTAGGATAAATTACGAAAATACCCCTGGGATAGGAACGGACAGAAATGTCCAAAGAGCGAATGTGTATGGGAGATATTATGGAATGGATGTGCTTTTCTGTGAATTAGGATAGAAAACTTGAAACTTTGATTGATAGAAAGAACTGCTACTAAACTCTTTTCATAAAACTTCTTTGCGAATAATCAGTAAAACAATGGCTAATGCATAAAATTTCTTAAACCAAATTAAAGCGCGATTGTAGAAATGAGCTCTAGGGGACGTGGTCGCAATGTACGAGGACGCGGTCGAGGTAGAATGATCGTGTCAGAACCCGTTAGATCGGGACAAGGATCTGAGAATGAGGTACCACCGCCACCACTACCAAAGCCTATTGGTGTTGAGCGAAGATCGAGACGGAAGAAGATCTTTGTATTGCGGTGTCTTCTTGAGTTCTTAAAATGGTGGTAGTCTTTGGAGGAATATGGGAGCTCAAAATCTATACCGGCGACTCAAGCCAATGGAGAGGTGTTAAGTGGAGTATCTGGTGTGGCACCCAAAGATCTGGTGAATCTTTGGTTGGAAGCGATCGGCGAATTATGGATGTGCTCAATCGACCCCGAGGAGAAGTTGAAAGGAATGGTGGCCTTCTCGCGATGAAGTGTACCAATGGTGGTTAACGATTCGGGATGGTGCCATAGGCGAGGATCGACACAGGAATATGTTAAAGCGGCATATCGGAAGAAGTATGTCGGCACACGTTATCTTGATGAGCGGAGGAATGTATTTTTGAAATTTGGTTCAAGGAACAAGTCGATGTGAGTATGAAGCTGAATTTTAAAGTTAAGCCGGTATGCTCGAGTGGTGGCAGCGAGCATGGCGGTGTGTCCGGTTTGAGGACGGACTAAGGGATAACCCGAGGTTGGTTGTCGCTCCACATCAAGAGCGAGTTTTACGCTTTAGTAGAAAGCTAAGATAGCGGAAGGAATTAAGGACTCTGAGGCGAACACAGAACCGAGAATAAGCGAAGAGAGAGGATTTGGGTCGTCCGGATAATCAGGAATGCTCGAAAAGGCCTAGAGTTGATGGTAGTGAGGTCGACAAGCGGTACCAGAGGGCAATATCGTACTTGTGAGCGGTGTGGGAAGAGACACTTAGGCGAATGCTAGAAGAAGGCAGTAGATATTTCAAATGTGGGTCAAAGGACCATATGATTAAGGATTTGCCGATGAAATTGGATGGGAATCATTTCAATGACTCGAGAATGTTAATCAGTGGTAGAGGTGGATGATAGCCTCGGTGAGTCGTGGTCCGAATAACGAGAGGAAATAGTCTTTGGCGGCAGAGGACGTGGAACACCGGGTCGAGGTGTATTATCTTGAGGTAAAGCGTGGGTTTGGTTTATCGGTTGGCCGTAGGGAGGATAGAGGCACCCGGACGTCATAACAGATCGTTTCTTGTTTTGGAAAACCTTATTATGCTTTGATCGATGTGGGCTCGACCCATTCCTATGTTGCCTGTAATGTAGTGGAAACACTAGGCATAGCTTTCGATCCTTCTAGTAGGGAGATGACTGTAGTAAGCCCACTAGGTCAAACTGTAGTGGTGAATAAGGTCTTTCGAAGTGTACCTTTAGAGATTCAAGGCGTGGTATTTTCTGCCGACCTGATGGAACTTCCCTTTGGAGAGTTCAATCTCATACTTGGAATAGATTGGCTAGTGGACCATCGAGCTGTGTTAGACTGTGCAGCTAAGTGAATAGAATTAAGGACCCCGGAAGATGAGATGGTCATTATGATAGGAGAAAGAAGAAACTACTTGTCTAATGTAGTTTCGACGCTAAAGGTTGAAATGATGGCTCGTAAAGGGTGCAGGGCATTCTTAGCCTTTGTAAGTGCGTTAGATGGGAAGGAAAGAGGTGTCAGTGGAGTTAGAACTATAAGGGACTTTGAGGATGTGTTCCTAGAGGAATTACCAAGAATACCCCCAGATAGGGAGGTGGAGTTTGGAATTGACTTGCTAAGGGAGCGACTCACGTGTCAATTGCCCTTATAGAATGGCACCAAAGGAGTTGGTGGAGCTCAAGGCTCAAATCCAAGAATTGTTGGATCGTGGGTTTATTCGACCCATTGTGTCTCCATAGGGAGCACCCATCTGTTAGAAGAAGAAAGCGAAACTATGCGTATGTGCATAGACTATCGTCGATTGAATAAGTGACCATCAAGAACAAGTATCCTTTGCCGAGGATTGATGACTTGTTCGATCGACAAGAGGCGGCGATGTTCTCAAAGATCGACCTAAGGTCGAGGATATCATCGATTGAAGGTGAAGGGCGGATATCCATAAGGCGACCTTTAGGACAAGATACGGCCACTATGAGTTTGTGGTAATGCCGTTCGGGTTGACAAACGCCCAACCGCATTCATGGATATGATGAATCGGTCTTTCAACCTTACTTGGATAGGTTCGTCATGGTGTTCATCGACGACATCCTCGTATACTCCAAGGCCGAGGAGGAGCATGATGAGTATCTCGGATTGTGCTGCAAGTATTAAGGAAAAGAAGCTCTATGCCAAATTCAGTAAGTGTGAATTTTGGCTTAAGGAGGTTGCATTCTTAGGGCATGTGGTGTCTGCTGAAGGAATAAGGGTGGATCCTAGGAAGATCGAAGCAGTGTTGGATTGGAAACCATCTAAGTCAGTGGCGGAAGTTCATAGTTTCTTGGGATTGGCAGGCTATTACAGAAGGTTTGTAGAAGGGTTCTCGTCAATAGCCGCGCCTTTGACAAAGTTGTTAAGGAAAGAAGTACCCTTTGTATGGACGGATAAACAGGAGAGTTTTGAGAAACTTAAGAGGGTATTGACTGGAGCTCGGTGTTGATTCAACTGAGGCAGGAAAGGATTTTACTTGTATTGTGACGCTTCCCATATAGGTTTGGGTTAGGTATTGATGCAAGACGAAAAGGTAGTCGCATATGCATCCCGATAGTTGAGGCCACATGAGGTGAACTACCCGACGCATGACTTGGAATTAGCAGCATTGGTCTTTGCTCTTAAGGTATGGAGGCACTACCTTTATGGCGAAAAGTCGACGATCTATATAGACCATAAGAGTCTCAAGTATCTGTTGACTCAGAAGGAGTTGAATCTGAGGTAGCAAAGGTGGGTGGAATTACTGAAGGATTATGACTGTTCTATAGAGTATCACCCGGGCAAAGCAAATGTAGTGGCGGATGCCCTAAGCCAAAAAGTTGTCTCAGATCTGAGGGCAATGTTCGCCCATTTGAGTTTGTATGATGATGGAAGCCTGTTGGCAGAGTTGCAAGTCAAGCTGACGTGGTTGAATGAAGTGAAAGAGGGACAGTTGGCTGATGAGGACTTAAGTGCTAAGCTACAACAAGTGCAGAATGGAGAGTTGGAAGATTATGGCATTAATGGCAAAGGAGTGTTGTGTTTCAAGAGTAAGGTCTGTATGCCTAAGGATAAGGAACTTAGGCAAAAGATTCTTCAAATCGCATAATGCCCCTTATGCTATGCATCCGGAGGCATTAAGTTGTCTGAGACCTAAGGAGCGATTTTGGTGGCACAGTGCGAAAAAGGAAGTTCTTGAATTTGTTGGCAAGTGTTTGGCGTGTCGACAAGTTAAATTTGAACACCAAGTCCGTCGAGATTGCTTGACCAATCATGATTCCGCATGGAAGTGGGAGAGAATTACCATAGACTTCGTTAGTGGGCTTCCCCTTACGCCTACTAAGAAGGACTAGGTATGGGTAATAGTGGACCGTTTGACCAACTCCGCGCACTTTATTTCGATGAGAGTCGATTATTCTTTGCAGAAGTTGGCAAAGTTGTATGTGACGAAAGTCGTAAGGTTACATTGAGTGCTGGTGTCGATTATCTCAGATAGGGACCCAAGGTTTACTTCCGATTACGAAGCGTTACATCGGGCTTTAGGCACTAAATTGGATTTCACTACGACTTTTCATCCACGATCGGACGAGGCGATCGAGCAGGTAATCAAGTGTTGGAAGATATGTTACGACGATTTGTGGGATGGATTTGAGAGGAAGTTGGGAGGAATATTTTCCTCTAGCGGAATTTACCTACAACAACATTATCGAGCAAGTATTCAAATGGCACCATATGAAGCCTTTGTATGGTCGAAGTGTCGGACTCCTACGTATTGGGCGAAATTAGGAGAACGTCGAGTTTTGGGACCGGATTAGTGGCGAAATCTAAAGAAAGTTGAGATAATTAGGTACGCGGTTGAAGGAAGCATCGATGAAGGCGAAGTCGTCTGCGAGATCTTAAGCGGAAGAAATTGAATTTGATGTGGGAGACAAAGTATTCCTTAAGGTTTCACCTTGGAAGAAGGTGATGAGATTTGGTCGAAAAGGAAGCTAAGCCCAAGGTTTATAGGACCCTATCGAGTGTTGAAGCGAGTTTAACCAGTGGCATATCAGTTGGAATTGCCACTCGAGTTAAAGCAGATGCATGACATATTCCATGTGTCCATGTTACGTCGCTATCGATCGGATCCATCTCATGTGGTACCAATCAAAGAGGTGGAGCTAAGGTCAGACTTGTCCTACGAGGAAGAATGATTGATTCTAGAACGAGATGTGAAAGTGTTACGACGAAAATCAGTACCTTTAGTCAAAGTGTTATGGAGAAATCATGGATCGGAAGAAGCTTGTGGGAACGGAAGAAGCAATCGACAGACAATACCCTCACTTATTTCGATTAGGTAATTTCGAGGGCGAAATTATTTTAAGAGGTAGAAGCGTAATATCACGGAAATGGGCTTGTGCATTCATGCTTAATTATATGAAATATTATGTTTATGAATATTACAGATGTGATCTATGAATATCGTGAACTTTGAAATGTAGGGAAAAACCTTAGAAAATTTTTAGATTTTAAGTCTTATTAAGGGAGCTAAGTGAATAGGGCCTTAAGAGAAAATGTCGTAAAATATAACATACAAATAGGCTTGGTAAAGTGGCTATAGGCGCCACTTAAAGCCCAGTGAAAGTGGCATACAAGCTATGCAAATGGGCCTAGGTTCGAGCCACATGGTAAACAAAAGGAGTTTTATTTTTGGCATGAAGAGGGAGAAGTGGACGGCATTAAGGCACTAAAAGGGAGGTGCTTTATTTTTGTTAAAATTCGGCTAGATAAGGGATATTGATGGATTATTTTTAATCTTAAATGAGGAGATAAGAGATGAAGGAGGAGAAAAGTAAGGAGATTGATAGAGTTGGCCGGCCAAGGGAGTATTTGGGGTGGTATTTTCGGCTAATCATAGTGTAGGTGTGCCGAAATTCTTAATTCTCTTCTCATCTCTTCCTATAACCGAGTTTCCAATTACTTCTCCCAAGTTCTTCTTTTCTTTTGTCAAAGTCAATTCCTCTTCTCCTAAAATAGCCATTGCCGAATCTTCCTAAAGCTTATATCTCACCTATTCAATCTTGTTGAAGCCGAATACACCAGTGGCCATAGTCGACTAGTCTCTAAGTCTTCATAGCTGAATCTTTGAGGGGCTTTAAGCAAAGGGGCAGTCGATTTCTTCAAGTAAGGGTAAGTTCAAAATCGGTTTCATTCTTTTCTCTTAGGCTTGTCGAAAACTAAGATCTAATCTCTACTATTGTTCTTTCTTAGAATCTTTGAAGGATCTCTCGGGATTTGTACCTATTATGGACTATAAGGAAGGGATCCATCGGGATTTTAAGATCTAAAATAAGTAAATATAAGGTTCGGCCATAGGCCATTCTATTGTGATTTAATGATTGGAAAATTGGATCTAACATGTGGCCATAGGTATTTTGACATCTCCACAGTCAAGTGGTGTTTTCGGGATTTAGATCCACAAGGTGAGTCCATATGAACATTCGGCCAAGGCCTATTTTGATACTAAGATCTATTTCTTACATGTTCAAAAGTCGAAAACTAATCTATAAGGTGATTTGGGTGCTAGCCATTGCAAGGATAAAGCATTACAAAGTTTTGGGATTTGGTGATAGGCAAATCGGCACCAAGGTAAGTGTTGAGTTATAATCCTAGTGGGATTTGGTTTCATGGCGAATGGGTCTTAGTAAATTACTATATGTTGGTAGAATATAGGAACAAAGGATCTAGGATGCTAGATCGAGATCTTGAGAATTTGAAGTGAATTCGCTAAGTTAATCGGTGTGTACCCCACTATTTCTTAATAAGTTTAAGGCCTTTATTTAATATGTATGTATGTTATCTGAATGTGGAAAATATGGCTAAGTACCATGTTATGGTACACAGTACTAAGGTACGTTTTCCTACTCCTACTATGAGTATGATAAGACTTGTTATGCCATGATTATGAATATGATAAGAATGTGAAATCGGGCCTAAGGCATTATGTTGCATGATTTTGTATGACATGGGCATACGGGATATTATGAAAAAGGGGAAGTGAATGTGGTGACCTAAGACCACGATATACGAATGTGGTGACCTAAGACCACGATATCTCGAATATGGTGTCTCATGACACAAAGCATGTATCTAGTGGCTATGCCACGAATTTTATAAGAGGCGATGAGCACGTCATTGCAATGACGCCTTCGATGGTGTGTAGCGGATGGAGGGTTGACTTAGTAGTCCCCACTGTGTGTAGGATGGTGCGGGTGATGTGTAGCAGATGGCATATAGGCTTGGAGTGCGGAATGCATCATTAAATGTAAATTATGATATGTATGAATATGATTTGTTATGCTGAATTTGTTAAGACTTAGTGTTTGTGTACACATTGAGTCTTTGACTCACCCGTTGTGGGAACCGTTTTGGTGACGATCGATAATGGGCCAAGATCGGCGGGAGCTTAAAGGTGGCCATGCACAGAAGGAATTTATTTAATTTGGATTTTTATTTTATTAAGTACTTTAATTTATTTTGGGATTGTTTGATGTAATAAGGCCTAGTACAAACTATTTCATGCATGCATGCCATTTATTTCGATATGATACAAATTTTACCAAATTTAAAGTTAAGTAAATTTTATTTCAAAATAAATCTATAAATGTTTTGACACCTAAAACAATATGAATTCCAATTTTAAAGATAAAACCTAAGACAAAGGAATCGGCATGTCTTCTAAGTTTGAAAGTAAAATTTTAAATAAACCACGATTTCAAAATTAAACAGTTTTCAACTTAAGCCCAACACAATTCGGGTTTTACTTAAAATCACTCAAGCTTTTCAAGGAACAAACAAATTTGAACAGGTTTTCTGAGGAACATACCGGATCCAGTCGATGCTCGTGGGCCGGGTTTGGGGTGTTTCAGTTTCGACTTTGGCAAGATGAATAGAAGATGATAGTTTACATCTTTATTTTTTACTTATTATTTACTAATTGCTATTTTAACCTTTTAAATTTTAGCTTAATAATTCACTAAAACATGTCCATTAATTGTAAGAGTATGCCTAAAGATCAATCATAAGATGGTTGTAATAACATACTTGAATTACCATGTTTATTAATATAAGGCGTTGTTATTATAATTTCAGTTTTTTTTTTTGTGTGTACAAATAAACTGTTTTATAATAATGTCCTGAGAATAATATAATAATTCTTAAAAGATCCTTAGTCAAGTATTATTTTTGACTAGGACAACAACAATGCATTAAAACTAACATCTAGTTGATTGATGATAAAGAGTTGTCATTGATATGGAGTGTCAAAATCAATGCATGAATATGTATGTTAGAGAACAACATATCAGACTGACCCGCTATGAGTATGTTTCTTGGATTATTATGTAATTGTCACAATATTACTCATAGTGATTAATATGTATATGATCCTTAAACTTGAGATCATCATTATCCTAACACTGTGAGTTGTATATTTTGATACAGTCAAACTTACACTGTAAATGGTTGTTCTATAAAGGCTAATGTTGGATATACCACAATCTATGTAGAGGGATATGGTTGATCAATATAGGATAAGTCCCTCCTACATAATGGGAGTAATATCTTAGGCCACTTGATTGAGTGAGACTAGAAATGCATGGCCATGCTCAAATAAGTTGATATGAGATGTCATACGTATTTGTATATCATAGTCTACTCAAAATATCAAGAAACATGGGATGGACTATGCAAGTGTGACTATTCCATGACTTGTGTCCACTCCAGAGATAAAGGACTTAAGGATTAATGCATGAAAGGTTATCACAAAAAGGTTATGTCGAATCATGACTTCTTGTAACTTAGGTAGCAATGATGCATTGCTAGAACCTGCAGGGTCACACCCTATGGTTGAAATGAATGGAATAAAACATAGTTGGTATTGTGTTTGGTTGTCACATGAATTAAATTAATTATAGAATTAATTTAATTGGGCAATCAAATATTGAACATATTATATGTACAAGGATGTTGTACACATAATGAGAACATAGTTCTATTAATATATGAATTGGTTAGTATATAAATTTAAATAAATATAGTTTACGAAATCCTTGTTATAATTAATGTAATTATAATTTTTGGTTAAAACATTATTATATTTATATATTTTTAATTATGGTTATTATGTTTGAATAAAAATTTTATGAATTATGATTCATTATATATATACCAATTATAAAAGGTGAGACGTAGAGAGTTTCTTTTTTGTGAACCCTAAAAAAAACTAAAACTTTGCTTGTGAGGTCTAGCAGCCGTCAAGCAAAGAAACCTCCAAAACAGTTTTGGAGATTTCTTGAATCCATCGTCAAGCTGGGTGGATTACGTGAAATTCGAAATCATAAAGGTTGCAGCTTGATTCTATAGTAGATCGAATTTCTCGTTCGAGGCGTCGTTGTCTACTCAGATTGAAGTTTCGGTAATTTTGAAACCATTATTTCACCCCGATTCTTTCCTCGCACATGGATCCATGGTTTGGATCGCCAGAATTTTTTTTTTGTTGCACCATGGGGGTACCGACATTCCAACATTAATGTCCACCATAATTACCTAAGGTCTAATTACCATTTAAGGAAGGTTTAATTTCACAATTAGTCCTTCAATTATTTTAAAATTAACAAAACAAGCTCAGTTTTAATTTAACCCTAAACTAATTAGGACATAATAAGCAAATAACCCAAAAGCTATTGGGTCAGTCATGTCCACCACCACTTGGACTTTTTTACCATGGTTTAATCACCATTTTGGTCCCTTGACTATTTAAAATCTACGACGAGTAACTTTTATCTATTTTACGATTTAGTCGTTTCTAATTAATAAACTATCTAAACGATAAAATTTTATAACCAAATTTTAATATGACATTAATGACCTCATAAATATTAAATAATTAATACTTACAGACTGACATGTCAGAGTTGTGGTTCCAAAACTACTATTTTCGACACAACTGAAAAATGAGTTGTTACAATTGCCAGTCAACATCCCCCACATAATTATCCCCACGATTCCAAAGGTTGTAATTTAGACATTCCTGCAAATTTCCACAGTAAAAGTTGTCATGCCTTTCAATAGGAATTAAATAGTTCCAAACACTCTGCACTGTTGGACAATCTCTAATAGCATGTAACACATCCTCATAATTATGCCCACAAATGCCACAGGTCGTATTATGTCCAAGACCCCTTCGGACTCTCTCCATATTAGTTAATAGTCGCTGCTTGAAAACAAGCCAAAGAAATAAACGAACTCATTGAGGTCCTTAAAATTTCCAAGGTATTCCTCACATGGCCTCCTTCAGATTCCAAGAACTCCCCCGAAGATTTCGATATGCACTCTTAACAGAAAAAGACCCCTTCGAAGTGCCCCCAAAATAATTCCATCATTCCCTGCTGCTGAGTGGGGGGAGTCCCTACTATCTGTTGATCACCTTCTCTAGTAGCCAAAGCTGAAAAAGATCAAGTTTCCAATTACCATCATCTGTAATCATATCATTTAAGAAGCAATCCAAATCTAGACTGAAGTGACCGAGAATCTAATTAACAAGAGGACCAATATTCAGCACCTAAGGGTCATGTCAGTATCTGATAGATCTCCCATCCCTCACTGACCAAAGCAAGTTCTTTCATATAAGTGGCCAAGCTTTCGCAAAAGCTCTCCACAAGAAGAACATCTACCACAGGATATTATTTCGGGCAACCCCCTAGAAACCCCATACTTGGCTCGATGAACCTAAACCCAAAGAGCCTTAGAATTCGACACAAGATTGAATCCTAACTTCATCATGAATGACATATTATGTTCCTGTAATTTTTGGAATCCAAGACTGCCACGTTCCCTCAGTTGGCAAATATTTTCCCAACTAACCAGAGGCATCTTTTTTCCACTATTTGAAGATCCCCAAATAAACTGTCTAACCATTCACTCAATTTTCTCACAAAGCCCTCCTTGGAATCATCATTGACTACATGAAATAACTAGGGATTGCCAGCAAAACTGACTAAGCCAGAGTTGCCCTACCAGCAAAAGATAAAGACTTAGCATCCCAACTCTGCAGTTTAATACGAACCTTCTCCACAACAAATCGCAAGGTACTATTTTTAACTTTATAAAGGAAAAGAAGGACTCCCAAATAGCTCCCAGATTTTGTACTCTAGAAAAGCCAAGAATAGAACACAAGCTCTCCCTTAAGTTGTCCCTAACTCCCAGAGGTTATACAACACCCTTTTAAGCATCCTAGCTTGGCTTTCTTCTACAGGTAGGGAAGGACCGAAGCGAGATAGACGGATCAATTCCAATATCTAGAGCTAATAGCTGAATGAATATTATACCCCAACCATTCCATACACAAGATGAAAAGATAGGGGAACAGTGGAGACCCCTACCGAACACTTCAAGCTAGTCTAAATTTCTGTGTCGAAGTTTCATTCCACAAGATTTGTATAGTAGATTTAGTGATAGTAGACATGATAACATTATGAAGAAAGTTAGGAATACCTATGGCTTGAAGAGATGCATCAATGAAATCTTATCGCACTCGATCATAGGCATTTTTAAGATCTATTTTAACAGCCAACCAATTCTTGTTCTTCTGTTTAATTTTCATGGAGTGGATCACTTTCTGCGCAATTATGATGTTATCTGTAGTACTACTTCCCGCAATAAACCTAGTCTATTTTTGTCCAATAATTCTTGGGAAAATCACATTGAAATGATTAGTAATGATCTTCATAACCAGCTTATAGAAAACTGACATAAGTTGATAAGGCAAAACTGAGAGAAATTCTCAAGATTTTGCACTTTAGAGATGAGTACAATTAATGAATTATTTAAATCCAGATCAATTTCCTCTCTTGCAAAGACCCTTTTAACCCAGTCACAAGTTGAAACACCCAACACGATCCCATTGGTTTTGAAAGAAAAGAAAATGGAACCCATCGCTACCGGGAGCTTTCAAAAGACTCATATTGAACATGGTAGTCTTTATTTCTTCGTCAGAAATCGAATTACTCAAAAACTGGAACTCGTCATCCTTTATCTGTGGAAGCAAATTTTGAGGGAGACCTCTCATTGGGCTCGAATCTTCACCATACAACTTTTGAAAAAAAACTAGTCTCCTCATGGTAGAGATCTTCCTAATCAAAAGTCTATTCTCCTGCCTCATTTTTTAAAGTTGTGATCCGATTCTGCTTTCTTCTTTGGAGTATGCGTCGATGAAAAAACTTAGTATTCTTGTCTTCCAAGAAAAGCTAGTCACACCAAGCCTTCTATTTCCAAAGCATTTCTTCGTGATATAAGACATTTTCCAACTCCTCCTGAACCTCCAATTTTGCCTGAAAAAGAAAATCTGAATGAGCATAGTCAAGGCCTTTCTAAATAATTTTCAGATTCTAAACCAATCATTTTTACATGTCCTAATGTGTCCATAAACCTTTTTATTCCAATCTCTAAGTTGACTTGTAAAATTTGAAAGTGTAGAGGACATAACACCATTAAAATTCCACTTTTCCTTTACAAACTCATCAAAATTTGAGTGTTTCACCCATCCCGCCAAAAAATGAAAAGGTCTACCTTTAAAACAATGAATCAAAGTAGCCTGTGATTTGAGCCTTGCTATTCTTTTAATATAATATGATACCTTGATTACCAGATACATTAAAAACAAAAAAGTAACTGCAATCAAACAAAGTTTTAGATGATGTTTGGTACGGGTGGCCACCCAAAAATTTAAATTATGCTCTGTTTGTGATATATCTTAGGTGTATATATACCAACATTAAATTAACACTGTATTAAAAATAGTTTCTAATTACATTTATTAGTAAATGGCATCATATGTCATTATAATGTAAATTTATTAAATTATAGGTTTTTAAATAACTAGTCACGCTCTCGAGTCAAATTTTAATTTTACTGTTATATTCATTAATTGATTTTTTCTTTTAAAAATTATAAATTAGATTGGTAGATGACTCATACTTTTTTAATATATACTGTAAAAGCCCATTTTTGCCCGGGCCCAACACCAAAATAAAAAGCCAAAATTTTTAAACAAAAACCAAACATTATAGCAGTCCATTAATTATAGTCTTTTAGCCCAAAACCAAATAATAACAAACCCAATAACCCGAATTAACCCCAATAGCCCAACAGACTAAACCAAAGTTTAAGCCCAATCTAAAGAGCCCCAATGGCCCAAGCAGGATAGAATTCCAGAATCTTCGGGTGCCTTCTCAGAAGCCACTCCCCACGCGCGCCCCTTTGGCTTCTCACGTGCTATACACGCGCGCCTTTTCAGATCCCCACGGGCAGATCCCACGCGTGCCTCGTAGCGTCCACGAGCCTCCGTACGCCCCCTCGTGCTCGCCACGTCCGTGTACTAGGCTGGCCTCTGTACCTTCGTACCTGCAAATCAGACGAAAACAATAGCAAAGCAAAGAGCAAAAAATATTGTATTTTTTTTCTTTTCGGTTACATATAAAACCGAAGCAAAACTTGTAACCGGGAGGAGACACGATTTTCAAATACAAACATAGCAATTTTCGAGGGTATTCTTGATTTTAGTCCATTCTTGCTTCGCATATAACACATACATATAGAAATAGAATAGGGATAAGTTTTTTTTACCTTTCGTGACTATCAAAGTCAAAAACTGAAGCATTTTTGAGCCGAAACCGAAGCGTTTTTGCTTCTTTCGATTTTCTTTGAGAGGTTTTGAGCGTTTGAAGGGTAGAGTTCGGGTTTAGGGTGTTTAAAGGGGTCGAAACGACCATTTTTTTACCCTCCGACCATCGTATGCGGTGGCGGAAACGGAGGAGTCCGACGGCGGTGTGAGGGGTTTAAAAACCCTAACAGAGAATTTTTCTTTCCCTCATTTTTTTTAAAGCTCGGTAGAAATAATTTTTTTAAATAAAAATTTTGCCCTTTTATAGGCTCTTGGAACAACGTCGTTTTAGGCCTATTTAAGTGGCCTCAAACGGCGTCGTATTCTCCTTCAGATCCGCGCGTTGACCCGACCCGGGGAAGGATCTGCGCGTTTTATGGAATTTGGTTATTTACCTTCTTAGTCCTTCCGCATTTGTGTCTCTTCTGATTAGTTTCTATTTTGTTTTAATTTTGCTTTTAATTTTTGTTCTGTTTTAATTTAGTCTCCATGTACACGGTGCGTTTCGGGCTTGGGAAATATTTTCTAGTTTAGTCCCCAATCTTTGGCGCATTTAGTTTTAGTCCTTTTTCCATTTTTTAATTTATTGCCTTTTAGCCACTGTAATTTTGTTCGACTTTAATGCAGTCCTTTAATCATTTAGCTAATTATTTATCGATTCATTTAACTAGTCTTTTTAATTAATATTTAATATTAAATATTTTAATTTGTTTTAGATATTATTTATTTATAGTTATATATGTTATCTTCATTAATTTTATATTTTTTTATATACATGTATTAAAATTATTTTTATACTATGTATATATATCATTGATTTCATATTATTTTATGCACATATTTTATTTTATACTTAAGTTTTTGCATACATATAAATAAATAAACTTTTTTAAAATATGCATTTAGGCAATTCATTCACAATTTATTCCATTTTAATCATTTCATAAAATATTAATCAAGAACTAGCTTGTTTATCTATTTGCAATCTATTAGCATTTAAATTTTTATTTTATGTTAATTAGCATTTGTCAATTTAATAGAATTATTAAATTTCATAGTTTATTGTTGACATAGCGTTTATTTTGGAAATATTGCTTGATTAATGTCTCGTATATCTTGTACCTTAGCATGTTTCAAATTCCAATATATGTATGCCTTATATCAAATATTTTGTATATATTAAGTTCGTTTTAAAATTTCACGTACATAAATTTCTTTTTAAGATAATGCAATGTTTGTATGTTTGAGAGTATGGAAAATTATGCCCTAACGTACTAGGTGTAATTTTCTGTCCAACCAGATAACCAAATATCCTTTTTAGTTAAATATCTTGAGGATCAAAGATGATCTCGGTGTCGAGATATAAAGATATTATGTCTTAACGTACTGGATGTGATATTGTTTTTTATTCTTTCGAAACGAGCTAATCTTGAAGTTCAAGATTCAATATAAACTAACTTTCTTTAAGAAAATTTGCATTTTATAGCATGTTGTTAATATGATCTTTGATATGTGTACATTTTATGATTAATGTTTATACATTATATTCTTTATTACACCCAAATTCTAATATGTTCTAGTTTTTATTTACATGTTATATTTAAATGCATTTTAAGCCAAGTATAAAATTTTGTTTTTCCAAAATAAGGCAATGCTTGTACGTTTGGGAGGTTAGAGAATTATTCCCTAAGGTACTGGGTGTCAATTTTCTGTCCGACCAGATAATCAAATACCCTTCTTTAATTATATGTTTTGAAGATCAAAGATGATCTCGGTGTCAGAGTATAAAGGTGTTATATCCTAACGTGCTGGGTAGATACTTTTATTCCTTTGAAACGAGTTAATCTTGAGATTCAATTCAGATTTAATGATTTTTTTAAAAATTTACCCTGAATATTTTCAAGTTTTCGATATTAGGACAACATTAATCAATTTGGTACCAACTTTGGGCGTTGCAAGGGTGCTAACCCTTCCTTGCATGTAATCGACTCCTGAGCCTGTTTTCTCGAATTTCGCATACCAAAATATTTTTATAGGTGACCTGATCACACCTAAACAAAAATGATCAATGGCGACTCCTATTTTTAAAAAAAAGTCGATTCGCGTTTTTTCAAAACACGATAAAAATGGTTTGGACAGCTTGGCGACTCCACTGGGGACAGGTTGAGAGTCAGACCATAGATTGGTTAATTCTTGTTCTTAGATTGAAAACTTGAAAAATTGTTTTAGAAAATTGTGTTTCCTTTAAAGCATTTGTTCGTGTTGTAACTGCAATAATGTCGAGTCTTATAATACTTGCATTTGCATTACATGACCGTTAATAGTCGCACTTTGAGTGGGAGTGAGAAACTAAGCTTTCGTGAGGTTTTCACCTCATGCGGGCTAGTGGACTGCTTTCGGAATAAATCCGTACCTATGTCATCGTGAGGTTTTCACCTCCGTATGGGCATAGGGAAATGTATTCCCCTGAACCGAACTCGATCCATATGAGCCTATAATGGGTGAGGATTGAGGAATCTGCTGGTTCAGGTACCCCCTCTTTAGAACCAAACCACATATAGAGAGACCTAGAAGCCCACCTTAAGTAGAGCCGCGCCAAACCCTAATGGTCAATCATTTAGGTAATCTATTTTGATTGTTTATTTTTCTTGTGCTACCGTGTTTTGTGTTTACGTTTGCATTACATTGCACTGCGTCATTATAAAAAGGAGATGTTGATTAGTAATTCGATTGCTAAATAGAGGAGTTTGTCATAAGGAAATGAATTTCTTGATAAAGTGGATTATAATACGGTTGTCCGAACATGGTCTGAGTAAACACAATAGAAGAAAGTTGATAATCCGTGGAGGAATGCAAAACCTTGCCCGAAATATTTAAATTGACAAGAGCCGTCATGCCTCAATTTTCTTAAAGAAGCCAATCAACATCGCAAGGGATAAGTGAGCAACGAACCACGACCCGAATCAAGCCAAGTGGAAATAAAAGAGATATCTTTTGGGAGGATTTGAAGGATTCAACTGCAGCGTCCGAATATGAAGGAGAAGATCGATGTTTTCACCTGGACTATAAAGACAAAGCCGCATACGTAATCCATTCTATGTAAAGATGTAACACCCCAAACCCGGCCCAAAACGTCACGACCAGATCTGGTATGCTACGAGTTAAATGTTGAAAACTTTGCTTTGGAAGGTTTTGAAAATCTCGGTTTGTTTATGCAGATATTTGTTAAATAAGTGATATTTGTGGAAAGCCTTTGTAGTTTTTTTTTTTTAAACTTATTTGAAAATCTCTTTTTTTTTTCCTTCTTATAATCAAGTCCTTGAACATAAGTTTGTAGAATATAAACATTAATAAATGGAAATTGATAACCTAAGCTATGGAGGCCTTATTACATAAATAATCCCAAAATTAAAACTTAAAGGAAAACCAAAAATAGTTTATGAAAATAAAAACTTGATGGCCCCTCGAGTCCGCCTCGACTCCCATGTCCACGATCTGCTGCTCATCTAAAAAGTCAGGGAAATAAAAGGGTGAGTCACCAAGACTCAGTGTGCAAATCTCGAAAACACATAAAAGGGTGAGGCCCATAAACACATTATGGGCTTTGGCCCATACACAATGGCAACAATATATATACATGCTACATGGCCCAACCCAATCCTATAATCCATCCTCTACACACCAACCCGTACCAGCCATCACACCTTGGGGATTTCTAAAATCAACCCTCCATCCGCTACACACCATTTCGACAGCTGTGCTGCCTGTCATAAGGACCGATCACTATGTGACCTATGTGGCAGAGCCACCGATCGCCATGCGACCTTGATAATATATATTTTGGTTTAACCACCAATCACTATGTGACCTATTAATCAGATGTGGCAGAGCCACCGATCGCCATGCGACCTAAATAATACGTTGTGGGTTAACCACCGATCACTGAGTGACCTATTAGCATGCTCTTTCCCTTCGTCATATCAATCTCATCCCGTGCATACATACATGCAGAATCAAAACAATATACTATTTAAAAAGATCATAGACTACCACATCCTTCGATACACATAGAGAAGTTTCTATGATTACGCACTGCATCCTTTGCCTACCCTTTCTGCTAACACGATTGTTCATCTGACCTTTTTTGACTTTCACCCATAATATATATATATAGTACAGATTAACTAGTGTGATAGAGATCCCCACACCTGATTACAGTCAAGACGATACTTTCTATGTTGACACCTTGTCGATGTCGAAATCGATTGCTAATTGCCTAAGGTTTTGCTCAAGTCGATCCACAACCCGTGACCAATCTGAGCTATGACACTACTCAGTAAAACACCCCAAACACAGCCCAAAAGCCCTGGCCGGATTTGATATGTTCCTCGAGTAAAACTTTAGCAAATTCTCGCTTTGTTTAAGAAAAACTTGATGATTTTGAATAAAATAGATTAAGTTAAGGATCGGGTTGAAATCAAATTGTAAAATAAATTTATATCTTCTTAAAACATTATTTTTAAGAGAAATTAATAGGTAAAAAGAAACCAAACTTAATGAAAAATTTATTTATTACTTTAAAACATATATATATATATATTAGTGTCAAAAACATTTTTAAAGTATTTAACGAAAACCATTTATTTATTTAATTAATAATTGTCCATGGTAGAAAATAAATCCAAACACAAAAATTAAAAACAGTTCATAGTGGCCTTATTACATAAAAATAGCAAAACCCATAATAAATTCTAAATAAGTTTAATAAGTCTAATTTGGAAAATCTCCAAAATACTTTGTTTGAGCATTGGCCACCACGTAATCCTCGCTGACCCGATCCATCGCACTAAGAGTCATCTGAAAAATTTTCCCACAAAAGGGGTGAGTCATAAACTCAATGTGTAACACATACATTAAAAAGCCCATTTGATCATAGCCTTAAAGCCCATAAATTACACATATAGCCATAGGCCCATTTAAGTCATATTTAGCCCAAAAGATCATTTTCATAGCAGATTAAATAATAATCATTTAAAATCACATGGATATGTACATATAATGGAATGCAAACCCGGCCCACCTAAATATCCATCCGCTACACACCACCCGTACCAACCAAACACACCGTGGGGATTACTAAATCGACCCTCCATCCGCTACACACCATCGAAGGCAGTTGCTGCAGTCAACATGCACATCGCCCTTATAATTTTGTGGCAAAGCCACCAGACAAATGTGACTGAAGTCACCAGATTCAAAATTTGTGACCGAAGTCACCAGATTCACATATGTGACCGAAGTCACCGGATTATGTGGTAAAACCACCAGAATACTTCCCCTTTATCAATTTTACCCATTTGCCCATGCATATACATATTATTCAGTTTTCATGCCATTTACCCCAAAATCATAAGAAAATCAAATTTATCTCACAATTATGCATATAGCAAAATTAACAAAATATTGGGGTAAACATACCTGAATATCGTATACCACTGAATGGTATCCACAATCAATATCAAATATATTGTCATATAAATCACATTTAATAAAGATCTATGAGATTTTATTGTAAGGTTACACACCTTATGACCGTGAGAACGATACCTTCCGCCGTCAACACCTAGTTAATTATCACACTTGATTAGGATACACTATTACTAATAAAACTATACTATTGATGAGAGATCTACATCCTTACCCTCAATTCTCGAACAAGCATTATTTGTGGTTTTTCTCCGCTAGATGGATCAAAACCCATCGGTAACCCACCAACTAAAAGTGGTTCGGTTTATGCATACGACTTCAAATAACCAATCTTCGTTAGCGGAGGGTCCACAACCCGGTGGAAAATCTCTTATCGCCGATCTGACCCTTCGTTTGAAGTTTGAGGTATAACGATTGCCTCCTTTCTTCCAAACACTCCGTCTTCGCTCTTTTCGAACCTATCTTGTTAGTCTCAAAATCACCCCTAAAATAAAGTTAGTTAATAAACTATCTAAAAGAATTGATATAACCAAAAGTGATGTTCTTACCTTGGATGATTTCGAAAGGTTTCCCTTAAAACGTTGGTTCCAAAAAGATTCTTAAAATCCTTCCAATGATTCGGCCTAGGAGAGAAAAGACAAAAAATAAGAGAACTATGTTTCTAAACCGGTTATAATAAAAGGAGATAAGAAAACAATTGACAAAAAAGTCTTACTTGACCACTTGAAGATTCGGCCTTGAACAAAAAGAAGAAAAGAAATGATGATTCGGCTTGAACAAAAAGAAGAGAAAAATATGGTGCTTTGGCTATGGTGGTTTCGGGTTTCCAACAAAAGAAAAGAAAGATTTAGATGAAAAAGAAAGGTGATTTGGTTTGACAAAAGAAAAGGAAAGTATGTTGATTTTGGTTTTGGTAGAAGGTAGTTTCGGTTGAGAGTGAAGAAGAAAGAAAAATGAAAAGAGAAAGAAAGAGAAAAGAAAGAAAAAGATGATGATAATGATGATTTCCAAAAGAAAAGAGATGAGTTTAGGGACTTAGGTGCATTCGGCCAAGAGGGAAAAAGTGAAGAAAATAGGTTTATGATCTTTGGTATTTTCGGTTACAAAGAGGATGAAAGATGTTTTGTTTAGGAGAAAAGAAACTAAAAAGACTTTTCAAACTGAAATGTCAAATTGCAAAATGACCAAAAGAAGAGAAAAAGACTTCTCTTTTGTGTAGATAAGCATTCGGCTAGGAAGGGAGCTTTTGGGAAAATGAGAAAGATACACAAATGTTAGAATTTGGCCAACTATCACCCCCTAATCCATTGTCAAATTCGGCCAACATGTATGCCAACATAATCCCCTTTTCCTCCACATTTCTTCCCATTAATCCTATGTTTCCTAACACAATTAAGCCTTCTCCCTTAGCCCCTAAAGCCGACTAGGTTCATGGTCAAATGACCATGAAAAAGCTTACATAACATTGTCCTTTCTTCAAGCCTTTTGTCCCCCTATCTTACCATCCTTTCATGATTCCATGACATATCTTCTAGCTTACCTTTTTCATATGGTCTACTAACCAAAATTAAAAAGATGCTCATTCATTCTAGAATGATCTTGGCCGACACTATAGGAAAGAAAACAAAAAAAAAATTAAAACTCTTTCATTTGCTAGCTAGGGGATTCGAACCTCTCTCCTCATGCATTCACTCATGCGCCATTACCACATTGCCAATTGACTTATTATGCTTTAAACCTCTTGTCAATATTTCTTAAAGCCTATCTTGCTTAGCTCCATCTTAATTATTAAAAATTTAATATATTACTAAGCATTCACTTAATTAATAAAGTTCAAAAATAAACCTCCAAAACACACTCAATCATATTTAAGCATGCAACAACATTCAATTAAGTAGAGATGCATAGCCCCTAATTATCGAGGATGTTACAGATTCTACCCTTAAAATAATTTCGTCCTCGAAATTACAGCTAGAACAAGTGAGGTATTAACATCGCACCGCTTCTCCGCTCCCACGAAGCTTCTTTTGATCCATGATTACGCCATAATACTTTGACGAGAGGAATCGATTTTCTCAGTAAAACCTTTACATCCCGCTCCGAGATTTGAATTGGCTCTCTTCATAGGACAAATCTAGTCTTAATTCCACCTCCTCAATCGGCACTACATGAGATGGATCCGACCGTAACGGCGTAACATTGAAACATGGAACACATTGTGCATTTGCTTCAACTCAGAAGGAAAATCTAACCGATATGCCACAGATCCGGCCCGCTTCATAACCCGATAAGGTCCAATGAACACAGGACTTAACTTCCCTTATGACCAAATCTCATCACTTTTTTTCAAGGTGAGACCTTTAGGAATACTTGATCCCCACAAAAAACTCTATTTCTTTCCGCTTAAGATCTACGTCGACTTTTGTCATCGGATGCTTCCTTTAACCGAGCCCAGTTACCTTAACCTTTTCTTTGGATTCACCACTATTTACGGACCCAAAATCGGCGTTCCCTAATTACATCCAACACGTAGGAGTGCGACACTTAGTCCATATAGTGCTTCATATGGTGCCATCCGAATCTTGGCTTGGTAACATTATTGTACACAAATTACGCTATGGTAAGAACTCTTCCCAACTTCCCCAAATCCATTACACATCCCTTAACATATCTTCTAAGATTTGGATTACTCGTTCGAATGGCCGCCGACCGTGGATGAAATGTCGATTGAATCCAATCACTGTGCCCAAAGCTTTGATGCAATGCTTTCCAAAATCGAGGCGTAAACCTCGGATCTCTATCCGAAATAATCGACACCCAAGCACTCCATGCATCTCACAATCTCATCCACATATAACTTCACCAATTTTTGCAAAGAGTAATCAACCCAATCGGGATAAAATGTGCGATTTAATCAATCGGTCCACTATCACCCATACCGAAGTCTTTCTTAGTAGGCGTAAGAGGAAGCCCACTAACAAAGTCCATGGTGATTCTCTCCCACTTCCATCGCAAAATCTTTATCGGTGAAGCAATCCCAAGGTACTTGATGTTCAACCTTGACTTGTCGACACGTTAAGCACTTTCCTACAAACTCAGAACTTTTGTTTAAGACCAAAGCCACCAAAACCGATCTCTAAGTCTCGATATAACTTACTTCCTCCGGGATGCATAGCATAAGAGCTACTATGCGACTCTGAAGAATCTTTTGCCTCAACTCCCGATTCCTCGGCATCTGATTTTACCTTTGAAACACAATACCCCATCGTTAAGTAATACCATAATCTTCTAATTCCCCATTCATACTGCCGTAGCTTTACACTCGGATCTTCGTCTACTAAGCGCCTCTCTTTCACTTGACTCAACCATGTCACCTAACTTGTAATTACGCCAATAAGCTTAGTCATCGTAAAGACTAAGATGTGCAAACATCACCCTTAAATCGACACCACTTTCCAACTTAGGCGTACGCCACCACATTCGCCTTGCGGGTGGTACTCAATAGAAACGATCGTAGTCTTTCAATAATTCTATCCACCTTGTTTGCCTCAAATTCAGTTCTTTACGAGTCGAGAGATGTGGTCCGTGTATATCACTGACTTTTCCCCGTATAGATAATGTCTCTAAACTTTAAGAGCAAAGACTACAGCTGCCAACTTCAAATCATGCGTCGGGTAATTAACCTCGTGTGGCCTCAATTGCCGAGATGCATACGCAACTACTTTTCCACCTTGCATCAGAACACATCCTAATCCTGTGTGAGAAGCATCACAATACACAACGAAATCCTTTCCTACCTCGGTTTGAATCAAACCGAGCTTGATCAAAACCCTCTTGAGCTTCTTAAAGCTCTCTTTATCATTTATCACCCACACGAAAAGGTACCTCCTTTCTCAATAATTTCGTTAAAGGTGCAAATATCGATGAGAATCCTTGACGAATCTTCCAGAGTAGCTTTGTTAATCCCAAGAAATGCGAACCTCGGTTATGGACTTAGGTGGTTTCCAATCTAGCACCTCAATCTTCCGAGGATCCACCTTATCCCTTCCGAGACACCACATGGCCTAAAAACGTGACTTCCTTGACCAAAATTCACACTTGCTGAATTTGGCATATAGCTTCTTCTCCTTAAAACTTGCAACACAATCCGGAGATGCTTATCATGCTCCATTTCAGACTTAGAATACACCAGAATGTCGTCTATGAACACCACGACGAACTGATCCAAGTAGGGTTGGAAAATTCGGTTCATCATATCCATGAACGCAATTGGGCGTTAAATCAATCCGAATGGCATTACACGAAATTCATAATGCCCATATCTAGTTCGGAAAGTCATCGATGGATATCCGCTTCTTTCACCTTAAGCTGATGATACCCCGACCTTAAATCAATCTTTGAGAATACCACAGCTCCTTTAAGCTGATCGAACAAGTTGTCGATCCTCGACAAAGGGTACTTGTTCTTGATGGTCAGCTTATTCAACTGCTGGTAGTCTATACACATCCTCATCGATCTGTCCTTCTTCTTCACAAATAGGACCGGTGCTCCCCATGGAAACACACTAGGTCGATAAATCCACGATCAAGCAACTCCTGAATCGAGCCTTAAGCTCAATTAACTCCTTCTGCCATTCTATATGGAGCAATAGAAATCTGGCGGCTGCTCGGATAATAATTCAATCCGAATTCTACCTCTCGGTCGAGGCAATCCTGGCAGTTCTTAGGAAAATATCTATAAATTCATTCACAGTCCTGACTTCTTCAACAATTGCCTCTTTAGCCTCCAAGGCACTCACCAACATCAGAAAGGCTACATCCCTTTCTAACCATCTTTTCTACCTTAAGGCGGATACTACATTCGATAAGTAGTTCGTCTCTCGCCCATCACTACAACTTCTTTGTCATCAATAGTTCTTAAGGACATCCGCTTAGCGACACAATCCACATTTGCACGATACTTCACTAGCAGTCCATGCCTAAGATCGGTCAATTCCCGAATGGCAACTCCATTAAATCGGTAAAAGCTGCGTCCTTGAACTTCTAAAGGTACTTCCTTAAAAGTTTGTCTATTACTACATGCATCCTAAAGGACTAAGTATAGTCATCTTCCTAGGTACAGTCTCAGAAGTCACATGCAACATTCTAGATACTTCACTAGCGATATATGAGTGAGTTGACCCTATATCTATCAAAGCAATAAAGGGCAACCTAGAAATCAGAAACGTACCCGTGATAACATCAGGTGCGTCACTATCCTCTCTGCGACGAACTGCATATACCAGACCTGGCTGTCTCGCCTCAGAGCTACCACTGCCTCTGCCTGAAGTTCCGTGACCTCTGCCAGAACCATTACCCCTTTCATTTGGACCACGGCCCCTTATCGGCTGCTGTTCACCTCTGCCAGCCTGATTAATGCCCTGACCTGCTGGGCGGTTCTTATCTGAATTCTTCGGGCAATCCTTGATCATATGGTCTTTAGATCCGCACTTGAAACATCCCCCAGTCTTTTTCCAACATTCTCCCAAGTGCATCTTCCCACATTGAGCACAAGCACGATGTTGTCCACCAGTGTGATCTCTCGACTTGGCCCATCATTTCTTGGTTTCTTGAAAATTCCCGGATGACCACAAGACCCAAAGCTTCTCTTATTCTTATTCGGCCTCTCGTCCAGGTTACATCTCTCGGTCAAGCAACTTTTTCAACTATTCTTGCCCTTTCTACTAAGATTGCAAAATCTCTTTCCGGTGTAGAGCAATCATCACTCGCAGATTCATCTCTAAGCCCATCTTCAAATCGACACACGTTCATATTCAGTAGCCTTATCCTCGGCATATCGGCTAAGTCGTAAAAATTACGCTTCATATTCACTATTGACTTATTTCCTTGCACTAAATTGAAGCGCCTTTCTCACGGGAGTCGATGTAACTAGCTCCAACGTATTTTCCTTGAACTTAACTTTAAAATACCCCAATCCACTCTATCCACGGGGTACTCTCCTTGATAGTGAGCCACCAGTAAGCCTCATCACGGAGTAATGAAACAACACCTTTTAGCTTTTCTTGACGAAGCGGTCTAAATCGTCCATGATTCTCTTGCCTCCAACGATATTCGACTACATTTGGAGCTACTCCAGATACTCTCCTAAAAACCTCAGCTCCATTTGATCTTAGTCGCTTAGCTACTGACTTTCGAGACCCATTTTTCGTACTAGCTTCTGCTACTCGTTCCAAAACTCGAAGTACAGCTTGTGATACTGCGTCACCTCCTTCATTTTGCTCTTGAAAATCCACCCCAACAGCCAGTGGCGGAGCTTTATTTTCGAAACCTTGACCAGATCTAACTGGTTTCGACACAGTCATTCTTCCTCTACCGCGTCCACGACGACCACGTCCCCTAGAACTCATGTCTACTACGCGTATTATCTTTTTTTTGAAAAAGTCTTATGCATTAGAGTCTTTTCACTTCTTATTAAAGAAAGTTTTATGTA
The DNA here is from genome assembly GCA_025506655.1 of Gossypium rotundifolium. Taxonomy (NCBI): domain Eukaryota; kingdom Viridiplantae; phylum Streptophyta; class Magnoliopsida; order Malvales; family Malvaceae; genus Gossypium; species Gossypium rotundifolium. The sequence goes on along the minus strand of CP106733.1, from coordinate 148,630,693 downwards.
AGATATTTATTGATGGTTTTTCCGTAGTAGTACACATACACCTAGGGTCCATGTCTCTAAAGTATAATTTCCTTAGGTTTATCACTTTAGAATATCATACACTCACATCACTTTATCAATAAAAAGTACTTACGATGGATGCGGTTGAGAACTCGATGCCATGCTTCTATAAATCCATTCTAACTAAAGAAAATTTTCAAAAAGTCATTTTGCTAAATTTTGAAAGCGTTGTGGGCTTCAAAACCCAAGGCCGAGAGTTTAAAACTGGGCTATGATCCAAGATGAAACACTCCAAACCCGGCCCAAAAAGCCTTGTAACACCCTGGTTTAGGGGCTATGCGGTTTGAGTATAATGTAGGTGTTGGAAGGTTCTTGGGTGTGCTTGGATGTGTTTTGGGGTTTTTAGAATGTTTGGATGAAAGGAAGGCTTCGAAAATAAATTTAGATTTTTAGGGTAAAAAGGAATTGGGCCAAGGAGGCCTTAAGATTAATTTTTGGTAATTTATGGCACAAGTAAGGCATTGGCAAGGTGGTTGTCTTGACAACAGAAGAGGTTTGGAGGTAGCGCCTTTGAGGTCTTAGGTTCGATCCAAGAAGGCGCAGATTGGGTTTTAATTATTGGATTATGGCGCTCAGAGGATGAAAGCCTCAAAAGAGTCAGGCGCGTATTAGGCACAAAGCGGCTTGTCCGGTGGTTCTCGTCATGGCACATAGGAGTTGGAGGGCGAGGCTGAGTTTGGCGCTGGAGCAGACATTTTGAGCGTGATTTTATTTTATGCGGTTATGGGGAATTTGGGCTAGGAAGGTTAAGATTAAATGATGGGGTTTTCTCATAAAAATCAAGGTGGCCGAATGGCTGGTATTCTTGGATCTTTGGTTACCCCAGGTCCCGTGTTCGAACCGAGTGGTGCATTGGAATTTTATTTTGTTTTGGTCTTTTTACGTGAGGTTGGTGGCGTGAAGGTGGAGGCACCGGGAGTTACATTGGATTAAGTCTTTGCTTTTTTATTTTCTTTAAATTGGTTGGTAAGTAAGTGATAATTTATTTTATTTATTTTAGATAATTGTAGGATTATTTTATTTAGTTTACATTAGTAAATAAGAGTTATGATTGGTTTATTTAAATTTGATAAGGAGATAGAATATGGGATAAATTGGAGAAGAGGACTAATTCAAATTAGATTGAATTAGTATGTGGTGGCCAGATTTTGGAGTCTTCTAGGGGGTGCCGAACTCTTTAAATAGGGGGAGGTGCTCACCTTTTTGCCTTTTTCTCATTTGCCCTCTTGCCGACTTTTGCTTCACAAATTCTCCATTTGTTCTCCTCATTTCCCCTAAGCCGAAACCTTCATTGCCATCTTCCTTCTTTCTATTCTTTTAATCCTTGGCGAAATCACTCACCCTTCCATCTCTTCTCTTCCATTTGGTGCTAAATCAAAAGTGCACCCTATACCTTTCTTTCCTCTTTTCAAACCTTTTGGCGAAACCCTATTCCCTTTCCATTGGGTTTCTTTTGTTAGCGAATCTACACCCCACCCTTGTGCCGAATTTCCTTTCTTCAATTTGGTAGCACCTTGGCGAATATTAGCATAGATCTCTTCGGTTTTCGTGGCAATCGTTGTTGAAGGTACTCTAGGATTTTGAGGTATTCAGGTCAAGCCTCGATTGCTAGCGATCGACTTGGTAAGTGGTGGTAAGGGTTTATCTTGGTAAGTTATGTATTTGGAATTCGATTAAGACTAAGGTTGTTAAGTATTTGATGCTAAGGCCGATTGTAGGAGAGAAGAACCTAACGCAGGAGACTTTCTTTGGAGTGGTTTAGTCAGCGTTTGCGGAAGCATTAAGTAGCGCTTCGGGATCTCAATGATTCGTATCGTCGATGGATGCGAGTGCGATCAAGAGGAGAAAGGAAAACTCTATCCGAAGTTCAAAAAGAGATCGATTTATTGCATGCGAGATTGGCCACGGGGTGTGGGCGTGCAACAGAAAACGATAGGCAGATAGCGGTAGTCTCGCTAAACGATAGCATCGGGATTGAGGGTTTAGAGCTTCAGGTTATAAGGTGTGTAGTTAGCCATTGTTTCCGGGTTTATGTGATATCTGCTTATGTTATATGTTTACTAATAAGTGCAGTGGTAAAGTGCAATAGATACCCTAAAAGGGTATGACGTCGGTAAATAGCAAATTGTTAATATTGTTGTCATTTATTTAAATATGTGAGTATGCCTATGATTATGCTTAATATGTACATGCACCATCTTGTCATCATTTTATGTTACATGTGCATGGGTGGGTTTTGAAAAAGGTGCGGTGTACTTGATGCGTGGTTGATGTCGACTTTGTGCTACATCGTGGATTAGCGCCGACCGAGGTCGCGTTGTGGATCTTTGCGATTTAGTTCGTGGTTACCTTGATTGATAGCGGCTTATGCCATATCGTGGCTTGATGGATTGTTGTGTGCTCCATCGTGGTTTGATGTTAGCTATACGCTACATCGTGGATGGCATTAGTTGCCTTTTGGAGGAAAAGGAGAGGGTGACTCGATAGTCCCCGGTGTGTGGTAGGTGGTTAAGGGGTGTGTAGCGGATGGACCTTAGGATTGGGTTGGGTTTCATGTTGCATCGTTCATTATGAAATGATATGGAAATGGGCCAAGCCCAATATGACATGTGGATTGGTATGTTTTGAGAACATACGTGGAAATGGGCCAAGCCAAAGTGATCGATGGTGATGAGAAAAGGGCCTAGCCATTGCTTGAATATGATTTGATTGTGGGCCAAGCCAGTTATGGTAATGTCTAAATGAATATATTTATATGTTGCATTTGATAATTGGGTTGATTTGTGGCTAGCATGTGGGTGGATATCGATGGTTTAATTACACCTTTGAGTCATTATGACTCACCCAATTATTTATCCAACATCGCAGGTGACTTGTTGACCGGACGGGTTTGAGAGGATGCAAGGTGGCCCATGCGAAGGAGATTAATTTAATTATTTTTAAGCAATTTTAATACTAAGTGTTTTGTTTAATAATGGTTGTAATAAAAGGCCTCTTTATTTATTTTGGGATCATTTTATTATCTTTTTAATTAGGTTTTTATATTATACTTAGATATATTTCCTCCAAATGATTTATAATATAATAAATTATCATAAAGTTTTAATTCACATATTTTATATCGAGCTTATATTATTAAATAATTTATAATGGACACACTCTCCGAAGTTAATGTAATTTTCAAGTTTTATTCTAAAGACAAAGATTTTCAATCGTCATTCATGATGACATAACGAGATCCGGTCAAGGCTCGTGGGTCGGGTTTGGGGATATTCTGATTAATATCGAGCACAGTTCAAAACTTCGACTTTGAGGGTTTTGGGCTCAAACTTGATTTTCAAAATGGGCTTTTGAAATGTGGGTTTTATAAAAGTTTTTTAGGTTATTACGGCATGCTTTGTACCTCAGGCAAAGTCCACCGGTAAGTACTTGGACTCTTTTGAAGTGATTTGTTTATATGAATTAATTTGGGCTTAGTTTGGGCTCGTAGAATAGAATAATAGGAACTGTTGGACCTTGGGATTAGACTACTCAAACAATGGCATAAGACTTAAAGCTCTTAAACAAACACATGAAGAAAGTCAAGAGTTAAGGTGTGGCAACTTTGTGTGCATGTCTAGGATTGGATCCGGAAGAGCACAGTACCTAAGCGGTCCTCGTGACTCACCTCCTCTTGGCAGAATCCTACAGTGCGTAGCTAGGGTTCACCTTAACCAAGAGGACTTGTTCATAGGCCAAACCGATTAATAAAACCCAAAGGGATTAGCCTTCTTGTTTTAAAATCCTTAGTTTTAAAATTTTCAAACTTACCTCTCTGGTTTGTAAACCCTAAATCTGGTTTTGGAAAACATTTTCTCGATTTACCAAAATTACCAAATTGCCCTAGTGGCAAAATTACAAAAAATGCCCCTGTATTATAAAATTACCACACTATCCTCAACTCTTGTTAAAATGATTTTTACTTTGCAAATATTAAAATCTCTAGTTTTCAAAATAGCAATATACCTCGGTTTGGGAAAATTTACGAAAATACCCCTGGTTGATAAAATTACCGAAATGCCCTTGGTTTCTAAATTTTCTCTCAACTTTTCTTGAAATATTCTGTTTTACTAAATATCAAAAACCCTATTTTATGAAATACAATGGTATTAGATTTGGAGAATTCTGAAAATGCCCATGATTTCCAAAATTACGAAAATGACCCTACTTTTTGGAATTTTTGCAACACACTTTGTTTGAGAAACAAAATTTTCAAGACGACCCCTGAGATTTTGTAAATTTTGAAGTTGGAAAACTATTTTCAAAATTGACTCTGAGTTATTACCAAAATACCCCTCTACAGGAAAATGACGAGATTACTCCTAGGTAGGAAGGAAACTTGATTGCTCGAAAGAACTACTCTCGAAAACTTCTTTTCATAAAATTTGCTCGTGGATAAATAGTGGAACCAAATTTCTAATGCATAAAATTTCTAATCAAATTAGATCGAGTATTAGATATAAGTTCTAGGGGCGTGGTCGTATTTTTAAGTGGACGTGGTAGAGGCGGTTTTGGTGATTGTTTGTTTTGTTGCTCGTATGGCATGTTAGCTCTTTAAGATCGAGTCTTGTGACCATAGCGTAGTGGGAGGAACTGGATTGTTAGTTTAGACAAGTAATTTCGAGGACGAAATTATTTTAAGGAGGGTAGAATTGTAACACCACGGTTTAGGGGCTATCACGGTTTGAGTATAATGTAGGTGTTGGAAGGTTCTTGGGTGTGCTTGGATGTGGTTTGGGGTTTTAGAATGTTTGGATGAAAGGAAGGCTTCAAAATAAATTTAGATTTTAGGGTAAAAGGAATTGGGCCAAGGAGGCCTTAAGATTAATTTTGGTAATTTATGGCACAAGTAAGGCATTGGCAAGGTGGTATGTCTTGCGCATGACTTAAGAGGTTTGGAGGTAGCGCCTTTGAGGGTCTTAGGTTCGATCCAAGAAGGCGTGATTGGGTTTTAATTTTTGGATTATGGCGCTCTGAGGATGAAAGCCTTAAAAGAGTGAAGGCGTATTGGGCACAAGAAGCACTTGTCGGTGGTTCTTGTGCGGCACATAGGAGTTGGAGGGAGCGGGCGGAGTTCGGCGCTGGAGCGACATTTTAGGCGTGATTTTATTTTATGCGGTTATGGGGCTGGGCTAGGAAGGGTTAAGATTAAATGATGGGGGTTTTTCTCATAAAAATCAAGGTGGTAGAATGGCTGAAGCGCTCTTGGATCTTTGGTTACCCCAGTGTCCTGTGTTGAACCGAGAGTGGTGCAGTTGGAATTTTATTTTGTTTTGGTCTTTTTGCAGCAGGTTGGTGGCGTGAAGGTGGAGGGCACTAGGGAGTTACATTGGATTAAGCTGCTGCTGTTTTATTTTCTTTAAATTCGGTTGGTAAGTAAGTGATAATTTATTTTATTTATTTTAGATAATTGTAGGATTATTTTATTTAGTTTACATTAGTAAATAAGAGTTGTGATTGGTTTATTTAAATTTGATAAGGAGATAGAATATGGGATAAATTGGAGAAGAGGACTAATTCAAATTAGATTGAATTAGTATGTGGTGTGATTTTGGAGTCTTCTAGGGGGTGCCGAACTCTTTAAATAGGGGGGGAGGTGCTCACCTTTTTGCTTTTTTCTCATTTGCCCTCTTGCCGAATTTTGCTTCACAAATTCTCCATTTGTTCTCCTCATTTCCCCTAAGCCGAAACCTTCATTGCTATCTTCCTTCTTTCTATTCTTTTAATCCTTGGCCGAAATCACTCACCCTTCCATCTCTCTTCTCTTCCATTTGGTGTTAAATCAAAAGTGCACCCCATACCTTTCTTTCCTCTTTTCAAACCTTTTGGCCGAAACCCCTATTCCCTTTCCATTGGGTTTCTTTTGTTAGCCGAATCTACACCCCACCCTTGTGCCGAATTTCCTTTCTTCAATTTGGTAGCACTTGGCCGAATATTAGCATAGATCTCTTCGGGTTTTCGTGGCAATCGTTGTTGAAGGTACTCTAGGATTTTGAGGTATTTAGTCAAGCCTCAGTTGCTAGCAGTCGACTTGGTAAGTGGTGGTAAGGGTTTATCTTGGTAAGTTATGTATTTGGAATTCGATTAAGACTAAGGTTGTTAAGTATTTGATGCTAAGGCCGATTGTAGGGGAGAAGAGCCTAACGCAGGAGACTTTCTTTGGAGTGGTTTAGTCATTTGCGGAAGCATTAAGTAGCGCCGGGATCTCGATTTCAGTATCGTCGATGGATGCGAGTGCCGATCAAGAGGAGAAAGGAAAACTCCCATCCCGAAGTTCAAAAGAGATCGGTTTCTGCATGCGAGATTGGCCACCGGTGTGGGCGTCTGTAAAACGATAAGCGATATCATGATAGTCTCGCTAAACGATAGCATCGGATTGAGGTTTAGAGCTTGAGTTATAAGGTGTGTAGTTAGCCATTGTTTAGGGTTTATGTGATATCTGCTTATGTTATATGTTTACTAATAAGTGCGATGGTAAAAGTGCAATAGATACCTAAAAGGGTATGACGTTGATCGTAAATAGCAAATTATTAATATTGTTGTCATTTATTTAAATATGTGAGTATGCCTATGATTATGTTTAATATGTACATGCACCATCTTGTCATCATTTTATGTTACATGTGCATGGGTGGGTTTTGAAAGAAGGTACGAGTGTACTTGATGCGTGGTTCATGTCGACTTTGTGCTACATCGTGGATTAGTATTGATCGAGGTCGCGTTAATGGATCTTTGCGATTTAGTTCGCGTGGTTACCTTGATGATAGCGGCTTATGCCATATCGTGGCTTGATGGATTCTTGTGTGCTCCATCGTGGTTTGATGTTAGCTATACGCTACATCGTGGATGGCATTGGTTGCCTTTTGGAGGAAAAAGGAGAGGGTGACTCGATAGTCCCCGGTGTGTGGTAGGTGGTTAAGGGGTGTGTAGCGGATGGACCTTAGGATTGGGTTGGGTTTCATGTTGCATCGCTTACGTTATGAAATGATATGGAAATGGGCCAAGCCCAATATGACATGTGGATTGGTATGTTTTGAGAACATACGTGGAAATGGGCCAAGCCAAAGTGATCGATGGATGATGAGAAAGGGCCTAGCCCAAAGGCTTGAATATGATTTGATTGTGGGCCAAGCCAGTTATGGTAATGTCTAAATGAATATATTTATATGTTGCATTTGATAATTGGGTTGATTTGTGGCTAGCATGTGGGTGGATATCGATGGTTTAATTACACTGAGTCATTATGACTCACCCAATTATTTATCCAACATCGCAGTGACTTGTTGACCGGACCGGTTCGGGAGGATGCAAGGTGGCCCATCGTAAGGAGATTAATTTAATTATTTTTAAGCAATTTTAATACTAAGTGTTTTGTTTAATAATGGTTGTAATAAAAGGCCTCTTTATTTATTTTGGGATCATTTTATTATCTTTTAATTAGGTTTTATATTATACTTAGATATATTTCCTCCAAATGATTTATAATATAATAAATTATCATAAAGTTTTAATTCACATATTTTATATCGAGCTTATATTATTAAATAATTTATAATGGACACACTCTCCGAAGTTAACGAAATTCTCAAGTTTTATTCTAAAGACAAAGATTTTCAATCGTCATTCATGATGACATAACCAGATCCGGCCAAGGCTCGTGGTAGGGTTTGGGGATGTTACAAGCTGATCGGATTTGATATGTTCCTCGAGTAAAACTTTAGCAAATTCTCGCTTTGTTTAAGAAAAACTTGATGATTTTGAATAAAATAGATTAAGTTAAGGATCGGGTTGAAATCAAATTGTAAAGTAAATTTATATCTTCTTAAAACATTATTTTTAAGAGAAATTAATAGGTAAAAAGAAAACCAAACTTAATGAAAATTTATTTATTACTTTAAAACATATATATATATATATATATTAGTGTCAAAAACATTTTTAAAGTATTTATCGAAAACCATTTAGTTATTTAATTAATAATTGTCCATGGCGTAAAATAAATCCAAACACAAAAATTAAAAACAGTTCATAGTGGCCTTATTACATAAAAATAGCAAAACCCATAATAAATTCTAAATAAGTTTAATAAGTCTAATTTGGAAAATCTCCAAAATACTTTGTTTGAGCATTGGCCACCATGTAATCCTCGCTGACCCGATCCATCGCGCTAAGAGTTATCTGAAAAATTTTCCCACAAAAGGGGTGAGTCATAAACTCAATGTGTAACACATACATTAAAAAGCCCATTTGATCATAGCCTTAAAGCCCATAAATTACACATATAGCCATAGGCCCATTTAAGTCATATTTAGCCCAAAAGCTCATTTTCATAGCAGATTAAATAATAATCATTTAAAATCACATGGATATGTACATATAATGGAATGCAAACCCGGCCCACCTAAATATCCATCCGCTACACACCACCCGTACCAACCAAACACAACGTGGGGATTACTAAATTGACCCTCCATCCGCTACACACCATCGAAGGCAGTTGCTGCAGTCAACATGGACATCGCCCTTATAATTTTGTGGCAAAGCCACCAGACAAATGTGACCGAAGTCACCAGATTCAAAATTTGTGACCGAAGTCACCAGATTCACATATGTGACCGAAGTCATCGGATTATGTGGTAAAACCACCAGAATACTTCCCCTTTATCAATTTTACCCATATGCCCATGCACATACATATTATTCAGTTTTCATGCCATTTACCCCAAAATCATAACAAAATTATATTTATCTCACAATTATGCATATAGCAAAATTAACAAAATATTGGGGTAAACATACCTGAATATCGTATACCACTGAATGGTATCCACAATCAATATCAAATATATTGTCATATAAATCACATTTAATAAATATCTATGAGATTTTATAGTAAGGTTACACACCTTATGACCGTGAGAACGATACCTTCCCGCCACAACACCTAGTTAATTATCACACTTGATTAGTATACACTATTACTAATAAAACTATACTATTGATGAGAGATCTACATCCTTACCCTCGGATTCTTGAACAACTGTTATTTGTGGTTTTTCTTCGCTAGATGGATCAAAACCCACTGGTAACCCACCAACGAAAAGTGGTTCGATTGTACGCACGACTTCAAATAACCGATCTTCGTTAGCAGAGGGTCCACAACTCGGTGGAAAATCTCTTATCACCGATACACCCTTCGTTTGAAGTTTGAGGGTATAACAAGCCTCCTTTCTTCCAAACACTCCGTCTCGCTCTTTCGAACCTATCTTGTGAGTCTCAAAATCACCCCTAAAATAAAGTTAGTTAATAAACTATCTAAAAGAATTGATATAACCAAAAGTGATGTTCTTACCTTGGATGATTTGAAAGGTTTCCTTAAAACGTTGGTTCCAAAATATTCTTAAAATCCTTCCAAGGATTCGACCTAGGAGAGAAAAGAAAAAAATAAGAGAACTATGTTTCTAAATCGGTTATAATAAAAGGAGATAAGAAAACAATTGACAAAAAAGTCTTACTTGACCACTTGAAGATTCGGCCTTGAACAAAAAGAAGAGAAAAATATGGTGCTTTGGCTATGGTGGTTTCGGGTTTCCAACAAAAGAAAAGAAAGATTTAGATGAAAAAGAAAGGTGATTTGGTTTGACAAAAGAGAAGGAAAGTATGTTGATTTTGGTTTTGGTAGAAGGTAGTTTCGGTTGAGAGTGAAGAAGAAAGAAAAATGAAAAGAGAAAGAAAGAGAAAAGGAAGAAAAAGATGATGATAATGATGATTTCCAAAAGAAAAGAGATGAGTTTAGGGACTTAGGTGCATTCGGCCAATAGGGAAAAAGTGAAGAAAATAGGTTTATGATCTTTGGTATTTTCGGTTACAAAGAGGATGAAAGATGTTTTGTTTAGAAGAAAAGAAACTAAAAAGACTTTTCAAACCGAAATGGCAAATTGCAAAATGACCAAAAGAAGAGAAAAAGACTTCTCTTTTGTGTAGATAAGCATTCGGCTAGGAAGGGAGCTTTTGGAGAAAATGAGAAAGATACACAAAATGTTAGAATTTGGCCAACTATCACCCCCTAATCCGTTGTCAAATTCGGCCAACATGTATGCCAACATAATCCCCTTTTTTCCTCCACATTTCTTCCCCATTAATCCTATGTTTCCTAACACAATTAAGCCTTCTCCCTTAGCCCCTAAAGTCGACTAGGTTCATGGTCAAATGACCATGAAAAAGCTTCCATAACATTGTCCTTTCTTCAAGCCTTTTGTCCCCCTATCTTACCATCCTTTCATGATTCCATGCCATATCTTCTAGCTTACCTTTTTCATATGGTCTACTAACCAAAATTAAAAAGATGCTCATTCATTCTAGAATGATCTTGGCCGACACTATAGGAAAGAAAATAAAAAAAAAATTAAAATTCTTTCATTTGCTAGCTAGGGGATTCGAACCTCTCTCCTCATGCATTCACTCATGCGCCATTACCACATTGCCAATTGACTTATTATGCTTTAAACCTCTTTTCAATATTTCTTAAAGCCTATCTTGCTTAGCTCCATCTTAATTATTAAAAATTTAATATATCACTAAGCATTCACTTAATTAATGAAGTTCAAAAATAAACTTCCAAAACACACTCAATCATATTTAATCATGCAACAACATTCAATTAAGTAGACATGCATAACCCCTAATTATCAGGATGTTATAGCTCGTTTCTTAAACTTAGGGATTGGATTTACAGATCCAATCCCCTCCTTCGCCTGATTGACATTTGATTCCATCAAAAGACCTTATCAGTTGCTACCAGTACAACATATGGTTGTTAATCCATAACATATGGTTAAGATTATAAACACGATGAATGAACCTAACAAAAATCTAAAGAGAACCCCTTACCTTGAAATCCCAAAAAGAGCTTGAGACTTAGGGACTAGTAGTTTCCGGCTTTTAGATCTAAATGATCTACTTCGATTCTCGACGTCACCCAACAAGAAAACATCAAACCATTAATCAAACGTCAACCTTACCAAGCCCATTAGCCTTTCAGCTTTAGCTTCCAAAAATCGAAAGAAAAGTGAAGAGAAGAAGATCAGCACTTACCCTACCATAGGAGATTCGGCTACTCCTAGAAGATTTCGACTTTTTGCGAAAATCAAAAAGAGAAGATGATTCAAAGAATCTATGGAGATTCGCCTTTTTAATGAAGAAATCGGCAGGAAGAAAAAAAAAGAATGGACACTAGGGCATTCGGCTATGGCAGAAGAGAGTAAAGAGAAAGAATACTTAAGGGTTTCGGCTTATAGAAGAAATCGAAAAAAGGTGTAGAGAAAGGCTATGAGGTTTCGGCTTTAGCAGAGGATGAAGAAGAAGATGGAACTTTAGGAGTTTTCGTCTTTTTGAGAAAAGAAACAACTAAAAGAAGAGAATGAGAATAAATGTCAAAATTATGAAGTACCCCATTTTCTAATCAAATTTTCGGCACACACATTAACCAAAAGCCGGAATTTCCCTCTTTTGAAAACTAAAACTAATTAATTAACAAGGGAAATTTTGGCACCCCCTTTAGCCTCATCAAAACTGATTTCCTCTTTCCACAGAGTTGGTTTGGCCACTACTGTGATCAATAGATAATTCCTAAACTTTCTCCCTTATCCATATCCGATCATACCTTCACAAGTGGCCTAGATAACACCACCTCTTCCTCATTTTTATCTGCTACATTATCCACATTATCCACTCACACAAATCCCCCTATTTCTAAGCCTCATTGCCATCCCACTCTACCCACTTAGATGCCGAAAATTAACTAAATTTCATTAAAAGAATTGGGCTTCATGTAACTTAAATTTGGGCCTCCTCAATTGACGCCACTTCTCTGCTCTTTAAGTGGTGCCACTTTGCCACTGGGCCACAAGCCCCATTTTGTATCTTAAAACACAGATAACATCTTTTAAGCCCTATCCTACCTGGCTTTCCACTAGAGCATCCAAACAGAAAATTTGATTAAGGCCTCGGCCCAACCCTAAGCCCATTCTGGACCTCTAACACTCACATTAAACTTAACAACACATTAACACAAAGGTCCATTAATTCAGGATGTTACAGTTCTACCCCTTTAAAGAAATTTTAGCCTCGAAATTACCTGATCAGAATAGATGCGGGTATTGCTACCGCATCGCTTCCTCTGGCTCCCAAGTAGCCTCCTCAGAACCGTGATTTTGCCATAGAACCTTAACCAACGGAACTGTTTTCCTTTGCAACACTTTGACATCACGATCCAGGATTTCCACTGGTTCCTCTTCAAAGGATAGGTCAGGTCTTACCTCGATTTCCTCCACAGGCACCATATGAGATGAATCCTAAAGGTATCGTCTCAGCATAGAGACATGAAACACATTGTGAATCTGGCTTAACTCTGAAGGAAGCTCAAGCTGATAGGCTACCGGTCCCACTTGTTTCAACACTCGATATGGTCCGATGAATCTAGGACTTAACTTACCCTTCCGTCCAAACCTTAATACTTTCTTCCACGGCGACACCTTCAAGAAAACTCTGTCACCCACTGCAAACTATATGTCCTTACGCTTCAAATTAGCATAGGACTTCTTTCTGTCACGCTTCCTTCAATCGAGCTCGAATTAACTCAACCTTCTCATCTGTCTTGGTAACCAATTCTGGCCTCAAAATATGACGTTACCCTAACTCCGTCCAGCAGATAGGACTACGACACTTTCGCCCATACAATGCTTCATAGGGTGCCATCTGAATACTAGACTGGTAGCTATTATTGTAAGCAAACTCTGCCAACGGTAAAAACTCTTCCCAACTACCCCTAGAATCAATGACACAACCTCTCAACATGTCCTCCAAGATCTGAATCACCTGCTCAGACTGTCCATCGGTCTGAGGATGAAACGTTGTACTGAAATCCAACCTCGTACCCAGCACTTGATACAACTCCTTCCAAAATCGCGACGTGAACCTAGGGTCCCTGTCCAATATGATCGATACTAGTACTCCATGCAACCTCACCACCTCCGCTATGTTTAGCTTAGCCAATTTCGCAGAGTAATTGACTTTGTCTTAGTATGAAATGAGAAGACTTTGTCAAGCAATCAACAATCACCTGCATGTAATCTTTCTTAGTAGGCGTGAGAGGTAGCCCACTAACAAAGTTCATTGTGATCCTTTCCCACTTCCATTGTGGAATCTTCACCGGCTGCAACAACCCTGATGGTAACTGATGCTCTGCCTTACCTGCTAATAGGTCAAACACTTACTCACCAATTCAGTTACCTCGTGTTTCAAGCCTGGCCACCAGAACTGATCCCGTAAATCCCGATACATCTTACTCCCTCCAGGGTGCATAGCGTATGGACTACCATGCGCTTCTTGCAAAATCCTACGCCTCAACTCTGGATCTTTTGGCATGTAAACTCTCCCTCGAAAACATAATAGTCCTTCTTCATTCACACAGAATTCTGTTAGCCCAACACTTGATCCTACTGGAAACCTTACCTTCAGCAACTCATTGGTCTACTGCTTCTCCTTGACCTGACTGACCCAAGAGGGTTTCACTTGAAGTTCAGCTAATAAACTCCCATCATCGTACAAACTAAGGTGAGCAAACATTGCTCTCAAGTCAGAGATCACTTTACGACTCAAAGCATCCGCCACCACTTTAGCTTTACCCGGATGATACTCGATCGAGCAGTCATAATCCTTTAACAACTCGATCCACCTCATTTGCCTTAGATTCAACTCCTTCTGGGTCAAAAGGTATCTTAGACTCTCATGATTGAAATAAATAACAGATTTCTCCCCGTACAGATAATGTCTCCATATCTTCAAAGTAAAAATCACCACCGCCAACTCCAAATCATGGGTGGGATAATTTGCTTTGTGCGGTCTTAACTGCCGAGATACATATGCAACAACCTTTCCATCCTGCATCAACACGCATCCTAGTCCCGTGTGTGAAGCATCACAGTAAATTACGAATTCTTTTCCAGCCTCTGACTGAATCAATACCGGAGCCTCCGTCAAAATTCTTTTTAACTTCTCAAAACTCTCTTGCTGCTTATTAGACCAAACAAACGGAACCCATTTCCGTAACAACTTAGTCAATGGTGCCGCAATTAAAAAAAATCCTTCAACAAACCTTCGGTAGTACCCTGCCAGACCAAGAAAACTCTGAATTTCTGCCACAGGCCTGGGTGACTTCCAATCCAACACCGCTTCAATTTTTCGAGGGTCAACCCTAATCCCCTCTGCCGACACAACGTGGCCTAGAAAAGTAACTTCACTTAGCCAAAATTCGCACATACTAAATTTGGCATACAACTGCTTCTCCCTCAGTATCTGCAAAACCACTCACAGATGTGAATCATGCTCCTCTTTCGATCTTGAATAAACTAGGAAATCATCTATAAATACTACGAAAAACCAATCCAAGTAAGGTTGGAATACTCGGTTCATCATATCCATAAACGCTGCTGGTGCGTTAGTCAACCCAAATGGCATTACCATGAATTCGTAGTGACCATAGCGAGTCCTGAATATCGTCTTATGAATATATGCCTCCTTGACCTTAAGCTGATGGCACCCTGATCTCAGGTCTATCTTCGAAAAGACTGAGGCCCCCTTCAACTGATCGAACAAGTCATCAATCCTTGGCAACGGGTATTTGTTTTTGATTGTTAACTTATTCAACTGATGATAGTCAATGCACATATGCATTGATCCATCTTTCTTCTTAACAAATAACACTGGCGCTCCCTACGACGACACACTTGGTCAAATAAACCCTCTATCCAGCAACTCTTGTATCTGCGCTTTCAACTCCACCAACTCCTTCGGCGCCATTCTGTATAGGGGATAGATACTGGCACTATTCCCAAAAGAAGATCAATACCAAACTCCACTTCACGATCCGGAGGTAATCCTTGAAGCTCTTCCGGGAAAACAATAGGAAATTCCTTCACCATCCTAACGTCCCCAACAATTAGGTCATTGGCTTCTAGAGCCCAAACAAACATTAGAATTGCCTCGCATCCTTTTCTCACCATCCTTTCCACTCTTAAGGCAGTCACCACATTCGATAGACAGTTCCCCTTTCTCCTATCACCAATACTTCACCACCCTCGGGGGTTTTTAACACCATACGCTTGGCTGCACAATCTAAATTAGCTTGATACTTCACTAGCCAGTCCATGCCTAATATCAAGTCGAACTCCCCGAACGGCAATTCCATCAGATTTGTCAGGAGAACTATTCCCTGAACTTCTAAGGGTACCTCCTGATAGAGTTTATCTACTACCACAGATTGTCCTAATGGACTAATTACAGTCATCGCCCTAGGGGTAATCTTGGAATCTAAACTTAAAGTTCCAGACACATTACTAGCAATATATGAATGCTTCGACCCAATATCAATCAATGCAGTGTAAGGCAAACCAAATATTATAAACGTACCGGTTATAACATCCAGTACGTTAGCCTCCTCTCGACTTCTGGCAGCATAGACCAACCCCGACTATCTCACCTCAGTGTTTCCTGCCCCTCGGCCTAGTGCTCCACAGCCCCGACTGAAATCGTTACCACCTCTGGCTGGACCACGACCTCTCTGCTACTGACCCCCTTTACCCGGTAGAGCTTTTCCCTACCCTGCGGGTCCTACATCGCCCCGTGGTTGTAGACAGTCTCTAATCTGATGTCCCATAGATCCATACCTAAAGCACTTCCCATTGCCTGCCCAACACTCACCTACATGGAATTTACCCCATCGAGCACACTTCTGTGTTTGACTGGCAGCAGTAGGTCTCTTATCCCGTATCGGCCTATCTAACTTAGGTCTTTTCTGAACACATCTGGCTACCCCTAATGCTCTAAAATTTCTCTTACTTCCACTCCTATCTCTATCCCTGTTCAGTTTTTCTGTCCACTTCACCTCCTCAGCTATCTTAGCTTTCTCCACAAGCACAGCAAATTCCCTCTCCCGCTGTGGAGCTATCAAAACACGTAGATCATCTCTCAGGCCATCCTCAAACCGAACACAATGCTCATGTTCTGTAGCCACTATCCCTCAAGCATAACGGCTAAGACGTAAGAATTTCGCTTCATACGCCGCCACCGACCTACTTCCCTAAACCAGATTCAGAAATGCTCTGCTACGCATCCACATAACTCGTTCCAATATACTTACTCTAAAATGTCATTCCAAAGTAATCCCAGGTGATACGGTCAACCACTGAACCATCCTTAACCGTAAGCCACCATTGGTACGCTTCGTCCCGCAGGAGAAATACGACTCCTTTCAGTTTCTCCTCCTCCGTGAAATCCAGATCATCCATTATACACTCAACCGCCTCCAACCAATACTCAGCTGTACTCGGGCTATACCAGAAATTCCCCTAAACACTTCTACCCCATTCGCTCTAAGTCACTCTGACACAGATTTTTGGGCTCCTGTGCTCATGCCTGCCCCAACAACCCTCTTTAAAACCCTTAACATCGCCTGAGATACCGCATCATCTCTGGCCATCTGGTCTTGAAATTTTCGCCTCCTCAACTAGTAGAACTAGCATCTCATCTCTTGATCCATGGCAGACCCTACTAGTTCAGTCACAACCATCTTGCCCGTACCACGGCCACGCGCAGGACGTCCACGACCCCTTGTACTCATTCTATCGATTCGCGTTTATCTGATTAGAAATTTTATGAATTTTAATTTCTTTCACTGATTAACCACGAACAATCTTATGGAAAGTATTTTAATTAGTAGTTCTTTCAAATTCAAAATTAGTCTCAAGTCTGTACCTCATAGTTCTAGAAATCACTTACATTCCGCATCCATATGCATCACAACGGAGCATCACATAACAGCATCAACACACAAGTGACAACCATAAACTCAACTTCGTCACATAAGGGTATTTTCGTCTTTTCACTACCTAGGGGTACTTTCATAATTTTATCCTATAGGGGTATTTTCATAATTTTCCAAAATAGAATATCTTGGTAATTTTACAAAATAAGAGTATTTTGGTAATTTTGAAATTTGAAGGTATTTAGGTAATTTTACAAGACCAGTGGTATTTTAGCAATCTTGCGAAATAGGGTGGCTAGTCCCTTTCGGGTTTTAGTTATAAATTTTGGCCCGTCAACAAGCCCTCTCGGTTAAAGTGAATAAACACTACGCACCAGGTAGGATTCTAGCGCAGAGGAGGTGAGCCACTAGGGCTGCTTAAATACCAAGCTCTCCCTAGATCCAATCCTAGACATACGTATGCCTGTTGCCACACTTCAACCCAATGACTTATTCACGGACATGTTTAATTAGAGAAATTAAGTCTTATGGATGTTAGAGAATTGTTGAAACTAAACTTAATGTCCATCAAACTCTAATCATACTAGCCTACGTCCCTATGGAGCCCATCAAGCCCAACATACATATCACACAATGAGTTTAGAATACTTACCTGTGTGGATCAGGTGCCGGTAGACTCGAAGGCCATATCTCAATCGAAAGTTTTCACAAATCCACATCGATTTTACAAATCACTACTAGACCCATTTCACAACTCAAGTGTTGAACCTGGCTCTGATACAAAAATTGTAACACCCCAAACCCTACCCAATACATCACGACCAGATCTGGTATGCTACGAGTTAAATGTTAAAAACTTTACTTTGGAGGGTTTTGAAAATCTCGATTCATTTATGCAGGTATTTGTTAAATAAGTGATATTTGTAGAAAGCCTTTGTAGTTTTTTTTTTTCAAACTTATTTGAAAATCTATTTTTTTTCCTTCTTATAATCAAGTCCTTGAACATAAGTTTGTAGAATATAAACATTAATAAATGGAAATTGATAACCTAAGCTATGAAGGCCTTATTACATAAATAATCCCAAAATTAAAACTTAAAGGAAAGCCGAAAATAGTTTATGAAAATAAAAACTTGATGGCCCCTCGATTCCACCTCGGCTTCCATGTCCATGATCTACTACTCATCTGAAAAGTCAAGGAAATAAAAGGGTGAGTCACCAAGACTCAGTGTGCAAATCCCGAAAACACATAAAAGGTGAGGCCCACAAACACATTATGGGCCTTGGCCCATACACAATGGCAATAGCATATATATACTTGCTACATGGCCCACCCCAATCCTATAATCCATCATCTACACACCAGCCCGTACCAGCCATCACACCTTGGAGATATCTACAATCAACTCTCCATCCGCTACACACCATTTTGATAGCTGTGCTGCCTGTCATAAAGACCGATCACTATGTGACGTATGTGGCAGAGCCACCGATCGCCATACAACCTTGATAATATATATTGTGGTTTAACCACCGATCACTGTGTGACCTGTTAATTAGATGTTGCAGAGCCACCGATCGCCATGCGATCTAAATAATACGTTGTGGGTTAACCACCGATCACTGAGTGACTTATTAACATGTTCTTCCCCTTCGTCATATCAATCCCATCCCATGCATGCATACATGCAGAATCAAAATAATATACTATTTAAAAAGATCACAAACTACCACATCCTTCGATACACATAGAGAAGTTTCTATGATTACGCACTGCATCCTTTGCCTACCCCTTTCGTAACACATTCGTTCATATGACCTTTTTTGGCTTTTAGCCCATAATATATATATAGTACAGATTAACTAGGGTGGTAGAGATCCATACACTTGATTACAGTCAATACGATACTTTTTATGTCGACACTGTCAGTAGCCGATACGGCTGCTAATTGCCTAAGGTTTTACTCCGACACCGGTTCACAACCCAGCGGCCAATCCCGAACTGCTGACACTGCTTGTTTCTTAAACTTAGGGATTGGTTTTACAGATCCAATCCCCTCCTTCGCCTGATTGACATTTGATTCCATCAAAAGACCTTATCAGTTGCTACCAGCACAACATATGGTTGTTAATCCATAACATATGGTTAAGATTATAAACATGATGAACGAACCTAACGAAAATCTAAAGAGAACCCCTTACCTTGAATTCCCGAAAAGAGATTGAGACTCAGGGACTAGTATTTTTTGGCTTTTAGATCTAAATGATCTACTTTGATTCCCGACGTCGCCCAACAAGAAAACATCAAACCATTAATCAAATGTCAACCTTACCAAGCCCATTAGCCTTTCGGCTTTAGCTTTCAAAAACTGAAAGAAAAGTGAAGAGAAGAAGATCAGCACTTACCTTACCATAGGAGATTCGGCTACTCCTAGAAGATTTTGGCTTTTTGCAGAAATCAAAAAGAGAAGATGATTCAAAGAATCTATGGAGATTCGACTTTTTAATGAAGAAATCGGTAGGAAGAAAAAAAAAGAATGGACATTAGGGCATTCGGCTATGGCAGAAGAGAGTAAAGAGAAAGAATACTTAAGGGTTTCGACTTATAAAAGAAATCAAAAAAAGGTGTAGAGAAAGGCTATGAGGTTTCGGCTTTAGTAGAGAATGAAGAAGAAGATGGAACTTTAGGAGTTTTCAGCTTTTTGAGGGAAAAAAACAACTAAGAGAAGAGAATGAGAATAAATGTCGAAATTAAGAAGTACCCTATTTTCTAATCAAATTTTTGGCACACACACTAACCAAAAGTCGAAATTGCCCTCTTTTGAAAACTAAAACTAATTAATTAACAAGGGAAATTTCGGCACCCCCTTTAGCCTCATCAAAACCGATTTCCTCTTTCCTCCAGAGTTGGAAATCTAGCCACTACTATGATCAATAGATAATTCCTAAACTTTCTCCCTTATCAATATCCGATCATACCTTCACAAGTGGACTAGATAACACCACATCTTCCTCCTTTTTATCTGCTACATTATCCATATTATCCACTCACATAAATCCCCCTTTTTCTAAGCCTCATTGTCGTCCCACTCTACCCACTTAGATGCCAAAAATTAACTAAATTTAATTAAAAGAATTGGGCTTCATGCAACTTGAATTTGGGCCTCCTCAATTGATGCCATTTCTCTGCTCTTTAAGTGGTGCCACTTTGCCACTGGGCCACAAGCCCCATTTTGTATCTTAAAACACAGATAACATCTTTTAAGCCCTATCCTATCTGGCTTTCCACTAGAGTGTAATGCAAAGGCCTATTAATTCAGGATGTTACAGTTAAATTTGCTTTCTAGAAAAGTTCTTCTAATGGAATTGAATTCAGAATCAATGTCTTTCTTTCTTCTTGCATTCATTTCATGCATTTGCATTATTGCATTGCATTTTAACATAAGGACCCTAATTGGTTGAAGTTATTTCAGCCTTAATCTGAAAGCCGACAAAAATCAACCAAGCACGCACCCTTACGATACAAGGAGAAAAACCAAAGCAATGGATAAAAGATTAGAGAAGTTGGAACAAATGCAGAATGAGATGCAAGAATGGATACATGCACAAATACAGGAGCAGCTTGCTAAGATCCAACAGGATATGATGGATCGGATGATGGAATCGCCAAGAACTATGATGTCCCAATTGACTCAGTTATTGGCAGACAAAGGGAAAGCCCCATGGTTAACACTGTGAAGGATAGTGAGGAATGACTATATCCCCCGGGTTTCACCCTGACACATCATGAAGTGCAGCCACGAAGGACATCCGTTATAATTAAACCTCAACAATTTCAAGAGGGTGTCTCGATACTGCCAAATTTCCAAGCTGGGTCAGGTTCTAATTTAGTAGACCATCCGATTAATACTGATATTCCCGACTTTGATGAGGCAGTAGAGAGAGAAAGGGCAAGGGCTGAATTGCCAAAACAGTTAGAGGAGAGATTCAAATAGTTGGAAGACAAATTTAAGGCCATGAAAAGCGCTAATAGGCAATATGGAGTCGATGCTAAAGATCTAAGTTTGGTGCCAGATTTAATACTTCCCCACAAATTCAAGGTGCGAAATTTGAAAAATACAATGGGACCACTTTCCTGGAGGCTCACATAACTATGTTTTACCAAGAATTTAGATTCAATAAAAATAATTCAGATTCAATAAAAAGAATTCAAAAAAAGAAGAAGAAGAAGAAGAAGAAGAAGAAGAAGAAGAAAGAAAGAAAGAAGAAGAAGAAGAAATTTTTAGCAAAAAAAGAAGAAAGAAAAAGGAGAGGCCAAGGCGAAAACCCACAAAGGGCGCTTTGAGACCAAAGGGGATTTGAGCTGAAAACCCAAAAAGGGCAGCTCAAATTTTGATCAAAGGGGGCATACAGCAGTCTTGCTATGCCTGAATTAACGATGAATAAGTATGCTACGTCTTGGGGCATCGATAAAGTACTTCGAATCCCTAAACACATATTGAGCTTAAAATGGTCCTCAAGAAGTTTGAACAGAGAAGCTCAGGCTGCGATATCTGGGGCACCTAGTTTCCACTTTATCCATGTTAATTTGTTATTATATTATCCTTTTCAAAATATGATCACAATAAATTTCTTTCTTGATTGCGATTGCTATCTTCGCATAATTTATTTGTTTCGAGCTATGCTCCTAATTAATTTCTTTCTTGTCCATGGTTATGATCTTTTTCAGGCATTTTGCATTGAAATAACGATTAGTGGACTAATAATATTTTCATAAAATGAGTTTCGCATATTACTCGAAATTTCTGAATAATACAAGAACCTGAAACAGGACTATTGTTTAAAACTCACCAAGTTTAAGGAAGAGTCTAAATTGAGGCTATCTAAATTGAGGCTATCTCTTTGGATTTTCTGTCAAAAATAGTTGGTGATGCAATCTTGATGAAAATGGGCAATTTTAACCCAAATGTAAAATGGGAATCATTCTCCGGAGAAAATTTGATATTCTGCATTCATGCGAGCATCATACATACACATCTGGTTGGGTCACCCGAGGAGTGATCAGTTGATGAAATAAGCTACAGGCCCTATACCCTCGGGTTATAGTGGGATAGATAGAAGATAATACAGATCTCATACCTTTGAATAGAAATGTGATGGATTGAAGAAGAAGCAAATCCTACATTTCAGGGTTGCAGTAGGATAGATAGGAAGAGATTCAGATCCTATACCCCTAAGTCACAATGAGATGAACCCTGAAGTTATAGTGGGGCAAATCTGTTGAATAGTTATAATTGTTTCCTCGGGTTTTCTGTCAAGAATACCAGCCAAACAAGAGGGTAGCATATTACCCTGATTAACAATGAGCGATGACAACCTTAAGCAGAGATCATTCTCATGAAATTTGCATTCATGCAAAAACACATTTAGTTAGGAGCATTAGATTCATTCCGATCATTGCATCCTAATCATTGCAAGAAATCATTCTCATGACATTCTGCATTCATACAAATGTCATCCATAAGACACATCCATTTAGGGGGCATTTGATTCATTCCAATCATTGTATCCTAATCTTTGTAAGAAATCATTCTCATGACATTCTGCATTCATACAAATGTCATCCATAAGAGACATCCATTTAGGGGCATTTGATTCATTCCGATCATTGCATCCCAATCTTTGTAAAAAGACCATTCTCGTGACATTCTGCATTCATACAAATGTCATCCACAATACATTTCGTTAGGAGCATTAGATTCATTCTAATCATTGCATCCTAACCATTTTGCATAAGCATAAACACAAAACTAATTTTACAGAATAGGTCCCCTAGAGGACGTTGTCTCAACATCGGTGAATTTGAAGATCTTGCCTTTCTGAGCGAAGTGGATCGAAGATGGTGGATCTGGCAATCCTAAAGTTACAGGAGCAGATTGGAGACATCAATCCTATCTCCCTGACTAGCAGTAGAATAGGTCAAAGATTGTAAATCTTGTCACCCTAAGCAGCAGGGAACCAAGATCGAACGACAAATCTGGTCTCCCTAAGCAGTAGTGGAACAAATTTATGCCACCAGCCTTATCTCCATGACCAGCAGTGGAATAGGTCAATGATTGTAGACCTTGTCACCCTAAGCAGTATGGAGCTAAGACCGAATGGCAAATTTGGTCTCCCTAAGAAGTAGTGGAACCGATTTAAGCCATCAGCCCCATCTCCCTGATTAGCAGTGGAATAGGTAAAAAATTACAAATCTTGTCACCCTAAGCAGTAGTGGACCAAGATCGAACAGCAAATCTGGCAATCCTGTGTTTGCAGGAGTAGATTAAAGACAGCAAATTTGGCAATCCTGAGTTTGTTGGAGTAGATTGAAGATAACAAATCTGGCAATCCTGAGTTTGCAGGAACAGATTGAAGATAGTAGAACTGGCAATCCTGAAGTTGTAGGAGCAGATTGAAGATAGCAAATCTGGCAATCCTGAGTTTGTAGGAGCAGATTGAAGATAGCAAATCTTGCAATCCTGAGTTTGAAGGAGCAGATTGAAGATAGCAGATTTGGCAATCCTAAAGTTGCAGGAGCAGATCAAAGATATCAGATCTTGTCTCCCTGAGTTTACAATGGACCAGATTGAAGTTAGCAAGTCTAGCAATCTTGAGTTTGCAGGAGCAGAGTGAAGATAGCAAATCTAGAAATCCTGAGTTTGCAAGAATAGATTGAAGATAGCAGATCTGGAAATTTTAAAGTTGCAGAAGCAGATTGAAAGTACTAATTTCCTTGAGTGGATCAAAGCATTAGCTCTCAGGCCCTTAAGATATAGTAGGATGGAATGTAGCCACTCGAAGACGAAAAGCACTAAAAGAAGTCCAAGATTTAAAGACCTAGCAAAAATGGTCCTTTTTGAAGTCTTTGCTCTATTCTCGTTACATGATAATGAGCAAAGAGGGGAAGCTGTAAAAGCCCATTTTCACCCAGGCCCAACACCAAAATAAAAAGCCAAAATTTTTAAAGAAAAACCAATAAAACATTATAACATTCCATTAATTACAGTCTTTTAGCCCAAAACCAAATAATAACAAACCCAATAACCCGAATTAACCCCAATAGCCCAACAGACTAAACCAAAGTTTAAGCCCAATCCAAAGAGCCCAAATGGCCCAAGCAGGAAAGAATTCCAGAATCTTCGGGTGCCTTCTCCTTTGGCTTCTCGCTTGCTATATACGCGCGCCTTTTCAGATCCCCACGGGCAGATCCCACGTGTGCCTCGTAGTGTCCACGTGCCTCCGTACGCCCCCTCGTACTCGCCACGTTCGTGTACTAGGCTGGCCTCCGTACCTTCGTACCTGCAAATCAGACGAAAACAATAGCAAAGCAAAGACCAAAACATATTGTATTTTTTTCCTTTTCTGTTACATATAAAACCAAAGCAAAAGTTATAATCGGAAGGAGACACGATTTTTCAAATACAAACATAGCAATTTTCAGGGGTATTCTTCGATTTTGAGTTCATTCTTGCTTTGCATATAACACATACATATAGAAATAGAATAGGGATAAGTTTTTTTTTTTTACCTTTCGTGACTATCAAAGTCAAAAACTAAAGCATTTTTTAGCCGGAACCGAAGCGTTTTTTCTTCTTTCGATTTTCTTTGAGAGGTTTTGAGCGTTTGAAGGGTAGAGTTCGGGTTTAGGGTGTTTAAAGGGGTCAAAATGACCATTATTTTACCCTTCAACCGCCATATGTGGTGGCAGAAATGGATGAGTCCGACGGCGGTGTGAGGGGTTTAAAAACCCTAACAGAGAATTTTTCTTTCCCTCTTTTGTTTTTTTTTTAAAGCTCGGTAGAAATAATTTTTTTAAACAAAAATTTTTCCCTTTTATAGGCTCTTGGAACGATGTCGTTTTAGGCCTGTTTAAGTGGCCTTAAAATGGCGTCATATTCTCCTTCAGATCCGCGCTTTGACCCGACTCGGGGAAGGATCCGCGCATTTTATGGAATTGGGTTATTTACCTTCTTAGTCCTTCTGCATTTTGTGTCTCTTCTGATTAGTTTCTATTTTGTTTTAATTTTGCTTTTAATTTTTGTTATGTTTTAATTTAGTCTCCATGTACACGATGCATTTTGGGCTTGGGAAATATTTTCTAGTTTAGTCCCCGATCTTTGGCGCGCATTTAGTTTTAGTCCTTTTTTCCATTTTGTTTTAATTTATTGCCTTTTAGCCCTGATTTTGTTCTGACTTTAATGCGGTTCTTTAATCATCTAGCTAATTATTTATTGATTCATTTAACCAGTCTTTTTAATTAATATTTAATATTAAATATTTTAATTTGTTTTAGATATTATTTATTTCTAGTTATATATGTTATCTTCATTAATTATATATATATATATATTTTTTTATATACATGTATTAAAATTATTTTTATACTATGTATATATATCATTGATTTCATACTATTTTATGCACATATTTTATTTTATACTTAAGTTTTTGCATATATTTAAATAAATAAACTTCTTTTAAAATATGTATTTAGGAATTCATTCACAATTTATTCCATTTTTAATAATTTCATAAAATATTAATCAAGAACTAGCTTGTTTATTTATTTGCAATCTATTAGCATTTAAATTTTTATTTTATGTTAATTCGCATTTATCAATTTAGTAGAATTATTAAATTTCATAGTTTATTGTTGACATAGCGTTTATTTTGGGAATATTGCTTGATTAATGTCTATATATCTTGTACCATAGCATGTTTCAAATTCCAATATATGTATGCCTTATATCAAATATTTTGTATATATTAAGTTCATTTTAAAATTTCACGTACATAAATTTCTTTTTAAGATAATGCAATGTTTGTATGTTTGGGAGTATGGAAAATTATGCCCTAACGTACTGGGTGTAATTTTCTGTTCAACCAGATAACCAAATATTCTTTTTAGTTAAATATCTTGAGGATCAAAGATGATCTCGTGTCGAAATATAAAGATATTATATCCTAACGTCTTGGATGTGATATTATTTTTATTCTTTCAAACAAGCTAATCTTGAAGTTCAAGATTCAATATAAACTAACTTTCTTTAAGAAAATTTGCATTTTATAGTATGTTGTTAATATGATCTCTGATATGTGTACATTTTGCGATTAATGTTTATGCATTATATTATTATTACGCCCCAAATTTTAATATGTTCTAGTTTTTATTTACATGTTATATTTAAATGCATTTTAAGCCAAGTATAAAATTTTGTTTTTCCAAAATAAGGCAATGCTTGTACGTTTGGGAGGTCAGAGAATTATGCCCTAACGTACTGAGTGTCAATTTTCTGTCCGACCAGATAATCAAATACCCTTCTTTAATTATATGTTTTGAAGATCAAAGATGATCTCGGTGTCAGAGTATAAAGGTGTTATATCCTAACGTGTTGGGTATGATACTTTTATTCATTTGAAACGAGTTAATCTTGAGATTCAATTCAAACTTAATGATTTTTTAAAAAAAAAATTACCCTGAATATTTTCAAGTTTTCGATATTAGGACAACATTAATCAATTTGGTACCAACTTTGGGCATTGCAAGGGTGCTAATCCTTGCACGTAACCGACTCCCGAGCCCGTTTTCTCGAATTTCGCAGACCAAAATATTTTTATAGGTGACCTGATCACACCTAAACAAAAAGGATCAGTGGCGACTCCTATTTGTAAAAAAAGTCGATTTCGTTTTTTCAAAACACGATAAAAATAGTTTTGACATATACTAATTTTTAATATATTGGGTAATTTATGCATTTAAATTTTAATTATTTTTTAAATAATGTACTTTTAATCATGAGTAAAATCAGAATTTTTCGTATAGGGATCGAAATAAAATTTAAAGTTCTTGGAAGGTCAAAATATAATTATTGTATAAAAAACCTTTAAATTGAATGATAAAATTTTTTTAAAGTATTAAAAGAGAAATTAGCCCATTTGAAAAGGGGCCAAGGCCGCACCTACCCCTTCGATTCAACTTTTTTTTTTTAATTATTTTCCTTATAATAAACTATAGTATTAATTTGAAAAAATATATAGGTAAAGTAACCTGCAATAATTATAATAATAGTTTATGAATAAAAAATATTTATACTAAATTAATAAACACATTAAATAATAATGATTATAAAATAATTTATGAAATTCACAAAATACTTTTATTTACACCAAACAAATATTAGATAGATGAAAAGAAGAAACGATTTTAAGAGTGCTTCACACAATATAAACAACTTGTGGAAATTTGAAAAAAATTATAATATTATATTATATTATCATCAATTAAAATAATCTTTCATCACTCTCCGATGTCATTGTTGTTCAAATATGATTCCATATTACCTCTTCAAGAACAATTACTTTAATGGTCGATTATTTTATATAATTCTAACTTATTAATAATAATCTCTATTTTTACCAATAATTTTTCTTAAATGCTACTTGATTGAATATGCATTACTATTGGATGTTATTTATAAAGTTAAATCAAGGTAAACATGTTACCTTAAGCTTAAATAGAGTGGTACTATAATGTATCCCAAGTCATCTCAATAGGATTTGATGAACTCATTTTGCCCATTATTTCATTAAAGGGACCAAAATGTAAACTAAAATATAGCGCAAAGACTCTTATGATACATTTACTAAAAATAAAACAAAGTAATATGTTTTAAAAACTGAAACATTCATGATTCCTGATTGACAAAGGTACGACTTTAATTACTTTTTTATAATAATTTCCATGATTTTTTAAATACACACTTTAGTTTTTGAAGTAAATCGTTTTTCACATATTGGCCTTTAAAATTATTTTGTCCATTTCAGTATGTAACATTATCAAACATTTTCATTTTAATCCCTAACGTTATTAGACATTTACGGTTCAATTCTTTGAACGTTAAAAAATCGGTTGAGATATTCAACTAATCATGAATTGACATGTGTCATACACAAACATCACAATAGTATCATCATCTAAAAAATTGTAAAAGATCTTTTTAAAATATAAAAATTATAAAATAAAACATATACTTTTTAAAAAATTAAAAATATGTTAGAATTTTATAAAAATTGTAAAAAATTTAAAAATATCTAAACTATAAAAATTATTAGAAATTGAAAAATATTGTAAAAATTATAAATCTGATTAGAAATTGTAAAGGATTGTAAAATTATTTTTAAAAATTAAAAATAATAAAATTGTTATATCTTATACTAAAGTATACATTCGCTAATCGCATTTAAAATATTAAAAGTTTAATTTAAAAATCACATATTGTAATACAATCATTTTTTTAAAATTTTATTTTAACAATTTTGAATAAATTCTTATATCAAATATTTAAATTTTAAAATACATAAATTTTAGTACTTTACTAATGCTACTAACAACATATTTATTTAACTTGGCTCCTATTTAATGTCTGGATTAAGCTTCCTTCATCCATTTTTGTGCACTTCCTCTTTTTATTTTGTACTAAAGTTCTTTAGAATGGCCAAACACTCACAATAGTTCTTAAGATATTGGTCTAGAGACAAATAATTTGTCTTTAGATAGTAAAAATATTTGAAACAATTAAAATTATTATTTAATTGAAATAGCTTTGGTTTTATTATTCAAATAAGGTTAATTCTACCATTAGTCCCTATAATTTATAAAAATTATGGATTTAGTCCTTATACTTTAATTTAGTTTTTAATTCATATACTTTTTAAATTTTAAAGTTTCATTCCTCACCAAACAATAACTATTAAATTTATTAAGTTATGCTATTTCCAAAATAGAATGCGGCAAACATATTATCATATGAGTAATGTAATGTTAACTTATTATTTTCACATATTACTCACTAAAAATCCAGTTAATGGATGACAAATGCCATTTATGTGAAGATTGAAATTTCAAAATTCAAAAAGTATAGGGACTTAAAATGATCCAATGGGAAAATATGTATAAAATCTATAATTATAAACATAGTACAAGACTAGTAATTGAATTTAACAAAACAAATTTAACTGTTACTGCTTGGGTTAGGAGTAGAATTTCAAGATCCAAAAAGTAGAGGGGCTAAAATCAATTTGAAAAGTATAGGGACTAAATCCACAACTTTCACAACTAATAGCAAAATTTAACCTTAAAATAATTTTAAAACTTATCGAAATTTATCACCTAAAAGATCTACCAATTATAAATTTCAATAGATTATATTATAAAACAATTATCATAGATGGTATCCTTCCAAAAGACAATGAATCTATGTTCAAGCTTTAGTAAGTTTGATTTATAAAATTTAAAATATATTATATTTTTAATAAAATTAGTAAATTTTATATATTATATAATTTTTCTATTTTTTCTATTTGTAAATTTTTATATTTTTGTAAAGCTTTTGTAATTTTTTCATATTTAAAGATTTTTAAGGTTATTTAAATAATTGTGTTGCTATAATATCATCATATGACACATAATAATAAATGATCAGCTAAATATTTTAATAATTATTTTTAACATCCAAAGAACTAAACTGAAAACGTGATAAAGTTAGAAACTAAAGTGAACTAAAAAAAATTTTAAAGACTAAAGTAGTTGATGTGTGGATTAAGTTTTTTCTTTTCTTTTAATATCATACTATTCTAGATTAACTACGTATACGTTAAAAAGAAAAAAAGTAATAATGATGTGTCTCTAACTAACTATGATCACAATAAAGGCAAGCGCACCTATCGTTTAATAGTATAGTTATGGTAAGACCGGTAATATCGTATCCACAAGGACCAAGAGTACTAGTAATTACTATCTTTTTATTATCTAGCCTAAGAATTGGAGTGATTTCTTTTAAACTAAAACTTAATTAAAAATAAGATAGAGAACGAATTGAAAAAATACTTTTAGACAACTTTATGAGATAGGCAATACCTAAGGAAGAATCCACCTAGATTTCACTTATTTCTTTTGATTCATATGATTTATTCACTTGACTTAATCCGTAGAAATCCTCGATTTATGTTAATATCTTTTCAAGACTAAAACAACTAACTCTATGTTGATTAATTGAAATTTCTTTCTAATTAAAACCCTATTGTCACATTAACTCGATCAATGGATTCCTTATTAGATTTGACTCTAATCCGAAAAATTTTTGTCGCCTATTTTTAGGGTTGCAATCAACTCCGCTTAATTGTGTTGATCTACTCTTAAACAGGGACTTTTGCTCCTCTGAATAAGCACATTCGATTTAAATCAATAACCTGAATTATCAAAACAAGAATAAGAACTCAAAATTGAGAATAAGAACAAGTATTTATCTTATAAATCAAATAATAATAAGATCCATCTTAGGTTTCATCCCTTAGGTATCTAAGGATTTAGTTCATCTTGATAAAAGCAAACATCTTAAAATAAGGAAAACAACAAAACATAAAAAAACCCAAAAACTTCAAGAGAAATTAATAGGAGATCTTCAGTCTTGATGGAGATTCTTCTTCCGAGCTGCTCCCGATAGTTGTCTTCGATTATTTTCTGCCTTCTATTCAGCGTCCCCCTTTAGGTTGCCTCCTAGGGTGTTTATATAGGCATTGGAACACCTCTCTTGGCCCACAAGTTGTCTATTCCGAATAGAATTAAACTTTGATACGGCAAGGACACGCCCGGACACGCCCGTGCTTAATTCCTTAGGCCGTGCTCAATTTTGCTTGCCATACACAGCCGTGTGATCTGCCCGTGTATGTTGATCCAAGCGTGTTTGATCCAGCTCGTAATGCATGGCCGTGTTTATTGGTCCAGGCCGTGTTGATTTTCTAGGTAGGCCCATTTCGTTTCATTTTGGCCCGTTTCTTATTCTTTTCGACTCTCTAAGTTCTCATGAGTGTAAAACATGAAATTAAGGGATTAGGAGCATCAAATCCATCAAATCTAATGAAAATTCATCCAAAATAAGCCAAGTATGGGGTTAAAATATGTATAAATTGAGGTTTATCAAATATCCCCACACTTAAGCCTTTGCTTGTCCTCAAGCAAGATCCTCAACTCACAGTTAAAATTAAACTTCCTCAAATCATAATTCTCATCAATAATGTTTCATTATAATTCATAGATAATTCATACATGGATAATTTAACTTAAAGAATCCTAAAGATTCAAACAATCTAAGTCACGAATTTTTATAGCACGAAAACATAGGTGTTTCCCCTTACCTAAATAATTATCTCTGATTCAAAATTGACAAGGATTGACATCCTCACTAAGGATTCACTCAAATCACTCAAAGTGTTTTAAAGTTCAAGATAAAGCACTCAAAAGTCAAACATGAAGAGTTATTACCATATGCTTGAATGAATATCAAATGTCCACCACTATAGAATGAAACGATACACAAATCAAAAGGTCTTTTAAAAGGGTTGTAATGGGGCTTGGGTTGAAGGTGTGGATAAAGGCTGAATTAAAGGGTTAAAATCGAGATAGAAGCTATCAAATTACCTAACTAGAACAATAAAATAATACTGAATAATTACATCAATTGAAACCTTATCATAATAACACGAGCTTATTTTAAAGATGTAAATTTTAACCGTTTTAAGCTCAAATAACATAGAACTAATAATGAATGAATTTCCAACTTCTTTTTTAAAGAATAAGAACATACATTATATAAGATGAATTTAACCTCTGAAATAAAGAAAATAGATAGGCAACTGATCAAATTAAATCTCAACATAAGGGGAGTCAATAAAGTAGGGGAAGTAAAAATTTGGTTTTGGGTTAATGTTAATGGGTGAGTCAAGAAATGATTTATTAGGTTCAAAATTGGTTCACTAGGGGTTAATTATAAAGGTGGGTTTTTTGGTGGAATAAGTGGGTTAAATCCTAGGTGCCTTTATCATCTCAGTATATCAAATCAAAAGTGTGGTCTTGATATGCATAATCGAAGCAAGTTCTAGAATAACAAATCAATGTTGACACACTCATAATCAATAAAGTGAGCAAGAAAAGTATATGCTCTAAAGGCTCAAAGTCTCAGAAAAATTATGGCTTTTGATGTCAACCTTGCAAATTTCAAATTTCAAAGTAATATTTAAATTTAGGGAAACAACCTAACCAAATTTTTAATTTTGAAAATAGACTTATCATGCTTGATTCTCTATTATCTTAAAGTTTAAACCATCAATGTGCAATTACCTATGACTTAATCCAAAACGTATCAATGAAAACCATAAATCAATAGAAGTTTCATTCTAATAGTAATTATGAGAAATTACTTAAGAACAAGGCATAATTCAGTATTGTTGACACCTCCC
Source organism: Gossypium rotundifolium (assembly GCA_025506655.1). NCBI lineage: Eukaryota > Viridiplantae > Streptophyta > Magnoliopsida > Malvales > Malvaceae > Gossypium > Gossypium rotundifolium. The sequence continues at coordinate 148,598,437 of CP106733.1, read as the reverse complement.
CACACTTAAGATGTACATTGTCTTCAATGTACAAAGATAGATAATGAAAAAATAATAAGAAAATCATAAGATAGAGAGAGAAGTGAAACTTTTTGAATTTTTGGATGGAGTCAATGAAAAGAAACGGTGTAAAGTTGGGCAGAGGAGATGGATACTCCGGTGGTGGTGTGGTCATTTCTTAAGAGCCCCTTGAAACTAAATTAAAGAAATCAAAATATACTAATATATATTAAGGACAGGAAAGATAAAGGGAAAGAATTTAAAAATGAAAATAAAAGAAAAAGAAAAAATAAATGGACTCAAAGGTCCTTGTCTTGTCGAGGGAATGAAGCAGTGGCATGAACTTATGTAGAATGGTCGCGCACGGGGAAACCGTGTTAAGATCCGTTCGCTTTTTAACTTGGGATGGTTGGCTTTGGCCTTGCATCTAGTATTAGTCATTGTGTACGGTGACAATGATGGTGGTTGGTGTGGTGGTGGTGGTGTAAAGAAAGAATGAAGGAAAGGAAAGTGAAGGGAAAAAAAGGATGGGAAAAGAAAGGGGTGTGGTGGTTAGGGTTTGGGAGAAGAAGAATTGGGTAAGAAAGTGAAAAGGAGGGAGTTTAAATAGAAATCAAGGCATCTGGTTGCTACCCACGCTCGGGTGCCTTGGCGTGTTAGGTCACACGGCTGTATTACACGATCGTGTGCTGCCTTTTTCGTTTCTCCCACTCCTATGTAGAGGTTTCCACGCCCATGTTGCGTGATTAGTGTCGGCCACGGCCTAAAAGCACGGGTGTGTCATTTTATCGCAACCCGTGTTTTAGGGAAAATTTTCGTCATTAGTTTGTACGGTCTCTGCCACACCGATGTGCCTATTCATGGAGTCCACACGGCCACGCTATGCCCGTGTGCAAGGCCGTGTGGTAGGGAAACCTGCGCTTTATTAATTTGGTTAGTTTTTAGTTAGGTGCTAAAATTGAAAAAAAATAATGACATTAGTGAAGTTAGTGCTCGGGTTGCCTCCCAAGAAGCGCTCGTTTAAAGTCTTAAGCTAGACTGACCTTTTATTCGCATAATCATGGTGGTTTGAGGAGTTAAAACTCCTCATTCTTGCTATCACTTGTATTAAAATAAGATTTTAGATGAGTACGATTTACCTTGAAGGTGCCAAATTAAGAATGAGTTACCTCGACTGTACCGTATGGAAAAGTATTAAGTACCATGAAAGGAGTTATTCCATTAGGTTTAGAAGTGGCAACACGAGGATCTGTATTATCCATTAGAACTCGGTATCCAACCTTGAAGTCATTTGCTTTATTTTTAAGTCCGTGATGGAGTTGCCTTGGTTTTGCTTCGTGTGTTCTTGATTTCTCCTTGACATGTGTCTTCCACTTGTCTAGTTCATCAATCTGAAGCCTTCGCTCCTCATGAGTTATTTCTTTGTTGGCATGAGGTCTAAGATATGGCTTAGTTGTGTAATTTCGTGGTGCTTCCTGAAAAGAGGGTTGAACCAAATGGTTATTAATAGAATTTATGTTCTCACCTTTATTACTCGATGTCCTAGCCAAGTCAAGAGCCTGGAGAGTGATCCTTTTGTCACCTACACGAAGTATGAGTTCACTTGTACCAACATCAATTCTAGTTTTAGCAATTTCTAAAAAGGGTCTTCCTAAAATTAAAGGAACATTCTTGTCCTCATCCATGTCTAAAACAAAAAAATCTACTGGGAATATGAATTTACCAATTTTTACTAGTACATCTTTGATTATACCCCTAGGAACTCTAATAGTTTTATTAGCCAACTAAATGCTCATCCTAATTTGTTTGGTTTCTAGACCTAGCTATTTAAACATTTTATAAGGCATAACATTTATGATTGCCCCTCAATCTGCTAAAGCATTATTAACAGATAAACCACCAATTAAGTAAGAAATCGTAAAACTCCCTGGATCTTTTAACTTTTGTGATAGTCTATTTTGTAAGATTGCTGAGCACACTGCATTTAGCTCCACGCGATGCCTCGTCTAACTTTCGTTTGTTTGTTAAAAGCTCTTTTAAATTTTTTTTTTGAATTGGGCATCTGCGAAAGAGCTTCAATAAATGGTAAGTTAATTTGTAATTTTTTTAAGAGATTAAGAAATTTATCGAATTGTTCATCTGTACAGTCTTTCTTTGTCGCATTGGGATATGGCACACGAGGTCGGTATTTTGTACTTACCAGTTTTGGTTTTTCATGGCTTATCTCATCCTTACCTTCTTCTACAACATTCTCTTGCCAAAATTTTGGTTCATCTAACCCTTTATTATCATGAGTAATAATGGCATGAATTTGCTCCTTTGGGTTAGTTTCAGTGTTTCTTGGCAAGTTGCCTTGTGTTCGTTCTGAGATCAACTTAGCAAGTTGTTCTAATTAGTTCTCAATCCCTTGAATCGATGCTTTCTAATTTTTGAGTGCTATTTCGGTGTTTTGGAAACGGGTTTCTGACACCGTGATGAATTTTTTTAGCATTTCTTCAAGGTTTGACCTTTTCTCTTGTGGGTAGGGCTGTTGTTGAAAACTTGGAGGGGGTTGTTGTCTCTGATTTCCTTGTCCACCCCATGAAAAGTTTGGGTGGTTCCTCCAACCTAGATTATAAATGTTACTATAGGGATTATTTTGAGGTCTAGAATTGTTACCCATATAATTCATCTGTTAGTTTTCTATGTCAGGGTTGTAGGGTGGGTATTTTGTATTGTTCGTCCCTCCTCCATTTGTATCGCACTGCATCACTGGATGTACCTACAAAGAACTATACAAACCATCAATCTTTTTATTTAACAGTTCTACCTGGTTTGATAGCATGGTCACTGCGTCGAGGTTAAAAACATTGGCGGCTTTTGTTGGCTTTGTCTTCATAACTTGCCACTGAGAGTTATTCAGTGCCATCTCCTCTATAAACTCATAAGTCCCTTCAGGGGTCTTGTTATTTAGGGTTCCAGTGGCGGCTGAATCAATCAACTACCTAGTTGAGGGGTTCACACCATTGTAAAAGGTTTGAACCTGTAGCCACAAAGGTAACCCATGGTGAGGGCACCTTCTTAGTAAATCCTTGTATCTCTCCCATACATCGGAAAGTGTCTCTAAATCCATAAACAAAAAAGAGATATCATTCCTCAACTTACCTGTTTTAGCCGGCAAAAATATTTAAGTAAAAACTTTTCGGTCATTTGGTCCCATGTAGTGATTGATCCTCATGGTAACGAGTTCAACCACTATTTAGCTTCATTTCTCAACGAGAAGGAAACAACTGAAGACGAATGGCATCATCAGAAACACCATTAATCTTGAAAGTGTCATAGAATTCCAAAAATTTTCCAAGTGATTGTTTGGATCCTCATCTTGCAAACCATCAAACTGAACAAATTGTTGAATCATCTGTATAGTGTTAGGTTTCAGTTTAAAATTATTTGGAGCAATAGCAGGTCTAACAATACTTGATTCGATTCCTATTAAATTAGGTTTAGCATAATCATACATAGTACGAGGAGCAGGATTTTGATTCACCGGGTTTGCGGCAACCACAAGAGCTAGCAGAATATTGTCGGCCATCTCTTCAGTAGTATTGGTTTCATCTTATTGCTCTTCTTCTATGTATTGTAGACTTCGCTTTATTTCTCTTCGTTTCTGTGAGCGGTACCTTTTATATCACTGTCAAAAAGTAACGGTTCTAACGGTTTCCTTCTAGTCATAAACTAAAAGTTCCTGCTAGAAGCAAAAAAAGAAAAATTAGAGAAGTAAAAACAAATAAAAAGTAAAATTAAATTGCAATAAAATAAGAATGGCTAAAGTAATAAAAATTTAGTGTTCCTAATATCTTAGTCCCCAGCAACGACGCTAAAAACTTGATGTGTCTCTAACTAACTATGATCACAATAAAGGCAAGTGCACCTATCGTTTAATAGTATAGTTATGGTAAGACCGGTAATATCGTATCCACAAGGACCAAGAGTGCTAGTAATTACTATCTTTTTATTATCTAGCCTAAGAATTGGAGTGATTTCTTTTAAACTAAAACTTAATTAAAAACACGGCAGAGAATGAATTGGGAAAATACTTTTAGACAACTTTATGAGATAGGCAATACCTAAAGAAGAATCCACCTAGACTTCACTTATTACTTTTGATTCATAAGATTTATTCACTTGACTTAATCCGTAGAAATCTCTTATTTATGTTAATATCTTTTTCAAGACTAAAAACAACTAACTCTAGGTTGATTAATTGAAATTTCTTTCTAATTAAAACCCCAATTGTCGCATTAACTCAATCTATGGATTTCCTTATTAGATTTGACTCTAATCCGGTAGATTTTCGTCGCCCTATTTCTTGGGTTGCAATCAACTCCGCTTAATTGTGTTGATCTACTCTTAAACAAGGACTTTTGCTCCTCTAAATAAGCACATTCGACTTGAATCAATAACCTGAATTATCAAAACAAGAATAAGAACTCATAATTAAGAATAAGAACAAGTATTTATCTTATAAATCAAATAATAATAAGATCCGTCTTAGGTTTCATCCCCTTAGGTATCTAAGGGATTTAGTTCATACTGATAAAAGGAAACATCTTAAAATAAGGAAAATAACAAAACATAAGAAAACCCAAAAACTTCAAGAGAAATTAATAGGAGATCTTCAGTCTTGATGGAGATCCTTCTTCCGAGCTGCTCTCGACGGCTGTCTTAGAGTATTTTCTGCCTTCTATTCAGCGATCCCCTTTTTGGTTTCCCGCTAGGGTGTTTATATAGGCTTTGGAACACCTCTCTTAGCCTACAAGTGGTCTATTCCGAATAGAATTAAAATTTGATACGGACAAGGACACGTCCGTGTAACACGTCCGTGCTCGATTCCTTAGACCGTGCTCAATTCTGCTCGCCACACATGGCCGTATGGTCTACCCGCGTATGTTGATCCAGGCCGTGTTTGATCCTACTCGTAACACGGTTGTGTTTATTGGTCGAGGCCATGTTGATTTTTAGGTAGGCCTATTTCGTTCCGTTTTAGCCCGTTTCTTGTTCTTTTCGACTCCCTAAGCTCTCTTGAGTGTAAAATATGAAATTAAGGGATTAGAAGCATCGAATTCATCAAATCTAATGAAAATTCATCCAAAATAGGCTAAGGATAGGGTTAAAATATGTATAAATTGAGGTTTATCAAGTAAATAAAAGAAGTTATTACAATCAAACAAAGTTTTAGATGATGTTTGGTTCGGGTGACTACCCAAAAGGTTAAATTATTATTATTTTGGTAAAAGAAGATGTATAACATCAATTACATAAAAAACCCATTAACTTTATCTTTTTGTAACAAATCTAAGATTTCATTAGGAGCTTCGTCGAAGATCTGTAAAGCTAATTTCCAGTTCAGACTGAGTTTGGCAAGGCGATCTGCCACCAAGTTTTGTTCTCTTAATATGTGAAGTATCCTCCAATGTCCTACCGATTTCATGATACGTTGGGTCCTGCGAAGCACAATAATCCCTTTCTCCTCCATTCCTTTATCATTCAAGGCTTGGACTACTTCAAGGCTATTTGTCTGAATTATGATCTGTCTGTATCCTTTACAAAGTAACAAGAGGATCCCATCAAGGATTCCCCAAACTTTGGCCTCAAAAGGTGAGCAGACACCTAAATAGCGATCGAATCCCATAATCCAATTTCCTTCGTTGTCTCGTACCACTCCTCCGAAGTAGCATTTCCAGAATCTCTCTTCACCACACTATCAGTGGACAAAAGTATCCAAGTACTCATGGATATATTCGCATGGTTCAAAAAGGAAGAGTTATTCTTGTAACCACCACGATATAATTCGAATTGACGAGCCCAGCTAGTAGAGAATTTCACCACTTCCATTGACAACCATGAAATGTTCTGAAAGATGAAAAGGTTCCTATTTTTCCATATTCGCTAAGCCATTAATCCAAAGAGGCACGACCAAGTAACTCTGCTATCCTACAATCGCACTTGACAACAAAGATTAGAAAAATCCAAACCTGGAAAGAGTTAGAAAAGAACCTTTATTTTAGTTGATTTGGAAGCACATGCATCCACACATCCTTTGCTGCTGGGCAATCACGCAGAACGTGGATCATATCCTCGAACTCATACCCACATATAGTGCAAGAGTTACTTTGACCAATCCTCCTCCTCGTGCGCTCTAAATTTGTAAGAAGTCTTTGCTGAAAAGCAAGCCAAAAAAAAATCTCACTCACTATGGACCCTAATACTTCCAAATAGATTTCCAATTATCATCCCTAGAATTCCAAGTGTCTTCTTTTAAGGTCCAGAAAGCACTACGAATCGAGAAAGCTCCTGAAGTCAAATGAGTCTATATCACCTTATATGCTCCTACGTCCGGATGGGGAGGAGGAATACTTATAATCCTATTGATCACCTCCTCAGACAACTAGATACAAAACAAATCCAAGTTCCAACTCCCATCAGAGTTGACCAAATACCTGACATGACAATCCAAATTAAGGTTAAAAGAAGATGGAATTTTTTAGATTGGAGGACCCATACCTGGGATCCAAGAGTCCTTCCAACACCTAACGCTTGCACCATCTCCAATAGCCCAAGCTAAGTTTTCTCGAGAATTGGCCAGATCTTAGCAAGGGACCTCCATAAATGCGAGCATTGACTCCTATTAATAGACTTAGGGATTTGCTCTTTCCATCCATACTTAGCCCGAAGGACGCGAACCCATATGACATTACTCTTCGAGACTAATCTGAATCTAATCTTCATGAGGAAAGACATGTTTTGATCACTTAAATGTCGAAAACCAAGCCCACTTCAAGACCTTGGTCGACAAATGGAATCCCAACCAACTAATGACATTTTAGGATGTCCATTATCACTCCCCCAAATAAACTATTTAACCAATCTTTCAATCTCAGCACATACGCCATTCGGAATCTACATCGATTGCATAAAGTTATTAGGAATGGAAAGAAGAACGGATTAGGCCAATGTGATTCTCCTTGCTATGGATAACTTCCTCGTATCCCAATTGTAAAGCTTACACCTTACCCTATCAATCAAAAAATTAAGGGTATTTTTAGTAACCTTATTATGCAGAAGAGGAACACCTAAGTTGTTGCCAAGATTCTGAACTTCTTGAAAAACCGAATAGGTGAACAATCTAGTTAAGAACATCATTATTGGTACCTTTAGAAAAGTGGATATTACTTTTCATAGTACTAATTTTATGGACCGAAATCTCACAAAACCTATTGAGGATGTCCTTCAATAAATGAGCTTGATCAAATTGAGGTTTACAAAAAATCACTAGGTCATCGGCAAAGAAAAGATAGGAAATTACAAGACCTGCTCTTGAAAGCTGAATAGGTTCCCACCTTCCAGTATCAATATTTGACTTAATAAGGTGCCCTAGCCAATCCATGCACAACACAAAGAGATAATATGATAAAGGACACCCCTAACGTATTCCTCTAACTAGCTTAAACTTTTGGGTAGGCATGCCATTCTAAAGAATTTGCATAGAAGAGGAAGATATGGCTAACATGATCACTTTTCAGATAAACTCAGGTATCCCAACAGCTGTTAATGAAGCACTTATAAAGTCCCAACTGACTCTATCATAGGCTTTCTCTAGATCCAACTTGATAGCCATCCAATTTTTCCCTCTCTATTTGCAACGCATCGAATGGATGACTTCCTGAGCTAGAATGATATTATCGGATATGTTCTGACCAGCTATGAACCCATCCTGTTCCTGTGAGATAAGATTAGGAAAACTAACTTAAAATGATTAGCAATAAATTTCATAAGTAATTTATACAAAACAAAACACAGACTAATAGGACGAAACTGGCTAAAATTATCAGGACATTCCTTTTTAGGAATGAAGACGATCAGAGTATTATTCAAATCCTACTCAATTGGATTTCCAGCTGAAAATTCTTTTCACCCAGATACAAATATCATTACCAAGAATATCCCACTAGCTCTAGAAGAAGAGAGCATGAAAGCCATCACTGTTAGGAGCTTTTAATGGCACCATATCAAATAAAGCCCTTTTAATCTCTTCATTTGTAATTACCTCTTCCAGAAAGGAAATCTCTAAGCCTGTCAAGCAGGAATAATTAATATTGGGTAAGTCTCCCAAGGTCTGAGGCACTTCATTATAGAGTTTTTCAAAGAATCCAACTGCTTTGGTTTGTAAAACTTCCTGATTATAACACCACTCCCCATTGCTGATGCGTAAGCCAGTAATGCGATTAAACTTCATTCTCTTGATCATATGATTATGAACAAATTTAGTGTTTCTATCCTCTAAATGAAGCCAATCACACCGAGCCTTTTGCCTCCAAAGCAAATCTTCATGATTAAGAACGTTTTCCAACTCATCCCGAATATTCATCTCTTTTCTAGCTAGAAAACTTGAGTTGGAACGGTCTAAGCCTTTGAGTGTTATTGAGCTCTTATAAGTTGACGCTTCGTGAACCCAAAAATCCATAGACGTCTTTATTCCAATCTTTGACATAAGAGGTAAATGTAATCAAAGAGTTTGCCATATTGCCCTCAAAATTCCACCTTTCTTTGGCAAAGGTAGAAAAATTATTATGCTTCATCCAACTAGCTAAAAATCTGAACGGTCTACCTTTTGCCAAATTCAAATCTGATTTTGTAGACAGCAGAAGTGGCCGATGATTAGATTTAATACGTGAAAGGTGCGTGACTAAACACTACGGAAAAGATGTCATCCAAGCATCATACGCAAGAGCTCGATCAAGTCTGACACAAGCACCACCTCTCTGCCAAGTGAAGGAAGGACCACAAAAACCCAAATCCTATAAATCACAAGAGTCAACAAAGTTACCAAATAAACCACATCTCTTACCCACAATGCAAGGACTTCTCTTATCCTTAGGAGAAAGGATGGCATTGAAATCCCCCATTAATAACCAAGGTATCAATTGAAAAGGCATCGTAAATTTAAGTCCATCCCAAAGGAGCTTTCATTTAGACTTATCTGGACTGCCATAAACAAAGGAAATAAAAAAAGAGTTATCAGGAATATAGTCATTAACCCAAGAAGAATAAATTGAGGGTGATTTTTGAGGATTTGAATCCTCACTGAATCTTTCCAACCCAACCAAATACCACCTGAAAAACCAACAGCTTCAACACGATGAGAAAAATTAAAACCTAATTGATCAATAATAAAATTTGCTTTTTTTACCTCTCTCTCTCAGTTCTAATAAGCAAACAATGTCAGGATGATGCTCCACATTATACTCACGAAAAATGCGGATAAAATTCTTGCTGCTCATATTAAATATAAAATAATAAAATAATAATAAAACTTATAAGACTAAAAAACTCAAAAATCAATTATTAAAACAAAAACAAGCAGTAATAAAACCCCATTCTTACTGTCCAGGGAGACCCTCTCCCCTCTACTGCTCATCGTCTCTATGAACTCCATTTAAAATAGGTTTGTCCCTTACTAAGGTTGAAATACTATCTGCCAAATGCACCATTGAATCCTTTAGCATCACTCTATGGTTTCCAATAGACTTGAATCGGATGCTGCTATTAACATGCATTTTATTTAAATTTTTTTCCTGAAACCCCTTCTTCTAGCTTTCACGCCACTCCCACAGCCAGACTCCAGCTTTTGATTCAAGACCTGATCATCCTTTGACTGATTATAGGTGCTGTTGTTATTATTTCCTTCCAAAAAGACCACCGCCGAATACCTATTGGAGTCGAGCCTGCCCACCTCCACGCAGCTTCATTAGTCGAATTATCTTCCATGGAACAGGCTGGAGAGCTAAGATTCACCGATTCCTTATCATTAAGAGAAGTAAAATCCCTAATTTCTTGCCTATTCACAACTCCTATCACCGCCGAAGTCCCATTACTACTTGAATCTCCAGCCAACAAATTTTGAGCCATTAATCTCTACCCTAACTTGTCCAACAAAGGACGGGCCTGATCCATTGACCCAAAACCCTAAATTTTAGATTGGCCACAACACTCTACCCCATATTTTCAGGACCTTTTATGATCGGACCCAACTTATTTTTAAGGCCCAACATTTTGGCCTTCCCTTTGTTTTTTGATTCCATCAGCTGTCAACCGTTGCCAATATCCACTTTTTCCTTATTTGATTGATTTTCTGTTATAACTTCCTTCCCTTTATTGCGTCTCGTAGCTGTAAAATCTCTTTCATTTAATTCTTGATTTGAACTGCTAATATTCAGGGCCCTAAACCAAGAGCCTTTGTTCTCCTCTCTCTGTATTTCCATGTGTAGCCTGCACATCCCTGAATTTCTGCCTTGATCTTTTTCAACAACCATCCAAGGGTCAAAATTTCCTCTTCCCTCCTCCTGTCGCTCCTCAGCCATGTTATGTTCTTCCGATGGCTTTTCTAGTATTCTTGAACTAGCAATTATCTTCCACGTGACTATACCTCCCACATTGAAAACAGATGGTCAGAAGTGCTTCGTACTCCACCCTTTGAACATGCCCATTGATCAAAATTTGAGACACTAAAGGCTCCTCTAGATCAATATAGACTGCCATACGAGCAAAGCGACCTCTCACCCTACTGTCAATGTTCAAATCTAGCTTGACAACTTTACCAACCATCCCTCCAATCTCAGCCAAAATTTTATGTTTATAAAGATATCCGGGTAGATCAGGAAATCTGATCCACGCCATAACCACATTCGGATAAGCTTGGGAAGGATAAAATCCATCGTCCAAGGTTGCATAGTTAAGTATTAACCAAATATGGTCCAAGGACCTTCAGAGAGAGCCTTTTCACAATCTAACTTGTTCTAGAATTTGACTAGGAAGTATCCATTTTCGATGTCCATTATGTGAAGAGGTGCCGATGGTTTCCATAGACTATAAATTTTATTCTGCAAAATCGAGAACCCAATGCTACGCCCCAAAAGCTTTAAAACAACTATGTTATCCATACCTTGAATAAGAATTTTATGAATCCTATCAGAGAAAGACATAGACGACACTCCATTCACAAAGGATTTCTGAGTATCCTCTTCCAATATATAAAACTCTTCCTTTTCATCCGATTCATTAACGTCAGATTTGGAAGATTGGCCAATAAGTTTATCCCTCCAAGATAATGGTTGATCCATAGACTGATCAATCATCATATCTCTGCGCGTATTGTCATCTTTATCTCTGAAACGAACCTTTTTTGGTATCAATTCTTTCACCAAGTTTACATCAGAATTCTTGTTTCCACAGAGAAAGAAGACATCATTTTTTTTATAATAATAATAATTATTATTATTATCAGTCTATAAATTTATATAAACCAACATTAAATTAACAATTTATTGAAAATAAATATAAACAGTTAAAACATTCACTCTTTATACCAATAAATATAAATCTATTAAATTATGTGTTGTTGGAATAACTACTCACGCAACTTATTGTATAAAGTCAAATTTTAATTTTAGTGTTATATCCATTCAAAGAAAAATTTAAAATTCTATAAATGAGATTGGTACATGACTCATGCTTCCATAATATATATTAAGGAATTTATATCCATTATTAGCATGTCTATTTTTCCCTATCAATCATGTTAACATAAAATTTATAAAATATACATCAATATGTTTAGTAAGAGCAGAATAGATACATATATTAAATATGCCAAAAACTTTAGTATTTTGGTATTTATTAAATATAATAAGTTATCAGAACAGTTGGAGATGAGGAAGTAGAAAGAAACAATAAATAAGTAAATAAATAAAATACAGTTGTTGGATAGTAGAAAAAAATGGAGTTACAAAGGACAGCACATGGCGTTGCAGAGGGGACGCTGGATGCATTGGGGCAAAATCTCTCTTTCAACGTGTCGTCCCATAAATTTCTCCCATAATAGCAGTATTAATAATATATGAAGATGGAAAAAGTATTGCCCCGCCCAACTGTCTTCTTTACTTTTATTACGAGCATGACACCCCATTTTTCCCACCCTCCCACTATTCCTCTTTTATTTGCTTTTGTTTTAGTATTTTTCATCCTAAAATTGACAAATTTAAAAAATAAAAATATTAAAACTAATGGAATTAAAATATAAAACTAAATTAGCAAAATTTAACCTAGAATTTATACGTGATAAATCCCTTTTTATATTATTACAATATTGAAGGAGGATAAAAAGATGATAGGACTATTTTTGCCTCAAGATTTCAAATAAATAAAGCGCTTACTCAATGTAAAACAAAAGACCTCACCAATTCTGACAAAAAAAAACCATCACCAACAACTTTAGCAGATAATACCTGTTACTGTAAAAATTAATGCTATAATTTTTTTAAAAAGTAAGTTAAAGTTGCAATAAACATGACTATACGACTCAGAATTCAAATTATACTTAAAATGATAAATATCTCAAACATCAATTTATCTAATGAGATTAATACTATTATTTAATTATACTTATAAATTTTAAAATCTAAATCAATAAACAATATATATTTATATCCTAAATTTTAAATGCCTAAAATCATTCCTCAAAATAGGAGTCAAATCAAATACCTACCAAGTGAAGTGAATTAAATGTGCTTTTATTGGGTGCATGAATGATTAATTAAGAAGTATTCAGTTTTTCATTTGCTATGTTTGTGAGTGTATTCAAATAATTAAAGTATTTGAGTTCAACTATTATTAAATATAATGTAAATACACAAGTATATATAATATATATGTAAAATGTATTGAAATCATTTTTAGTTTTTCTCAAAAATGGGTCGACTTTAAAAACGAAAATGAAGTTGCCACCAATTTTTTTTCGAACTCTGATCGGGTTACCTTGAGATTAATCATTTTAAAAAAATATTTGATTTATTAAAATAATGATTTTGGTCTACAAAATTCGAGAAAAGCAATTGATTCACATACGAGGAAGGATTAGCACCTCGTAACGCTCAAAATTGGTACCTAATTGATTAATTAATGTCCTAATATCAAAAATTGGAAAAGATTTTAAAACATGATCCTTTTGATTTTTAAAACTTATGTCCTTTAATTTTAAATGGACATTCAATTATTTGGATTTTAAAAGAAAAATCGAAACTCGATAAGTTATAGCACGATCTTTCGAATTTTCCAAACACCAAATATCCTTTGCTTTTTAGAAATCCTTGCCTCGAGATAACAAAACATCACATCCAGTGAGTTAAGACACCACATCTTAAATTCGAGATAGGTTTTTATTTGAAAATCATATATTTTAATTCCAAAAAGTATTTGATCATTTAGACTTAATGAGAAAAATCAAGCCCGATAAGTTAGGCACGATTCCATCAAAACTCCAAATGTCAAATATTGCCTTATTTTAAGAAATAAAGTTTTGGATAAAAGTGGAAATTAAAATAAATTTAAAATAATTAAAATAAATGAATAAATAATGATTAAGCAATTAAATGGATAAATAAAAAAAAGTTAAAAAAACACATAAGTCAACCTAACTCCCACAATATGATGATTCGACAAAATTCCTCCACCAAAAACTAACTCGAATGGAAGCAACTCAAAAAGAAACGAAGATGAGCGAATAACAGAACAAGCCACAGAAAATAAGAACACAAAAGAAAGAGAAATTTGAGTGAATGCTCTCAAGAATTTTTATTACTCTAAAACTCAAGTGTCTTTTACAATGAAGGGAGAGGCCTCTATTTATAGTTGAGCCTCCCCAAATCTAACGGTACAGATCAATTACATCAACGGCTAAGATTAAAATGTATCTACAAATTAAATCTCTAAGATTACAAAATCATATCTTCTAAGATTGCATACCATATCTTATAAGATTGCATATCATATCTAAGATTGCATACCATATTTTCTAGGATTGCATATCATATCTAATATTTGCATATCATATCTAAGATTGCATACCATATCTTCTAGGATTGCATATCATATCTAAGATTGCATATCATATCTTGATATCCTTGGTTGTGTTCCCATATCGTCAAGCTTGTATATGGACCTTCAATCTTTAATGGGCCATTCGGTCGGGCCAAATGATATATTTTGGACTGAACTTGGACTTTGTTTTATTATTTTAGGTTTATTATTTTTTTGTATGGGCTCGAGCTAAATTGGCCCATTACAGCTGCCCCTCTTTGATCATTGCCGTGTAACAAGAATGGAGCAAAGACTATAAAAAGACCAATTTTGCCCGGTCTTGTCGAACCTTAACTTCTTGATCCTCATCTTCTTCAAGTAGTCTCTAACCCAACTGCAACTTCAAGGAGATTGAATCTGTAGCTTTAATCTTATTCTAGTCCAACTTCAGGAAAGTGAGACTAGTATCTTTGATCTTGCTTCACTACAATATTCTAGAAGACAAGATATGTTATTTTCAGTCTACTCCGCTGCAAACTCAGGGAAGCAAGCTAATATCTTCGATCTACTTCCTACAACTTCAGGAAGATAAGATCTGCTGCATTTAGTCTGCTCCGCGCCAACTTCAGGGAGGCAGACTAATATCTTCGATCTGCTTCCTGCAACTTCAGGAAGATAAGATATGTTGTTTTTAGTCTGCTCCGCTGCAAACTCAGGGTGGCAGACTAATATCTTCGATCTACTTCCTGCAATTTTAGGAAGATAAGATCTGCTGTTTTTAGTCTGCTCCGCTGCAAACTCAAGGAGGTAGGCTAATATCTTTGATCTACTTCCTACAACTTTAGGAAGATAAGATCTGCTGTCTTCATTCTGCTCCGCTGCAAACTCAGGGAGGCAAGCTAATATCTTCGATCTGCTTCCTGCAACTTTAGGAAGATAAGATATGTTGTCTTCTGTCTGCTCCGCCGCAACTTTAGGGAGGCAAGGCTGACATTTTTTATCTGCTTCCTGCAACTTCAGGAAGATAAAATCTACTGTCTTCAATCTGCTCTGCTGCAATTTCAGGGAGACAAGATCTGATGTCTTCGATCTGCTTCCTATAACTTCAGGAATGCCAGACTAGTATCTTCGATCTACTTCACTGCAACCTTAGGAAGTCCAGATCTGCTATTTTAGTCTAGTCCACTATAACTTCAGGGAGATAAGATTTGTGACTTTAACTTGCTCCACTACAACTTCAGGGAGATAAAGTTCGTGGCTTCAATCTGCTTCACTGCAACTTCAGGAAGATAAGATTTGCCATTTTCAGTCTGCTCCACTGCAACTTCAAGGAGATGAGACTTTCTATGGAAAATTCAATCCGACCTACTACAACTTCAGAGGTATAGGATTCATCATTTTAATTCATTCCACTGCAACTTCAGGGAGACGGGATTAACTATTTTCAGTCTGCTCCATTGTCGATACATAGAGATAAGACTTGTGACTAAAATCTGCTCCCTTGCTACATCAAGAAGATAAGATTCTCCAAATTTGATCTGCTCGCTACCGCTTAGGAAGATAAGATCTACAATCTTCAATCTACCCCACTACTATCTCGAGGGGACAAAATCTGAACTTTTCAGTCTGCTTCCTTACTATCTCAGGAAAACTTCAATCTTCAGTCTGCTCCACTACCATCTCGAAGGAACAAAATTTGAACTTTTTAATTTACTTCCTTACTATCTCAAGAAGACTACAATCTTCAGCCTGCTCCACTACCATCTTGAGGGAACAAAATCTGAACTTTCTAATTTGCTTCCTTACTATCTTAGGAAGACTTCAATCTCCAGTCTACTCCACTTCCATCTCGAGGTAACAAAATCTGAACTTTTCAATTTGCTTCTTTACTATCTTAGGAAGACTTCAATCTTCATTCTGCTCCCCTACCATCTCAAGGGAACAAAATATGAACTTTCTAATTTGCTTCCTTACTTTCTTAGGAAGACTTCAAACTTCAGTCTGCTCCACTATCATCTCGAGGGAACAAAACCTGAACTTTTCAATTTGCTTCCTTACTATCTTAGGAAGACTTCAATCTTCAGTCTACTCCACTACCATTGTAACACCCCTAACTAGTATCCGTCGCCGGATTAGGGTTACGGGGCATTACTATTTAAATCACAACTTTTGATCAATCACTTAAGTCATATACAGCATAATCAGTTTTTAATTATGTAATAGTCATGACATTTAAATAAACCTCTCTCATACCAAAATCAAATAAAACCAACACTCAATCGATCCAATGCAAACCTAAAATTGGTTAACATGCGCATAATTGAGCCACATAAATTTAAACAACTTATTCATTACTTTTGCATGCACTATTCATACTAAATTTGCATACAATTCAAACATGTACAATCTCTTTTGTTTAGATAAGCAGAATAAGATCAACTTCTAAAATCTTAATTTAGTAAATGTAATACATGGCAAAATAGACCCAAAATTTAAGATATCTTTCATCACATACATACACATATTACCACTTTGAATTTATACAATATTAAAGCATATGGCCGAATGCCATCAAAACCATATTTCCCTCATTTGACTATCTCATTACTGATTCACATAGGACACACTAAATACTCATATACCTAAAACTTCCATACCTGTATTTGCCATTCAAGTACATGTTCATTAATATTCTCTATTACCGAATACAAAGTTTACAAGGCTAACTCATGCTTCCAATTTACACATCCAAAATAATATGCACTGAGTCCTAATCCAACTCACTAAACTACCACCCCTATTCACATATAAAAAAGTCTATCAAAATCTCATATAGGTGATCACATATCAAACATATCATATCTAAACATCATTCGATCTAACATTCAATAAACTAAACAAAAGTTCGAACCTAATATCCAACTATCCAAGAATATTATATGTATGTACTCACTTACACAAATTGAATCGAAATAGCCTAATACAATCATACATTATTGAACTTAATGCTTATCTAGTAAGTGACCAAATCAAATACACCCACATGTCATAACATTATTTAACACATATATCTCACATACTATAACTTAAATATGCATCCATCATTTACTTTATTGACTAAACCGAATATTACACCAAGCTTACCATTATTCATTGCCGAATCATGAATCCAAACATTATAAATGTATATACCATATATTAAGCTCATCAACATGAACTAATTTATAAGTCATTCATGTCATAACCTAACATGCATAAATAATAGTACCACTCTCACACATGATTAAACCATAATCAAGCATAAATAATAGTTCATGGCATGAGCAAACTATATCATCAAAACACGAAACAAGTTATTCAAAATAGATAGCCATTTTCGCATGGCTAGCATATTTACACTATTACAAAACATTAGTTATACGGTTTAGTCTAGCCTATACATGCCTTTTTAAATAACAACTAAGTTTTCAATACCAAAAGAAAGTCGATAGTGTGGTTGACTTCACAGATGATCCTTCGAGCCCGTAGTTCGAATCAAAATCTATAAAACAGAGATAGACAAAGACACACACACAGTAAGCTTACTAGCTTAGTAAGTCTCAAGCAAATATAAATATAATGAGCATACATTTAAACATATTAAAATCCAAGCTTATAGTATGAAACATAATTATTTCATTATGTAAAATATAGATAGCTGAATAATAGTAATGCTCTTTACTTAAATATCATTGCTATGACATCGTGAACACATACATTATTATTTCATATGAACCAATCTAGGCATCGATCTTTTATTTCTACTTATACACAAGAACAAGCGCTTTTGTCACACTCATCACCGATCTTTAACTATACAATAAGAATTTTAGTTCACTTCATTCCTTACTAAAATGGTAAGTTAGTTCTTACCTGAACTTTTACCACATAACACTATATAACATCTCACCTTGTTTGATGTTCAGAATCTCCACTTATAGCATATCCCCGGCATAAAGCTTGCTAGGCATTTAAAGCCGAAATAAATCACCAAGACTAAACTCTGCTAGGCACTAAGCCCGAATATATCACCGACACGAAGCTCGCTAGGCACAAAGCCGAATATATATATCATCAAGCACAAGGCACGCTAGGCACTAAGCCCAAATATATCACCGAACGACGAAGCACGCTAGGCACAAAGCCCGAATATATATATCATCAAGACAAGGCACAAGCTAGGCACTAAGCCCGAATATATCACTCCAAGACAAGGCACGCTAGGCACTAAGCCCGAATATATCACCGACACAAGGCACGCTAGGCACTAAGCCCAATACATACACAAACCAATCACATACTTCACATTTTTCCTAAATAATATATCAAAGATACACATTAATCTCGTATTGTCAATTTAGGCATTCAAGCCAATTTCACAATGTACATTCGGCTATTACAATAATATACCTTTAAATTTATCGAACAATATCATTTAACAGTTTCATAAATAATTTCATGACTCATTTTCTTAAGGACTTACCTCGATTGTCGATAGTCCGTGCGAATCGGCTATTCGAGAACCTTCGTCTTTCCCCGATCTAATTCCGTTTTTCTTTGCTCTTGATCTAATACACATTAAAATTTAGCTCATTCAAATACATTTCATCTCAATTTAGTCCCAAAACACACAAATGGGCAAATTACCATTTTACCCCTACTATTTCAATACTTTGCAATTTAGTCCTATTTGCATAAAACTCAAAATACATCAAATTTCCCCATACTCCTTAAGGGCCGAATATGTATAAGGACTATACAAGTCTATTTCTTTCATTTATTTTGCAATTAAGCCCCTCTAAAATTTTATTTTTACAAATTGGCCCCAAAAACACAAATTCACCAAAACTTCCAACACATAATATACTAATTTTTAACCTATCTTTCATCTAATTTCATCAAACATTAAAAATCATATAAACCTATCAATAGCCAAATTTCAAGCATACTTAGATTCAAAAATTTCAACATGGGTCAGTTACGGTTTGAAGCAACGATCTCAAAACATAAAAATTAACAAAAATCAAGTTCAAACTAACCTTGAAATCAAGCCTTCAATTGCCGAAAATCAAAGAACAAAGACTTTTTTTTCTTTCAACATTCGCCATCAACTAAAAAGATGAGAATGGCCATTTGTTTTGTTTTATTTAACATATAATACTTTATTATTAAATTACCTAATCAACCTTAAGTTAAAATAACCAAACAATATAATTTAAGGACAAACTTGTCCATGGCGGCCACTAACCCTTAAAATGGGTTATTTACCCTTTTATACCTCATTTTATAAAGCCATGCTCAAATTAACACCTTTCACTTTAGTATGCTACTTTTACACTTTACGCGATTAAGTCCTTTTATCAAATTAAGCACTTAAACAATAAAATTTTTCTCTGAAACTTTAACACACATTAATTCACATATAATAGACTCAAAATTTAATATTAAAATATTTCTCAGACTCAGATTCGTGGTCCCGAAACCACTGTTCTGACTAGGGTCAAATTCAAAGTTACAACTCTCCCCCTTTAGGATTTTCGTCCCGAAAATCTTACCGTTAAACAAGGTCGGATATTGTTGCCTCATTGAATCCTCGAGGCCCACGTAGCCTCTTCAACTCCGTGACGATTCCATAGAACCTTCACTAACGAATTCTTTTATTTCTTAACTCTTTTATTTCTCGAGCTAAGATACGGATCGATTCTTCATCATATGTTAAATCGATTGAGTTCAATCTCTGCGGTGTGATCACATGAGACGGATCTGATCTGTACTTACGAAGCATCGAAACGTGAAATATGTCATGTATCTTTTCTAACTCAGAGGGCAATCTCAATCTATAAGCAATCGGCCCAATACGTTCAATGATTTCATACGGTCCGATAAATCTCGGACTCAACTTGCCTTCCGACCAAATCGAGTACTTTCTTCCACGGGAAACTTTTAAGAATACACAATCTCCTACCGAAATTCAATGTCTTTACGTTTCATATCAAGATAAGACTTTTGATGATCCAAGCGACTTTCAAATTGTCTCTAATAATAGCTACTTTCATTCGTTTCTTTAATCAAATCAACCCTGTATCTTATTCTCACGAACTCATCCAAAGATAATGGTGTTCGACACTTTCACCGTATAAGGCTTCATAGGCGCCATTTTGATACTAGATTGAAAGCTATTATTATAAGCAAATTCAATCAAAGGTAGGTATCGTTCCCACGCACCTTCAAACTCGAGAACGCAACATCTCAACATGTCCTCAAGTATCGAATAGTTCGCTCGGTGATCGATGCATGTCTGTGGATGAAAGGTCAGTACTAAAATGTAGTTTACTACCTAAAGCATCTTGTAACTTCTTCCAAAATCGCGATGTAAATCTCGGTCTCCATCGACACAATGGAACTCAATACACCATGCAATCTTACAATTTACGATACATACAATTCAGGCAAGTTTATCGAGTGAAAAGTCTGTATGAACCGGCACAAAATGAGCTGATTTAGTCAGTCTATCAACTATAACCCATACGGCATCTTTCTTACTCGGTGTCATAGGAAGACCGGATACAAAATCCATTGTAATTCTATCCCATTTCCATTCAGGTATCAGGATTGGCTGAAGTAGTCCAGATGGCACTTGATGTTCACTTTTTACTTGTCGACAAATTAAGCATTTCAAACAAATTCGGATATATCCCGCTTCATGCCAGCCACCAATAGAACTATTTTAAATCGTTATACATCTTCGTGCTACCGGAAGTATCGATGGTCGACCACTATGAGCCTCACTCAAAATTATCTCAGATCAAATCGAGTTCTTTGGAACACACATTCGGCTTTTAAAATTCAAACAATCATTTGAATCAATCTGAAAATCTGATTCTGTACCCTTTTCACACTGAATTCGACTAGCAATCAAATCTTCATCAACTTTCTGTGCATCACAAATTTGCTGAATAAACATCGATCTTGCTCGTAACTCGGCTATGATCGAACCATCACTAGACATAGCCATCTGTGCATTCATTGCACGAAGAGCAAATAATGATTTTCGACTTAACGCATCCGCAACAACATTAGCTTTTTCCGGGTGATAGTCAATCACCAATTCATAGTCTTTCAACAGTTCTAGCCACCTGCGTTGTCTCAAATTCAGGTCTTTCTGAGTCATTAGATACTTCCGACTTTTGTGATCTAAGTAAACATGGCATTTCTCACCAAATAAGTAATGACGCCAAATCTTGGTCATGAACACAATGGTCGCAAGCTTTAAATCATCGTCGGGTAATTTCTTTCATTCGGCTTCAATTATCTTGAAGCGTAGGCTACAACTTTGCCTTCCTCGCATCAAAACGCAGCCCAAACCATTTAAAGAAGCATCAGAATAAACAACAAATTCTTTACCCGATTCAGGCTGAACTAATACTAGAGCTTCAGTCAAAAGGGCTTTCAACTGATCAAAACTTTTCTGACACTTTTCTGACCACTCGAACCTGACATCTTTCTGCAATAACTTTGTCAACGGGGTACCTATCATAGAAAAATCTTTCACAAATCGTCGATAGTAGCCCGCAAGTCCCAGAAAACTTTGAATCTCGAAAAAATTTTTCGGTGGCTTCCAATCAAGTATAGCCGATATTTTGTTCGGATCAACTCGAATGCCTGATGCTGAAACAACATGTCCCAAAAAGTGACCTCTTTCATCCAAAACTCACACTTACTAAACTTCGCATACAACCGCCGATTTCAAAAGTTTGTAGTACTAATCTCAAATGCTCAAGATGTTCAATTTCATCTTTGGAGTAAATCAATATATCATCAATAAACACTACCACAAATCGATCCAAAACCGTAAAAACCCGATTCATCAAATCCATAAAAATAGCAGTGCATTAGTAAGCCCAAAAGGCATAACCAAAAACTCAAAATGTCCGTACCTCGTCCTAATGCGCCTTTGGCACATCGTATCTCGACTCATGAATCGATAGTAACTCGATCTCAAATCTATCTTCGAAAATCTGAAGCCCCTTTCAACCGATCAAACAAATCATCAATTCGAGGTAACGGTACTTATTCTTTATAGTTACTTTATTCAGCTTGTCGATAATCAATACACATTCACATCGTTCCATCTTTCTTTCTCACAAAAAAATCGCGCACCCAAGGAGAGAAACTTGGTCGCAAAAGCCCTATCCGATAACTCTTGCAATCTGTGCTTTTAACTCTTTTAGCTCGATCGGTGCCATCCGATATGGAGCTATTGAGATCGAGTCGTTCCCGAGCTAATTCAATGCCAAACTCAATCTCTCGTCTTTGGGGTAAACCCGGTAGTTCTTCAGGAAACACATCTGGGTATTCACATACAATCGGTACGGATTCAATCTATTTCTCAGACAATTTATTATCCAGTACATAAGCCAAATAAGCTTCGCACCCTTTTCTCACATACTTCTGGGCTAACATCGAGGATATAACTGTAGGAAACCCACCTAAATCACTGGATTCAATTCTAACGATCTCACCGTTCTGATGTCTCAAATCAATAAGCTTTCTTTTACAATTCACCACTGCATCATGCGAAGTTAACCAGTCCATTCCCAAAATTATATCAAACTCATCGAAAGGCAACAGCATTAAATCGACTGGGAAGCAAAAATCCCGAATCATCAATGGGCAACCTTTACACACTTTATTAACAAACACACATCTACCCAAAGGGTTGGATACGCGAATCACAAACTCAGTAGACTCAACTGGAAAAGTCTTACCAAATACCAGAGTGTCACATACATATGAATGAGTCAAACCAGGATCAATTAATGCAATCACAGTAGTATCATAAAGGGTGAAAGTACCGGTAATGACATCTGGAGAAGCAGCATCCTCTCTAGCTCGAGTAACATAAGCTCTAGCTGGAGCTCTAGCCTCAGATCGATCTGTTGTGTTCTTTGTCCCTCTCTGGCTACCACCTACATTGCCAGAATGCCTGGGTGGTCTGCCCCGTACTGATGCACTACTCGGTCTAGAGTTCTGTGCTGTATTCGGCTCAACTAACATCGGGCACTCTCGAATAAAATGGTCTGAGGATCCACATTTAAAGCAAGACCGGTCACGAACTCTACAACTCCCAGAATGCCATTTTCCACAATGTTTGCATTCAACTCGATTCTGTGGGACGTTACCAACACTGGCCATCAAGGTAGCTCGGGAGCCCACTGGAGGTCGATCACGTCTAAACGAATCTGAAGTAGCTTTGTGTCGACTGAAGTCATCTCTAAACTTATTAAATGTGGAATGGAAATTCTTACCCGACGATCTTTTACGGGTGTCTCTAGCTTCTGTCTCAGCCTTTCTTTTCTCCTTCCCAAGCTCTTCAGCTTTGCAAGCTCGCTCGATGAGTGTCACAAACTCTTTGATTTCAAGAATTCCAACAAGCAACTTTAATTCTTCATTCAAACCATCTTCAAACCTTTTGCACATAATGGCTTCAGTTGATACACACTCTTGAGCATATTGGTTCAATCTGACAAATTTTCGCTCATATTCAGTCACGATCATTTGCCCCTGTTTTAGTTCAAGAAATTTTTTACGTTTCTGGTCGATGAACCTCTAGCTGATATATTTCTTACGAAATTCATTCTGGAAGAAATCCCACGTCACTTTTTCTTTTGGAACCACCGATACTAGTGTATTCCACCGGTGATAGGCAATGTCCGAAGCAAAGATATAGCACATTTCAAACATTCGTGCAGAGTGCAAGATAGCTCATCAAGTACCGAATAGTGTTATCAAGCCACATTTCACTCGCTCTGCATCATCATCATCATTAGCCTTGAATTCTTCGCCCCAAATTTCCTAATTTTATCAACAGAGGCCTACTAGATCTCATTGGATCTATCATCGGGGTCTTTGAAGGTACCGGAGTTGGATTATTCGGGGTGGAGGTTGTTGTATGCAGTTGGATTATTCGAATAAACTGGGTAAACCATTCATTCATCATTTGGGAGAAGGCTTGTTTAGCCTCTCCTCGTGGTTACCCGTGAATCGGTTGAGAGTCTAGTGGCACCGATCCATGTGCGAGACCAGTAGCGACACTCTCCACATCATCGGCTACTACTCTATCGGATCGTAATCCATTTACTATATAAAATACAATTGAAATTGTCGAAGTCACCACACTATCATATATACAATTTAAAGGCATGTATAGCTAGACTCTTACATACTACGATAGTCCTAAAATCGACTAAACCGTAGCTCTGATACCAATAAAATGTAACACCCCTAACCAATATCCGTCGCTGGATTAGGGTTAAGGGGCATTACTATTTAAATCACAACTTTTGATCAATCACTTAAGTCATATACAGCATAATCAGTTTTTAATTATGTAATAGTCATGACATTTAAATAAACCTCTCTCATACCAAAATCAAATAAAACCAACACTCAATCGATCCAATGCAAACCTAAAATTGGTTAACATGCGCATAATTGAGCCACATAAATTTAAACAACTTATTCATTACTTTTGCATGCACTATTCATACTAAATTTGCATACAATTCAAACATGTACAATCTCTTTTGTTTAGATAAGCAGAATAAGATCAACTTCTAAAATCTTAATTTAGTAAATGTAATACATGGCATAATAGACCCAAAATTTAAGATATCTTTCATCACATACATACACATATTACCACTTTGAATTTATACAATATTAAAGCATATGGCTAAATGCCATCAAGACCATATTTCCCTCATTTGACTATCTCATTACTAATTCACATAGGACACACTAAATACTCATATACCTTTAACTTCCATACCCGGATTTGCCATTCAAGTACATGTTCATTAATATTCTCTATTACCGAATACAAAGTTTACAAGGCTAACTCATGCTTCCAATTTACACATCCAAAATAATATGCACTGAGTCCTAATCCAACTCACTAAACTACCACCCTATTCACATATAAAAGGTCTATCAAAATCTCATATAGGTGATCACATATCAAACATATCATATCTAAACATCATTCGATCTAACATTCAATAAACTAAACAAAAGTTCAAACCTAATATCCAACTATCCAAGAATATTATATGTATGTACTCACTTACACAAATTGAATCGAAATAGCCTAATACAATCATACATTATTGAACTTAATGCTTATCTAGTAAGTGACCAAATCAAATACACCCACATGTCATAACATTATTTAACACATATATCTCACATACTATAACTTAAATATGCATCCATCATTTACTTTATTGACTAAACCGAATATTACACCAAGCTTACCATTATTCATTGTCAATCATGAATCCAAACATTATAAATGTATATACCATATATTAAGCTCATCAACATGAACTAATTTATAAGTCATTCATGTCATAACCTAACATGCATAAATAATAATACCACTCTCACACATGATTAAACCATAATCAAGCATAAATAATAGTTCATGGCATGAGCAAACTATATCATCAAAACACGAAACAAGTTATTCAAAATAGATAACCATTTTCGCATGGCTAGCATATTTACACTATTACAAAACATTAGTTATACGGTTTAGTCTAGCCTATACATGCCCTTTTTAAATAACAACTAAGTTTTCAATACCAAAAGAAAGTCGATAGTGTGGTTGACTTCACAGATGATCCTTCGAGCCCATAGTTCGAATCAAAATCTATAAAATAGAGATAGACAAAGACACACACATAGTAAGCTTACTAGCTTAGTAAGTCTCAAGCAAATATAAATATAATGAGCATACATTTAAACATATTAAAATCCAAGCTTATAGTATGAAACATAATTATTTCATTATGTAAAATATAGATAGCTGAATAATAGTAATGCTCTTTACTTAAATATCATTGCTATGACATCGTGAACTCATACATTATTATTTCATATGAACCAATCTAGGCATCGATCTTCTATTTCTACTTATACACAAGAACAAGCGCTTTTGTCACACTCATCACTGATCTTTAACTATACAATAAGAATTTTAGTTCACTTCATTCCTTACTAAAATGGTAGGTTAGTTCTTACCTGAACTTTTACCACATAACACTATATAACATCTCACCTTGTTTGATGTTCGAATCTCCACTTATAGCATATCAAAGCATAAAGCACGCTAGGCATTTAAAGCCCGAAATAAATCACCTAAGACTAAGCACTGCTAGGCACTAAGCCCAAATATATCACCGGCACGAAGCCTGCTAGGCACAAAGCCCAAATATATATATCACCGGCACAAGGCCTGCTAGGCACTAAGCCCGAATATATCACCGACACGAAGCACGCTAGGCACAAAGCCCGAATATATATATCATCAAGACAAGGCTCGCTAGGCACAAGGCAAGACAAGGCTCTGCTAGGCACTAAGCCCGAATATATCACCGCACAAGGCCTGCTAGGCACTAAGCCCGAATACATACACAAACCAATCACATAGTTCACATTTTTCCTAAATAATAAATCAAAGATACACATTAATCTCGTATTGTCAATTTAGGCATTCAAGCCAATTTCACAATGTACATTCGGCTATTACAATAATATACCTTTAAATTTATCGAACAATATCATTTAACAGTTTCATAAATAATTCCATGACTTATTTTCTTAAGGATTACCTCGGTTGTCGATAGTCCGTGCGAATCGACTATTCGAGAACCTTCGTCTTTCCCCGATCTAATTTCGTTTTTCTTTGCTCTTGATCTAATACACATTAAAATTTAGCTCATTCAAATACATTTCATCTCAATTTAGTCCCAAAACACACAAACGGGCAAATTACCATTTTACTCCTACTATTTCAATACTTTGCAATTTAGTCATATTTGCATAAAACTCAAAATACATCAAATTTCCCCATACTCCTTAAGGGCCGAATATGTATAAGGACTATACAAGTCTATTTCTTTCATTTATTTTGCAATTAAGCCCCTCTAAAATTTTATTTTTACAAATTGGCCCCAAAAACACAAATTCACCAAAACTTCCAACACATAATATACTAATTTTAACCTATCTTTCATCTAATTTCATCAAACATTAAAAATCATATAAACCTATCAATAGCCGAATTTCAAGCATACTTAGATTCAAAAATTTCAACATGGGTCAGTTACGGTTTGAAGCAACGATCTCAAAAACATAAAAATTAACAAAAATCGAGTTCAAACTAACCTTAAAATCAAGCCTTCAATTGCCGAAAATCAAAGAACTAAGACTCTCTTTTTTTCTTTCAACCTTCGGCCATCAACTAAAAAGATGAGAATGGCCATTTGTTTTTGTTTTATTTAACATATAATACTTTATTATTAAATTACCTAATCAACCTTAAGTTAAAAATAACCAAACAATATAATTTAAGGACAAACTTGTCCATGGCCGGCCACTAACCCTTAAAATGGGTTATTTACCCTTTTTATACCTCATTTTATAAAGCCATGCTCAAATTAACACCTTTCACTTTAGTATGCTACTTTTACGCTTTACGCGATTAAGTCCTTTTTATCAAATTAAGCACTTAAACAATAAAATTTTTCTACGAAACTTTAACACACATTAATTCACATATAATAGACTCAAAATATAATATTAAAATATTTCTCAGACTCGAATTCGTGGTCCCAAAACCAACGTTCTGACTAGGGTCAAATTCAGTCCGTTACAACCATCTCGAGGGAACAACATCTGAACTTTTCAATTTGCTTCTTTACTATCTCAGGAAGACTTCAATATTCAGTCTGCTCCACTACCATATCGAGGGAACAAAATCTAAACTTTTCAATTTGCTTCTTTACTATCTCAGGAAGACTTCAATCTTCAGTCTGCTCCACTACCATCTTGAGGGAGATAAGACTGATGGCTTAAATCTACTCCGCTGCTTCATGGAGATAAAATTCACCGTTCGATCTTGTTCCACTACTACTTAGGATCACAAGACCTACAATCTTTGACCTATTCCACTGCTGGTCAGGGAGATAGAACTAGTGAATTCACCGGCGTTGCTACATCGTCCTCTAGGGGACATGTCCTGTAAACTTGCATGTATTATGGACGACATTTGCATGAATACAGAATGTCATGAGAATGATCCATTTTTTAATGTAAAATGATTAGGATGTAATGATCAGAATGAATCAAACGCTCCTAACTAAATGATATTAGGGATGACATTTGCATGAATGCAGAATGTCATGAGAATGATCTCCTTCTTTTTCTCTCTTTTTTAATGTACAATGATTAGGATACAATGATCGGAATAAATCAAATGCTCCTAATTGGAAGTGTATGAATGATATTTACATGAGAATGATCCCTTTTTAATGTTTAGGTTATCACTGCTCATAGTTCATCAAGGTTCTATCACTAACTCGTTACCATGCTTTCTCATTCAGCTGGTATCTTTGACAGAAAACCCAAAAAAACGATCATATTCTGCTCAGCAAAGCTTGCCCCATTGTAATTTTAGAGTCCCTTCTACTGTATCTTCTAGGACATAAAGTTTGTTGATCGTTGTTTTGTCTAGTCTTAAAATTTATATAAAGAATGATCAAACCTGGAAACTAACTAAGACAACGATGGAGACAAGCGCACCTATCAAACAGTAGTATAGTTTAGGCAAGACCAAATGTCGAATCCCAAATGAACCAAAAGTACTAATACTAACTTTCTTTTTATTATCTAGCCTAAAAATTAAGGGAAGTTGTTGTTTAATCTAAATTAACTAACTACTAAACTAAAGAATTCTTAGACAAAGAAGAATGAAATTTGAAAAATAACTTGAGGAAAAACCAATTGATTAAGACGACACCCAAGGAAGAATCCACCTAGACTTCACTTGTTATCTAACACTGAACCAGACAATTTATCCACTTGACTTGATCCGTAAGATTCCCTAACGTATATTAATCCCTCTCTTGAGGTGACTAACATCGAACCCTAAGTTGATTAATTGAAATCTCTTTCTAATTAAAACCCCTAGAATTGCATTAACTTGATCCATGGACTCTCATATTAGGTTTCACCCTAATCCGGCAAAATCTCGTTCCCCTATCTCTAGGCGCACGATCAACTCCGCTTAATTATGCTAGATCTACTCTTAGGCAGGGACTTTTGCTCCTCCACCTAAGCACATCATACTTGAATTAATATCCCAGAAATATCAATACAAGAATTAAGGATGCATAATTAAGAACAAGTCAAATATTTATCATATAGTTCAACAAACGATAACAAGATTCATCTTAGGTTTCATCTCCACTGGTATCTGAGGGTTTAGTTCATAATAATAATAAAGGAATTCATCTCAAAAGAAAAGATAAAACAAAACATAAGAAATCCCTAAAACCCCTTGAAGGAATTGAAGGAGAGATCCGCCGCCTTGAGTATAATTCCGCTTCTTGAGATGAGTCAACTGGCTATCTTCTAGTAAATCTCCACAAATCTGCCCTCTTTGGCCTAGTTGGATGCCCCTTGACTAAAGCCTTAGGTTCCCCCCTTTTAGGTTATACTTAGGGTGCTTATATAGGCTTCGGAATATGTTTCTTTGCCCTAAATATCCTAATCCGAGTGAAACTTCTCTTTGTCACGATAGGGACACGCCCATGGCATACGTCCGTGTGAATCAATTTCAGACCGTGGTCAAGTCTGCTGAAGAGACACGCCCATGCGTTTCGGGGCTTAGGTCATGTTAGATTAAATTAGGGAGGCACGGCCGTGTGGTCTTGGGCCCAAGTCGTGTCGATTTCTATTTTGACCCAATTTGGTCCATTTTAGGCCCGTTTCTCGTTCTTTTCATCCTCCGGTACTCTCCTGAGTATAAAACATGAAAACAATGAATTAAGAGCACCAAATTACATAATTCAAGGGATAAATCATCCAAAAGTATGCTAAATGTGGGCCTAAAATATGTTACTTTTACGGTTTATCATTTGTACTTCCCACTACAACTTCAGGGGAAAAACATTTGGTTTCTTTCATCCATCCTGTTACCACTTAGAGGTATGGAATTTGTATCATCTTCAATCAAGTTGATCTGTTACACCATTCCCTAAGTGTAATAACCAGATGTATTGCTTGAAATTTGTATGAATGCAAGGTATCATTTTTCTTTTCCCAAGAATGATCCCCTTTTACACTTGGGTTAACATTGCACGTCATTTATCGAGATAGTATCACCGACGAAATGTCTTATCCAATAAAAATCTGAAGAGATAATCATCTTTCAATGTTTCCAACCCTTAGGCTTGGTGAGTTCTAAATAATAGTTCTGTTTTAGATTCTCATATTATTTAGAAGCTTCTAGAGTAATATGCGAAACTCCTTTTATGAAAGCATTATTAGTCTATTAATCATTATTTCAATATAAAATACTTGAAAAAGATCACAGCAATGGCCGAGAAAGAAATTAATCAGGAGCATAGCTCAAAACAAATAAGTTAATCAAAGATAACCAAAACAATAAAAGAAAATTGCTTGGCATATCCTGAAAAGAATAAAGTAGGCAAAGATATTCAAAGCTATAAAAGAAAATTGATTGGGGTGTATCTTTGAATAAAATAATCAAAGATAGCAAATTCAAAAATAGGTAGGATAGAAGCTACGGTGCCATATCGCAGCATGAGCTTCTCTGTACAAACTATTTGAGGACCATTTTGAGCTCAATACGTGTTTAGAGGATCCAGAGTACTATGTCAATGCCCCAAGACGTAACATACTTCCTCACTATTAATTCAGGCATAACAAGACTACCACATGCCCTATCTTTGATTAAAATTTAAGCCGCCCTTTTTGATTTTCGGCTCAAAACCCTTTGGTCTCAAAGCACCCTTTTGCGGATTTTCGCCTTGGCCTCTCATTTTTCTTTTTTTTTTTGAACGAATTTGAGCTCAAGGCACCCTTTGCGGTTTTCACCTTAGCCTTTTCCTTTTCAAGTAAAATACTTCTTGATTGCACCTGAATTCACCGGATTGGGCAAGTCTTTAGCATCCATCTCAGTTAATATCAATACTCCCTCAGAATAGGCCTTCTTTACAACATAAGGTCCTTCCCAATTGGGCATCTTCTTTCCTTGAAAATCCTTTTGTATAAGAAGGATCTTCCTCAATACCAGGTCTCCATCATGACATTCCTTGGGTGAACCATTTTCGACATAAATTAGCATCATCCATTTTGGTATATTTGACTATGATGAATACTTTCAAACATTTTTCTTCAGTCAAGTTTACTGGAGACATTTTACTTTATCCAATTCTTGACTCAATCAAAGCTTCGAACAAAGGAATCTCAATTTTCATGGACAAGACCACTTCTATTCCATAAACCAATGAGAAAAGTGTTGCCCCAACAAAAGTCTTAATCGACGTTTGATCAGCATAGAGAGTAAATGGTAGCTTCTTATGCCAATCTTTATAAGTTTAGGTCATCCTTCCTACAATCCTTATTTTGTTTTACTTTTTTTCTTTTTGGCTGCCTTTGTTGCTCTATGATATGGCATCTGATCTTTGAATAGACTACAAACTTTTGACTTTTGTCCTTTTTGGCATTCTTTGTCGGCACCTGATCTTTTTTTTTTTTTGAGAATTTGATGACTATCGACTTTGTAACATTGGCATATGAAGCTACTTCCACCCTCTTAGTGAAGTAAACGACGACCATGATGATGAATCGATATTGGCTAAAAGCTTTTGACGAGATTGGCCTCATCACATCCATGCCCCATATATAGAAAATTCTATGAAGAAAATGGAAGAGTCACATAAATCTTATTTTCCTCAATTCAGTATTTGCGGTATAACTGATGCAATCTCCTTCCATGGTAGGCCAACAGTGCCCGATCTTCATGTTTTGCCTGACTATCGTAGAACCATTATCATGTTCTCCAAACACCTTTATGGACCAATTTTAAGATTTTTCCAGGTGTGTCTTGATATGGTAGTGCAAAAACATCTTTGAATTTTTTAAAATAACTCAATGATGTCTTGCCTTATTTCTGTGGTGAGTTAGGCTACAACCTTCACCTCTCATAATGTTTACTGACCTTTTGTAGAGTAAGGTCTGCTTTTCAGCTTGTTCTACCATTATTAACAAATCAGAAGATAAATTATAGTCCCTGTCATCTTCAAAGTCTTGAGATCCCTCTAGACTCATATCTTACTCGAAAAGAGGCTCTGAGTCAGTAACATCATTGCTCACATCATTAATATCTGGAAACCTATTGTAGGTTCGAAGGAATATTTCAAAGGATAAATGATTGAAAGAATGATCATTTGTATGGTCATAAATGGAGAATGAAAGAATACTTGAAAGAAACAAAATAATGTACAATATGAAATGTAAAGAATGAAAAAATATTTGCTTAAAAAAAGATGTATCTTATTGAAATAAAAATTCTAGACATAAGCCTATTTCACAAAAGGATTCTTATTGTCTCTAGGCTTAAGGCAACAAGCATGTTTTGAATATTACTCTATATCAGCTCTAAAAATACAGGGATCTCTTCCACAGTCCCATTATTCAAAACACTCCCAAGTATGCAAGGGCTTGGAATATTTGTTCCCTGATTCTCGCTTTTGACTTCTTCAAGGAGTCACAACATTCTTGACTCCTTCTTTAATTATCGCATTTACTTCCCCATTAAAGTGATCAGGTTTTGATGAATCGTCAAACTTCACAATTCCCATTTTAATGAACCTTTCAACCAACTTTTTAAACGTAGTATAGTTTTCAATTGAGTGACCCATTATTCTCGCATGGTAGCCACATTGACATTCGAGTCATACCATTTAGGATATAGGGGCTGTAACGGATTTAGATAAAATGGGTACACTATGCGCGTCAAATAAACTTTGATATAGCTCTTTATACATCATTGGGATTGGCATAAATTGGAGCTTTTCTAAATTTTGCCTTGTATCTGATTCTTGTCTTGTCGACCCTTGTTGCCCAGCCGTAATTACTTTTGGCTGGCTAACAGTAATTGCTTTTGAGTACCCTTTGTTGTATGTACTCATATTATTCACCTCGTCATCCTTTTTTCTAGGAGTGGACCTTTTAATGGTTTCCCTTACTTCAGTCTTGCCACCTTTTATGGCATTTTCAATTATTTCCCCTACCATCACTATATCTGCAAAGCTTTTGGTAGTACTTCCTATCATATGAGTGATGAATGGAGCTTTCAAGGTATTGATAAAGAGCATTTTGGTTTCCTTTTCTAAGAGTGGTGGTGAACTTGCATGGCAACCTCCCTCCATCTTTGCGTATACTTCCTGAAGCTTTCATTTGACTTTTTTTCCATATTCGTAGCATGATTCTGTTAGGCATCATATCTGTGACATGATTGTACTTCTTCATGAAGGCTTGGGCTAGGTCCCTTCAAGAGCTAATATTAACACAGCTAAGTTGATTGTACCATCTGGACGTTAGCCCCACTAAACTGTCTTGGAAACAATAAATTAAGAGTTGATCATTATTAACATAGCCAGTCATCTGTCTACAGAACATATTGATATGGGCTTCAGGGCAGCTGGTCCCATTGTACTTCTCAAATTCTATCATTTTGAACTTATGGGGAAGCACCTAGTCTGGAACCAAGCTCAGGTCTTTAGCATCAATTCCATGATGATTATCAGCATTTTCTAAAGCCTTAAACTTCTCTTCCAACCATCTACAATGATCTTCCAACTACCTTGAAGATTCAATTCTTATCCCCTCTTTTTCTACTATATCTAAGTCAGGGATAACAGGATTAGTAGGGTTATCTCCTAGGTTGGATCCTGTGCCAACTTGGAAATTCATGGGCACCCCAGCATCATTTTGCCCTTGTTGAGGCCTAATCGTGACAGATGGCCTTCGAGGATATTCCTCCGATTGTGTTTGCATATGTGGTGGGGTGAAACCCCGAGGAAAGTCCTCATTATCTTTAGCATTAATTATGGGACCCTTTTCTTTGTCTATCGCCCCGTTCAGCATCTGGGCCATTTAAGCCATCATGTTCCTTTGAGCTTCCAACATTTGGTCTCTCATTTCTTGTTGGAGCTTTGTCAAATGCTCTTGCATCTGGTCTTGCATGTCTCTTTGAAACTGTTCAAGTCTTTGATTCATTTTCTTTGTCTTGGCACGTGTACCGTAACGGTGTTCAGTTTCTAGATTTTTCTTTCTCTCTTTCTCTCTTCTATCTGATAATTTTAACTAATTAGGCTCTCTCTATGGACTTAAATGCATATGATGTGATGTAATGAAAATGCATGAAATGCAATGCAAATGAATGAAATGCAAAAAGAGAGGCGTTGATTCTGAATTCAATTCCATTAGAAAAACTTTACTAAAAAATGAATTTCTTTACACAAAACGGATTACATATGCAGCTTTGTCCTCATAGTCCAAGTGAAAACATCAATCCCCTTCTTCGCAAAGGATGTTATGGTCGTGTCCCATGAACTTTCCCAATAGATGCCTCTTCTAGCTCCTTGTTACTTGATCCAGGCCATGACTCTTCACTCACTTATTTCCATAAAGCTCGTTAGCTTCTTCAAGAAAGCTAGGGTGTGGTGATTCTCGAATAGTTTTTGTCAGCTTGAATCCTTGGGCAATAAAATCTTGTTCTCCTTCATGGACTATCAGTCTTCTCTATTCATGTTTACTTGAACCATATTCGGACAACCGTATTATAATCCACTTTATCAAGAAATCCATTTTCTCATAACCAACTCTTCTATTTAGCAATCGAATTTGAATCAACACATCTTTTCTATGATGTGAATGCAATGCACTCAAAACAAAAGAAAACACGTTAGCACGAAAGAAATAAACAACAGAATAGGGCACCTATCTGGGTGACCACTAGGGTTTGATGTAGTTATACCTAGGGTAAGCCCTTAGGTTTTCTACATGAGGTTTAGCTCTAAAGTTAAGGTACCCAAACCAGCAGATTCCTCGATCCTCACCCATTATAGGCTCATAAGGACCAAGTTCAGTTCAGGGGAATACATTCCCCTATGGCTGCACGGATATGAAAATATCACGAAGACATAGGTACGGATGTATCCCTAAAGCGATTCACTATCCTGCATGGAGTTGAAAACCTCACGAAGGAGTAGCTTCTCACTCCCACTTAAAAGGGTGTTTCCACAATGGTCATGCAATGCAATGCAAAGATATTTATAAAATTAGAACCACATACAATAAAAGGATCATAGTTTTTCAATACAAAGTTTTAAATTTGGACAAAAGGACAGGAAATAATCAATTTTACAGCTTAACTCTCTTATTGTCCCCAGTGGAGTCGCCAAGCTGTCGAAACCATTTTAATTTTTTTTTAAAAACGGGTCAACTTTAAAAACGAAAATGGAGTCGCCACCAATCTTTTTTCGAGGTGTGATCGGGTCACCTTGAGATTAATCATTTTAAAAAAACATTTTGATTTATTAAAATAATGATTTTGGTCTACAAAATTCGAGAAAACGGACTCGGGAGTCAGTTACGCACGAGGAAGGATTAACACCCTCTAACGCCCAAAAATCGGTACCTAATTGATTAATTAATGTCCTAATGTCAAAAATTTGAAAAGATTTTAAAACACGGTCCTTTTGATTTTTAAAACTTATGCCCTTTAATTTTAAATGGACATTCAATTATTTAGATTTTAAATTATTTAGATTTTAAAAAAAAATCGAAACTCAGTAAGTTAGAGCACGATCTTTTGAATTTTTCAAACACCGAATATCTTTTGCTTTTTAGAAATCATTACCTCGAGATGACAAAATGTCGCATCCAGTGAGTTAGGACCACATCTTAAATTCCCGATATAGGTTTTTATTTGAAAATCATATATTTTAATTCCAAAAAGGTATTTGATCATTTAGACTTAATGAGAAAAATCAAAGCCCGATGAAGTTAGAGACACGATTCCATCAAAACTCCAAATGTAAAATATTGTCTTATTTTAAGAAATAAAGTTTTGGATAAAAAATGGCAATTAAAATAAATTTAAAATAATTAAAATAAATGAATAAATAATGATTAAGCAATTAAATGGATAAATAAATAAAGTTAAAAAAACACATAAGTCAACCTAACTCCCGCAATATGAGGATTCGACGAAATTCCTCCACAAAAACTAACTCCAACAGAAGCAACTCAAAAAGAAACGAAGATGAGTGAAGAACAAAATAAGAACAAGCCACAGAAAATAAGAACGCAAAAGAGAGAAATTTGAGTGAATGCTCTCAAGAATTTTTATTACTCCAAAACTCAAGTGTCTTTTATAATGAAGGGAGAGGCCTCTATTTATAGTTGAGCCTCCCGAAATCCAACGGTACAGATCAATTATATCAACGGCTAAGATTAAAAGGCATATACAAATTAAATCTCTAAGATTACAAAATCATATCTTCTAAGATTGCATACCATATCTTCTAAGATTGCATATCATATCTAAGATTGCATACCATATCTTCTAGGATTGCATATCATATCTAAAATTTGCATATCATATCTAAGATTTACATATCATATCTAAGATTGTATACCATATCTTTTAGGATTGCATATCATATCTAAAATTGCATATCCTTGATGTCAAGCTTGTTGATGGACCTTCAATCTTTTAATGGGCCATTTCGGTCGGGCCAAATGCTAAATTGGCCTATTACAAAATGCATATTTTATATCTTTTAGGATTGCATATTATATCTAAAATTGCATATCCTTGATGTCAAGCTTGTTGATGGACCTTCAATCTTTTAATGGGCCATTTCGGTCGGGCCAAATGCTAAATTGGCCTATTACAAAATGCATATTTTTATTATTTTTAAATTTAAATAAATTTAATATATAAAATAAATTGTATTATTTTAGAATTTGTTTGGACAATATAGAGTAATATGATGAAAGTGTAATTATTAGGTAATAATTACATTTTCTTGGAATTGGAATTACAAAAAATTGTTATTCCCTAGATGTGTTTGGTTAAGAGTGTTATTACATCATAATTTTCTATGTTGTATTTGGCAAGATAAATTGTAATTATATAGTTACATAATTTATATTTTTAAAATATTAGTTACTATAAAAAATTATCAATATGATATTTTTTTAAACTAAAAAATTAAAATCAAATAATCATATGTAATATGTAATATGTTAGTCCAAAAAGTAGTCATAAGAAAAATAATCATATGCAATTTTATCTGATTTCTCTATCATTTCATGTTTGTTGTATTATTCCCTCTTTAACAGTTAACATATACTCATTATCAGCATCCGTTAGTCCCAGACCAAGTTCTTCATCATTTGAATCTAAATATGTATCATTATAAATGTCAAGATCTCCTTCTTCCATATGTACTCATCAAAATATAGATCATCTCAATTCTACCCAAGAATGAAATTATAAACTATGTAACATTGGGTTTTTTTTTTTATGAATAAAAAACATTGCTATACTAATTTACATAGAAAAATACTAAGAGATACAAATACTTCTTTCCTTATCAATTTCAAGAAATTCTAACGCTTCCCGTTGAGGGGTCTCAAACACTTGCAAGTTCTCCTTTTCTGCAAAGGCCAATTTGGCTAAGCAATCTGCGCTTTGATTTTGCTCCATAGGAATGTATCTTAATATTCACTGATCTTCTTGAGACAAAATACGATGGATTCTTCTAATGAGGGCAAAATTTGAAGTCTTCAAAAGCTTTCATGTATGGCTTTAACAACCTCAAACTATCCGATTGGATAATCACCTTGTCATGGCCTCTTCGTTGGATAATCTTTAGGTCATCTAAAATGCCCCAGAGTTCTATGTCAAAAATCGAACATTTTCCTAGGAACCGATTGTATCCAAAGCCCCAATCACCGTTCTCATCATGCAAAACTCCCCCAGCTACTGCACTTCCTGATTCCAATTTGACAGCACCATTAATGTTAATAAAATTCCAACCCCCTGTCCGTTGATCCCCATAAGAGGATTTAAAGCCTTCAATCGTCTCACCTCTGTATACCGAAGAGAATTGTTTGGCCCAACTAATTGATACTATACTATACTAAGGTGGTATTATTAATAAGATAATTTTTTTTTAAATATAAATGTCCTCTCAACTACATTTTAAAGTTTTGAATGTTTCAAATTAAAGAGTTTGCGAGAGTCGTCTTTAGTGTTTGTGTTTGACTCCATTCTCTTAAATAGTATCATACTCCACGATATCGTATAAGAAAATCTTTTGTATTTGCTTAACTAGCATCTATCACATAATCTTAGATTTGCTGTGTGAACAATTAGTAGCTTTGATTATAAAATTTACATAAACTTAATTTGAAAAAAAAGTTATACTAGATTATAACCTTTTTATAATACGCGGATTAAGTTTAAATTATTATTAAATTTATAATATATAACCTTTATAAAAAATTATGAAGTGTCCAATATCTTCTATTATACTTTTTTAAATAATATAAGTTTTATTCATAACTTTAGAGCGTTATTTTTGTAAATAAATTATGACAAAAATTATAACATTTTTTTTATAAATAAGTATTTTTTTATTTATAATATATAGCATGGACACAAATAAGTTATGTTCATACTTTTGGTTATAACTTTGTATAAATAAGTATATTATAACACTTTTATAACACGTAATTTATTTTTTATAATTTAATTTTTATCATAACTTTAGGAATTTTTTAGAATTTAAATAATATAATTTTTTGTTATAATGTTATAAAATACGCATAAATTATTTTTATAATATATTCTTTTAGGATTTATAATATGATTTAAAAATTGCTATAACCATCCCAAGCATTTATACGTGTTCATGCTTATAATATAATGTTCATAACTTAAACTTGTATAAAATAATTTTTAAAATTAAATCATGTATGAGTATCTTGAAAGTTATAAGGTAATTAGACTTGGGTGTAATTACTCACGTATTTACCTCTCTCCTTAAGAATTGAAAAGTATAATTGGGTGCTCCAATTACACCCAATTCAATAGGATCTACCAATTATAATGGTTACCTAAACATGCCATCTTTTGTAATTACTAACATTTACACCCAAATTCAATTACTAGATAATTTTTCTACCACTACCTTAATTGAAAATATAGTAAATTAACTTATCATCAAGCCATTAAATTTTAAATTTTAAAATGCTACAAGAAAATTTTGAATACATAATAAAGTAATAATAAAATATTTTTTAAAATTTTATATAATTAAGAAAAATTACGCGTTTAAGAATATAAGAAAAATTACGCGTTTAAGAATATAATCATATTTAGTATGAAACTATTATTTAATAGTTAAGTTTTAAATTATAATATTTAGTAGGCTAATTCACAACTAAGTTTATATATCATATTTAAAATTTATATTAAAAGCGAATTAAGTCTTAATTTAGTTGG
Source organism: Gossypium rotundifolium (assembly GCA_025506655.1). Taxonomy (NCBI): domain Eukaryota; kingdom Viridiplantae; phylum Streptophyta; class Magnoliopsida; order Malvales; family Malvaceae; genus Gossypium; species Gossypium rotundifolium. The sequence continues at coordinate 148,559,046 of CP106733.1, read as the reverse complement.
TATCGAATTTTATTGTTAATGTAAAAGAACGTCGATTCAAGTGAATAGAAGTATGTTTATACTCATATTTAATGGTTGGAGAGGAGTTATAAATGGTTATAGACCTTGTATAAAAAAATCCTTATTAAAAATATTATACAAGCCAACAAGAACAAAGTTAGAAAATTTCTTTAAGAAGACTAAAGACGAATCATAAATTAGGAGAGGACAAAATAAAATTTTAACATTATACTATTTATAATTTCATAAATTTTAAAGGGACTAAAATATATATCTAAACATTTTTAGGCAAGACCACTGCCTGCTTCTTATTTACACTCGTGTAATCTAAGATTAAATGATTAATAATACAATAGTCAACTTCAAAACTATAATTATAAAAATTATATAAACTACTACTAAATAATAAAATAATTGTTACATTTACAAATAACAATTTTTAGCATAATACTATAATAAATTGTATCACCAAAAAAACATGTTTATCCCGATTTTGTTTGGGTCATTTTCGTGTCTCAAATCAATGTCTTAAATTGAAACGATATTTGGATGCCAATTGGGTTTTAATATTAGGTTAGTCACTAGACCCCTTTCTTTATTGGGTTCAAGTCCAAAATTGGCTCAGTTTTTGTTTATATACTCTCTTTTTTAAAAAATTTATTTTAGGTTATGTATTATTATTTTATTTAGGTTATATATTATTTTTCTATATTTTACTATTCAAATTTTCTTCTCATTTTTGAGTTTGGAGTATTAAGAAAACACCAAAAAAAAATCAAATAAAACTAAATTTGTTATGAAATAAAAAATAAAGAGAGCAAAGAACGAAGAAATAAAAGAAGCAAGGGAACTTTGAATTTTATTGATCAATAGGGATATTTATAATATTTTTCCAAAGTCTATATTTATAGATATAGAAAGTATAAACGAAATAAAACTCTACTTCTAATGAACATTGGAGCTCTAGAGTACATTAAATTTATCTTGATTTTGATGGATATAAACTTAATAATAAAATATTTATAACACTCCTCATTGGATGTCCATTAGTAAATAATGTGCATTGTTAAAACCTTACAAAGATAAAAGCCTTGTAGGGAAAAAAATTCTTAGTGAAGGAAAAAGATTAGACATATAAAATACACATAAAATGTTGCCTACTTAAAAACCTTACCAGGAAAACCTAGTGGGATAAAACCTCGGCTAAGGGAAAAAGAGTACAACACGTATTTACTCCCCCCATAACAACATCACATTATATCTCACATTCTACATATTTAATCTTGAATATTAACTTTTGAATGATCACTTGAATGAGTTTGATAAACGTTTATATCATCATTTTTCTAGAAGTCGCGAGTGAGGAAGAATTTTAGGGAAAGGTATTTTGATTTCTTTAAGAGTTTCAACAATAATTGTAACAAACTTTTATCACAATCCTTCTATACGTGCACATGTTGGATATTATATAATCTTCCTTCTATTACTATTCATTAAGTCAAATTTATCACATACGTTTAAATCATTCCAATACATATAAATGTTTATGCAAACATATTGAACAATTTCACGGAATTTCTATATGCTTCTAACATTCTAAATCCTTTAAAGATTTTAGTATAAACTTCCACTATATAGTTATTTATATAAAAATTGTAATGACAACATTAGACACATGTCAAATTCTTCATGAATTGCTAGACTAATAAGATATCTAAAGGTTATTGTATTCACCCGAAAATAATATCTTTTTATAATCATTATCAGGACTTTAGAGAAAAACTTTATTTTCTTATTTCATTTTCACAAAATTACTCATTTGTACTCCATTGGCTTTATACCTTTAGGTGCTTGGACTACTAGTCTAGAAACTTCACGAATTTTATTCTACTTGAATTGTGTCTTTCCATTTTGGCCCATCTATTCCATGTATATATTTCTTAACAAATTTAATCAAGATCCTCCTTTTCTGTTAGTATCTCAACAATACTATTGTGTGCAAAACATTGTCAACAACTTTCTATTTTTCACTGTTCCATACTTTCTCGTATTGACATAACTTATCAATATCCATAACTTTCCTTTTCTTTGCTTGGACCCCCTTTTTCCACTTTTTTTCTTCACATAAATATTAACATAGTTCTCATCAAATAATGCTCGCATATTTTCACACATAAAAACTTCAAATAGAAACAAGGACGATGAGAATATCATTTTTACCTATCTTGAAGCTTTCTTTCACTAACCCAAGTTTTCTCTAGTTAGTCCATTGAAAACCTAGGTTGATGGAAAATATTATAATGGAAATCAAGATCTAAGGAATGTTTCCTAGTTGATTTTAGTGAGGGGATCAAGATAGGTGTGTGAAATTTGAATGAGATTGAAGAAAGAAGACAAAATAGCAAAGAGGAAAAATCTCCATCTTCTCCCTTGATGGTGCCGATTTTGGGGGAGAAAGATGAGATAGTTCTTATCTTTTCTCTTCTTTTATTCATTTATGTTAGCTTTAATGCATCAAGTTTTTATATAAAAACATTTAAGATAATATTTATATATTATATTTCCTAAGTCATGTGGTGAAAATATGGTTAAAAATTTTATCAAACATTTTCAAATACTTGCAAAAATACACAATAACATGTTTTAAATGTGTTTCATCCTTACCAAGTGTTTTTTAGTCAATACCAAAGTGTTCTAAGGTATTTAAAATGTTTTTGTGGCACTTTAGTAGTCAAGTCTCAAGACATGAACTTTTGAATGCAAAACTTTACTTCAGGAGTTGCATGTCTAGAGACATTGGCATGTATGTCTCGAGACATGACATTTATGTCTCAAAGCATAGCCTACCAGTGCTTGTATAACAATCATTTTTACTCGAGTCTCTAGACATACTTGCAGGGGCAATTTTTAAGCTTGGATTTATGCTTGTAATTACTATAATTCATCCTCGACGACCATAAACATTCACAAACTTGTTCCTTGATATAAATACTCTTCAAGGACACATCAAGAAAAAGAGAGCAACATCCAAGCAAAAAGTTTAAGAGAAATGATTCTTTTTCTTCATTTCGCTTGTACAAATTTTTTAAGAGCTTATTGTAAAATCTTCTTTTACTCTCATATCTTTTATAGAACTTCAATTTGCAAACAAACACCTACTAGAAGTTCATTTTTAATTTTTTTTCATCTTCTCTTTTTTGTAAAGAGTATACTTAAGGTTTGTGAGGTATAAAATCTTATGAGGATAAGAAGGGTTGCTAGTTGTTCCCTGTAAAAGCTAGAGGGTTCTCGCTTAGCCATAAAAGCTAGGGGGAAGTTGTTATATTAGCCTTGTAAAAAAGATAGTACTATAAAGGTTATACATTTTCCTTGAAAGGTAACAATTCAAGTATAGTGAATTGGAAAATCATTGATTGAGCTATACCAACATAGTGGAGGTAGGAAATTAAGGCCAAACCACTATAAATTGAATTGTCCAAATTTTCTTTCATTTTCTTTTTATTTAAAAATCTTATAGAGATTTTTAAAATACCAATTCACCTCTTTGTATTTTTGGGCCTAAAATTAGTATCAGAGCTAGTTCTCCATCAAAGGTTTCACCATTAAGAGAGGTGATCCAATGCAAAAATACTAAGTTTGATGATGGCACAAGATTTTAGCTCAACTAGCTTGGGCGAAGGTCAATCTATTGTGAGACCTTCTTACTTCAATGGAAAGTGTTATTCATATTAGAAGATAAGGATAGAGGTGTAACACCCCATACTCGGTCCAGTGTCAGACCCGAGCTATAGAATGCTACAACAATAAGCAGGAACATTCATATGCAATTTACTCAATAATTTTCATTAAATCAATAAATACAAGCTAAGCATATGTTTAACATGCATTACAAACAAAATTGAGTCTTAATTCAGCTTACAAAAACTCTTAAGCCGGCTCGAAACCAAATCGGGACCATTTTGAAACATTTACAAAAAAATAGGTAAAAATTTAAAACAGTGGTCACACGATCGTGTGGCCTAGCCAGGTGGTGGTATAACACAGTCGTTTCCCCAAATTGTGTAACAAACTGATGTCGTGTAATCTAAGGTCACACGGCCATGTCGCCAAACCGTGTAACTAATAGTGACCGTGTGAACCAAAAACCAACCTGAACGTGTAACACACGACCATGTCAACCACCCCATGTGCAACATAAATGACCTATTTGTACAAGTTTTATACCATTCAAGCAAAGTGACCTACAGTGCCAATTTATGTCATTCAGTCCTACACCAAAACATACATATTTCAAAGTCAAATCACTAATTCACATAATCATTTAAACATACAACCAATATACCCTCATTGGCACCAGCAATTCTATAAACTCAAATCAACAACCGATTATGTTTTAACCATTTCAATTTACAACTTCAAAAATGCTAAATATAACATTTACTTATCACAAACCAAAGTCTATAACCATTTCATGCCACCATTTAAACATATGCTTAATGCCATTCAAAAAATACCAAACTTACATTTACCAAACATCAAGTATCAAATCACAACCATAAGCTTATATACAAGGCTTTTACATCAAAGTTCACACTATCTTATATAAGTTAATCCAACCTGTGTACATGCAACAAGTAACCAAAATGAAACATCAAAAGTCTACCGAATCAAGAGACCGTAGGCGTGAGCTTCTAGCTGATCCGATCGACACATTTCGACATCCAAAATCTACAAAAAAGTAATAACACGAGTAAGTGTTCAAAATGCTTAGTAAGCTCATACATTATAACAATTACTTACCTTAATTTCTTATCACATACAAAATCTTATACCTATCAAGATTCAAACAACATCATTAATATATAAGGTTTTGAACTCAATCACAAATATATCCTCAATTACTCACATTTTCTTTTCAAATCAACTTATATCTTGTATCCAAATCTTATACATTACTTTGCCAACATTCAATGGCATATCAGCTCATTTCCATTCACAGTATTACCCAATGAAACTTTGTAAAAGAATTTCGTACACAAGTGAAAGTAATAGTGTCTAGTAACACGTTTGGGTTAAACCTACACTAATAATGAATCATAGTGCCTGGTTACCCGTTAGGGTTAAACTTACATGAATCGAATAATAATGCCTGGTCACCCGTTAGGGTCGAACCTACACAAAAAATAGCCTGGCCAGGGCTTAATACTTGAATTCTCGAGTTCGTAACACATGTTGGAGCTCAGAACCTATGGGCAATAACTCGTAACCTCATATAAGAAACATTTAACTAATTTCATCGGGATTTATCTCACATTATAACACAATTCAAAGTCACCAACAATCACTATTACCAAATCAAATATAATATACTAGAATTAAAAATATAATTATATTGTATGAACTTACCTAAAAAACCGTAGCATTTTAGCTAAGAGGGACTAGTCGACAATTTTCCCTGTTCCGAGTACGTCCTCCGATTGTTGAAATTCTTTATCTAAAGCATAATTTGACTCAATTAAATATTTAAATTAACATTTAAAAGCATATAGAAGTCATACCATAGTTCAATTTCTTTTATACAATAATTCCTCAAGTTTTCCATTTATCACAATTTAGTCCTTAAAGCCGAAAATAGTATAACTTTCACATTTAAACCCATATACAAAAAATTGATTCATCCATAATCAGCCTTTAAGTACTAAAATTTTACAAAATTTTTATGCTAGACTATACATATTTTCATATTAGTCCCTGGGTTATCTAGACTATGGACCATTAATCAATAACAACTAAGATTCATTAATGGTAAGTTTCACAATCTTGAACATTTTTATGAAATAGTCCTTGGGTTAGCTAGACTAAGCTACGACAATCTAGAAACATAAAAATTACTAAAAATGGGTAAAGAAATCACTTACATGCACACACACAAAGTCATTGAACCTTCAAGCTCCTTTAATGGAGGTTTTTGTTTTGTTTTTCAGTGGAAAACTCAATTAAGGAAGATGATGATGATGATGATGATGATGATGATGATAATGATATATATATATATATATAAAAATATATTATGTTTTACTTATTACAATTATTTTAACATTAAAATTAATGTATAAAATGTAAGAAAATTTCGATGAATCGTCCCACATTAATAAAATGGTCCAATTGCCTTATAAATACTTAAACAAACTTTAATTATACATTTTAGCTAATATTAATCACTAGTGATGAAGTTTTATGTCTTTTATGATTTAGTCCTTTTCCTTAATTAACTATCCAAACTTCAAAATTACCGAATAAATCTTAATCGACACTTAAACTACTTCGTAAATATTAAAATAAATAATATTTAAGGACTCACAAGTCTTATTTTTGGTTCTAAAATTACTATTTTTGACACCACTAAAAATGGGTTGTTATAGGAGGTCTTTATTTAAGCCAATGAATACTATGTATGGAGGATAATCTCAAATGGAGAGTTGAAGGTGCTCGATGATGAAGATTAATAGGAACAAAGTGATAAGAAAAAGGCTCAAATCAATGTAAAGTCATGTACAGCCCCTTTTGTACATTAAGGCCTAATAAGTACAATAAAGTATCCCAATGTCAAAGTGTCACAGAGATTTGGGAGAAGCTTACCACCACTCATGAAGGAACAAGCCAATTCAAGGAATCCAAGATTAGTCTACTCACCTTTGACTATAAGCTTTTTAAAATAAAGTTGGGAGAGAGCATCAAAGAAATGTTTGATAGATTCATTGACCAATGGTTTGAAGGCACTTGAAGGCCTATTCAAACAAGGAAATGGTTAAAAAATTTGCTCAATAGCCTACTAAAGGATTGGGAAGCTAAAGTGACTATTATTGAGGAATATAAGGGTCTAATTGAGCTCATAGGTTCACTCCTCTCCTATGAGATGAAATTAAAGCAAGAAAAGAAAAACCAAGACAAGTAGGAGTTGTTCTAAGTCCTCACCCAAAAAGAAAATGATGATGATGATGATGATAAGGGTGAGGATAGTGAAGAGGTGTTCATACTTACTAGGAATTTCAAAAGGTTCATGAAAATGGAAAAATGCAAGAGACTTTAAGAAAAAAAGTAGTTTGCTACATTTGTGAGAAGTCTGGGTATAACAAATATGATTGTCTTTTAAGGAAAAAGCAAAAGGAAAAGAAAAAAGTCATGGTAGCCACTTAGAGTAATAGTGGCATTTCTAATGATAATTAGTCCATTGATAAAGACTTTGGCAACCTTTATTTCATGGCTCTTAAAAATCAAAAGGTATGTTCTAACTCTTTACATTCATATTCATTTGATGAGCTACAATATGCTTTTAATGAGCCAGTATTGAAATTTGAGACAATGAATTCCAAATACAAGAAAATGAATTCAAAATTCAAATTTGAATTTTTCTTTTTGAAAAAAAAAAGTTGATTTGGAAAGCTAAAATGAAAAATTGAAAATAAATTTTAAGGCTTTGCAAAATAAAGTTGAATTGTTTGAAAAAGAAAATTTTGAGTTGAAAATGAAATTTGAGAGCCTGAAAAAGGAAAATGAAATCATTTTGGAAAATTCTTTTTCAAAAATGTCAAAGTGTGATCATTTCCATTTTCATGGTCAAATATTACATCCTTGTCCAATAAAGATAATAATTCAAAATAAAATTAGACAAATATATGTTCTAAAAGGAACAAGAGACTTAGTGATTAATGTTCAATGACCCAAAGCAATTTGAGTACCAAAAATCCAAATAAGTGTCTCTTGTAAGTGTGTTGGAGCATTGAGGAGTAAAGCACAACAGTTTGGATGCTCTATACACATAATGAAGGATAGACCAGGTGTAGGATGTTATATCTAAGAATTCTAATCAGCTGGGGAGGCACTAGTGTGGCTGTAAGGGTATTGGCTATAGTACCAGGGTGGTGGGTATTGGTAATACTATTGATAAGGTCTAAAATATGCATACTGAGCTTTTTAAGTCACTTATTTGGGGCTAGTCATGGATTGTAACAACTCATTTTTTAGTGGTGTCAGAAATAGTGATTTTGGGACCACAATTAATGTAAGAGTCCATAGATATATTTTATTAATAATTATGAGTTAAATATAGTATAATAGTGAATCATGATTTTATAGATTTTATTAAATGGTTTGTTAGTCAATGTACAAGTGGTTTGTCCGAAAGTTAGTGGTTTTTGAACATGAGACCTCGTTTCTATAAACCGAGCCCATAAATATTTTTATTAAATATTTATGAAGTTTTTAAATAAGTGTATTAAATTTTGATCCAGAAATTTTAGTGATTAAATGACTAATTAATGTATAAGGACTAAATCGTAAAAATCATAAAAATTAAATGTTCTTGATTGTATTGGTTAAAAGGGTTTAAAGATAAATTTTAAGTATTTAGAAGGCAATTATGCCATAATTTACTATAATAGATGGTTGGATCATTTACTTTAACTTTGTTTTATTGATTATTAAGTAAAATAAATAATAAACATATGTTTATCATAAAATTAAAAGAAAAGCACTATCTTTTATTTTATCATCTTCTTCATTGATTGAGAGTAAAACAAACCAAGAAGAAATTGACGAGTTTCAAGAAACCTTTGTCAATCTTGCATGGTAAGAAAATTAATCATATTTTTATAAATTTTATGTTTTTGAGATCATTGCAACTAGGTCTAACTAACTTGTATATCTGTTTTCAAAACTATTAAAGTTTTTAAAATTATCATTGATGATTTTGAATTTTCTTGATAGTAAATGGAAGATTTTAAAGCTTGGAAATGTTTTAGGACTATTTTGTTAAGTGGATTTTGTTAGTTTTGCACTTAAGGACTAAAATATAAAAATGTTAAACATAGCATGAAAATATTGTATTTTTTTAGTAATTGAAGGCTGATTATGGATGGAATTAGAATCAGTTATGTTTATTGGGGCTTAAATGTAAAATTTTTAATAGTTTCAATTTTAGGGACTAAATTGAACAAAGCGTAAAAGTTTAGGGAAATTTTGTAAAATGTAAATTATAAGCCATATACATAAAAATGAATATGATAATGTATTTTAAATTAATAACATTAATTTAATTATTACATAGATCAAGAATTGAACTGAACGGAAGATAACAAGAGAAAAAGGAAAAATCGCGGATTAGTCTTGTAACAGCCTGACTTAGGGTCTAGTCGGAATAGTGGTGTGAGACCATAAATCTGAAGAAGAAATATGTGTTTAAATGATTTTATAAGGCTTATGAGACATTTGCATGGTGGTGTGAAACTTTTATGAAGGAATTTTATTAATTAGTGAACAAATGGTCCATTAGGACTAAATTGCAAAGATTAGAAAATATGAGATTCTAGAAGATTTAAGTATGAAATAGAATTATAAAAATTACTAGAGGTCCTTATTTAGTAATTAGACCATTATTTGTTGAGATGGACAAAAATAGACATGGGAAGGAAAAATCTCAAGAAAGGGCATTAAAGGCATTTTGGTCATTTGGTTAATTAATGAATTAAAAAGGGAAAAACAAGTCAAAAATGGTGTCCATCTTCTTCTCCTTGGCTGAAAATCACAAGGAAGACATAGCTAGGGTTTCTTCAACTTCCAAACTTGATAGTAAGTGCATCCTAGCCCCATTTTTAATGTTCTTCGTATTTTTTAGAGCCTCGTAGCTCTCTTTAGCTATTTCTAGCCATATTTTGAGCTAGGGTTTATGTTCAAAAATTTACCCATGTATGACATGCATGTATTTTGATGTTTTATGGAAGAATATGTAAGTTAGAGGTAGGATAAACATCTTTTTCTAAGTGATTTTCATGAAAAATCCATAAAAAGGACCAAATTGTAAAAGTTATAAAAATGGTCATATATGGGGAAATAGTAAAAACTAAAAGTTTCTATAGTTAAGAATATGATTCGGCTAGGCTTGAAATGCAAGAAAGTTGAATGAAAATCATTTTTCGAGCATAGGGGCAAAAGTGTAATTTTGAGAAAGTTTAGGGGCAAAATGTAATTTTTGTCAAAGTATGCTTTATGAGTCAATTTAGATAATGTAAGTATTAAACAGGTTAAATTGTTATTATAGATCAAGAAATACGAAGGCCGGACCGAAACCGAGGCAAAAACAAGGTTAAGGACTAAATTCACAACTCTACACATTTTGAGAATCGAGGTAAGTTTGTGTGAAATTAAAGTTTCATGTATTAATATTTTTAAATTTCCTATTACATTTTGAAATACTTATTATTCTCATGAAATTGGTTAATAATGCCTTAATAAGAAAATCAATGAGAGCAAGTAAATGAAAAACCCGTTTGAAGATTCAGAATAGCGAGGATACCTATGTCACAACATGAGACAAGAAAAGCCCGTGTAAGACCATGTCTGGGACATGGCATCGGCATTAAGGAATGAAGGATATCATGTAAGTCCATGTCAAGACATGGCATTGATAGGTTACTATAAGGCAAGGATATCATGTAAGTCCATGTCAAGACATGGCATTGATAAGTTACTATAAGGCAAAGATATCACGTAAGACCATGTCAAGACATAGAAATGGTAAGTTTCAAAAGGAAACACCTAAGGAAGATCCCATGTAAGATCATATCTAGGATATGGCATTGGCATCGAGATACATGTTTGACGAGATTGAGTATCCTCCGACATTCTGAGTAATTCAACGGGCAAAAGAGACAAGTATGAAAGAAGTAATAAGAAAGCTAAGTAAGCAAAATAAAACAAGTTAAGTTATTCAAGAATAATAAAGAATTCTATCTAAGTTAAGGAAGATAATGATTTGATGTTCATGTTTTATTAGCAAAAGTGCTAATCCATATGATTAAGTGGTACAGGTACCCGAATTTAATTACAAGTATGAGATTATAATGTGGTAAGTGATGAGAAAGAGTAAGTAAGTTCAAGCACTTGAGATTTATGTTGCTTTAGACATATGAGGGATGAGTTTAATTATAAGCTATTATATTGCTTTGTTACATCCTCATGCAAACTTACTAAGCTATAAGCTTACCTCTCTCTTTTCCTTTTTCCATGTAGGTTCGCCAAGTTAGCTCAGGGATCACAGATGTCGAGCTCGGATCACACTATCATCCACTTGTAGCACCCCTTACCCGATACCATTACCAGAGTCGAGTGTAAGGCATTACTAGACTTAACTACTAATTCGGGGCATAAAATTTAAATTGTCCATCTGCATCATATTGAATAAATTGACTATAACTCGAGTTACAAAACTTTAAATTGAGATCCGTAAATTTTCCATGAGACTAGACTCATATATATTCTTACTATAATTTTTCCAGAATTTTTCACAAAGCCAATCAGTACATTTTATTCATTAAAGTTTCCCCTATCTCATTGTTCGATGGTTCTGAACTATCATTACAAAAACTCAATTATCTCATTGTAAAAAATTCAAATAATGTTCTCATTTCTTCCAAAAACAAATACACTCATTAAGTATTCTAAGCATATAAATTATTCTCCATTATTATTTTTTTACAATTTTAATAATTTTTCCAATACAGAATAGGGAACACGAAGTCATTCAGAACTAGTCTCACTAAAACTTAAATATCTCATAATATAAAATTCTTTGCCTACTCTGTTTATTTTATATAAAATAGACACAATAAGATTTAATTATATATCTTATTCGCCTACCAATTCTATTTCTCCTATTTTTGGGATTTTTCAAAATTACATCACTGCTGCTAACTAAAAACTATTTCATTGCAAAATATGGTTAACTAATTTATAACATCTTTACTCCATTTCATTTAAACTCTAACCAAACTTATATATATACCAAAACCAAATCAAACATGATCATCAAGCCAAAATATAAATTTCAAGATTAACAAGATGGACAAGACATTTTCGCATGGCTATTACTTAGATACTCAATTCATATCTACCCTTTTTTTTCTACTCTATACATGTCATATATTCGTAATTAACATAACCAAAATACCAAAATAAGCTGTCAATAGTGTGATAGTCTTGCTGACGATCCCCGAGCTCGTAACGAATCCAAAATCTATAAAACAGAAAACCGACAAGGAAACACAAAGTAAGCTATTTAAGCTTAGCAAGTTTTAAGCATTTTAACTCACATATACGCTTTAGCATGATTTAATAAATTATTTCATTTACAACTTCCTTGCCGAATAGTCAAACATACTAAATAGATTTCATAACAACATTATATGCATGTATAAATATGTATATATCCATACATCACCTTCAAATGATAAAACAACAGCATATACCTCTTTTACTTACCAAATTCCTACTTTCATTTCAAGCCACCATCAATCACAAGTTGTTATAATTAATACATACCTTTTGGGTCATTTACCTTTCCAACCTTAACCACCCGAGCATAACATACGATTGTACACTCGAACATTTTATTATCCATATCAACATTAATAATATGAGTCTATTAAAAGCATCAAACCTATATATCCGTTACAAGAATTTAGTAACATATCGCACACATAGTGTCGTTACTTTAACGTTCCGTAATGTATCGCCAAGATTCCGTAACGTATCGCATACTTAGTGCCGTTACTTTGAAAATTTGTACACATAGTGCCTTGTAACCGATTTCGCACACTTAGTGCTCGGTTATAAGCTCGCACACTCAGTGCCTTTCATAAACTGTCATTCATTCGAATGTACCCATACATATACAAGATCCAATCCACAACTTCACATATAAACACATACACATAGATATAACTTTATTATTTTCTATCCAAGTCTATATCATATTCGGCCAAGACATTTTCATGTAACTAACCTTTCCTTTAGATATATTCATATCCTAGTTTAGTATCCCTCATATCCATTTGCACCATTAACATATAAATATCCAATTCATGCAATTAAATCCAACCTCCGAGCAACCTCATATTTAGCCAACTTATACCAAGTCCATACACATATTCGGCAATGTGACATTTAACTTACTAAAATTCACATAAAATCTTCAATTGTATCACATATAATTAGTAACAAATATCAAGTTACTAATTTACCTTATCTCAAACAACCAATAAGCTTACACATACACGAACATTGAGTTCATTTACCAATTTAAATTCCACATCGCAAGAATCTTTTAAGCATACACTTATAATATAATTCACCTATAAAGCACCTAGCATAAAGCCCGATATTTCTCAACGGAACAAAGCACGCTAGGCATAAAGCCCGATATTTCTCACCGAACAAAGCACGCTGGGCATAAAGCCCGATATTTCTCATCGGCACAACAAAGCCTGCTAGGCATAAAGCCCGATATTTCTCACCGGCACAAAACCTGCTAGGCATAAAGCCCGAATATTTCTCATCGGCACAAAGCCTGCTAGGCATAAAGCCCGAATATCATATTTTTAAAGTTGTCTCACAACCAATCCATATATCGAACTTTTCTTGTACTTCATAATCTTTGTTCGAACTTTCAAATATTAGAACTCAATCAAACCAAACTTAAACATATTAATTTTATAATTAATCACATTCGGCTAACTCGTTACTAATTTTCCAATTTCCAAATCAGCATATTAATAATTAAAATATATAATTTACAATGTTTAATCGCTTAAAGACTTACCTCGGATATCGACGGACGACAAAACCAACTATTCAACTATTTTCGCTTTTCCCCAATCCAAGTCCGATTTATTTGGTTCTTGATCTAAACATATTCAAATTAAGCTCATTCAAACATATTTTCATTCAATTTAGTCCAGAAACACATAAATGAACATTTTGCACTTTAGCCCCTAATATTTCACATTTTCTCAATTTAGTCCCCATTTCAAAACAACACAAAATACACAAAATTTCCTTAAACCCATGCTTTCCCGAATCTTCCATAGGTCCCTAGAAGCCCATAAATTTCATTTATTTTACATTTTAACCCTCAATTTACAAATTTCACAATTAAATCCTTAATATGCATTTTATCAAAAATCACTTAATTAACTATGATAACTACCAACATTTATTTATTTTTCATCATCAAACAACAAAAACATCAAGCTTTCAACAATGGCAAATCAAAAATCATCATCAAATCTGAAAATTAAAACATGGGCTAGCTAGTATCTGAAACAACGATCTCAAAAGCGTAAAAATTATCAAAAATCGAGCAAAGAACATACCTAAATCAAGCATGAAATGGCGAAAGTTTCAATGCTTAAACTTTCTCTTCTTTCTCTTGGTTTGACCACTTGAGAAAGATGAGCACTTTCTCTTTCATTTTTTTCATTCCATTATAATATAATAACATATATTAAATTATATCACCATAACATAAAATATAATAAACAATTTCAAATCACTAATACATGCTCATCATGGCCTGCCACTATGTCCCTTTTTAGTCAAATTGCTACTTTAAACCTCCAATTTATAAAGACATCATCAATTCAGTACTTATACATTTAACTACCAATTTTTTTTTTTTTACGATTAAGCCCTTTTTCACAATTAAGCACAAAAACGATCAAATTTTAATACGAAATTTTCACACACACCAATTCACACATAATAAGCATAGAAAATAATATTAAAATATTTTTTTGGCTCAAATTCGTGGTCCCGAAACCACCGTTCCGACTAAGGTCTAAATCGGGCTGTTACAACTCTCCCCCCTTAGGGATTTTCGTCCTCGAAAATCTTACCAGAAAGTAGATTAAGGATTTGTTTCCACACAATACATTTCAAATTCATACATAGCTTCAGATTTAAAATCTCTTTAATCTCACAACTGAAATTCTGATCTAACTTTCACTGTACATCATCTCTAGCTGAGACGCCTATGATTGTATTAAATTGTTTTCATTTTCTGCTCAATTTCTTTGGCGATATTAATCCAGTGGATCAATTTCTCACAAAGCTCGATCCTAAAATAACAAAGTTCGGTAATTACTTAAAACAGCAACGGTCTTTCTTAGTTGCTTTGAGACTCTAAAACACAGTGACTAATAAATATTTCGAGAGTTCGAATTGCGTTTTCCAATTTCAATGCAACTCATACTCACAGATTACTGTAATTTCCCTCAGAATCATAATATGAGTTTCAGATCTCAATCCGAAACAATGATGGTTAGTACCATGTGTAGACTTGTTATCTTAGGAACAGATAACTCTATCACTTTTCAATATTAAGGATAATCTCAATACAAAATTCATCAACACTTTATTTCTATAATCAACAAAGTCAGTAATATCACAGTTTACATTCATTCATCAATATCATATATCAAAATGTCATGCATCATGTTACTCTTGTACGATCAGATTAATTGACACTGGGCCACTTATAACAATGGTTATACAGTCTTAAAGCTTCTCGATATAGGCACTTTATCTCAAAGCAACAAATAATCATCAATTCCACATCTGAAATTCTGAATCAGAAATCAATTTATGCTGAACCCCTTTTTAACTTATAATCCACTAACACATTTTTGAATTTCACAATTTTACTAAATAAACATTTATTTAGCCTTTAATTCAGCTAACAACTATTCATTACCCGATAAGGTCAATCACGTATTCATCGCTCAAAAAGCACACAAAAGTTTTCCATTCAAAACATCCAAAGCGTAATCATTTCCTCGGATAAGATCACTTACAGACTCACAAGTTTTTGACGATTCGAGTTAACTTTTACGTGCCAAGTTCAGATCTTTATCGACATTAACCATTTACACTCTTATAGTCATCATATATATATCACATAACTATTTTCATGTATCTTTAACTATATGCAATCATAAGATATCTCTGTACACTTTTCATTAGAACACACTTCAAACCATTCATTAACATATGACTAAGGATCATAAACTCTTTTTCAACTCGACGAACTAGAACCGACATTTCGATTGATAATGTCTTCGTGCAAAAGAAAGCTTCAACATTCGAACTAACTTTAATTTATCACAACATTTCTCGGATAGAATTTTTCCAATAAATAAAATTACGTATTAAATCTTCAAGAATACAAATTCTTCTTCCATACTATCCTTCCATTCACATATACATTCAAAGTTTATTTCGGTCGGTGGATAGATCCGGACATATATAACCCAATTATCTTTTCAATCAAATAATTCAAATCGAGACTAAACCATCGAATCGGTCTTTTCAAGAAATTTTTCTTCTCGTTAAAAGGATAACTCAAACATATCGTTTCACGATTGATCTTGATCCTCAATCATTTTACTTTTATCAATGTCGAACTTTCACGAGAACTAGAAAAGAGTTTATAATAAAGTTGTCTCATCTATTAATCATCAATATTCTGAATTATATTGTAGTCACCTTTATCAGTTAGAAAACATTGGGCCTTAATAAGAACGACATCTCAACCCGATAAGTAAATATTATCCCCACTGTTAATGAAGCATTTGAACACAAAAAAGAATCAAATGTGATTTTATCAGTAACCTCTGCATAAACACAACTTCTATAACTCTGAGAATGGTACCACTATACTCTCACATTTCAGGCCAGAAATTATAATTATAAACGATATAGCTATTTTTCTCAAATAGATATCTCTTACAAATAATCACATAGATTCACAAGAAAACCAGAATAGCGAAATTTCAAACTCAGGATATCCGAAAATTACAACCCAGATAGAATGATATCAATTCCGATAATATCCCAAAAATGTCCAGAAAGAACAATGTCACTCATAAATATTGAAATCCATAGTAACATAAGGAATATAATCTTTACATACAGAGTATTAGTATCATTCAGATTTTACCGTCAATTTTCATACCCACACAAGGGAATAAATACTAGAGAAAGACATAGCAATATCAAATGTAACCCAAATAGGTCAACCATGCTTCCGTCTATCAGTACATTTAGCTAGCGTTCTCACACGATAAGAATCTTCTTTCCAGAATTAAGCGTTATACTTATACTTCTGAGAATAAATGTACACATAAAATGCCCAGAAGAAATCATAGTAATTACTCGACTATAACCATTACACTCGGCCACCAATACAATATAAACATTATTCAACTGTATAACTCTGTCATCAGAAATTTTAACATTATCCCATTGCTAACAGAAGTAAATATCAGAAAAGCTTCCAGTTAATACTTTCTTTAGATAATATACCCGAATATGTCATTTAGTTGGAATTAACTTCTTATTCACGGTGGCTCAAAGATAATCTGAATAATCTTCAGAACTATCCAATATCTCTTTTAGTACTGTCTTCACTTGTTGATCCATTCTCTTTTCTGACCACATTACTAATCTTTCAAGCACGGACTTCTATAACTCCACACTCATGAGCTTTTTCATCCCAAATTCATATAAATTTCATTTTAACATTTTATTGATAAGGGGGTGAGGTTAGTAAAGCCTCAAATTTAACTTACACATACATGCATGTAACATATACTATCACAAATAGCAGTTCATTTCTAATTTCACATTCTCAAAACATTTAGTAAGCATTTACTTATAATCATTTTTATTCTTAACACATAGTTCATAAGCCAACTCAAATCACTAATTCACAATCGAAATTCTCATATATAGCATCATAACTCAATTGTCATAACTCATATGCTCATATAATTATAACATTTATCAATAACAAAAATGTCATACACTTTGATTCATACCTTTACGAGTGTCAACTCATCACCAATATATTTTCAATCAAACATTTGAGTACACATTCCATACTATCGAATTTAGCTCAGTTGGAAAGCATATCTATCTAATTAAAACAATTTTCATCAGAGTCGGGGGATATCACACTATCGCAAGTTAAATATGGCATGCATAGCTAGACTCACACGCGCTACGTTAGTCCGAGAACCGACTAAACCATATCTCTGATACCAACCAAATGTAACCTTACTCGATACTGTTACTAGAGTCGAGCGTAAGGCATAACTAGACTTAACTACTAATTCGGGGCAAAAAATTTAAACTGTCCATCTGCGTCATATTGAATATATTGACTATAACTCGAGTTACAAAACTTGAAATTGAGATCCGTAAATTTTTTGTGAAACTAGACTCATATATATTCTTACTATAACTTTTCTAGAATTTTTTATGAAGCCAGTTAGTACAGTTTATTCATTAAATTTTCCCCTATTTCATTGTTCGATGGTTCTGACCTATCTTTACAAAAACTCAATTATCTCATTGTACAAAATTCAAATAATGTTCTCATTTCTTCCAAAAACAAATATACTCATTAAGGATTCTAAGCATATAAACTATGATCCATTACTTATTTTTTACAATTTTAATAATTTTTCCAATACAGAATGGGGATCACAAAGTCATTCAGAACTAGTTTCACTAAAATTAAATATCTCATAATATAAAATTCCTTTGCCTACTCTGTTTCTTTCATATAAAAATAGACACAATAATATTTAATTATATATCTTATTCACCTTCTAATTCCATTTCTCCTATTTTGGTAATTTTTCAAAATTACATCACTGCTACTAACTAAAAACTATTTCATTGCAAAATATGGTTAACTAATTTATAACATCTTTACTCCATTTCATTTAAACTCTAACCAAACTTATATATATACCAAAATCAAATCAAACATGATCATCAAGCCAAAATATAAATTTCAAGATTAACAAGATGGACAAGCCATTTTAGCATGGCTATTACTTAGATACTCAATTCATATCTACCTTTTTTTTCTACTCTATACATGCCATATATTCGTAATTAACATAACCAAAATACCAAAATAAGTGTCAATAGTGTGATAGTCTTCTTTGACGATCCCCGAGCTCAAATTAATCCAAAATCTATAAAACAGAAAACCGACAAGGAAACACAAAGTAAGATATTTAAGCTTAGCAAGTTTTAAGCATTTTAACTCACATATACGCTTTAGCATGATTTAATAAATTATTTCATTTACAACTTCCTTGCCGAATAGTCAAACATACTAAATAGATTTCATAACAACATTATATGCATGTATAAATATGTATCTATCCATACATCACCTTCACATGATAAAATAACAGCATATTCCTCTTTTACTTACCAAATTCCTACTTTCATTTCAAGCCACCATCAATCATAAGTTGTTATAATTAATACATACCTTTTTGCGTCATTTACCTTTCCAACCTTAACCACCCGAGCATAACATATGATTGTATACTCGAACATTTTATTATCCTTATCAACATTAATAATACGAGTCTATTAAAAGCATCAAACATGTATATCTGTTACAAGAATTTAGTAACATATCGCACACATAGTATCGTTACTTTAACGTTTAAGTAATGTATGCCAAGATTCCGTAACGTATCGCATACTTAGTGCCATTACTTTGAAAATTTGTACACATAGTGCCTTGTAACCGATTTTGCACACTTAGTGCTCGGTTATAAGCTCGCACACTCGAGTGCCTTTCATAACACATCATTCATTCAATGTACACATACATATACAAGATCCAATCCACAACTTCACATATAAACACATACACATAGATATAACTTTATTATTTTCTATGCAATTCTATATCATATTCGGCCAAGACATTTTCATGTAACTAACCTTTCCTTTAGATATATTTATATCCTAGTTTAGTATCCCTCATATCCATTTGCATCATTAACATATAAATACCCAATTCATGCAATTAAATCCAACCTCCGAGCAACCTCACATTCAGCCAACTTATACCAAGTCGATACACATATTTGGCAATGTGACATTTAACTTACTAAAATTCACATAAAATCTTCAATTGTATCACATATAATTAGTAACAAATATCAAGTTACTAATTTACCTTATGTCAAACAACCAATAAGCTTACACATACCTGAACATTGAGTTCATTTATCGAATTTAAATTCCACATCAGCAAGAATCTTTTTAAGCATACACTTATAATATAATTCACCGGCATAAAGCCTGCTAGGCATAAAGCCCGATATTTCTCACCGGCACAAAGCCTGCTAGGCATAAAGCCCGATATTTCTCACCAACACAAAGCCTGCTAGGCATAAAGCCCGATATTTCTCACCGGCACAAAGCAAGCATAAAGCCGAATATTTCTCACCTACACAAAGCACGCTGGGCATAAAGCCCGAATATTTCTCACCGGCACAAAGCCTGCTAGGCATAAAGCCCGAATATCATATTTTTAAAGTTGTCTCACAACCAATTCATATATCGAACTTTTCTTGTACTTCATAATCTTTGTTCGAACTTTCAAATATTAGAACTCAATCAAACCAAACTTAAACATATTAATTTTATAATTAATCACATTCGGCTAACTCAGTACTAATTTTCCAATTTCCAAATCAGCATATTAATAATTAAAATATATAATTTACAATGTTTAATAGCTTAAAGACTTACCTTAGATATCGACGGACGACAAAACCAACTATTCAATTATTTTCGCTTTTCCCCAATCCAAGTCTGATTTATTTGGTTCTTGATCTAAACATATTCAAATTAAGCTCATTCAAACATATTTTCATTCAATTTAGTCCAGAAACACATAAATGAACATTTTGCACTTTAGCCCCTAATATTTCACATTTTCTCAATTTAGTCCCCATTTCAAAACAACACAAAATACACAAAATTTCCTTAAACCCATGCTTGCCCGAATCTTCCATAGGTCCCTAGAAGCCCATAAATTTCATTTATTTCACATTTTAACCCCTCAATTTACAAATTTCACAATTAAATCTTTAATATGCATTTTTATCAAAAATCACTTAATTAACTATGATAACTACCAACATTTATTTATTTTTTCATCATCATACAACAAAAACATCAAGCTTTCAACAATGGCAAATCACAAAATCATCATCAAATCTGAAAATTAAAACATGGGCTAGCTAGTATCTGAAACAACGATCTCAAAAGCGTAAAATTATCAAAAATCGAGCAAAGAACATACCTAAATCAAGCATGAAATGGCGAAAGTTTCAAAGATTAAACTTTCTCTTCTTTCTCTCGGTTTGGTCACTTGAGAAAGATGAGCACTTTCTCTTTCATTTTTTCATTCCATTATAATATAATAACATATATTAAATTATATCACCATAACATAAAATATAATAAACAATTTCAAATCACTAATACATGCTCATCATGGCTGGCCACTATGTCCCTTTTAGTCAAATTGCTACTTTAAACCTCCAATTTATAAAGACATCATCAATTCAAGACTTACACATTTAACCACCAAATTTTCTTTTTATGCGATTAAGCCCTTTTTCACAATTAAGCACCAAAACGATCAAATTTTAATACAAAATTTTCACACACACCAATTCACACATAATAAGCGTAGAAAATAATATTAAAATATTTTTTTGATTCGGATTCGTGGTCTCGAAACCACCGTTCCGACTAAGGTCTAAATCGGGCTGTTACACCACTAATTGGGTATAGTAAAGTTAAATAAATTTTGAGTATGGCATGTATAGGAGTTTGATCATTTTGTTGTGAGCTAAAGGCTTGGTTATTAAGATTATACATTCTTTTGTATATGGCTATTAGAAATTGGTCAATATTGGTTAAGTTATATGCCCTTTCATGATGATAAGTTTATGCAATTAAGTTTATGCAATGGATGGAATAATTGAGTTGTTTAAGATAGTATAAGTGTAGTTATGTTTCAGGGTGGCAATTGGCTTGGAAAATAGCCCTATAATTGTCCACACGGGCGTGTGTCTAGGCCGTGTGTGACACACGATCAGCCCCATAGGTGTGTTGATAGGTCGTGTGTCCCCTGCATTAATTTACGAAAATACGATTTGTCACACGGGCCAGCACATGGGCATGTGCCATGGTCGTGTGCTATTAACGGTATGATGATGTCATAAACAGAGAGCTCCATGGGTAGAGGACACGGACGTGTCAAGGCCATGTGAAGGACATGGGTTATAGACACGAGCGTGTGCTCAGCCATGTGAAATAAGTCAATGTCGACCACGAGTGTCGAACAAGGGCATGTCATAGGGCACACGGGCGTGTCCCTTGGACCACACAGGCGTGTGGCCCCTATTTAGGTAAAAAGTTTTT
The DNA here is from genome assembly GCA_025506655.1 of Gossypium rotundifolium. Lineage (NCBI taxonomy): Eukaryota > Viridiplantae > Streptophyta > Magnoliopsida > Malvales > Malvaceae > Gossypium > Gossypium rotundifolium. The sequence goes on along the minus strand of CP106733.1, from coordinate 148,536,894 downwards.
AAGAGCTTTTAACTTCCCGGATGAATTCTGAATCCCTCCGAACTTACAATTAGGGCTCCGTAGGCCCATTATATGCACATTATGATTGAAAAGAAAATTTTTTAAGATGTAACAAAATTTTGTGGCCTGAATGTGTAAGATTAAGTATAGTAATGCCTCGTATCCGGTCCCGGTGTCGGACTTGGGTAAGGGGTGTTACAAGTCTCTATGAGTCAACCAATAGCATATACTAGGTAAGTTCATAGAATAGATATATGTTTATATGTTCAAGTTATATGTTGTATGAATTAGATAATTAATTTGTGGTTGAATTATTAATATTGAATTTATGATATTAACTGTTTACGGTTGAATGTAAGGCAAGTGAGAATTCCTTGAAATGTGATGAATGTATATACAAATATTTATAATTTATACTCTTTTGAATTAGATTAAATTGATTTGTGGTTGAATATTTAATATCGGATTATAATTATATATCTTTTACAATAAAGTATAAGGTGAGAGAGAAATTAATTGGAATTGATGAATGATTGTGAAATGTGAGTTATACGATCTCGGATGAACATAACGAATTTATAGCATGTGTATGAATATTATGGAAGTTCCTCTAATTTATAAATGTTAAAAATTTTGTTTAAATGCTCGTTTGAATGCAGTAAATGATTAGGATAAGATTGGCATGCCAATAGGGTTAGAATGCACGCTTGTACGGGTTTGCACTTCGGTGCCTTTGTATGCACTTCGGTGCCTCTGTTAGCATTTTGATGCTCTCTAGTGTGTTTTGGGGTACCTGAGTATCCGAATTACTTTGCTATAGTTCATCGGGCCATCTGTTGGAAAAAAAACATATATGTATTGATTTCATGAAATGTTAAATGATGATATTGAATAAATAATAATTATGTGTTTAAAGCTTGTTTAAAACAATATGAAATATCTGGAAAGTTTAGAGTTATAAATATGAAACACTTGCTTTTTGAATGTGATATTGGTGACAAAGTCGTGTTTAAAAGAAATGGAATATGATTATGAATTGACATGATCAAATGGTTGATATGCTTTATATGTGTCGAATCTTTCCTATTGAATGATACGGAAATATGTCATATTAAATGATTGAGAGATTATACGATTGATATGTGAAATGCTCACCTAATTATTTTAATTGTATTGACAAGAACTCGTATCAAGTTTAGTTATATTCGTTTACTTAATTGTAAACTAAGGTAAGAGTTTTTTTTTTAAATACCTATGAACTTACTAAGCTTCTTAAGCTTATTCGTTTAATTCTTGTTTTTGTAGTTGACATTTAGTGGAACTGGTCAGACGAATCAACTTCAGAGCTCACACTATCCAACCTTTGTTCGGTAGTTTTTGACTTGACTACTTTGGTTTATGGCGTGTATATAGGGCTTTGAAGTTAATGAGTTTAGACTTCTAGTTGGATTTGTAAATTTGGTTCATAATGATATATAATAGTAATATCATGTTTTGTGTTTAATTTGTGATGTTGGTGGAAAAGTGTAATTGAATTGTCTTGATGGCTTTAATGGGTGGAGAAATGTTTTGTGTCATTAATATGACAAGCACGAATTGATGTTTGTTTCATTGATATGGTAGTAGCTTTGATGTATTATTTGTGTATAAATGTGAAGTGGACATTATGGTCTAAGTAGTTTATAGTTTTGGATAAATTTCTTGGTCCCTGATATGTGGAATTAATGAATGAGCTTAGCATTTGGTATTTTGAGCTTTGTTGATGTTTGAATAAGATTTACTAGATGGTTATGTTTTTGGTTATATTACTTGTTGATATATAAAAATTGTGGTGCCAATAAGGGCATATTGGTTAGGCACTTAGGTTGTGTGGTTTTGGTATGTTTTAGGTGTGTTCATATATGTTTTGAATAGGTGAAAGTGGTTGGAAATGGTTTGGCTTGGTACCTAAGAAATGGTTGATGAATTGGCTTGAATATGAAGGTCATTTGGTGGCACACGGCTGTGTGTCTTATTGATTTTTAGGTGCAGGATTTTTCACACGGGTTCAGTTTGTTACACGGCTTGGCGACACAACCGTGTGACCCTATTTTGAATTGCACACGATTTGGCACATGGTCTGGCGACATGGCTGTATGACCCTATTTTCGATTTGTACATGGTCTGAAGCCACACGGATGGACTTTTTCACACTGTCGTGTGACCCCTATTTTCAGTTTTTACATTATTTTCATATTTTGATTCGATTTAATCCTTAATTATTTTTAAATAAATTTTAAGACCTTATAGGCTCAAATTAAGTTTCGTATATGATTGAGAGACACGTTTATTAAATGAAATTATTGTTGATTGTTTCGAAAATAAATTTTTGAAATGAAGTGTTCTACTTGTGTTCTACGAATTGTTGTAACTTTTCGTAATCCTAATCTGATGACTGTGACGAGTGAAGAGTGTTACATGGATGGTGTTTCTTAGGGATGTCTATTAGCTAAAATAGGGATTTTCCTTTTTGATTGGCAGGATATTCAAATCTAGATTTGCCATAAGCATCCATGCTCACCGCACTAATATTTTATATGAATAATCAATAGGGAGGGGATCTAGCAAAGGTGGGTGATAGTTCACCCTTGGAGGGAAAAGAGCTGTTGAGGTAGGGTTAGGGGAAGGATTATAGAAGAAAAGATAGAGAGAGAGAGAGAAAGGTTAACTAGATGAGGGAAGTGAAATTAAACAATAGGGCTTATATATAAGATAATGGAGGTACCACATGTAAGCATCTTGCTGGTGGCAAGGTTACATATTATCTCCCTTGAGTGTTGCACTAAGAAAGTGATTGCTTTTTTAATTTGTTTAGTAGTTATTCTAGAATTGAAATGAAGGGAGATACACTAAAAATTGAGAAGGGTTGTTTAATCACTATTGTTCTATTTAAATTCATATCAAAACCCATATGATGATGAATGCAAACAGAGTTGAATTGAGAAAGGGTTGTCGGGATTTAGAACAACAATGAGAAGGGTTGTTTGGATTGATAATGTTACTTGACACATCACTTTTATATATATAAAATATTAAGATAAGGATGGAATAATATAATTTGAACCCGCGTCAAATAAATATTTGAAAAAAAATTTAATCATTGCTTCATATAAGTCAAGACAATTGACACAATATCATTAATGGAATTAATGTATAAAAAAATTTCTTGTATGATATATAGTCATCAAAAAGACCGTATCTGATATGATAAGAAAAACCTACGGGTAATTTTGGTAGTTTTCTCATATTGCATGCACTCTCCGTTCTGCATTATTTAATACTAGAATTTATTAAACCTCTATTTTGTTTTTACTTCAATTCACTTGATATTTGGAAAATATATTTTTATATTATAGCGTATACTGTGTATTTTTACTCTCAATTGTAATTATGATGATGTGTTATATTATATTCGGATTCCACAACCGTATTTTATGAAGTATATTTAAAAATTAAAATAAATAAATGAAATACAAGTTGACATCTTAATTACATTTATAAAATTTTAAAATATTTTTCTTCCCACGACAATTTCCCTGTTAATAATCCTTACTCTCTATGCACTGTACCCTACTAAACAAAGTTGAAGTTGACAAGTGAAATGAATTTAATTTTCTTGGTTTAGTAGTAACCGTAAAAAACAGTTTGAGAGGAGTGTAAAGATTGTCATTACAATAAAATGTATATGTATGGAATAATAATGATAGGTAGCTTACATAAATCTACCAAGTTATATGCATTAAAGACGAAAGAACAAACAGTTAGCTGAAAAGTGACTGATCAATGGGCAGAGAAGTAAAATTCATGGGGAAACAGCCAGCAGTGTCCTACTCAACAATCAACATAGAGTATAGCAAGGTCAGGACCCTACTTCCTGATTATAAGTCCCTTCGGAGGGAAGCGACAATATTATTAAATTGGTGGTGATGAAATTAATTATTTTAGTAATAAGATTAAAATTAATAATAAAATGTATTTGAATTTAATTATAACAGTGATGATGAGATAAATTATAATAAACAGAAAACATGACCATTAGGTGAATTCAAATAATATTTATATATGGTGAAACTTATAATATATTAAAACTTTAATTATTTAAAATATTAAAACTATTAAAATATAGACATATTATATATTTATTTAAAAGATTTTGATCCATTAATATATAATTATATAATTTCATTTATAGTAAATGAATGAAAATTATTATTTAAAACTAAAATAATAAATAATTAAACGTTCTTTTAATTTAAAAAAAAATAAAATATATGTTGGAATTTGATAATAAGATGCTAAATAGAGGAATTTATGAGTGGAGTAGCGATTTGGTTCCAAAAAAAATTTTCAAGCCCAAACCTATTTATTCATTAGTTAATTAAACATTTCTATTATCCAATTTAATTCAAGACTCTTCTAGTAGCCACTCCTCTAGAATTTTGAGGTTTTTGTTGATCAAGCGACACCCTAATTTGAATTGGAGAATAAGGGATTTGCAGCCCCCACCTTACCGCTACCGCTCAACCATGTCGCCAGAAGGCTACAAATAAAAAAAAATGAGAGTATCACCCTTTTATTTTTTATTTTCAAATATTTTTATTATTTAAATTGAATTCAAGTCGGACAAAACTGACCCGAGGAACAACAATTTTTGTCCAAACCCGACCCATGAACAGTTTTTATTACATATTAAATTAGTAAAGTTAATTAAAATTTGTAAATAAAAAAGGTAAAAAAATGGAAATGTATGACAAGACAAAAAGGAAAGGACAAATATATTTAATGGACATAATTGGTAGGGAACACCCAACTGGTGTTGGGAGATTTCACTGGAGTTAAATGCTCCAATCAACAAATATAAGCATAAAGAGATTAACTGCACTTGAACATGCAATCCGAAAGACGTCTGAGCGATAAATGTACCGCAACCCCATCACTTTGCTTACCATATCCTCCTCCTTTCAACTGTTTCAACGCATGGTAAACTTGGTTAGTCACTTGTCGAGATAAAGCCAGCTGGTACAAATGTTGAAGCCTTTCAGATTCATTTATAGTCGCAAACCACTCAATTCGTGCGGAACTGCATCTAGTCAACTTGTATGGTAAAACAAGAACCAAATGCCTGCATTTCAACAACTTGGGCCTTTTAGGGTATTTCTCAACAAGGCTTGACGTAGAGTTTGGAAGTCTTTTGCACCAGCACATTAAGACGTTTCTCCTCCAATGTACAATTCCAAATTATTAAAAACAAGATGAAAACAATTGAAGCCATTCTCTGGTTCTTTAGAATCATGAGAGCTTTATCAATTTTTGTTGGCATAGCCCTTACCATGGAAGTCAACAAAACAGAGGGACTGAAAACAGCATCCAAACACCAACCCCACATTCCCCAGCACCTAGCAAAGGCATCAAAACAGAGACTAGAAAGCTGGACACCAATCTCTTCTTCCACTTGGGACGAATCCCCATCGCACATAGCAGATACAGTAAAAGTACATTACTACATGTACGGTTCCATGGATGACAAGTGCTGTGCTACAGGGAACAATACTGGCAAATGCATAAGCAAAGGTAGCGCAACTAAAGTTCCATGGTAGTAAACGCGGAGAAACGTCACCCTTTGCTTTGATTTTGCTTAAGATATGCAAAAGGGTAGCTATGCATTTCAAGAATCCTGGTTGGCCAAGAAAAAAAGGGGAAGCAAATGATGTGGTGCACGGGAGATAATGGAGACGGTGCAGCCAATGCCCTTGTTGAGGGAGTGGAGGACCGTGACAGTGAGTAGGTGTTCAATGTTCAACCTTTGAGGCTGTGGGCCACGGTTCAAGCTTCAACCGTCAATGCTCTTTATAAAGGAGAAAGTGGATAATGTTGTCATGGGCGACCAATGGTTCATAGAAATACATCCTAAACGACAATGAATTATAGGAAATGCAGTGTAATCGACTCTAACTTCATTTGAAAAGAAAAAATATGACAATCATATTTAGAAACTTACTGAACACTTAACTGCACACAACTCTATCGTAGGTCATCCAAGACCAAGCATCTGCCAGAAACATCCCTGCCAATTATTTGCGGTGCAAATGAAATCGAACTGACTCAACTTGGAGTATAGCACTTCATTGGTATAACAAATATTTAACATCAAATGAAATTGAGTAGCAGCAGTCAAGAACTCTTCAGTTACTGTGCTGGTGCCATTTGGATTTGTTTAGCCAGCGATCAGCACCAGGCAAAAATCTTAGCAAGAGGTTCCCTTTCGTATTGAATTCTCCCAGTCAATCAGCAAAATTGGACAGCAATCGAATTTATGTCAATTAACTACGCAGAGCTTGCAGTTACCTTCTTCCTCACAATCCTTTTTCTCCGGGCCTTTGGAGTTCTCGATTCTTCATTGGCAGCAGATTCAGCATTTCCTTGTCTGATGCCAAGAAGTCCAAGACCAGAAACAATGGCATTCTTTGATATAAACCATTTAGAGGAGGATCTGGTCCCATCCTCAGAAGGTCTGTTATAAGCCTTCAAGAGGTCATCTGACTGAACCAGTGGATCCACCTCAACACCTAGCCAAGCCAACCTTGATCTATCTCCTAATTGAACATTCAGAACCCTGCAAAAGCCCAATCAAGCAAGGTAAGCAATAACACAAACTCCATAGAAGCAAACTAACCAACAATGAAGAGTTCTAAGTGCAGAACTAACAGTCAGTCATCAAATGATAAAATGCTAGTGCTGGCTGTTCCGTCTATCTAGACCCTAAGAAAGTAACCATGACGATCAAAAAGCAATGGGAAAGGTAAGTAGAAAATCTAAGAAAATAGGGATGCTTACTGCTTAGGACTACAGTTTAGCAGCACAACTAGAGAAAATGTATCGAGAAGAATAAAGGAATGCCCAAGCAACACAATCATACGTACTTAACACATCATAAACAAGAGAAATGAAGGGCATGTGGTGCTGGTAGTTCAAAAGGGGCTGGGGGGAAGCAAGAGAGGTCGAGACCTACCTTAAAGCAGTGCTGAAGAACAATGCTACACCAATGACATCAAAATGGTTGACCATTGCTTGATCAAACCCACACAAAAGCTGATATCTAAGGTTTGCATAGAGTCCAAGGAAAGCACCATAACCCAGCGCATTGGTACTCATGGACGGAATTGTCACAGATAACCTGACAACATTATCAAAAAATCAACCATTCATATATAAGAACCATGCAAGCAACAAGAAATTTTTTTTTCCCATTAATATATAAGAACCTTGCAAGCAACAAGAAAATTTTTTTTTTTCCTTTTCAAATAAATGGAACAAAAATATAATTGAGACACCATTAGCTCTACTTACTTTTCCTTCTTTTTAATGGCCAAAAAATTTGACAAAGAACCTTGTACTGCTCCAGCAGTTAATCCAACAATACACAAATCTGCAGCCTTGTAGAAAAGAGAATGGATTCTCTTTTGCAAGTCAAATTCTCTAAGTGGGTAACTCCGCTCAAATATATTGTTGGGAAGCTTCTGCAACGTGTTTTGCAAGTCAAACCGGAAGGTATTGCCATAAGAACGACAAGGAGCAAGAGACCAAACTACAAGTGCATTGCATGCTGCTACTGTAAGCACATTAATAAGTGCCAGATCCCATTCTTGCTTAATCCTGTAGATGCAGTAAAGTAAGTCTTTATTAGCTTGATTTGATAAAATGGATCAACAAGGCAAGTAGGCATATTATTGTTTAAGAAAAACTACCTATCCTTTCGATTCTTCACCTCCCACCAAACAGAAGAGCCAATAGTAGCAACCTCCTCCAAAAGAAGCCTGTATAGAAAGGCAGGATCTGCAAGCATCCTGTCAATAAGAACATCACACATAAGCATCCAATAACAGATTAAACAATATCAAATATTCATTTTATTTAGAATGCTGGAGATCCTTGAAAAGGCATAGCAGCATATCTGGGGTTACCTGCCAATAAATGCCCGAGACATTCCTTGAGGAAGAGTCCGAGAAATAAATCTACTAGTGGTTGGTCTGGCATTAATTGCCAAGAATTTTACCATCTGGGCTGAACTGACCAATCCCTGGAGGCACAGTTTTAGTTAGTAGCTGACACAAATCACAAGATCCTTGGATGTGATAAACTGATATAAAAAGACAATAAACCATTTCATAAGCTTGTCGGAAGCCAGCAGGCAAGTCCATCATCGTCTTGTGCCACTCATTTAATATGGCATCTACAAATTTTCGATCAAAGAGCTGGAAAAGAAAATGATGGAAAATCAATAATTTGAGAGAACTTATTCTTTAAGAACCTGACAAATATAAGCCCTTAAACATGCATAATGTACGCGCTGGACTTGATCTCTTACCTCTTCAAGAAATATACGCTTTCTAAATAGTCCCCCCTCTTCTCCCTCACCATCATCATCAAAGTCATCAAAATAATCATCATCATCTCCATCATCATCACCCCCATCTCCACCTCCATGATTAATTTTCTTTCCAATATCTCCACCACCTCCTCCAGTTGCAAGCTGTAATTTCAATGAATTTAAACTAATCCTTAACAATTTGTGGATGATGTTTTCAAGGGGAAAAAATGGTATAAAAGACTTGAAAGAAATAATCATCTGATTACAATATATAAATAAATAAATAAATAATAGAACATCAAGCTTCAATCACTAGCAGCAATTTATTGAAGTTATTAGTACAAGGAGCGTGCAAACCCAAATCCTCACACCAACCAATATAAAACAGAACAAATATACAGATATCTAGAAAATAAATCGGCATCAACCCGATGTATATTCAACTCCTTGACCTAACCATAAGTCCATAACTTGGCACTAATCAACATTTTAGAAAGCAACTACTATATTTGAAATTTGATATGTCAATCAAGCATGTCAAATCAAGAGTAGCAAGGACATCTTAAGAAATAACATCTGAACGAAAAGATTTCCATTCCTGATTTAACACTGGAGAAGGTTAAGGTTAAGAATTATACAGAAGGAATACTGAAACATATATAAGGTCAAAATTGTTGTAAGATATCGTTACAATCTTCCACCAATGGAGAATATAATCATTGCAAGGATGGGATAGAAACAGTGATACATTAAGCTAGTTTATCTCAAAAATCAGTTTGAGCTTCTGTATGGTACATGTGATTCTCTGTTGGATAGAACATTCAGTTAAACATATAAAGCTTCATCATATTCCCATTTCTTCGGATTCCTACAACTAAATACTTATACCTCATTTTTGAAAAAGCACATTTAATCTTGCTCAATATTCTTCCATTTCTTCCTTTAAAATTAACTAATAGAAATAGGATAAATTTTTCATTTGAATTCATTCAATAAATTTCAAGAAGGTATTTTCTATAGTTAACGAAATTAAACAGAACCCTTTTCTCCTGATATTTAATAAAAAAAATTCAACTCTGAAGTACTTCTATAGTTTTAATAACTAAAGACTAAATCATTTCTTGCTCAAATTTCAACGGAAAAAACTAATTAATTCCTATTTCTTAAATTAAGCTTAATTAAGCTAAAAACTAACTCTTAATGCCCAAAGGCAAAAAAACAAAAATGAAAACCAACCTCAGGGCTAGAAGTAGACTGCTTCTGAGACAAATCAAGCTTCCCCTTCTCCAAGGTAACCGCACCAAACGCACCGTATTGCCCTCCTTTCATAACAGGTCCAACCTCACCCGAACCTGAAGAAGCATACTCCACAGGCGCCGGTGGTGCCAAGAAACAGCACTCTAGAGAAGCGACGGAGGACTCCCCACCGTCAATTAAAGAGGAAGATGAACATCTCAAAGTCAGATTTTTCCTATGCTTACCGGGTGGGGCGGCAGACTCGGCTTTAATAACAAGGTTTTGGGAAGTGGAGAGGTTTGGAACATTATATGAGACATTTTCTATGTGTGGACGAAGAGGAAGATTATGGTTTTCTATTTTCTTTTCCGAGAAAATATTCTGTGACGAAGTTCTTGTTTAAATTTTCTTTTTCTCTCAACAGGGAGAGAAAGTCGAAGAGAAAGCGAAAGAAGGGATTGGAGAGGGGTTTTGATGGATAGTCTGGCGACTCCGCGACAACCCAATCTTGTTGACAAAACAGTTGACTCGGGTGAGTTTCTAGTGAGTAGGGATCAACCGCCTCGGGGCCGAGTTTGGGATTTTTGGGCCATAGGACCTAAGTGCAATTATTTTCCAGGCACCAAATTACAATGGTACAAAGTTGTCTTTCGGTTTTTTTTTTTTTTTAATTTTGAAATTGAGCAAATTTTAAAGGTTTTTTCGAAATTTTTTCCTTGTTAGAATTTTGAGGATCACTAGAAGTCTTAAATTTGGAAGGTATAATGAAAGTGATTCTTCATATTTTTATGCAATGGCAACATAATAAACGTAAATTATGGTAAATAATTAGCCTTAATTCATAAACTAGTTATAATAGTATTAGTATCTTCATGCTATTGCTTCTCTTGGAATTGTTGTTTGATCCTTCTATTAAAATTTTATCAATTTCTATTGTTAAAATTGATCATCATACGTTAAAATGAAATACATATAATTATTCAATCAATTATACTAAATTTTAACAATAAAATTGAACAAAATATTTAACAACAAGGTACCAGATTGTGGAATAAAGAGTAAACAGTTTGGGAAGCTGTGTAAGCCTTAGTTGGAAACATGGTGACATATTACTTGGGCGTTTATTCTCTTTGCAAATTTTGTATGTCTCTTTTGTTAAACCATCATAGGTTTTTTTTCCTACTACTAAACTTTCGTTGAACCATGGCAATTAAAAACAAAACCCTCATTATCCTAATCTATTTTAAACTCCTAATTATTTTATTGAAATTAAATTAATCGATTAAAACTTTTAATTATCTTAATATATTATATTTTAATTATTATCCTAATATCTATTAAAATTAATCTAAACTATTTTAATAATAACAAAATCTAAAAATTTAAATTATCCTAACTAAAATGTCAGCTCCGAGCTTCGTTATTTTCTTATTTTCCTTTCGCCATTTTTCCTTGTTTTTCTATTTCTTTCTTTGGTTTTGCTTTAATTCAATTTATTTAGACATCCGAAAGAAGAATTCACTTACCCTCATAAAATAATTTAACACATTTTTGTGATTAATATTCTAACAATTCAATTATTTAATTTATCAATATAATTGTACTTATCATCATGTAAATTTTGGAATAAATCGATATCTTTATCATATTAATTTAAAAATTGTATATATTAATATTTATTGAATGTTTGACAATTTTTTTACATAAAATAAATTGCTAGAAATTTTAATTTACATCAAATTTAACATCGTGATCTATATGAATAAAATACTAAAATCGATGATTGAATCATTAAAATATCAGTCGTATAAAAATATACAAAATGATATAATCTATAAATAGATCCTTCCCCAATCATATCTCATATATATTTATATATTTAATGCATTATCGATACATAAATTTCATACACCATCAATATATATTTCGATGATTTTATTTATGAAATAAAAAGGATATTGAATTTTTGTTTTTAATTGTAAAAATGACTTTCGGTTAGTACATTTTAATAGTGTTAATAGAAATGGTTTAATTTAATGGTATTTGATTAAATTAAAATTAATGATTTATATGAAAATTGAGTGATGTTAAATGTAAATTACTCTTGTTCTCTAATATTTTATTTTTAAAAAATTCAACTATACACAGTAGTTATTTTCCAAGCCTTAGTTTTCAACTTGATTTGTTAATTTCATATGATAAAGAAACCAAATGAAACCTTTCTTTTCAACTTGATTTTATCATTTTATTTGACTAAGAAGTCCAGTTCAGTGTTGTACACGATATAGTCTTTCATTCTTCTGTTTAGTGTGGTGCACCAAACATGCGAAAATGAACCCGACACACCAGCAATAATCCCACACCAACATGCCTACATCCTAGCAAGGTTGTAGCAAAATATAACTATCGACTGCCAAATGATATTTTAAAATTTTAGAAGCTATTTAACATACTGAAGTCGTATCTATATCTATATATATATATATATATATATATTTTTTATCATTCCATGAGTATTATAAGACACTAGTTTTTACAATTTCCATATAGGGGCTCAAAAAGAAGCAGGGTATATATTCTTTACACTTTGAATCAATATAAGAGCGTTCTTTGTGATGCCTTTCCGTAGCCACACCATCTCTAGGTGTTATTCCCTTTGGGAAAAACATCCTCCGGTTTTTTTTTCTCATAAACACTCGAAGTATGATGAGTGGCCTGCCAGCTTTCTGGCTTGGACCATCAGTTCATCATCCATCTCATTTACATGTACATTGTTGCCTGTAGGAAAAAAAAAAACTTTGAAACTTTTAGTACGTGCTTCTACCACCCTTGCCATCTCAAAATTTGGAAATGAACATCTATCATGGATGACTTGGAACTTTGGGTGGTATGGCACATAATGAATCAGTTCGATCATAAAAGGAGACGAAAGATCAGGACTCCTAAAGATCCCAATAACCAGAATTCCTTGGGGAGAACACTAACTGCTTTAGCTGCAAATGCACAACAATCACAAAAACAATCATTACAATTAGCTAAAGCATCATTAACAAAATATGGATAGATGGGAGACGGATGAATCTTAACAAACATTAGAAAGCTCAACACAACAATACCAAGTTTGCGACAATACAAAGGAAAGCATTTTTCAAAAACAAAATACATAAGCAGAATCATATAAATATTTCTTTCACGAGAATAGTATAAGTCACTAAGCGTTAGATGCTTACATGAAGGTGATTGCACTGATGGTGACTGAGCAAGGGGTGCAGAAACTGGGCCCTTCACGCTGTCTATACCCTGGCCTGGACGAGACCCATAAGACACTGAAGGTAATGGTGGTAGATCTGGGGACAACTGTGACGTGGAATGTGGATGATGAGGAGTTAGGTTAGAATGAGATCTTGGTGGAGTGGCAGGGCGAGAGTATGGACAGGGGGGAGGAGCTGTAGTAGAGGGTGCAGGAGAAATCAAAGGAGGAAAAGAAGGGCAGGGACCACTTTCAGGACCTGGTGAATGCAGGGGACTATTACCAGATGGAGAAACAGCTTTACACTTACGGCAAGGTTGGTGATGATGACTCTTGGGTGATGATGCTGGAGGATGAGTAGGCTTAAAAGTAGGATGTGGGGAAATAGATGGCCCTGGAGATGGAGCTGGTGAAGCAGTGGGAGCAGTAGCATGAAGTGTACCCTTGAGATAAGATGATAAACTAATGCTTTTAACTTTACCAAAGACTGAGTTATTAAGACCAAGATTCTTAGCAGGAGACTCTGTGATGGTTTGAGCCAATTGCTTTAATCTCTGAGGCAAAAGGTTACCAAAATCAGATGATGTCACTGAAGCTTGAATGATGACTGGGGAGGATATCGTCGACCCTTTTTGGTTTGTTAATTGCACAAACAAATTCTGCAATTAAAAATAATAATAATTATTACCAAGTAGTACTATAAATAGGAATTAAACATTAGGACATATGCTCTTCCCTCCAAACTCCCAATTTCTGGTCCATTGCAATGAAGAAACTTCAAGGGTTTAATTTCTAAACTTGGGCTAAGATGCAGTTACTAATAAATGATTTGACAGTTATACCTACATCCTAGGAGCTGCTAATCAAGAGTGTTAATACAGTTAACACAGAACACTTAAGATGAAGTGTGTTTCTTTATCCTTTTTGAGAATCAATTTACTATTATTCAACAATTCAATTGATTTTGAATAATTTGGTAACAAGAAATGTTCCAATTCCCACTTCCAAACACTATTAGATCAGATCTGAGGTCATGGGACTGGTAGTGTGATACTACCATAGATCCACCCAAAAACCAAACATTGGTGAAATCAAAATGCGCAAGTGTTGCTAGAAACAGATACCATACCTCATAAGGTCTCAGACGCAGGCCATATTTCAACTGATCTTTTAACTGAATGAAGTTGGCCAGTATTTCAGCTATAGAATTATTCAGAGTAAAATTAAATAGCATTTGGGTTATGGGCCAGATGAAAGCAGGTTGTACAGGGATTACAGTGATGCCCTGAGGAAACTTCAAAATCTCAAACTTAGAAGGCTGCCCGAAAATTGAAGTAGTCAAAGTCAGATTGGATTCTTTAAGGAACAGCTCAATTAAAGATGATCTCAGCACACTTAGAGATACTGGGTTTATTGGACTATTTATGGGGTCGGAAAGAAGACCAAACACCACATCAGTAGAGTTAGATGCACCTGACTGGTGCATGGATAAGACAACCACCTGTGAAAATGAGTAAATTTAGATCAACCTCTCACATAATGGGGCAGTAAATACATGTAAATATAAATGGCATAAGATGGGTGTAAAACCTTAGTAGCCGGCACGCCTATTTCTTCATAGATATCATATTCTAACTTTTCAACATACTGAACAAGCTCTGAAACTGGTTTCTGAAGTTTAAAGTATGCACGAACTGAGGCTGCAAAGCATAAATCAATGCATGTAAGTAACAAACAAGAAAAATTACTCATATTTCACTAAGCATTTAGACCAAAGTCACCAAATCAGGAAAGGCTAATTCTAAATAAGGAACTGATGTCCATTATCTTAATTTGAAAGCTCCATTAAAAATGAAGTAACAAGCCAAGAAAGGCCATTGAGTTCAATAGAGAACTGAATACTCGTATGATGGCACATGATTTTGCAAAAGATTACCAGTTTCTATGTGATCAACTGATTATCAATTTATGGTATGAAAAAAAAACAATCACCACAGATCCTTGCCTCAAACATTTGAGATTTTTGTTTAAAAGAAAAAAAAAGGGGGGTAACGCATTGAAACAAGCCATTAACCGTTTCCCCTGTAACAAAAAGGAGAAATACTCTAAAAATAGAAAAAAAATCACTTTCTATTATACAATTTTACTTGAACCAGGCTTTAAACATAAAATTGAATATATAGATACACACATATAGTTCCAATTTAGAAATCAATAAAGAACCTGCCCTCGTAGTAATTGCAGTAGAAGGTGAAGTACATGCATACCTATTTACCCAAAGAATTAGCAGAAACCAATAAAACAACAAGGCAAAATAAATAACATCCGAAAACCCGAAAGGTATGAAAGAAACACAAGGGAAAACCCACATTTTAGAACATCAAAACTCCAGATTTAAAAGATAGATTTCGAATATACAAAATGATATATAATCAAGTGCAATTACAAGAGGAGCCAACCAAGAACCCTAATTGAAGCACAAAGGTGAAATAGATATCAATCAGGGAAATACCCATTAGTCCTCGACAGTTGAGGATCCAATTAAAACAACAAAAAGTGCAAAGAAAATTAACATAAGCGCAATTTTCGGAGATACCGTGAAAACCCTTATCAAACAGAAAAGAAAAAAACCGCTTCAATGATTAAACCCTAGTCAAACAAATAAAACGAGAGACTAAATTAAAATTTTAAAAAAGAAAATAAAAACTTACCACTGAGCTTAATAGCTTGTTTGGCATCAAATCCAGTGGTTTTAGAACGGAAAGGAAGGATCCAGAAGATCCCTGGCAACAAAACCGACAAACTGAGAAACAAAACAAAAACACATTTGAAACTGAGCTCGTTTGAAAGCCTTGAGAAAAGCATCCAACATCTCCCTGGACGTCCTTGATCGTTCCCTGATTCAAGATTCTGCTCTCTTTGCTGCAGATCTGGGTCCTCATTTTTCCCCATTGAAAGAGCATCTGGAAGAGCACAAAAAAAGCTAAAGATTTCTCTCTCTCTCTAACTCACTGGCCCTGGGGTCCTTCTCTTCTTTTTCACTTTGGCTCTCTAGAAAACTCACTCTATCACCAACAACAGCAACAAAGAATAACTTTGCAAAGGGTTGAAGCGTGTGGATTGAAAGACAAGCGTTAATGGTGGGCATATGCCCTCTGCCTCTCTCTCTGTCTATTAACTACAAAATTTTTACACACTGCCTTTTCTCTCTCTCTCTCTCTCTAACGCTCACCTTTTTCACTTTCATTTTGTTTCACAAGCTTGAAATTACAAGATTCAATGTTAGTGTTACTTGCTGTTGAATTATTTTATAGAGTAATAAATATTATATTTATTTTATTCAAATATAAGAAAATTTTACATTATGGAGTATTTGAATTGGATTTTAGGAGTTAAGTTATTATTTATGGTATTATTTTTACGTGCACCCATAGTAATACTATAATCATCTGACAATATATTTTTAAAATATTTGGTGGTAAAACAAATACCTTATTTTATCCTCCTATATTTCTCTTTCACTTTTCATTTCATCGCATCTCCCCAACTTTCTTAACCTATTTCTTTATAATAATATATAATTTTAAATTTTACAAACAATCATACATTTTAATTTTATTTAAAATATAAATATTTTCATGCAAACTTAATAATAAATAATTTTTTTAAAAAGAGGTATTTTGGTTGGTGCCACTATGAATTGAAATTCATATGGTGGACAATGTGTCATAAAACAATATATATAAAATAAAAAAAAAAGGTCACTTCCTTGGAGGGAATTTTTTAAATAATTATATTATTTTCCTTTTATGTAATTTGGGTTTCACTCAACGGGTAGTGGGCAGATTGATCAATACTGGACATGCACGTGGACCAATAATAAGTCAAGGTTCTCCTTTATAATCAATTAGAATAATTATGCTACGTATATTAAAGATGTGATGTCTACTTTGATTGCACAATAGTTACCAACACAAGTGTAATCTTCTTCCACAAGTCTTCTTTATATATATATATATATATATATATATATATCTTTAATCTTATTATAACATAATAAACTACACTAACATAACCAACACATATGAATTACAGAAAAATAAATAAATGAATGACAAAGTTTATTTATTTCCTCTCTATTTTCTTAATTTTTTATATTTTTAGTCAATTTTACCATCAAATCCTTTTGATTTTGTAAAGGATTAAAGTTTTTCATACATTTTGTTTTTATTCTATTTAAAATATATGTATTATCTTCTTAATATTATTTACAAAAATTTAATATTTTTCTTTATGTAAAGGTATGTTTGATAAACCATGTAAAATTTTCATTTCATTGAAAATAAAAATTTCCAATATTTAATATTTTAAATGTGTCTAATAATCATTTTAATTTTTACTTAATATAATATTTTCAACAAAAAGTGTTGAATAAGATAAATAGATAATTAGATACTTATCACTTAAAGTAGAAAATATTAAGTTTATTTTATTTTATTAAAATTTAAATAAATTATATATATTTTTAAAAATATTGAAATGACCATATTTATCTTTTATTTAAAACTATTTAAAATAATATAAAATATTATATTAATAAGATTAAAATTAAAAATAAACAATCTTTTAAATTTAATATTTGCTTTTATCAAATAACATAATTACATTCCGTACTTATATTTACTAGTTTACCAAATATGTTTCTAATATAAATTTATCACTTATAAAATTTAAAAGGAAAAATTTAGTACTCAACTTTTAAGCACTTAAATTTTAGTTTATCAAATATATCCTACAATAGTTTTTTTTTTTTTTTGTTAAAGTTTGAGTTTTATAGGTGAGACTTGAATTTTTTAAAAATATAAAAATACTTATATATATTTGAAAAAAGGTTTTTTTTTTTAATATGGTTTTTTTGGCATGGTGTCAAGATTGTGGCAAGGTCAAATCTCTACAAAATTTGTGTAATATATTTTTTTTTTTTTGGTGCGGTGCATTTAGCTTACTTTTTGTCTCACGCTATAGTATTTAATCTCACCGCCACCATTGTTTTTACACTAACCACATGTAAACGTACCGCCCATCCAAACTCACACTAAGTATATAACTATTTGTTGTCATGTGTACAACCCTATAAATAGGTTTTGAGGTCTCTTACTATAAATAATGTAGAAGCCCATTTATGCCCGGTTTCATTTCATTCAAAAAAACCAAAATAATAAAATAATAAAACTGAATAAACAGTTTTTACAGTCCATTTACAATTAAAGCAGGTTCAATCCATTGCCCAAAGCCAATACATTACCCACTAAGGCCTAAATTTACAAGTACCTGTGGCCTAACCTGATTCATTAAACCAAATCACAATCAAACCCAAACTCAGACCTAAGGACTAACCCAGACGACCCGAAACAGCCCAACTCCTAAACCAAAATTAGCAGTGGCCTAAGGTTTCGAAACCTAGGCGCCATGATGGCGAGAACCCAATCTCGTACACAAAGACCTCACTTTCATGCACATGACCTCGTCCGGCCTTCGATCGCACCGTGATTCACGCCCGAATCACTCTACCACCAAGATCAACGCCTTTCACCTGCAAAAAAGGAAAAAAAATGGAGCAGCAAACATGGCAACAAATATGCCAGAATCAATATTTCCTTTATTTTTGTTTTTTCTTTCGGGTTACAAAAATCCATTACATCTATAAATCAACACACGGACACAGATATACAGAAAAAAAGAATACTCAAATATTCATGATATACAGAGAGAAATAAAATAGAGATACAGATATTTTCTTCATCAGATGTGATTTTTCTTGTTATCTTATTTTGTTTACCTTTTTTTTTTAGATTTACGCTTTTTTTACATATAAATACTATTTAAAAAAAAAAAAAGAGAGGACAAAGTTTTTACCTATGCGCCACCATGGGCGACGGCGCGTGTGGCGCGTGGAGACAGTGGCCGGAGGTTTGGCTATCGAAAGCCCAAAGGGATTTTCAAAGAATTTTAAATTTAAAAAAAAAACAGAACAGAATGACTTTTTTGGGGTTAAAATCGACTTATATAGGGCTATGAAACGACGTCGTTTCTGCTTAATTGAATGAGCATAAAACGACGTCGTTTTGAAGGAGGATCCTCGTATTGACACGAAAACCTAGGGAGGATCAGCGTGTTTTATAAAAAAGGAAAATTTATAACTTGAGTCCCTTTACAATTTTATTTGTTTTAATTTAGTCCAAATTAATATTCTCTTTATTTTTTAAATTAACCCATAAAATTATATTTTACTTCAATTTAGTCCCTCGGACTGTTTTAAGGGATAAAAATTAGAACGATGTCATTTTGGAAATAAGGCATAATTGCCTAATGAGTCCCTGCAGTGCGACGCGTGTTAATTTTATCCTTTTATGCCTATTTTATTTGCTATTTTATTTATTTATTTATTTATTTTTATTGTCATATTGTTTTTAATTATTTTAAAATATTGTATTACCCTTATTATTCATAAATTAATTTATTAAACTTGTATATTTTATTATATATTATCCTTATGTATTTTAAGCTATTATTATTTATTATTTGATTTAATTATTTTATTACATATTATTTTTAAATTATATATTACTTATCATATTATATATTTTAAAATTTTGTATATTATATAGTATTATATCCAATATCATTTTTAAAATTTTATTTTATCTAAAATTATTTATATTGTTTAATATATTATTTATTTTTTAAATGTAGTTTTATATGTATTAGATTATTGTAAATATGTTTTTATTTAAAGTTATCAATTATTTATTTTATTTTCTTAATATATATTTTTTTTTATTTTTAGGCATATGACATTGTATGAAAATTTTCAACTTACATGAAAAGTGTTCATATTTATTTTGTAGTTTTTTTATTTTACTTTATTATTTATTATATTTGTTTATACTTCTTCATTTATTTACAACGATTTAGTGTAGATATTATTAGTCGTATTTTATATTATTATTTCATTTATCGCCTATGTTAAACATGATATGTTATTATATCGTAGTTGTTTTAGATATTTATATATGATGATATTTTCTCATGGATTATCGTTTAAAATAGAATATATTTTTGCAAAATTACTATATTTCACCTAAATATTTTTAAAATAAGGTAATATTTTGGTATTTAGAAATTCGGGAAATAGTGCCCTAACGTGTTGGGTTTAGATTTTCGTTTGACTAAATATCTAAATATCCTTTTAATAAATTTGTAAATCATGAGATGATTTTAGTTACGAGGGATTAAAAATATCGTGTCCTAACGTACTGGTTGTGATGTTTAGATTCTTTCGGAACAAAGAAATCTCAAATTTTAAATCCAATTGTTCAAGTTTTTTTTAAAAAAAAAAATCATATTCTAAATATTTATTAAATTTTCAACATTTGGACATTATTTTATCGATTAGGTACCAATTTATTTTGGGCATTATGAGGGTGCTAACCCTTCCTCATATGTAACCGATTCTCGAACCTGTTTTCTTGTTTTCTGTGGACCAAAATTGAATGTTTTGAAATAAAACGTTTTGTAAGGTGATCCAATCACACCTAAATAAAAAGGGATTGGTGACGACTCCCATTTTCGTTTTTAAAGTCGACCCCGTTTTTCTAAAATTTTAAAAATGGTTTTGACAGCTTGGTGACTCCACTGGGGACCAATAAGAGAGCCAAGCCGTAAAATCGATAATTTTATGTCCTTTTGTTCGAATATAAAATTCTAATTTTTTTTTAAATGTGATCTTTTTATTGCATGTGGTTTTAACTTCTGCATTGCACTACATGGCCGTTGTGGTCACGCCTTTAAGTGAGAGGAAGAAGCTATGCTTTCGTGAGGTTTTCACCTCCGCATGGGCTAGTGCATTGCTTTCGGAATACATCTGTATCTATGTCTTCGTGAAGTTTTCACTTCCGCATGTCCATAGGGAAATGTATTCCCCTGAACTGAACTCGGTCCGTATGAGCCTATAATGGGTGAGGATCGAGGAATGTGCTGGTTCAGGTACCTCAACTTTAGAACTAAACCGCATATAGTAAACCCTAAGAACCCACCTTAGGTAGAGCTATGCCAAACTTTAGTAGTTACCCAGATAGGTGTGCATTTATTTCACTTGCTTTATATTTTATTCTGTGGTACTAACTCGTTGTGTTTCATTTATTGTGCATATCATTTCACATTTTTAGAGGTATCGATTCATGGTCAGTTTTTAAGATAGAAAGTTGGTTATGGAGAACGATTTCCTTAATAAAGTGGGAGATAATGCAGCTGTTCGCACATGGTCAGAGCAAATGCAATCGGAGAAAGGGAATAGCTTAATTGACGGGTATGTATCTGAACTATGGGATGTTACTCGTATTAGTATTACACAAAATGAGTTCTGAGAGTTGAAAGAGATATGGACCCAGTAGGACGATTAGTCAAAGCAGATATTCTATTGTAATTATGGCGATCTACCCTACTTACTTGACATCAAGGTAGATAAGCATCTATTCAGGGCTATGACTCAGTTTTGGAACTCTTCTTATAGTTGTTTCTCTTTTGGGGAAGTAGATTTAGTGCCCACGCTGGAGGAATATACGACCTTGCTTCTCTATTCGAGGTTCCAAGTCGACAAAGCTTATTTTAGGGCTGCCAATGTTCCAACTTTTGTGAATAAGTTGATGAGTATCACAGGGATGAGTGAACAGTGGGTTACAGTTCGAATTCAAGAGAAAGGTGAAGGTAAATTTATACATTGGGTGAGTTTGAGAGACCTGATCCTGGCACATTCAGATAAAAAGAAGAAGATTGATGTCTTTGCCTTATATATTTATGGTTTGGTGATCTTTCCCAAAGCTTTAAGACATGTAGATGAAGCAGTTACTAACTTATTCGATCGACTTAGCAAAGGGTTACACCTGTACCTGCAATATTAGCCGTGACGTTTAGATCTTTGAATGCATGTCGGAGAGCTGGTGAAGGTAGATTCATTGGATATGCACAGTTACTAATGGTTTGGTTTCACAGTCATTTTTGGAAGGTTGATAGGGTTCCTTATCGAGTATTCTCTAAAAGTTATTCTCCCTTAAACGAGGGCACAACTACGACAAGGAGAGATGACATATTAGAGGAAATATGGAGGAAATTTTTAAAATCTCCGAGAGGAAGATGTTGAGTGGAAAACACCTTGGATGGTTCTTACGAAGTCCTTTATCGATGCGAAAATTTTGACTAGGTACCTCTACCTGGAGTATAGGGAGTTGTTGGATACGCGCCGCTGCTTGTTCTAAGGCAATACAAAGCAAGACAGTTCGTACCGATGACATATGGGTTAGCTCAAAGTGAATTCTCATATAAGGGGGATAATTATAAGAAGATGATTCGAGAGATTTTTGAGGCTTAGAAGCAGGTTCTCCGTATGAAGATATTGATTGGAGGGCCGATGACGACCTCAGAATATAAAGAGTGGTCGAGCAAGAGGATCAATGATAACATCCCTGGGCCAAGTTTGGAGGGTGCTCGATCGATGAAGGAGTATTTACAAGTAGTCCCATCGGAGTTACATATTATAAAGCAGGACTTCGAAAGGCAAAGTTTAGAGTTCGGAAAAAAGATAGAGAAGCTAGAAGAAGAAAAGATGTACTTGAGGCTAGATGTGGATGTTCAAAATTAGAAACAGAGAAAGTAAGAAAGGAGAAAAGAAAGATTGAGGAAGATCGAGATAGTTTGAAGGCTGAATATAAGAAGATGCGTCTATCGATAAAGAATACTGGATTGAGGAAGTCTTCGGAACAGTGGCAACAAGAGGTCCAAGAAGAAAAGGCCAAAGTTAATTATTGAAAGAGGAAATTCCAAGAAATTCAAGCGCAAAATGAGGTCTTAGAGAAGAATTAAAAACTAGAGTGGCTGAACTTGGACGGTCTCTTCATCACCATCAAAGCCGTAATTTCGTGATCGAGTTAAAGTCAAGTCTGAACAAGATCGAGGAAATGAAGGGTAGGATCGAAGAGTTAGAATCAACATTGCATAGTTGTGAGCTTCGGATTGAGCTTCTTGAAACAAGATAAGAGCATTGGAAGGAAGAGCTTCACCATTCTCAGGATCAAGTTAGGAGTCGAGATTACCTCATGGGTGAAGCTATAGTTAGATTCGAGAGGTAGCTGATCATTTTTAGACTTTGGTAGCACAGGCTGATATATTGAGTATGAAGTATGAGCTACAGTCGGATCGTAGCCAAGAGCTAACTTTTTTGTTCGGAAAAATCAAGACTTTAGGCCTTAGGGCGAAAGAATATTTGTAATTCGTTTTATGTAAAGGATTTTATTTTCTAATAAAGTTTTCTAAAATGAAGTTGAATCAGAATCAATGCCTCTTTGCATTCATGCATTTGCATTACATAACATTATATGCATTCAAATCCATAGAGAGAGTCTAATTAGTTCAAATTATAACAGAAAGAAAGAGAGAAAAAAAAAAGAAGTAAAATCTGAAGCTGAACATCCTTACGGTACATGTGCCAAATCGAAGAAAATGGATCAAATATTGGAACAATTCCAAAGATACATGCAAGACCAGATGCAAGAGCAAATGGAAAAACTCTAACAAGAGATGAGGGACCAGATGTTGGAGGCTCAAAGGAACATGATGGATCAAATGGCCCAAATGATGAGTGGCATGATGGACAAAGGAAAGGGTCCCACGGCTATTACTAGAAAAGAGAGCGAACAGGTTTTACTCCACCACATACGCCAACACAGCCTGAAGAGTATCCTCAGAGGCCATCTGTCACAATTAGGCCTCAACAGGGGCAAACTGATACCAGACCACCCATAAACTTCCAAATGGGCTCAGGATCCAACCTAAGAGATAACCCTGCTAACCCCGTTATCCCTTATTTGGATATAGCAGAGAGGGAAGGGATAAGAACAGAATCCTCGAGGCAGTTAGAGGATCGCTGTAGATGGTTGGAGGAAAAATTTAAGGCTCGAAAATATCGATCATCATCATGGTATTGATGCAAAGGACTTGAGTTTGGTTCCAGATTTGGTGCTTCCTTATAAATTCAAGATGCTAGAATTTGAGAAGTACAATGGGACTAGTTGCCCTGAAGCCCACATCACTATGTTCTGTAGACGGATGATTGGTTACGTGAACAATGATCAACTTTTGATTCATTGTTTTTAAGACAGTTTGACGGGAGCAGCGTCTAGATGGTACAATCAACTTAGCCGTGCTAATATTAGCTCTTGGAAAGACTTAGCTCAAGCCTTCATGAAGTAGTATAATCATGTTACAGACATGACGCCTGATAGAATCATGTTGCAAAACATGGAAAAGAAATCGAATGAAAGCTTCAGGCAATATGTGCAAAGATAGTGGAAAGTTGCCATGCAAGTTCAACCACCTCTCCTAGAGAAGGAAACCACCATGTTGTTTATCAATACTTTAAAGACACCTTTTATCACACATATGATAGGAAGTACCACCAAAAGCTTCGCAGATATAGTGATGGTAGGTGAAATGATAGAAAATGCCATAAAAGGTGGTAAAATTGAAGTAGGAAAAAGTACTAGAAGAGTTACTCCTAGAAAAAATGACAACGAGGTAAACAATACGAGTACATACAATAAAGGGTACTCAAAAGCAGTCACTGTTAGCCAGCCGAAAGTAGTTACGTTGGGCAACAAGGGTCGACAAGACAAGAATCAAGCCCTAGACAAAATGCTGAAAAGCTCCAATTTATGCCAATCCCAATGACATATAAGGAGCTATATCAAAGTTTATTCGATGCACGCGTAGTGTCCCCATATTATCTACAACTGCTGTAGCCCCCATATCCTAAATGGTATGACTCTAACGCTCAGTGTGATTACCACGCCGGAGTATCGGGACATTCGATAGAAAACTATACTGCCTTTAAAAAGGTAGTTGAGAGGTTCATCAAGTTGGAGATTGTCAAGTTTGATGATACACCCAATGCAGAGAACCCATTACACAATCACGGAGACAAAGGGATAAATGTGATTGGGGAAAATGACGTGAAGAAGATTAAAGAGGACGTCTCGAAAGTGAGAACTCCGTTGAAGATAGTGTGGAAGGAAATGGTAAGAAGGGGACAGATAAAATCAATTCTCGAGGAAGAAAGTGAATAACAAATGAACTATTATGAGTTTCACGAAGCTGAAGGACATGAGATCCAAGAGTGTACTGAGTTTAGGGTCTTGATACAGAGCCTTATGGATAATAAAAAATTAGAGTTTTACAAAGAAGGCTCTGAGGAAGGAAACATACATGCAACCGAAGGAGAGTTGACAAATCAAAAAGTCAATTATTCGAGGATCATTATTTTCCAATCGAGGAATACAGAAGGCGGAACACAAATCACACCTAAAGTTGTAATCTAGAGACCTGTGTCCTTTCCTTACAAGGATAACAAGATGGTACCATGGAATTACAATTGTAATGTAACGACATTGAGAGTAGAAAACTCAGTTAGCACTTATAAGGAGGTTCAAAATTAGGAATTCTACACACGAAATGAGAGGCGTTACGACTCGATGCGTCGAAACGAACCAAGAAGATCAAAAATGTGCCAGTTGAACCAGAGAAAGGACTTGATATCTTTATCAACGTACCTGTAAAGGAAGAAGAGGCTAAAGAATTTTTAAAATTCCTAAAGCATAATGAATACAGTATGGTAGAGCAGCTGCGCAACCAACCGGCTCGCATATCGGTGCTAGCCTTACTTTTAAGTTTGGATGTACATCGTGAGGCTTTGATAAAAGTACTAAATGAGACTTATGTTACTAAAGATATATCCGTCAATAAACTTGACCGTTTACTTAGTAACATAAGTGCTGATAACTTTATTTCCTTCAGGGCCGATGGAATCCCATCTGGGGGTATGGGATTGACTAAAGCCTTACACATAACTAATCGTTGTAAGGGGTATACTTTACCGAGTATACTAATTGACAATGGATCAGCCTTGAATGTCTTACCATTTTTGATGTTGAGAAGGTTGCCGTTAGATAGTTCTCACATGAAGACGTGCCAGAACATAGTGAGAGCATTTGATGGCACCGAGAGAAGAGTGATGGGAAGAATCGATATACCATTGTAGATTGGGCCAAACACGTATGAAGTGGATTTTCTAGTAATAGATATCAAGCCCTCATACAATTGTTTGCTGGGAAGGCCCTAGATTCATTCAGCAGGGGCAGTGCCTTCATCCCTTCACCAAAAATTAAAACTGGTGACAGATGGTCGGCTGGTTACTATAAACACGGAGGACATCATAGCGACTATCACCAATGATGCTCTATATGTAAAGAAAAATGAGGAGGCCATTGAGTGTTCTTTCCGATCTTTAGAGTTTGTCAACGCAACATTCATTTTGGAAGGAAAGGAAGTTCCAGTGCCCAAGATATCCAAGACCACGAGGATGGGCATACAAATGATGGTGGGAAAAGGAGTCTTACCAGGAAAAGGGCTGGGCAGACATCTCCAAGGGAAAGTTCAAGTGCCGATGCTGAAAGAGAAGAGGGATCATTTTGACTTGGGTTTTAAGCTAGACCCTAGATAGAAAAGAAAAGAAATCGAGAAAAAGCAAGAAAGAAGGAGGGCACGTTTGAATGGGGAAGAAGTCTAGTGGGGATTGATGACATTCCCACACATATCTCAGACCTTTGTATTCGGAGGGGTAATTCACCCTGAGAGAGGCTTATTAGAAAGTCCTCACATCAATGCCATACACGGAGAAGAAGTTGAGCAAAGAAACCTGTTGGGCATCCGCCCTTATGAACCTAGAAGCGTTTTGAACAATTGGACTGCAGAGAAATTTCCTGTAGTTTTTAGAGATTATACAGAGCAATATTCAGAACGATCTTGTTGTTTTTAGCCTAGGAACAATAAGATTTCTTTTGTGAAATAGGCTCGTGTTCAGAAATTATTGTTTTAATAAAATACATTTTTGATAATTAACTTGAGCAAATATTCTTTCATTTTATTCTTTTGACTTTCTAATTTCATTCAAATTTTTTTTTATTTCTCATTCATATCATGTGAATAGTTATTCTCGAATTCATTTGTTCTTTGTACATTCCTTGGTACCCATCATAGGTCCCTAGATAACAATGATGTGAGCAATAATAATACAGATCCAAAGGTCCACTTTGAGCAAGATATGTGTTTAGAGGAATCTCAGGATTTTGAAGGTGACCAAAATTGTGATTTATCTCCAGATTTGTTAAGAATGGTAAAGCAAGAGGAGAAACAAATCTTACCCCATAAGGAGGAGGTAGAGAACATAGCCTTGGAGGAAGGAAAGGTTGTGAAAATTGGGACACGCATAGCTGAATAGACGAAGCAAGACCTTGTTGAATTATTACGGAATTCAAAGATGTCTTTGCATGGTCATACCAAGATATGCCTAGATTAAGCACAAATATTGTAGTACATTGCCTTTCTATAAGAGAAGAGTGCAAGCCAGTTCAGCAAAAGCTACGAAGGATGAGGCCTGATGTAGTGTTAAAATAAAAGAAGAGGTCCAAAAATAGTTTGATGCTAGTTTTCTACAAGTGGTCAAGTACTTAGAGTGGGTTACCAACATTGTTCCTGTTCCTAAGAAGGACGGAAAGGTCCGGATGTGTGTAGATTACAGGGATTTAAATAAAGCTATCCCAAAGGACAATTTCTCTTTGTCACATATTGACACGTTGGTGGATAATACGACAGGATTTTCATTATTTTCTTTCATGGATGGCTTCTCAAGATACAATCAGATCAAGATGCACCCTGAGGATATGGAGAAAACTACCTTCATAACATTGTGGGGTACTTTTTGTTATAAAATAATGTCATTCGGACTAAAGAATGCTGGGGCAACATATCAAAGGCCATGGTAACATTGTTCCACGACATGATGCAAAAAGAGATTGAAGTATATGTTGATGATATAATTGCCAAATCTCAAATAGAAAAGGAACACATTGAAGTTTTAAAGAAGTTGTTTCTGAGGTCAAGAAAATTTCAATTGAAGCTCAACCCGGCAAAGTGTACTTTTGGAGCTCGGTCAGGGAAATTACTGGGTTTTATAGTCAGCGAGAGAGGAATCAAAGTTGACTCAAACAAGGTCAAAGTAATACAAGAATTGCCTCCACCACGCACTCAAAAGGAAGTTCGAGGTTTTCTCGAAAGGTTAAATTACATCGCTTGGTTTATTTCACAATTAACTGAGAAATGTGATCCCATATTTCGTCTTCTCAAGAAACACAACCAAGGTGTATGGGACGATGAATGCTAGAGAGTTTTTGACAAAGCCAAACAGTATCTGTCAAATGTACCAATAATATCTCCACCTAATCCAGATAGACCATTGATACTGTATTTGTCAATATTTAATAATTCTATGGGATGTGTGCTTGGACAATACGATGAGTCGGAAGAAAAGAAAAGGCGATATACTATCTTAGTAAAAAGTTTACTGATTGTGAAATGAGATATTCGTCAATTGAGAAATTGTGTTGCGCCTTGATATGGACAACTCAGAAGTTGAGGCGGTACATGCTATATCATACTACTTGGTTAATTTCGAAGCTTGATCCGTTAAAGTATATGATGGAGTCCACTTCTTTGAATGGAAGGATGGCTAGGTGGTAGATTTTACTGTCTGAATTCGATATAGTCTATGTGAACCAAAAGGCTATAAAAGGAAGCGTGTAGCAGAATTTTTGGCTAGCAGAGCTTTAGAAGATTATGAACCTTTGAGCTTTGATTTCCCAAATGAAGAGCTGATGTATGTGGAAAATATTGAAGATTGTCCTTGGAAGCTAAACTTTGATGGAGCGGCAAATGCTGTGGGAAATAGAATTGGGGCAATCGGCGATTATTATCTATTCACATGCAAGTTAGATTTTGATTGCACAAATAACATGATGAAATATGAAGCCTGCATCATAGGAATTCGAGCAGCCTTAGAGCGTAAGATCAGAGTGCTAGAAGTATATAGAGATTCTGCCTTAATAATTATCAATTTAAAGGAGAGTGAGAGACAAGAGATCCTAAACTAATTGATTATTGAAAAATAGTTCTGGGATTGATTGAGGAGTTTGATGACATTACTTTCAATTATCTCCCGTGCGATAAAAACCAGATGGAAGATGCCTTGGCAACCTTGGCTTCTATGATCAAAGTAAACAGACCAAAGGATATAAGACCTATTCAGATGAGTATCTATGAAGTTTCAGCTCATCGTTATAATATGGAAGAGGAGAAAAAAGATAATCACACTTGGTATCAGGATGTATTACGATACGTAAAAAGTTGTGAATACCCAGAGCATGCCACTGAGAATGAGAAAAGGACTTTAAGAAGATTGGCCTTTGACTATGTTTTAGACGGAGATATCTTGTACAAAAAGAGAAAAGATCAAGTATTGTTAAGATGTGTTAATGCTGTGGAAGCTAGGAAAATCTTGGAAGAGGTTCATGAGGGCGTTTGTGGAACACATGCTAATGGATTCACAATGGTCAGATAGATAATGATATTCGGATATTATTAGTCCACCATGGAAGGTGATTGTATCAATTATGCTAAGAGATGTCATAAATGCCAGATCTACGGAGATAAAATTCATGTGCCTCCGTCACCTTTGCATGTTATGACTTTCCCATGGCCTTTTTCCATGTAGGGCTTGGATGTTATTGGACCAATCTCACCAAAAGCTTCGAATGAACATCGATTCATCTTCGTGGTAATTGACTACTTTATGAAATGGATAGAGGCTGCTTCATATGCTAGTGTCACTAAATTAGCAGTTAGTCGATTCTTGAAGAAGGAGATCATTTATTGATATGGAATGCCCAAGAGGATCATATCAGACAATGGATTGAATTTGAACAATAGCATGATAGCAGAAATTTGTAGTCAATTAGGGATCAAACACCATAATTCGTCTCCATATCATTCGAAAATAAATGGGGCAGTAGAAGCGGCCGACAAGAATATCAAGAAGATAGTAGGGAAGATGACTGAGACTGATAAGGACTAGCATGAGAAACTACCATTTGCACTCTATGCTTATCGAACGTCCGTTAGAACCTCTACTGGGGCAACACCCTTCGTTAGTTTATGGAATGGAGGCTGTTCTACCTATTGAAGTGGAAATTCCTTCTCTCAAGTGTTGTCAGAAATAAAGTTAGATGAAGCTGGATGGATCTAGGCTCAGTATGATCAGTTGAATTTAATTGAAGAAAAGAGGCTAAGGGCCATTTGTCATGGTCAGATGTACCAAAAACTAATGATGCGAGCCTATGATAAGAAAGTTCACCCAAGAGAGTTTCATGAGGGGGACGTTGTATTGAAAAAGATCATTCCCATACAAAAGAATTTCAGAGGAAAATGGATGCCAAATTGGGAAGGACTATATATGGTGAAGAAAGCTTTTTCTGGAGAGGCACTGATCTTGATCGAGATGGATGGGAAAAGTTTACCCAACCCTGTGAACTCTGACTCAGTCAAAAAGTATTTTTCTTGAAAAGGAGAAGAGGCCAAAGTGAAAACCCGCAAAGGGCGCTTTGAGTTTCTAAAAAAAAAGTCAAAAAATAGAGATGCCAAGGTAAAAACCCGTAAAGGGCGCCTTGAGACAAAAGGGGTTTTGAGTTGAAAACCCGAAAAGGGCGGCTCAAATTCTAATGGACAAGCAGTCATCTTGCTACACTTGAATCAACATTGAAGTGAAGAATGTTGCATATCGGGGCATCAACAAAGTACTTTGGGTCTTCTAAACACATGTTGGGCTCAAGGCAGTCTTCATAGAGTTTGTATATAAAAGCTCAATCGGCGATATCTAGGGCATCTGATTTTTGTCTTTTACTATCTTGGGATTCTTTTTCTTCTCAAAGATATGTTCTCAGTTAATTTTCTTTGTATTTCTGATAATTTATTCAATTTCAACTCTTTTTGAGATCAATTTATTTATTACCCATTATTCATAAATGTGTTGCATTGAAATAATGATTAAAGAACTAATAATTTCATAAAAAGAAGTTTTACATATTACTTTAGAAATTTCTAGATAAGATAGGAACTAAAACATGACAATTGTTTAGAATTTTCATGTGCATATATTTGAGAGAGGAGTCTGGATAGAGACTATTTCTCTGAATTCTTTGTCCAATTGATAAATGGACAAAGTAACTGAGTTGATGTGATAAAAGTAAGTGATGTCATCAGGTCATAACATTCAGGGAATGGTGTGACGAACTAAGAAACCCTAAATTATGGTGGAATGGGTTGAAATAAACCCTATACCTGGAAAATTTCAGATGGGTCAGATTTAAAAAGTTTCAATTGTGGTAGCATGGTACCAGCCTTGTGTTTTCAAGATTCAAGTGGAGATTGGCTCATAAATTACATTAGGGCAAGCTTGTTGAGTAGAACATGATTGATGAACAAGAATGAAGAACAAATGAGTGATAACACCTAGAGTATGAATCATACTCATAGCATTTTTGTATCATAGAAAATTTCATCAGGAGCATTTGATTCATTCCAATCATTGCATCTTTCTCCTAACCCTGTAACATCCTTAATTAGGGGCTATTATGTTTGCATTAATTGCATGTGAATAGCTTGATATTGTTGGTAATTAAGGTGTCTTGGAGTCCAGGCATGACCTCGGGTTACGCCTGAGTCATGGCTAAATTTTCTATTTTAGGTGTTTGGAAGGGGGAGTTAGGGAAGTTAGGGGTTAAAAAGAGTTGTTGGAGTGTCTTGATGCAAATAACCTAGTAGTAAAGTGGCAAGGGAGGCGCCACTAAGGTACAAGGGAGGTGATGCCACATGCAGGGAAGGGGAGCCTTGGTTCGAGCTGTAGAAATCTCCCATTGGGTAATTATTTTTGACACAAGAGAGGGAAGAGTTGTGCTCACTCAAACTCGATGGATAAGCTGCTGAACAAGTCAATGATTTAAATGGGTGGAGAAGAGAGAATTTAGGAGTTTGATCAATTCAAACTCATTTGAATGGTTGGCCAGGAGTGATTCGGGGAGTTTGCCGAAATCTGAACTCTAGTGTGAGGAAGAGTAATCGGTTGGAAGATTGGGGGGAGTGCCAAAATTTCTAATGACATTTTCGGCTAGCCTAGGCCATATTACATTCGGTTGTGAGCTAAGCCAAAACCTCCTTTAGACTTGTTGATTTCTTCCCTTAATGCACTATTTGACTCTTAAGCATCTAGTCGAATCTCCCTCTCCCCCATTCCATTTTTTTCTTTTCTCTCATACTTGTTCTAAAACCCCAACAACATCTCTTTTTCTTCTCATCTTCTTTTGTGCCGAAAGTTCATCACTCTTTCCTTGATTCTATCAAAGCCGAATCTCTTTTGCTCTTCTTTCAAAAGCCATAGCCGAAACCCCTTTTGATTGTTCCACCACCATTGTCGAAATCCCTCTCAACCATTGAAGATCTCTTCTTTACTCTCCTCTTATTATTCTATACTTTGGCCGAATATCAAGTAAGGGTAGACCCTTTGGTCTTCATCTCTAATCGGTTTTGGAAGGGGTAAGTGTTCTTGGCCAAATCTCTGTTATCTTTTTCTTTTCTCTCTGTCGACATATGTAGAACAAAAGTCGAATTTTGACATTTGTTTTGGTTCTCATTCATTTGTGAAATCGGTTTCTCTTAGGTTCTTCGGGATTTTGAAGCAGTGGATTGTGATCATCGATTCTCTATCAATCGGTCTTAGTAAGTGGTATGGTTTCATACAGAGTCGATCTTTTTTTTAATTATTTGAAAAGCCGAAGGCTATTAAGATTAAGTGTTTAATGTTGGCCGATTATAGGGAAGGCTCTATCTCGGGATCAAAAAGCATTAAGGTAAGGATTGTTATAGATGCGTTAAACTTTTCGGGATTTATAAGTGTAGCCGAATGGCTCTATACTAACAGTTGTCATTGGCCGAATGTAGGAGGGGGAATCTAGTGCGTTAGATCTTGGTTTTTGGGATTTGATAGTCGCGTTAGTAACCAGGTGTGTAACTTACACACTTCATAATTGTTGTAAACGTGCTAATAACCTAAACATGTTAAAAGGCAAAAAATATGTAGATTTCGATATGGTACCTTTATGGGTATGGGCAAGGATTTCGGGTAAGTCCGTTTTGGTTGAGATTATAGCACATGATTTCTGATGTTAATATCAATGTCATGTTTGATATATGTTTAACGATTAAGCATGATGGCATGATTTGTATGTGCATGAGCATTTATGTGGGTGATATGAGAGGAGGGGGAAGATTGATATCTGTGACTTTGGGTCACCAGTGGTTTGGCACTACCAATGGTTTGGTACCACAGTTGATAATTGTGACTTTGGGTCACGGAGGTTTGGCACCTCATAGCGACTCGTCGATGCTGGCGTCTTTGCGATGGGTTGGCCCCACATTTGATAAAACAGGATTGTCGCCAAAGATTTGGTATCACAACGTGGGTTGGCCCCATATGGATTATTTGTGACTTTGGGTCACCAAAGGTTTGGCACCACCACCGGTGGTTTGGTACCACACGGGTAGAAAAAGGAGTTGTGGATGGCTAGGTTTGAGTGCATGATATGTTTGCTTGGTTATGACTTGTGTAAGTATGTTGCTATAATCGGGATGGGGGATTATGCACTGAGTCTTGGTGACTCACCTTCTCCCTTATCTTTTTAGGTGACTCGTAGATCGCGGATGGGGAGCCAGGTGGACTCGAGGTGGCCATGCGACATCTATTTTCTGTTTTATTTAGACTTTTGGTTTGGGGTACTTCCATTTTAAATTGATTTTATTTGGGTTTGTAATAAGGCCATTAGTATTTTTATTTAGGGTTTTATTATATCTACTTAAATTTTTGGATGTTGTTAAGTAAACTGATTAACGTGTTTTAAATAACCTAATAACCAAAGTTTTCAAAAGTATACAACATAACGGGTTTTTCTTAAATCTTACCATCGGGTAATAATATTTTCAAGAGGATAACAAGATTGGCTCAAATGATTTTCAAAATCTAAGTTTTCCATGCTAAAAAACAAACGGTTTTAATTTAACTAAGTAAGAATTCACTCGGGTTTCAATAGATTTTAACGTTTTTTTGAGCAATGAATAATAAACGAGTTTTAAAAAGCTTTTCAAAATTTCAAAGCAAATAAAGAAGTTCTTTTCGCTGAAACTAAATCGGAAACTTATTTTCTTCGAAACGTTCTCACTCCGTAACATGCCAGATTCAGTCGTGGGGTGTTGACCTTGTTTGAGGTGTTACATTTTTGGTATCAGAGCATGGCACCGAGTCTCCGGCACCAATCCGCCCAGGTAAGTACCTCTAATTATTATGTGATTTGTATGTGGAAGAAATAAGTATTACGGGATCGTAGATTAGTAGTGTAGGAGCTATTGAACCCTAGGATTAGCTCACTCCAACACAAAATTTCATAAGACTTAAAGACCAATCAAACAAACCTGTGAGTAAGTCTCCCAATTAAGGGTGTGGCAACAGTTGTGCGCATGTCTAGGATTGGATTCAGGAGGAGCTTGGTATTTAAACAGTCCTAGTGACTCACCTCCTCTTCGCTCGAATCCTACCTGGTGCGTAGTGACGATTCACCCTAACCAAGAGGACTTATTTGCAGGCTAAAATCAATAACTAAAACCCAAAAGGGACCAACCACCTAGTTTTGTACAACCCTAAAGTAAACTTTGGTTTTGAAAATTACTAAAGTATCCTTGATTCGTAAGGAAAAAAATTCCCAATTTGAAAAAAAAGAACCAAAATACCCCTGATTTGCAAATTAACCAAATTACCCTTGACTTGTAAAATTACCGAAATACCCTCGGTATATTACCGAAGTACCCCCGAATTGAAAATTTCCAAAATACCCTTATTTCATAAAATCACCTGGACCCATATTTTAGAAAATTACAAAAATACCCCTAGTTTATGAAATTATGAAAATACCCCCGGGTAGTGAAATGACGAGAATACCCCTACAAGTGGTGAGTGTGGGTGGAGGATGTTATTGAAGAATAAATGTAATTCTCTGAATTAGGGTAGAAGACTTGAAACGAAAACTTTCTAATGATCGAAAGAACTACTACTAAACTTCTTTACATAAAACTTGTTCGTGGGTAATTAGTGGAACAGAAGCTAATGCATAAAATTTTTAAAGCAGATTAAGTCATGATCATAGTCATGAGTTCTAGGGGACGTGGTCGTAAAGCGCGAGGGCATGGTAGAGGTAGAATGACCGTATCAAAACCAGTTAGGTCTGGTCAAGGGTCCGAGAATGAGATACCACCACCACCAGCTGTTGGTGTTGAGTATCGAGATCGACGGGATGATGCAAAGGTCGATGTAAATGGCGATCTTTGCGAGTGCTTGAGAGAGTGGCTGGACAGGTGGAGGTACAGGAGCTCAAAAATTCGTGCCTGAGCGACTCCGAGCCAATGGAGCTGAGGTATTCCGAGGTGTTTCTGGTGTGGCGCCTAATACGGTTGAGTATTGGTTAGAGGCGACGAAGTGAATCATGGATGATTTAGATCTGACGGCTGAGGAAAAACTAAAAGGGGTAGTGTCGCTTCTCTGAGATGAGTCATACCAGTGGTGGCTCACGGTTCGGGATAATCTTTGCGTGGATGATCTCACTTGGGATTATTTCAAGGCGACTTATCGGAAGAAGTATGTTGGGACCGATTATATTGATGCGCAGAGGAAGGCGTTTTTGAGGTTTGGTTCGGGAGTAAGTCGTACGTCAGTCTGAGGCGAAATTCTTAAGGTTGAGCTCGGTATGCTCGGGCATCGTGGCTCTGAGCATGAGCGATGTGTCGAGTTCGAGGATAGGCGAGGATGAGTGAGATTCTTGATTACTCCACAGCAGGAGTGGGTGTTTGTTGTGTTGATAGAGAAGGCTAAGGTAGCCAAGGGTCAAGGAATCTGTGAGACATACGGATAGGAATAGACAGAAGAGAGGTTTTGGACCATCTGGGTCAGCCAAAAACTCTCATAAAAGGGCTAGACATGGTGGGCCGAATCAGTCTGAGAGACTTGTTGCTGCTAATCAAGGA
Organism: Gossypium rotundifolium; assembly: GCA_025506655.1. Taxonomy (NCBI): domain Eukaryota; kingdom Viridiplantae; phylum Streptophyta; class Magnoliopsida; order Malvales; family Malvaceae; genus Gossypium; species Gossypium rotundifolium. The sequence continues at coordinate 148,500,883 of CP106733.1, read as the reverse complement.
CCAGCGCAGTGTAATCGGTGTGGAAAATATCATTGGAGAGGATGTTGGACCGGTGACAAAGGATGCTTTGAGTGTGGGTCGCTAGATCATCGTGTGAGGGACTGTCCACGGAAGGTAGCCAGGATCCAGTCTGGGGGTCATGGCCGTGCTCAGTTCAGGAATGAGGGACCACAATCGCAGAGGGGTCGTGGTGCTGGTAGAAGAAGAAATGGTTCTAGTCGGGCCATGAGCACCAAGGCGGAGGTGCGAGCAACATCAAGCAAGACAACCTGGATTGGTATATGCAGCGAGGCGTCGAGAGGAAGGGGACGTACCAGACGTCATAACTGGTACGTTCCTAATCTTTGGATTATCATATACTTCTTTGATAGATGTGGGTTTGACGCATTCGTATGTTGCCAGTAGCATAGTAGAGACCATGAACCTAGACTTTGAGACTACTTCTAGGGAGATGACAGTAATTAGCCCTTTAGGTCACTCTGTAGAAATAAATAAGCTGTATAGGAATGTACCCTTAGAACTCCAAGGGGTAGTATTTGTAGCTGATCTGATGGAACTGGTGTTTGGGGAGTTCGATCTGATTCTTGGGATGGACTGGCTGGTGAAGTATCAAGCAAGTTTGGATTGCGCGGCCAAGCGCATGGTTTTGAAAATGGTTGAGGGCAAAGAAAGTGGTGATGATATGTAATAGAAGAGATTATCTATCCAACGTGGTGTCTGCTTTAAAAGCGGAAAAAAATGGTCAGGAAGGGGTATGAGGCATTTATGGTTCTTGTGTCTGTATTGGAGGCCAAGGAGTCAGCTATAGAGAATGTCTGAACGGTGAAGGAATTTGCTGATGTATTTTCAGAAGAACTTCCGGTTTGCCTCTGAATCGAAAAGTTAAATTCGGTATAGATTTGTTACCCAAAACTGCGCCAGTGTCTATTGCCCCGAATAGAATGGCGCCAAAGGAATTGGTAAAGCTGAAGGCTCAGATTCAGGAGTTGTTGGACCAGGGTTTTATCCGGCCAAGTGTTTCGCCTTGGGGAGCACCTGTGCTCTTTGTTAAGAAGAAGGATGGTACAATGCGGATGTGTATAGACTATCGCCAGTTGAATAAGTCGACGATCAAAACAAGTATCCGTTATCGAGGATAGACGACTTGTTTGATCGACAAAAAGGGCATCAATTTTCTCAAGATCGATCTAAGGTTAGGGTATCATCAGCTTAAGGTGAAAGAGGCTGATATCCACAAGATGGTGTTTCGCACTCATTATGGACACTACAAGTTTCTGGTAATGCCGTTTGGGTTGACTAACGCACCGGCGGCATTCATGGATATGATGAATTGGGTGTTCCAGTAGTACTTAGACTAGTTTTTCGTAGTATTTATAGACGACATATTGGTGTACTCAAGGATGGAGGAGGATCATGATGCGCACTTACGGGTGGTTTTGCAAATCCTGAGGGAAAAGCAGTTATTTGCCAAGTTCAGTAAGTGCGAGTTCTGGCTCAGGAAGGTGACTTTCTTAGGTCACGTGGTGTCAGTTGAAGGGATTAGAGTGGACCCTCGCAAGATTGAGGCAGTGTTAGACTAGAAACCGCCCAAGTTGGTTGCAGAGATTCAAAGTTTTCTAGGTCTGGCAGGGTATTATCGAAGATTTGTAGAAGGATTCTCTCTAATCGCAGCACCGTTGACCAAGTTATTGAGGAAATGAGTCTCATTTGTGTGGTCTGAGAAACAACAGGAAAGTTTCGATAAGTTGAGGAAGATTCTGATGGAAGCTCCGATTTTGGTTCAGCCTGAAGCAGGGAAGGAGTTCACGGTCTACTGTGATGCATTACATACTGGCTTGGGATGTGTGCTGATGTAGAAAGGAAAGTGGTGGCATATGCGTCTCGATAGTTAAGACCGCATGAGGTTAACTATCTGACACATGATCCGGAGTTGGTTGCTGAGACCGAGGACAAAGTCAAGTTGATTCAGGCTCGTCTAAAGGAAGCTTCGGACAGGAAAAAGTCATATGCCGATCTTAAGCGGAGAGATATTGAGTTTGCAGTGGGTGATAGGGTTTTTCTGAAGGTCTCGCCATGGAAGAAAGTACTAAGATTTGGAAGGAAAGTCAAGCTAAGCCCAAGATTTATTGGCCCATATAAGGTGTTAAGACGAGTAGGACCAGTAGCTTATCAGCTCGAGTTGCCAGTGAACTGAGTCAGATACATGATGTGTTTCACGTCTCCATGCTTAGGCGTTATCGTTCAGATCCATCGCATGTTGTATCGGTGGAGGAAATTGAGGTGAGCCTAGATTTGGACCATGGAAGAGGAACCAGTACAGATTCTAGACCGGGATGTGAAGGTTTTGCGTAGGAATTCAATTCCTTTAGTGAAGGTGTTATGGCAGAATCATGGCATGGAAGAAGCCACGTGGGAACCAGAGGATGTGATGAGGCAGCAATACCCTCAACTCTTTTGACCAGGTAATTTCGAGGTCGAAATTATTTTAAGGGGGTAGAACTGTAACATCCTTAATTAGGGGCTATTATGTTTGCATTAATTGCATGTGAATAGCTTGATATTGTCGGTAATTAAGGTGTCTTGGGGTCCAGGCATGACCTCGGGTTAGGCCTGAGTCATGGCTAAATTTTCTATTTTAGGTGTTTGGAAGGGGGAGTTAGGGAAGTTAGGGGTTAAAAGGAGTTGTTGGAGTGTCTTGATGCAAATAACCTAGTGGTAAAGTGGCAAGGGAGGCGCCACTAAGGTACAATGGAGGTGGCGCCACATGCAGGGAAGGGAAGCCTTGGTTCGAGCTGTAGAAATCTCCCCTTGGGTAATTATTTTTGACATAAGAGAGGGGAAGAGTTGTGCTCAACTCAAACTCTGATGGATAACTATTGAACAAGTCAACAGATTTAAATGGGTGGAGAAGAGAAAATTTAGGAGTTTGATCAATTCAAACTCATTTGAATGGTTGGCTCAGAGTGATTCGGGGAGTTTGTCGAAATCTAAACTCTAGTGTGAGGAAGAGTAATCAGTTGGAAGACTGGGGGGTAGTGCCAAAATTTCTAATGACATTTTCGGCTAGCCTAGGCCATAGTGTATTCGGTTGTGAGCTAAGCCAAAACCCCTTTAGACTTGCCGATTTCTTCCCTTAATGCACTATTTGACTCTTAAGCATCTAGCCAATCTCCTCTCTCCCATTCCATTCTTTTCTTTTCTCTCATACTTGTTCCAAAACCCCAACAACATCTCTTCTTCTTCTCATATTCTTTTGTACCGAAAGTTCATTACTCTTTTCTTGATTCTATCAAAGCCGAATCTCTTTTGCTCTTCTTTCAAAAGCCATAGCCGAAACCCCTTTTGATTGTTCCACCACCATTGCCGAAATCCCTCTCAACCATTGAGGATCTTTTCTTTACTCTCCTCTTCTTTTTCTATACTTTGGCCGAATATCAAGTAAGGGTAGATCCCTTTGGTCTTAATCTCTAATCGGTTTTGGAAGGGGTAAGTGTTCTTGGCTGAATCTCTGTTATCTTTTTCTTTTCTCTCTATTGACATATGTAGAACAAAAGCCAAATTTTGGTATTTGTTTTGGTTCTCATTCATTTGTGAAATCGGTTTCTCTTAGGTTCTTCGGGATTTTGAAGCAATGGATTGTGATCATCGATTCTCTGTCAATCGGTCTTAGTAAGTGGTAAGGTTTCATGCAGACTCGATCTTTCCTTTAATTATTTGAAAAGCCGAAGGCTATTAAGATTAAGTGTTTAGTGTTGGCCAATTGTAGGAAAAGCTCTATCTCGGGATCAAAAAGCGTTAAGGTAAGGATTGTTATAGATGCGTTAAACTTTTTGGGATTTACAAGTGTAGCCGAATGGCTCTATACTAACAGTTGTCATTGGCCGAATGTAGGAGGGGGAATCTAGTGTGTTAGATCTTGGTTTTCGGGATTTGATAGTCGCGTTAGTAACCAGGTGTGTAACTTACACACTTCATAATTGTTGTAAACATGCTAAAAACCTAAACATGTTAAAAGGCAAAAATATGTAGATTTCGATATGGTACCTTTATGGGTATGAGCAAGGATTTTGGGTAAGTCTATTTTGGTTGAGATTATAGCACATAATTTCTGATGTTAATATCTATGTCATGTTTAATATATGTTTAACGATTAAGCATGATGGCATGATTTGTATGTGCATGAGCATTTATGTGGGTGATATGAGAGGAGGGGGAAGATTGATATCTGTGACTTTGGGTCACCAGTGGTTTGGCACCACCTGTGGTTTGGTACCATAGTTGATAATTGTGACTTTGGGTCACCAGAGGTTTGGCACCTCATAGCGACTCGTCCCAGTGGCTTCGTACCACAATGGGTTGCCCCACATTTGATAAAACGGGATTGTCGCCAGTGATTTGGTATCACAATGTGGGTTGGCCCCACATATGGATTATTTGTGACTTTGGGTCACCAGTGGTTTGGCACCACATTATTATTGATATCAGTGACTTTGGGTTACCAGTGGTTTGGCACCACCAGTGGTTTGGTACCACACGGGGTAGAAAAAGGAGTTGTGGATGGCTAGGTTTGGGTGCATGATATGTTTGCTTGGTTTTGACTTGTGTAAGTATGTTGCTATAATCGGGAGGGGGATTATGCACTGAGTCTTGGTGACTCACCTTTTCCCTTATCTTTTTAGTGACTCGTAGATCGCGAATGGGGAGCCGGGTGGACTCGAGGTGGCCATGCGACATCTATTTTCAATTTTATTTAGACTTTCGATTTGGGGTACTTCCATTTTAAATTGATTTTATTTGGGTTTGTAATAAGGCCATTAGTATTTTTATTTAGGGTTTTATTATATCTACTTAAATTTTCTGGATGTTGTTAAGTAAACTGATTAACGTGTTTTAAATAACCTAATAACCAAAGTTTTCAAAGAGTATACAACACAACGGGTTTTTCTCAAATCTTACCATCGGGTAACAATATTTTCAAGAGGATAACAAGATTAGCTCAAATGATTTTCAAAATCTAAGTTTTCCATGCTCAAAGACAAACGGTTTTAATTTAATTAAGTAAGAATTCACTTGGGTTTCAATAGGTTTTAACATTTTTTTTAGCAATAAATGATAAATGAGTTTTAAAAAGCCTTCGAATTTCAAAGCAAATAAAGAAGTTCTTTTCCTGAAACTAAACCGGCAACTTGTTTTCTTTGAAATGTTCTCACTCCGTAACATGCCAGATTCGGTTGTGGGGTGTTGACCGGGTTTGGGGTGTTACAAACCCTTTAAAAGGAATCATATTCATGACATGTTACATGTAGTTAGAAGTATTTGATTCATTCTAATCATAGCATCTTAGTCATGTGACATACACATACTAAACCTAGTCTACAGGACATGTCCCTCAGCGAACGGTGTAGCAATATAGGTGAATTTACATATCTTATCTTCCTGAAGTTGCAGGAAGCAGATCGAAGACACTTTCAGTCCTATCTCCCTGAAGTTGTAGTGGAGTAGACTGAAGACAGAAGATTTTATTTTTCTGAAGTTGCAAGAAGCAGATCGGAGACATTTTCAATCTTATCTCCCTAAAGTTGCAGTGGAGTAGACTGAAGACAGAATATCTTATCTTCCTGAAGTTGTAAGAAGCATATCAAAGGCATTTTCAGCCTTATCTCCCTGAAGTTGTAGTGGAGTAGACTGAAGATAGAAGATCTCATCTTCCTAAAGTTGTAGGAAGCAGATCAAAAGCACTTTCAGTCTTATCTCCCTGAGGTTGCAGCGGAGTAGATTGAAGATAAAAGATCTTATCTTTCTGAAGTTGCAGGAAGCAGATCAAAGACACTTTCAGTCTTATCTCCCTGAAGTTGCAGCAGAGTATATTGAAGATAGAAGATCTTATCTTCCTGAAGTTGCAGGAAGCAGATCAAAAGCACTTTCAGCCTTATCTATCTAAAGTTGCAGTGGAGTAGACTGAAGATAGAAGATCTTATCTTTTTGAAGTTGCAGGAAGCAGATCAAACACACTCTCAGCTTTATCTCCCTGAAGTTGCAACGGAGTAGACTAAAGATAGTAGATGTTGTCTCCCTGAATTTGCAGTGAACCAAATCGAAGATATCAGATTTCATCTTTCTGAAGTTGCAGGAAGCAGATTGAAGATACTTTTAATTTTATCTCCCTAAAATTGTAGCGGAATAGACTGAAGACAGAATATCTTATCTTCCTAAAGTTGCAGGAAGCAGATCAAAAGACACTTTCAGTCTTATCTCCCTAAAGTTGCAGTGGAGTAGACTAAAGATCTCATCTTCCTAAAGTTGCAGGAAGCAGGTCGAAGACATTTTCAGATCTGATCTCCCTGAAGTGGCAGTGGAGCAGATAGTGGATACTACTTTCCTGAAGTTACAGTAAAAGCAAATTGAAGATACCAGCCATTTGACAAGGCCAGGCAAAATGGGCCCTTTTATAATCTTTGCTCTATTCTCATTACACAACAATGAGCAAAGAGGGGCAGCTGTAGAAGCCTATTTATGCCTGGGCCCATTTCATTCAGAAAAAACCAAAATAATAAAATAATAAAACTGAATAAATAGTTTTTACAGTCCATTTACAATTAAAACAGGTTCAATCCATTGCCCAAAGCCAATATATTACACACTAAGGCCTAAATTTACAAGTACACATGGCCCAACCTGATCCATTAAACTAGATCCCAAACAAACCCAAACCCAGACCTAAGGACTAACCCAGATGGCCTAAAATAGCCCAACTCCTAAACCGAAATCAGCAATGGCCTAGGGTTTCTGAAACCCTAGGCGCCGCAACGGCAGGAACCCAATCGTCGCGCCACAACACCCCAGCTTTGGCTCTGCAGCCTCGTCCGGCCTTCGATCGCGCCGTGATTCACGCTCGAATCACTCAACCACCAAGATTAATGCCTTTCACCTACAAAAAAGGAAAAAAGGGAGCAACAAACATGGCAACAAATATGCCAGAATCAATATTCCTTTATTTTTTGTTTTTTCTTTTGGGTTATAAAAACCCATTACATCTGTAAATCAACACACGGACACAGATATACAGAAAAAGAGAATACTCAAATATTCACGATATACAGAGAGAAATAAAACAGAGATACAGATATTTTCTTCATCAGAGGTGATTTTTCCTGTTATCTTATTTTGTTTACTTTTTTTTTAGATTTACGCTTTTTTACATATAAATACTATTTAAAAAAACAAAAAAGAGAGAAGGATAAAGTTTTTACCTATGCGCTGCCATGGGCGACAGCGCGTATGGCGTGTGGAGACAGTGGCCGGAGGTTTGGCTATCGGAAGTCCAGAGGGATTTTCAGAGAATTTTTAATTTTTTTTAAAAACAGAACAGAATGACTTTTTTGGGGTTAAAATCAACTTATATAGGGCTATGAAACGACGTCGTTTCTGCTTAATTGAATGAGCATAAAACGACGTCGTTTTGAAGAAGGATCCGCGTGTTGACCCAAAAACCCGGGGAGGATCCGCTTGTTTTATAAAAAGGGAAATTTACAACTTGAGTCCCTTTACAATTTTATTTGTTTTAATTTAGTCCAAATTAATATTTTCTTTATTTTTTAAATTAACCCATAAAATTATATTTTGCTTCAATTTAGTCTCTCGGATTGTTTTAAGGGCTAAAAATTAGAACGATGTCGTTTTGGGAAGAAAGCATAATTGCCTAATGAGTCCCTGCAGTGCGACGCGTGTTTTAATTTTATCCTTTTATGCTTATTTTATTTACTATTTTAACCCTTCTTTATTTATTTATTTATTTATTTTTATTTTCATCTTGTTTTTAATTATTTTAAAATATTATATCCCTTATTATTCATATATTAATTTATTAAACTTGTATATTTTATTATATATTATCCTTATGTATTTTAAGCTATTATTATTTATTATTTGATTTAATTATTATATTACATATTATTTTTAACTTATTTATTAGTTATCATATTATATATTTTAAAATTTTGTATATTATATAGTATTATATCCAATATCATTTTTAAAATTTTATTTTATCTAAAATTATTTATATTGTATAATATATTATTTATTTTTAAATGTAGTTTTATATGTATTAGATTATTGTAAATATGTTTTTATTTAAAGTCATAAATTATTTATTTTATTTTCTTAATATATATATTTTTTATTTTAGGCATATGACATTGTATGAAAATTTTCAACTTACATGAAAAGTGTTCATATTTATTTTGTAGTTTTTTTATTTTACTTTATTATTTATTATTTATTATATTTGTTTATACTTCTTCATTTATTTACAATTGCTTTAGTGTAGATATTATTAGTCGTATTTTATATTATTATTTCACTTATCGCCTATGTTAAACATGAAATGTTAGTATATCGTAGTTGTTTTAGATAATTATATATGATGATATTTTCTCAAGGATTATTGTTTAGAATAGAATACATTTTGCAAAATTACCATATTTCACCTAAATATTTTAAAATAAGCAATATTTTGGTATTTAGAAATTCGGGAAATAGTGCCTTAACGTGCTGGGTTTCAATTTTCCGTTTGACTAAATATCTAAATATCCTTTTAATAAATTTGTAAATCATGAGATGATTTTAGTTACGAGAGATTAAAAATATCGTGTCCTAACGTGCTAGATGTGATGTTTAGATTCTTTCGGAACAAAGAAATCTCAAATTTTAAATCCAATTGTTCAATTTTTTTTTAAAAAAAAAATCATATTCTAAATTTTTATTAAATTTTCAACATTTGGACATAATTTTATCGATTAGGTACCAATTTATTTTGGGCGTTATGAGGGTACTAACCCTTCCTCATACGTAACCGATTCCCGAACCAGTTTTCTTGTTTTTCGTGGACTAAAATTTAATGTTTTGAAATAAAACGTTTTGCAAGGTGATCCAATCACACCTAAATAAAAAGGGATTGGTGACGACTCCTATTTTTGTTTTTAAAGTCGACCCCGTTTTTCAAAAATTTTAAAAATGGTTTCGACAAAAAATATCTCACACCATTCTCATTTGTTCTCATAGAAATTCCTCTCGAAGAACCTAAAACTCTCACACCTAACAAAAATACACTAAATTTTTTACTTCTCAATAGTTGCTCTAAGATTTCAAGAAAAAACACATAACCATGACATAAATACGGTCAAATTACTTACTCGATTTTTAAAATTTGTTCTTATTAGATTTTATTACAATTAATTTTTATTGTTATATAACTTTTTTATATTTAACAAAACTAATATTATTTTTGTGATATTTTGAACAACGAAGAGATGGAATTTGTGCTTGACATTGTTTAAGCTTTTCAAAGCCAAATGGATGTATTCAAAACCACTTAAGGAAGCCTAGTTTATTAGGAGCTTCTACAATAATCAAGTTTGCAACAATATTGAAGTTGCTTGTAGTCTTATTGGAACAATGAAGGCAAAAAAAAAAAAAAAAAAAAAAAGCATACATTTCATTTTCCATGCAGGAAAGCTATTATAACTTAGAAGATGTTGCTTTAATAATCAGCCTTCAAATCAATAGGTGTAATACCCTGGATTTAGGGGTTATGCGGTTAGTGCATAATCCATGTAAGAGAAGGCCTAGTAGGTAGTTGAGTGTGTTTTAGGGGTTTTGAGAACCCAAGGATATGGAAAAATGCCTTAGGAAATTTTTAGAATTTCAGTCTAAAGAGGGGAAGCTTGGTAAAGAAGGCTTAAGGAAATTTATGTGGAGTTTGGGATATAAGAATAGCCTTGGTAAAGTGGCTGCAAGGCGCCACTTAGGGCCTGGTATGTGACGCCTTGGTTCGAGTTGCAGAGGAAGCAAATGGGAGTTTATTTTTGCGTCAAGTAGGAGCTTGGCTAGGGAAGTTTTAAAATGAATTCAGGGTGAAGCATGTTACAAAAAGCGCCTTGGTAGAGTGGCTTGGGACGTTACCTTAGGGGCTTGGAGTGTTGCGTCAAAGGGGACTCAAGTTCGAATCACGTTGGCGGCATGGGAGTGTGTTTTATTTTTACTCTTTGCGTCAAAAAGGGAAATTGGGCTAAGGAGGCTTTAAGGGGAATTTGTGAGGGATTTATGCCACAAAACATCATGTGGTAAAGTGGCAGTGGAGCGCCAAGTGCAGGGACAAGGGCCTAGGTTCGACTCTTGTGGACAGCAAAAGGGAGTGCTTTTATTTTATTTTGGCTTTTGGCACCAAGAGAGTTGGAAAGATGTTGGACGGCTTTGGACTTTTAATTAGGTAAGGAAGTGTTGATTTTCGGCTAAGATAAATGTGATTTATTTATTTTATTTATTTTAGTTTAAATAGGTGATAATATAGGAGTTTGATATGGGATAATATGAGGATTATTTTAAGATAGAAGGTAAGTGTAGCTTTATTTATTTATTTAATTTATTTTGAATAAGTGTGGATTATTTTAATTATTTCTTTTGAATGAGATGATAAGGGATAATGGTTGTTTTATTTTTCTATTAATTTTTTTTAAAAGTGATAAAATAGGAGATTATTATGGGGTTGATAAGCAATGGAAGTAGTAGCCGATTTTGGGTCTCTTTGGGGTGGTATATTCAGCCATGAAGAGGAAATAGTGCCTAATTTTAGAGAAATCATCTTTGATATCTTTTTTATCCCTTCTTCTTTAATTTTTTTCCTTTGTGCCGAAAGTTGATTTCTTCATCTCACTTTCTCTTTGTGCCGAAAACACTTAAGGATTCAACATTATTTTCTCTTCAATTGACCAAAACCGAAAGTGTAGTACTTATTCTCCTTTTCTTTTTTTCTATTTACTTTCAAAAGTGAAATATTTCTTTTGATAGCCAATATTTCATCTCCTTTTGAGAACCATTGCTTAGAATCTTGTAGCCCTCATTTGATCTATATTTCACAAATCCTTGAGTAGAATAATCCTTCTCCTGTGGTCGAATCTCTCGGGAGCAAAGAAGGAGGTGTTCTCGATTTCTTTTGGTGCAAGCTATCCAACCGAATCTCTATAGGGAAGTGTTTTTGGGAAGCGATCGTTGGTGGTAAGTAACCTCTCCTTTGGCAATCGGTTTTGACTCATTTCCTTGATGGCAAAATTAAGTGATTGACTTTGGTTTTGAGGTGGCGAATGGTTATAGTACCATAACCATGTGTTCGCTTGTATGTATCCAAGATAGTGGAGCATTAAGGGATCCTTGTGAGTTCAACTACTCAAGGTAAGGTAATATGTAGTATTCAGCCTAAGGCCATTCTTATGGATTTATTGATTATGGCCGATTGTAGCATGAGGCATATAGGGATTTCGATAGTTGAAGGGCAAGGAGCATTTTTTCGGGATTCAGATAAGCAGGTAAGCGATTGTCAACATTCGGCCAAATGCCATTTTATGGGTTGAGTGCTGACCGATTGTGATTATGGTTTTTAAGGGCAAATCGACAGGAATAAAGAGTTTCGGGGTCCTAGATTGTGTTAGATTCTAATAGATCGGGTTTTCACTAAATAGTAAGGTGCGTAGTTATCGCCTTTGTTCTTATTATTTGTGCATGTTGCTATATATGTATATGTTATGATGTGAATGGTAGCCAAAATAATGGCTAAGATGGTGGATACCATGGTGGGTAACCGATTAAACAGGTCAGTATTTTATGATATTAAACTACCTGTGTTATGTGTATGAATTGTGGTAAAGCATGTGATGTGTACTCTTTACAATGTTACCTTGTCATGATAAATATATGCATATGGGGATTGGGACATGAATATTGAAGGAAAGGGTGTACATTATGTATGTGGTCTAATGTTAGCCTTGTGCTACATTAGCGCTTGATGGTAGCTATGTGCTTCATCAAGGGAGGTGTTGGCTAGGTGCCCATCTCGGTGGTTGATAGTGTGTGCATCACCGTGGAATGATTGATATGTGGGATCACTTAGGTGATCGGTGGCCTAGCTACTGACCTTGAGCGATGGGGTCCTGCTAAGGTAGGTGTAACTGATGGACTTAGGTTTGGGTTGGGATGCATTTTGCATGATGATTATGTGGATCGTGTGGATATGGGCCAAGCCCATATATATGGAGACATGTGAAATAACTATGCACCGAGTCTGCTTGACTCACCCAATATTTCTCAAACCTTACAGTGATGCATAAAGCTTGGACCGGATTGGAGTGGATACAAGGTGGCCCATGCGAAGTTGATTTTCTTATTTTATACATTTTATATTATCGATATTTTAGGAATTTATTTGATGTAATAAGGGCCACTTATGGTATTTGGGAAACTTTATTTACGGTTTGAAGTTTATTTTATTAATTGAACTAATAAAGGAAAAATATTTTTTTGAATCGATTTATATTATAATAACTTATGTAAAAGTTTTAATCTGGGAATTTATAACAACTAAATTTTAATGGGCTTTTAAATACACAATGTTTTATTAAAGTTCACAAATTTTCACGTTTTCACCTTTAAGACAAATTCTTCGCAAATGTTTTCCGCAGTGACATACCAGATCCGGTCAAGGCTCGTGGGCTGGGTTTGGGGGTGTTAAAATAGGCATGTGATAATCAGAGATAGCAACATTGATTTGGAATCATTATGTCATCGGTTGTTAGGTGTTGCGTCGAACAAGGAGGAGAAAGAATTCAATGCAAATTGGGTCAAATGCACATAGTTGAAGAAACTTCTCAAACAAAGCTCTACGTAATGCAACCATGGAGCATATGATCGATATGCCTGAGTTGAGATACTTTGGATGATAAGAGAAATGTTGCTCCCAAACTTGTATAGAAATAAGGTCCATGCCGTGTTTCTTTCTCTACTAGAAGATTTTGATATGGTCGACACATTCAGCTGAGGGCAATAATTCTAATGTATCTATACAAGGCACTTTAGAGGGCAACTAAGTTGGAAAAGTTAGTTACGAAAATGAATTTTGTTGTGCATCAAAAATTTAAAGAATTTCATAAAAATGAACTTTTGTTGTGTTGTCTATAACAAAAAAAATTGTCAAATTTAGTACTTGTGTTTTGGTTTAGCGAGATCTATCAATTTCCTGACTTTCTACCAAATCATATACTCTGCTATTCTCGTAGCCTCGATTGTTAAGAGAGTGGACTCTTAAACCTGAATAGAACATAATATAAAAACATTAATTTTTCATTGTGAAAAATGAATTCTCTATAATAACCAAAACCAAAATACTCAAATCTCACAAAATTCCCCTAATTTTTGATAGAGCAACCACGCATCTATGAGTATATATTTTTCAACTTCCCATGATTCCTTTATACAGAGGAAAAAAATTCAAGAGCTGAACAGGAAGAGGGGAAAATAATATTTTAATAGGAAACTTATATTCCCACTAAGAGTGTATGTGGCGAGCAACACACCCATACTAGGAACACCGAGTGTCTCGCCCACCCCTTATTGTATGGTTTTATTAAGTCTTTTCTTGTATTTAGTACAATTATATGTGCTGTCTAATTTTAATTAAAACAAACTCAAACATTTATCCAACCCAAAATCAATTTTCTATTCCCAAAATATTATTTTATTCAATTAAATTATTTTTTTCAACCCAATTTTAATTATATCAAAGTCATGATGACTTTATCGAATTAAAATCTACGAGTAAATGGTAACATTGCGATGACTTAATTGATTTAATTTTCACTTTGAACTCAATTATTTAATTACAATCAATTAGATAATAATTCAAGGAAATTAAATTAATCTTTTAAGTCATCTTTTGTCTCATTAGAGAAAATGCATTTATTGGGGATAGTACTACACGTAATCTATTTAATTTTGTCATTTTCATTTGTATATCATATCAAATCTAAATGCAATACATAAAAGGTTGTGTCGAGATAGCGAAGGGATCGATCGAAAATATACAATCAAGGCTTAAGTAATTTGTAATTAAGTTCTGACTTTTGTCAATTAATTACAACATCATTTAGTCATGGAGTCAATCCACTAAAAGTACCATAATTGAACTCCCCATTATATACCATTATGAAGTCAACTAAGATTTATGCCTTATCCAATGACCTTGTCATAAGTGATTACCCTCATAGTATATTCTTAATCTTTTTAGGTTATATCCATTTAGTTAATGTGGTATTATTTTATCTTATGGTCACCATTGTATCTTTTTATGATGAAAATATTATTATTAACAAACAAAAATAATAATAATCATTTTCTCCTGACAAAAACCCATAGCCACATTCCTTTTTCATAATTCGTGTAATTCCAATGAAAGAATATCATTTATTCTTTAATCGAGCTATGAATTCCACTATTGTAAATTAAATTATGCCATATATAAGTCGTATACCCAACAGACCAACTTTTGGCTCTAACATTGACCGAGCTCAAGCTTTCAATATATCAAAGCCCATAAGTTATATATGCATAGTCAGCCATTTACTCTAGATTAAGGTAAGCCACATTATGAGTGGACAAGAAAATTTATTCATAAACAGATTCAAGATTAATTCAAATTGGGTCCTACCTAATGTATTATCAATCCAAACATTATGTCTTTTCTAAGAGTCCTTCGCTCATATACCCAAGACAATGTATCTCCCTAATTGAACTTGATAAACAATATAATAGTCCCTTGAATCAATTGCTCAATTTTGAATCCTCATACTACAGACCATTTGGATTACCTGCTAATATAAGTTGTCTTCTTGTATCATTATCTAACCATATGGTGCAACTTAGTATTAATTAAACCTTGGGTAATCAGTGAACCAATACTTTTTTATTTTTCTTTTCATGCAAAAACCAATAAGGACAAGATATGAATGATAATAATTTAACTATGAAATTTTATTAAACAATATGTTCAAAAAATTACAATGAATGACAAAATAACTACACTAAAGGCATAAAGTCCCAACAAACTCGACATAAAATCGTTGAAATAAATTGTTTTTGTCTACTTTTGCAAACTTGAACATGGATACAGATGCGTGATTAGTGAACATCTATTTTGAGTCATGGAAGTTCCTTATTATCTAAGCTAAAAATATAAATGTAATGATGAATATTTATAATGTCCTTTTCATTTTATATTTGAATAGATTTGAGGGTCATTTGGATCATACCGATTTTAGAAGGGACCTTACTTGGATGTGAAAAAAAAAATCAATCAACTAGCTGATTAAGAAGTATAGTGATGTTATATTCATATTCAATGGAAGTAATGTAAATTAATATAATTGTATTTAATGCAAGTGTTTGTAGTTTATGTGGAGGTCATACCTAGACAACACAATTATTGATGTCATACTAGTGACAACGTATGAGTAAAGGTCACGGGTGTCATCATTTGTTTCCACATTGTTGAGTGACACCACCTTGACTAGGTGAAATGACAGTTTAGGTTAGTGCTAGATATTTTGGATAACCCAAATAATCTCAATCAACTTCATATGATAGATTTGAGTGGGTAGGATAAGTATTTTCCTACAAAGCATGAATAGTATATTACGCTTTAGAACCAACATGTCAGTTTGCCTTCGATAAGAACATTATCTAAGTTGGTGGTTTCTTACCTTCTTAGTGGTTAAGGCGTATGGTCAAATGTGTTTATATTGTAAAGGTGTCTGCATGTTAGTGAATGACACATACCCTTGAGTCGTCAACAAGAACATCAATGAAGTTGTGGCTAAGCATCCCAACTTATCCATTCGAAACCAAAGCCACGTATTTAATTATTCAACCTAGAGCCACATGTTGGAGCTGCCAACTAGGTCATCTTGGTTTGCCTTGCCCTTGCGGTGCATGACCGTTATGATGTGTGCATAAAAAGCAAACAATGTTATAAAACAATTTAAAAGTGTGGTTTTAAATACAAATGTGCAATGTCGAGTTGTAATATTTATATGTGTTACAATGAAACACGAAGTATTCCTAAGGTAGAACAATAAGGAGATCAGATGATTGATGAATTAAAAAAATTAAGCTTGCAAGCAAGGAGTCTAGCTAGGTAATAACCAAGCGACATAGTACAACAATTTATAAAGAAGATGGATTTAAACTAAAATATAACCTAGAGGACAAAAATGCAATAAAACCAAATTCATAATTTCAATAATTAGGAAAAACAATCAGTTGATTAACATCCATGCCAACCAATTAATTCTTGGAATAGAGATCTAAGTTGTCTAAATTCCTAATTGGTTCAATTTTACCTCTTGGTCACCATTTTACCTAATTAAGTGATTTAGGGTGGGTTTAGATAGGCGGTGCATTTACTTACGGTTAGTATAAAAATAACTATGGCGATGAGATTAGATACTGTAGAGATACTATAGTATGAGACAAAAAGTATGTTAAACGCACCACACCACCTATCGAAACCCACACTTAGTCCAATTTATCTTTTGACCTCACTAAACTAAATTGGTATAGTGAAATTTATACTCAATAAGATCTCTCGGTCTTACTTATCTATTTGTTCTCCTAGAGTCATCAATTCTAGGTTCCTAAATCCATTCGATTTAATCCAATTCTTACGATCTAGTCCTTAAGCCTTAAACCTTAAATGAATCAATTGACACTTCAATCAATCAATCACAATTAGATTTAGTTCATACCCATAATTAGTACACAAAACCCAATCAATTTCATGCTAAGTTAAGTAATCAATTAACACAAAAGAGATAAAAGTTGAGAAATGCTTAGTAATTTTGGAGAAATCCTTAAATTTATTGATGAAAAGTATGGTAAATCTTGAAGTTCCATAACCCAATCACCAAAATTGTAGATTTGGTTAGCAAAAGTACTTGGAACCTATTGAAATTCTAAAGCAAATCCCAAAAGTTACAATGAGGTCCCAGTACTTTTAGGCTAAAAGAGGACTTGGAGTGAGTCCCTCATATAATAATTGCCTTAGTAGAATCCGATTTAGACTCATGTTAGGGTATGGCTTGGATGAATCTCAATATGAACATCTTTGAGGTAGATGAGCTTGGGAATTTGGAAGCATTAATAATACTAGATCAAATGTGGGGCTATCCTTGATGGCATCAAGGTTTTGTGGCGATGTTCTCTTTATGACATGGGGTGTTAAGGAGTGGAGGTATAACAAGAGTGTTTATGGAATTTAGTTAATAATTATTTAGAAATATTACATTTAATGTATTGCTTTTATTAAATTTAAAAAGGAAGAAATCTTTCAATGGGAAAGGTATCAAGAAACAAATCATTTTCTTTTCTCCCTATTTTCACCATGTGCTGGATGAAAGAAAAAACAATACTTCGTGTGTAAGTGGTTGTTTGGCCGTCTAGACAACTCCACTCACCCTCTCCACGATCCTTTGGTCATGCTTCTCCTCTCGTCACTACAACCGCTGTTCTTGTCAACTTCCTCTCCCTGATTATCTCAGATCATTCCTTTTGTGTTTCCCCCATGGTAATAGGTACAATTTCAGTACCGCTTGTACCGACTGAAACTCTTTGTTCTAGTAGTAAATCAGAACAACAAACTTTAGGTTCCATTTGGTGCAAATTTCAGTTGGTACCAGCCATACCAGTGCGTACTGGTTGATTTTGCCAGTACTGGTCAGAATATGGTGTATTGACTGGTACCAAAAATAGAAATTTAAATATATTTTAAATTTAAATTTAAATTTTTATCATTTATTTATATGAAAAAAAATTTAAAATATATTTTAAATTTAAATTAATATTTTATTTATTTTGGATTTGTTGAATTATGAATTGTTTTATGCATAGAATGAGCTAACCTTCTTGTTTAATTTATGCAATGATTTTTACTTGCTTATTTTGAGTTTGTGTTTAATGATGATTGTATTTGTGAAGCTTATAAAATCCTTTTTACCACTCCAACCAACCAAAGTTTTATTGATATTTGAGATTTATTTAATTTCATTATTTGATATTTGTAAATATATTTTATATACATATATAAAATTTTTTATAAAAAAGAAATAAATCTAAAACGATATATCGAAATAGACTGATACCAGTACCAGTAGAAAAACCGTAAGTCCATCGATACAGTATTCACTACATTTATTTCCCTTGTTCATTTTTTCGAGCTCTATACCATTGTTCTGATGTCATTAGGGCTTAACGATTTTTGCCAAGAGCTTACCCTTTGTGGTTAACCATCTACTCTAATCTTGTCTTGGTTTGTTTCATCAAGGCATGTTGATATGTTGATTTTTTTCATGATTATGCTTGCTACACACTTCGATCGCCCCTTCTTCGTGTGATCTACTCAACTCGTGGATTGTATTGCCTACTTTGGCTTTGTTTCTAAAGGGTTTGGGTTTTAATTTGTTTAGTTTTTGAGTTTTTTCTAGGGTTGAGCCTATGAATTCTTTAATTAAGGGTGATACATGTACTATTATCGTTGATCTTTTATAGTCTCTATTTTGTATAAAGTTTTTTAATAAAAATTTAAAAATTTGTATATTAATTATTAATTCTTTTATATAAATATCACTATAATCAAGGGTGAAATTAGAAAATTTTTTCAAGGGACCAAAATTAAATTATAATTTTACGATAGTAAAAATATAATTTCACCATTTTAATAATATATATCTTAATAATTTTTAAAAGATTAAATCAAATTTTTATCATTTTAGGGGACTAAAGTGTAATTTTATTTTTACAAATTTAAAAATTTTAAAGGCCTAAATGGTTTTCATTTTAGGGGGAGGGGGTGAGGCCCTTGTCAGCCCCCCTAACTACGCCCCTAACTTTAATAAATATTACTAAGCATAACAACATTTTTTCCCTAAAGAGTTTTAATGTTTTAAAAAAGCAAGAGATGATAGCCACGAATAAAGAATAACAATATATTAAGGAGAACATTTGATATATTGTTTGTGCATAAATTTCATGTATCTTCAATGGTTGATAACATGATATATTATTATTAAATAAAAATAGTGGATGACTTATAAATAAATACTAACAAATTTATTTGAACATAATCAAGTAATAATTAATTATAAATAAATGCTAAAATCCTAGACTTTAAACCAAGACTTTAGACCTTAAACCCTTAACCCAATATCCTAAACTTGAGAGTTATTAATATTTATTTATATTAGTTACAATTAATGTTTAAATAAAATTATAATTTTTTCACAAATCCTTTATATTTTTATTTAATTTAATGATAATACGTTATATTATTATTTATTGATAATACATAAAATTTATGAACTCTACATCAATTATTATTCTTTATAGGGTAAATTACCAAAATAGTCACTTTTGTTTACTTCAAGTTACATTTTAGTCAATTATGTTCGAAATGTTACGTTTTCGTCACTTATGTTAACGAGTTGTAACATTTTAGTTACTGAGCCGTTAATTGTCGTTAACGGTGTAACTGTAAGTTGACTTGACATGTTAAACTATCATTTCAAACAAAAATTTTAGATTAAATTATACAATTAGCCCCATATTTTTTTTATTTTGAGTTAAAATTTAATGATAGTATAATATATTATTATTTATTGATATTACATAAAATTAATCTACTCTACATAAGTTATTATTCTTTATATTAAAACACGTCTATCCATTGTAGTGCTATTAAATTATGGAATCAACAAGTTTCTTGTTTATTAAAGAAAAAGTAAATTAAAATAATTGCAATAGTATGATGGAAGATAGTGGTTAGATCTAACCTGAACTCTTTATCTACCTTAGATAGATTTTAGTAAGATTTGCGGGACGTTTGGTTTGCTTTTGGTAAAAGATTAATTTTAAATTTTATTGATATAATAATAAATTTATTTTTAATATATTTTTTCAACTTTATCTTTATTTTTCAAATTAAATTTGAACTCAATTTTTTATAAAAAATAAATTAAATTATTAATATTTTAAAAGAATTAAATTATTATTTTAACTAAAATATTGATTAAAATGTGATTTTTTTAAACATGACAATTTGCATAACAACATGCTACTTTTTTGAATTTTTTTGAATTTATAATTTTTTTAAATTTTTTATAACTTTTAAATTACTTGTTAACTTGACATATATAAAGATAAATAGTACTATGTCAACGTGAAACACATGTGGACCATTATGTAAGTTTTCATATCAATATTGTTAAAATAATATTTTAGTCAACATCATCATTTGATTCTTTTGAATGATTAGATTTAAGTAAAAACCAAATTGATAAATAAATTTATGTTTATGGAGCTAAAGTTAGATATGATATGAAATGTATTAAAGAATAGAGCAGCATATTATACTACTCGAGAGCTCCAACAAGCTCACTTTTAAATAAACAAATAAGTGGGTATTGAAGATGATAGAATTAAATTAAATGTAAATAGAGAAATGGTGGTGTTTTGAAAGTTTGTTTTGCTATTTATAAGAAAAAGGTTACTTGTATTATAAGCTTTCTACATGGATATCATTTCTTTGTGTTTTTTTAACATGTTCCTTTAGAATATCCAATAACAAGAGGAAGGAGTTTCGTTTTGGTGCGACTTATTGTAACCTTCTTAGGATAAAGAATATATAAGTAAATCTAAAGTTGATTCTCTCATGGCTGGTTTGGTTTGATCACCTAAGTTACATCCTTTGCTTCACAATTTGGTACGACGGAGGCACCAATAATATTTTACATCCCTTAATTTGGATTCGGAGCTCCACATATTATATGTTCTATTGCAAGTGCACATATCACAATTCGTAATAAAATAATAGATATCGAAATTCGAACACTAGCTTTGATCAAAACAGCCAATTTAATGGAATTTCATTCTTCAGATTTTAAACTAGAAATTAATTGATTATTAAATTGAATATTAACCTAAAATATTGTTTTGAGTTCTTATATCATGAAACCTAGGATCCCAATCTCATTTTACACCTCATAAGGATTTAGTAATCCTTTAGGTAAAGTTTAATTAGTGTTTTCTTATATTATAATTCTAAAAGAACGTAATTTTTTAAAATGTGATTACTGAAAAAATTACAAGTGTTCAACAAGTTGGAGAAGGTGGTGGTGACTAGAGAGTCGTTCACCTGAGGCAGGCAGAGAGCAAGAGTTGGTTTAGGAGGTTGAAGGACGGGAAAGAGAGGTGAATAGAGGAAGAAGAACATAGCTAAGGGAAATAATTAGGTTTCTCTTGGGGAGGAAGAAGGATCCTTTATCTCTTATGCTATGGGGTATATATAGGAGGGTGCCCCTATTTGGTAATCCATGTAGCCAACAATACGAATGGTACACTTATCTGTGTGGTCAGCTAGGTGGAAAGGCCGTTATAGGTCAATTGTTTCCATGTATAGTACTATGTGGTCCTACTATGATATTCTCCTTGTTGAGGTTGTGTGAGGTGTCATGCCTTAGTGGTCCCCACCGAGGGTCTATAGCGAATGGTCTTTAGGGTGGTTCCAAGATGGTTCGAGAGGGATTCGTGGATGGTTTTGGGCGTAAGGGCATCATAGAGGGTTTCCAGTGAAGGGTTGCTCGTGAGTCGCATACAACAAGGGGTCATTATCGGGTTGTCTTATGTCTACCAATTCCATTCTTGGGTAGAGGTATAAAAACTACTCCCTGATCGAAAGGTAGGTTATAAAGTGGCCTACCTCGAGACCTTCCAAACGGTTATCCTAATGGATAGCCACTCAGGTAAATAATGTGGTGGATAGATTAGCAGATGAAGAGTTGTGTTTTGTGCGTGTTGAGGACGCTTCAAGGAAAAGGCGATGTATCAAAGGTTCTACAATGCTTGCACTAATGATAAAGCCCTTTAGTTATGCTTTGGGAAATGGTGCCAATGATGGAGTAGGCATTATGTCCTTTCATGGGAAAACATGTTCGATTGGGACTAATCGTGAATCATTAGGGTTATTAGGTTGCTAAACACATGATCTGTAACAAATTGATATGGCAAATTATGCTTTCTTGGTATACTTAAGGAGTTTATTCTCGAGCAAAATAAAGTCTTTTTGCATAATTTTTCGTTATTTTTAGATTTTAAGTTGATAAGTGAAAATATTTCAGTTTTTCTCATTTTGTAACCCAATTTGGCCAATAGTTCCATTGGGGGCCTAACATGTGATTGAGTGGTGTAGGGACGTGTTGGAGGTTGAAAACAAGCAAGAATGGCGCTAAGGAAAAGGGTACCACTATATTCACACCTTGGAATAGTGATACCTCCAATTGTAACACCCCTAATCCGTAACCATTGCCGGTCTAGGGTTAAGAAGCATTACCGAACAATCCGAACATTTACAATCATTTTACAACACAAAGAATATCATCGTCCAAACATAACAAAATATATGCATATAGTCCCTTAATGAGGTCTACTAGACCTTAAACACGTGCTAGAAAGGGGTCAGGACTAAACCGAACACATACAAAATTTTCTGAAAATCAAACATTTTCAAAGCTATAGAGGTCACACGCTCGTGTGGGTAGGCCGTGTGCCTCACACGGCCTCGGACATGCCCCTGTGTCCAAGCCGTGGCAAAACAGGGCATACATACTGACTTGTCCACATGACCGGAGACACGACCGTATGCCTCACCCATGGTTGACACTGACTTGCACCACACAGCCAGTCATGTAACACCCCTTACCAGTAGCCGAAGCCGGAACTGGGTTTGACGCATTACCTAACTTATCACACTTAACATCTCAGAACGGGCTATAAAATATCGTTGTTAAACCTATCGTAAAGCTCAATCTTGGCCTACGAAGCCTAAACATACCTCCAAGAGGCTTCAGAACTGATTCCGAAACTTTTACGAACCTGAGAAACTTTTCATCAAAACAGGGGCCACACGCCCTTGTTGGTCCCGGAACACGCCCATGTGTCATTTCACACGCCCATGTTCAATTCCCGTGGACGACACTGACTTAATCACACGGCCTAGACACGTCCGTGTCTTCTACCCGTGGAGCTCTCTAACTATGACATCATCAACCCTTAATTAGCACATGGCCAAAGCACACGCCCGTGTGACTAGCCCGTAGTCGTCTCTAATTAATCCACATAGTTGGTCGCATGCCCGTGTGCTTCTACCGTGTGGCGATTTAAATTCCAAATCCTAAATGCAAACTTCACACGGCCTGGGCACACAGCCATGGTCTGGTCGTGTGTTACACACGGAATAGACACCGCCCGTGTGCTTGCCCATGTGGACGAGAACAAGGCTATTTACTGAGCTCTTTGCACCCCTCTAGCTTACACCACATAAACCCATTTAACATACCAATAATAAACAACTCATAATTTCAATATGAGCTTCCATTAATAACTTTATATTAAAAAAAATGATAAGGTGAGCCATCAACCATGACAATATATAAAATAGTTATCTTAATAAGGGGCCAACACACTTTTAGCCAAAATAACAAAATAACCTAACTAGTCTAGCCCCTATACATGCCATATAAAAAATCACTAAGTTTAGGTATACCGAGATGAGTTGATACTGTGGACGATCTTCTGGTTATCGGCGTATCTTGGTTCAGCTTTTAAACTTTATAAACAAGGGAAAAAAAAGGGGTAAGCTTTAAGCTTAGTAAGTTTACATGTAAACAATTAGCATTATAGTATGTGCTAAACAATAAATAGCATTACATACTAAACAATAAGCATTCCACATTCCTAATCATGCTTACTCATTTTTTCTATTTCCACATCCAAACCATATCACAAGCTTAATGTATACATTTGTTAGCATGGCTCCCTGCACTTAGCACCACAATGTCACATAATAGAACACATCTCAATCTTTCAATCAACTACTCATAATCAAATTACTCGGTGGTTTCGCACTTAGTCCACCATCAGTCTTTTTTAGGGTGGTATAGCACATTGCCCACCAATTGATAAATATTCAATCGTATCGCACATAGCCCATCTTAACTAACTATTAAGGTGGTATCGCATTTAGCCCACCATCAAATATTGATATAACACATTTACATATCCATTCCATCATTCATACTAGAGTTATTCAATAACTACCACATTCTACCCACTTGAATCATACAGGTTCTCAATCGTGCCATGCACTAGTTAGCAACAACAATGTATATATATAATGTATCGTTCACACAAAAACTTACCTCGGTGTAAAACGTGTTAGTTAACGGTCTAATCCGTAACCTTGCCTTCTCCTCGATCAAGATTAATTCCACGCTCTTCTTGATCTATAATAATAAAATTCATTCATTAAGATCATTCTATGATCATAATGCATCATAATCTACACTTAGGCAAAAATGACTATTTTGCCATTGTACTTTGGCAAAATTATAATTTTGTCCCTAGGCTCGTAAATCATTTTTCACTCACTTTCTCATTAAACAAGCCTAGTTGAACATTTATTTCTCTTACAACTACTCAAAATTCCAACTATTTCTTGCATTTATGACACAAAATCAATCTTTGCATTTAAATCCTAATTAGGTGTTTTCATGCTAACACCTTTCATAAAAGTTGTTTCTCACCTCCCTAACATTTATTTTCTTCCATAAAAAATCAGCTAATAACATGAATACTCTCATGACAAGTCCCTAGACTTTCAAACATATCACAAATTAGTCCCCTCATTAGCTAGCTTAAGCTTTGGGGATCCCAAAAGTATAAAAATCATTAAAAAAAACCTCAAAAATTACTTACTTGGAAGGATGAGATGTAACTGAAATTTTCAAGATTTCAAACCCTTAAACTTGCTGAAATTTTCGGTAGTAGAGGGGGAGATGAATAGTGAAAGATGATAGCATCCTTTAGTCATCTTATTTTATCATATTTTAGTCAATTAGTCACCAACTGTCACCTAATTTGACTAAATTTAATGCTTTTGTTCCCTAAGCACCCTATGGCCAGCCATTACACTCCAAAATGGCCCAATTGCATTTTAAAATCCTCAAATTTACATTCTATAGTTATTAGGTACCCCTACCTTATAAAATAGAACTTTCGCATCTTATGCGATTTAGTCTTTTTTCGCAATTAAGCATGCTATTGCTAAAATTAAAGCACCAAAATTTCTACATAGTCATATTTTAATGCTATAACACATAAAATAATATAAAAATAATTTTCCTTATCCTTGGTTTATTGGTCTCGAACCACTATTCCGACTAGCCCTAAAATCAGGCTGTTACAACTCTCCCCCCTTTAGAGATTTTTGCCCTCGAAAATCTTATTAGTAAAGAGGTTTGGATATTGCTCTCTCATGGCTTCTTCCGGTTCCCACGTAGCTTCTTCTACACCGTGTTTTTTCCATAACACTTTTACTAAAGCTATGTCTTTATTCCTCAACTGTTTCACTTCTCGAGCTATAATCTTAATTGGCTCCTCCTCATATGTCATGTCCGGTCGTATCTCAATTTCTGTTGGAGGGATCACATGCGAAGGATCAGAGCGATAACGCCTTAACATTGATACATGAAACACATTGTGAATTTTCTCTAATTCTATCAGTAAAGCCAACCGGTATGCCACTAGTCCAATTCTTTCAGTAACCTCATACGACCCTATAAATCACGGACTCAATTTCCCTTTTCGACCAAACCTCAATATTTTCTTCCACGGCGACACTTTCAGAAATACCTTGTCACCCACATTAAACTCGATTTCTTTTCTTTTCAAGTCCGCATACGACTTTTGTCAGTCTAAAGCAGCTTTTAGAGTATCTCGGATCACTTTTAATTTTTCTTCAGTCTCTTTAACCAGGTCGACCCCATGAATTTGCTTTTCACTAAGCTCGATCCAATATAAAGGAGTCCGGCACTTACGACCATACAAGGCTTCATACGGTGCCATTCGTATACTCGACTGATAATTATTGTTGTAAGCAAACATAACCAAAGGTAGGTATCTCTCCCAACTACCTTCAAATTCTAACACACAGCATCGGAGCATATCTTCAAGAACTTGAATCACTCTTTCAGACTGACCATTAGTTTGAGGATGGAATGCAGTACTAAAATTCAACCTCGTACCCAAGGCCTCTCGCAACTTCTCCCAAAACCTCGAAGTAAATCTCAGGTCTCTATCCAAGATAATAGATACAGGCACTCCATGTAATCTTACCACTTCCGTAATATACAACTCAGCCAACTTATCCAGTGAATAATCAACACGTACTGGAATAAAGTGAGCCGACTTCGTTAACCTATCATCGACAACCACACAGCATCTTTCTTTTTCAGAGTCACAGGCAACCTCGCCATAAAATCCATGGTGATTCGATCCCACTTTCACTCAGGAACCATCACTGGCTGAAGCAATCCCGAAGGCACTTGATGTTCAGCTTTTACTTGTTGACAAATCAGACATCTTGTTACATACTCTGAGATGTTCCTTTTCATTTCCGGCCACTAATAAAATTTCTTTAGATCATTGTACATTTTCGTACTGCCCGGATGTACTGACAAATAACCACTGTGTGCTTTATTCAATATTTTTCGAATCAAATCATCATCTCTGGGTATACTAACCCTGTCATGGAACATTAAACAACCATCTGAACCTACTCGAAAATCAGAATTGTTCCCGATTCACACTTAGCTCTTTTAGCTTGTATCTCACTATCATTCTTTTGAGCCTCACATATTTGTTGAACTAATAATGGCCTAGCTCTCAACTCGGCCAATATAGTTTCATCATCAGCAATGCCAAACTCATGCTCATAGCTCTCAAAGCATACAAAGATTTCTTACTCAGGGCATCCGCAACCACATTTGCTTTCCCCAGATGGTAATCGATTACTAGCTCATAGTCCTTCAATAACTCAAGCCATTGCCGTTGTCGTAAATTCAATTCCCTTTGGTCCATCAAGTACTTCAAACTCTTATGATCTGTGAAGATTCGACATTTCTCACCATACAAATAATGTCGCCAAATTTTTAACGCGAACACAATCACGGCCAACTCCAAGTCATGAGTCGGATAATTTCTCTCATGCGATTTTAGCTGCCTTGAGGCGTAAGCGACTACCTTACCCTCTTGCATCAACACACAATCGAGACCATTAAAAAATGCGTCATTGTAGACCACAAACTCTTTCCCCGACTCAGGTTGAACCAAAACTGGCACCTCCGTCAACAATGTTTTCAATCTCTCAAAACTCTATTAACATATCTCAGTCCATTCAAACTTAACATCTTTGTGCAACAGTTGCATCATCAGAGTAGCAATCATGGAAAATCCCTTCACAAATCGTTTATAGTACCCCAGCTAAACCCAAAAAGCTTCTGACTTCTGTCACGTTTATCGACGATTTCCACTCCACAATAGCCGAGATCTTTCTCGGATCAACTCTAATACCCTCGCCTGACACAAGGTGTCCTAGGAATCCAACCTCTTTGAGCCAAAACTCACTCTTACTAAACTTAGCATACAACTGCTTGTCTCTCAAAATCTGTAAAACAATTCTCTGATGCTCTGCATGATCACTCTCATCCCGTGAATAAATTAATATGTCGTCGATAAAGACAACTACAAACTTTTCTAGACATGATCAGAAGACACGATTCATTAAGTTCATAAAAATTGCAGGAGCATTTATTAAACTGAACGACATGACCAGAAATTTATAATGGCTGTACCTCGTCCGAAATGTAGTTTTCGACACATCTTGCTCCTTAACCCTCAACTAGTAATAATTAGACCTCAGGTCAATCTTGGAGAATATCGTAGCTCCCTTTAGTTGATCAAATAGATCATCTATCCTTGGTAAAGGATACTTGTTCTTCACAATCACTTTGTTGAGCTGTCTATAGTCTATACACAATCTCATCGACCCATCATTCTTCTTTATAGAAAGCACCGGAGCACCCTATGGTGAATATCTCGGTCGTGCAAAACCCTTATCCGTTAACTCTTGCAACTGATCCTCCAGTTCTTTCAACTCTAATGGTGCCATCCTATACGGAGCACCCGAAATAGGGGCTATTCCTGGAACTAACTCAATCACAAACTTGACCTCTCTAACCGGAGGCAATTTAGGTAATTCCTCCGGGAATACATCTGGATACTCATATACCACCGGCACTGTCTCAATCTTTACTTTAGACTCTTGAGTATTTAGTACAAAAGCGAGATAGAACTCACACCATTTTCTCAAATATTTCTCAGCCACCAAGGAAGAGATTACCATCGGTAAACTATTTGACCCACCTGATTCAACTCGAATAACATCTCTATTTTCACATTTCAATTCAATAAATTTACTACCACAGTTCACCAAAACACTATGAGCAGTCAACCAATCCATACCAAGAATCAAATCAAATTCATCAAACGATAGCAACATAAGGTCTGTCGGAAAACAATGACTTCTAATTGTCAAAGGACACTTCCTACACACCTTGTCAACTAACACATATTTATCTAACGGGTTTGACACCTTTACCACAAATTCTATAGACTCAACAATCAGACTCATACGAGATGCCAATTTTATGTAAATATAAGAATGGGTAGACCCCAGATCAATCAAAATAATAACAAGGGTTTCATAAAGAGAAAAAGTACCAGTTATTACATCTGGTGATGATGCCTTTTCGCGAGTGCAAATGGCATAAGTCATTGCAGGTGCCCGACCCTCTGACCTCACAGTAGAGTCTCGTGACGCACCTCTACTATAAGCCCCACTTCTCGGGTTCTTTTGCGCCTACCCCTAAAAGATACATTGCTTGATCTTATTTCCTACTTCTTCTCCTTGTCATCCTTTTCGGGGCAATTTCAGATGAAATGATCAGAGGACCCACACTTATAACAATTTCGATTATTTCCCTAACACTCCCCAGTGTGATGTCTACCATAACTTAGGCACTCGGTTTGGACTTTGGATTGCCCACACTTGCCATCGACGTGGCCTAAAATCTTAAACCCGAGTATGTGTTGCCTCGCTCTCATTGCAAATACCCAACTGATGTAGTCGTCTGAGGATTCACTTTCTTGGACCTCTTCAATTGAGCTTGGTAGGATTTACTCATCGGTTTTTTCCTTGCATCCCGGGCATCACTCACTGCCTTCTTCTTTTCCTTACTCAATTCTTCGACCTTACTGGCCATATCCACCAATACCAAAAATTCTTTTAGTTCTAAAATCCCAACTAAAAGTCTGACATCCTCATTCAGTCCATCTTTGAATCTCTTGCATAAAATGGCTTCTGTAGACACGCACTCTTGCGCGTACTTACTGAGCCTAACAAATTCACGCTCATATTCCGCCACAGTCATTTTTCCTTACTTTAACTCGAGGAACTCCTTTTGTTTCTAGTCTACAAACCTCTGACTTATGTACTTCTTTCGGAACTCTTCCAAAAAGAAGTCCCATATCACTCTCTTCTTCCAACCACTGATGTCAATGTTTTCCACCAATGGTATGCCGAGTCCCTCAGCAAAGATACGACACATTTTAAGCTCTCCTCAAGGGTACAAGAGATTTCATCAAACTCCTTCATTGAGTTCTCAAGCTAGAACTCCGCCCACTCGGGGTCATCATCAATATTGGCTCTAAAATCCTCGGCCCCATGCTTACGAATCTTATCTATGGGGGGCTTGGTTATTCTCACTACATCTATACCTTAAGGAGCCACGGGAACTGGCTGAGGTATAGGAGGGGATGGAGGGGGTTGAGCATTGGGGTTTGTTCGTACATATTCCGTGTACCAATTACTCATCATTTGGAGAAAGGCTTCCCGAGCCTCTTCTCCCTGAACCCTAGTCTCGGGTCCACTTTGCATAGGCGCGGTCCCTTGCGCAGGAGCTGGCGCATTACTAGCTGCATCATCAGCAACTGATTGATCGAGATCCATATACTACATAAAAACAAAGTTTAAAATGATCAGAAGCCACCACACTATCATTATACGCTTATGGCATGTATAGCTAAACTCTTACACACGCTACGGTAGTCTGAGAACCGACTAAACCATAGCTCTGATACCACTAAATGTAACACCCTTACCCGTAGTCAAGCCGAAACTGGGTTTGAGGCATTACCTAACTTATCACACTTAACATCTCAGAACGGGCTATAAAATATCATTGTTAAACCTATCGCAAAGCTCAATCTTGGCCTACGAGGCCCTAAACATACCTCCGAGAGGCTTCGAAACTAATTCAAGAACTTTTATGAACCCGAGAAACTTTTCATAAAAATAGGGCCATCACGCCTGTGTTGGTCCCGAACACGCCTATGTGTCATCTTATACGCCCGTGTTGGATTACCGTAGACAACACTGACTTAATCACACGGCCTAGACATGCCCGTGTTTTCTACCTATAAAGCTCTCTGACTATGACATCATTAACCCTTAATTAGCACACGGCCAAAGCACACGCCGGTGTGACTGGCCCGTGGTCGTCTCTGATTAATCCACATGGTTGGTCTTACGCCCGTGTGTTTCTACCGTGTGGTGATTTAAATTCTAAATCCTAAGTGCAGATTTCACACGGCCTGGGCACACGCCCATGGTCTGGCCGTGTGTCACACACAGCATAGACACACGCCTGTGTGCCTACCCATGTGTACGAGAACAAGGCTATTTGCCGAGCTCTTTGAACCCCTCTAGCTTACACCACATAAACGCATTTAACATACCAATAAACAACTCATAATTTCAATATGAACTTTCATGAATAACTTTATATTAAAAAAAAATGATAAGGTGAGCCATCAACCATGGCAATATACAAAATAGTTATCTTAATAAGGGGCCAACACACTTTTAGCTAAAATAACAAAATAATCTAACTAGTCTAGCCCCTATAAATGCCATATACAAAATCACTAAGTCTAGGTATACCGAGGTGAGCTGATAGTGTGGACGATCTTCTGGTTATTGGCGTATCCTGGTTTGACTCTTAAACTCTATAAACAAGGGAAAAAAAAGGGGGTAAGCTTTAAGCTTAGTAAGTTTGCATGTAAATAATTAGCATTATAGTATGCGCTAAACAATAAATAGCATTACATACTAAACAAGAAGCATTCCACATTCCTAATCATACTTACTCATTTCTTCTATTTCCACATCCAAACCGTATCACAAGCTTAATGTATACATTTGTTAGCATGGCTCCTTGCACTTAGCACCACAATGTCATATAATACAACACATCTCAATCTTTCAATCAACTATTTATAATCAAATTACTCGGTGGTTCCGCACTTAGCCCACCATCAGTCTTTATTAGGGTGGTATCGCACATAGCCCACCAAAGAGGTTAGTTACAGTGGTATCGCACATAGCCCACAAATTAATAAATAGTCGATGGTATCGCACATAGCCCATCGTAACTAAGTATTAAGGTGGTATCGCACTTAGCCCACCATCAAATATTGATATAACACATTTACATATCCATTCCATCATTCATACTAGAGTTATTCAATAACTACCACATTCTACCCACTTAAATCAAACAGGTTCTCAATCGTGCCATGCACTAGTTAGCAACAACAATGTATATATATAATGTATCGTTCACACATAAACTTACCTCGGTGTAAAATGCGTTAACTAACGGTTTAATCCGTAACCTTGCCTTTTCCCTAATCAAGGTTAATTCCGCGCTCTTCTTGATCTATAACAATAAAATTCATTCATTTAGATCATTCTATGATCATAATGCATTATAATCTACACTTAGACAAAAATAACTATTTTGCCCTTGTACTTTGGCAAAATTACGATTTTACCCCTAGGTTTGTAAATCTTTTTACATGTATAAATCACAATCATTCTTTTCACACATACACATATAAATCATTCTTTACACACATACATATATAAATCATTCTTTTTACATGTCTAAAACATTTACCAAACCATCAAACTACTAAGCCAAATCACATAGCAAGATCCAAACTTCTCAAAAACATACCATAATTACAAGCCTATACATGCCATATACCAAATATATACAACTTCCAAAAGTACCAAAATAGATAGCCGATAGTGTGATTGAGTCGCTGACGATCCCGAATACAAGCTAGCTTTAAAGACACTGTAAAATAGAGAAAAACTTCACACAGTAAGCTTTAAAGCTTATTAAGTTCGTAATATAATACATTTAACTCAATGATTCAAAATCATTATACAAAATAAACCATCACATAGATTATTTCACAAGAATGCATAATCTCATCCATATCCAATACTCACATAACCATCCATTCAACTATTTCCAAATTCATCAACCACATAGGTTCCATACATACCTTTTCCAACACTTAGTTAACGACCATTTTTTCTACTCAATGCTCGATACCACATTTAGATCAATCTTCATTATTCCTTCGATTTAATCGCACACTTAGTGCTAATTTCATAGCCAAAGCTTAAATATCATTGCACACTTAGTGCCTTTACTTTAAATCGAATTTAAATCGGTATCGTACACACAGTGCCAATCAAAGTAGTCGATACTTTCTTTATTTCGCACACGTGCCATTCTCCACTGTATCAATTTTAATTCGCACACTTAGTGCCACATCTCTCAAATCCACAACTAACATTACTAATTCATCAACCATATAATCTTTCATTACATAGCACATGAGCATAAGTTAAATAATTCGTATTATAAATGAAATTACCTCGGACGTCGAAATAACAAAACAAGTCAACTAATCGAGCACTTTATCTTTGCCTCGATCTCGATCCAAATATCTCTTTTCTTGATCTATACATATTCAAATTTAGCTCATTTATTCACCAAATAATTCAATTTAATCCAACAACACATAGGTAAGGCATTTTACAAAATAACTCTCACATTTGCATATTTTGACACTTTAGTCCCTATTTCATATAATCATCAAAATACACATAATTTCTTTGTACCCATGCTTAGTCGAATATTCATACACTTCATATAAGTCCACAAATTTTATTCATTTTACATTTTAGTCCCTCAAAATATTATTTTCACAATTTAGTCCAATTTACTCAATTTCACCAAAAATTCAAAGACAAAATATGTTAATCTGTCACATATCTTTCATATTTCATCATTAAAAATCACAAAGCTCAAACATTCATCAATGGCACATCTCAAATTTTCATCAAATTTTAAAATTAAAGCATGGGTTTGATAGTACGCTAAGAAACGATCACAAAAACGTAGAAATCATCAAAAACTGAGCTCAAAATATACCTCAATCAAGCCTTGTATGTGCCGAAATTATAAAAGCTTCAAACCCTTATCTATTCTTCAATTTTCGGTGGTAAAAAGGTATGAAAAATATGAGCATTTGGTTTTGTTTTATTTAATATACATTAATTGACATTTTACCATTTTACCCTTATTGTATAACATTTAAATTCCACTAATATAAACCCATTTTTGTCCATCTCCACTATCAAAGGTCTAATTACAACATAAGGGCTTCTGATTTAAAAATCCATGCCAAATAAGAAATTTAACAATCAACACACAACTTTTCATTTTATGCAATTAAGTCTTTTTTGCAAATTACGCACACAAACGATAAAATTTTCACACAGAATTTTCACACATTCTCAATCACATTCTGTAAACACGAAAAATAATATTAAAATATTTTTAACCTCAAATTTGTGGTCCCAAAACCACTGTTCTAACTAGGGTTTAAACCGGGCTATTACACCAATAGCATTAAAGAAGTAGACACCCTTC
This sequence comes from Gossypium rotundifolium, assembly GCA_025506655.1. Classification (NCBI taxonomy): domain Eukaryota; kingdom Viridiplantae; phylum Streptophyta; class Magnoliopsida; order Malvales; family Malvaceae; genus Gossypium; species Gossypium rotundifolium. Next base: position 148,467,200 of record CP106733.1, on the reverse strand, counting down.
AGTGGTATCGCGATATCCGCCTTAAAAAGGACCCCAAGGCTCGATATTGCTCGAGATATCGCGGTATCCTCTTTTAGGTATCGCGACACTGACATCGTTAGGGGGACAAACTTGGACAAAAAGGTTAGTCTTTGTCCACTCGATCCACCAGTCACCCAAGGCCCGTGTTGGGGAATTTTTGGCAACAAAAACTCATCAGAAGACAACCTAAAACAACCAAAATTGGTTGAGGAGGAGAGACACACAAATTAGATTAGTTTTAGGTTTTGTTTTTTCTAGGTTTTCTCTTAGTTTTCTGCACTTTTCTAGGGTTTTTCATTTTCTCTTCTTCTTCCTTAGTTTAGAGTTTATTTTCCTGCATTTACTTCTTATTCTTGATGTTATTAGTGTTAGTTAAGTAAGTTATCATTGGAGCTTAGGTTTATTTACACTTTCAGTCCCTATACCTTAGTTGTAAGACACTTTTAACTTTAGTTTAATGTATTTTAGTTTCTTTTACTTTAAATCTGTTAAATTCAATGCCTTTCATGTTTATTTCTTTTTGTTTATTTTCTTATTGAATGCTTTTCATCCCATGTTCTTTAAGTTTTCTTGCATAAAAATCCAAACTTTTATACTTTTCTTAAGCTTTACTTTAATGGATGCTTTATTTTTCATTTCCATGTTCATTCTCTTAACTTTCAACATGAGTAGTTAAACCAAAAAGGGGGTTGGTTGATAGAGATGTAGGTAAGCTAAAAATTTTGGACAAATGACCAAATCATAATAAATTTGACTAAATCGAATAGATCTAAAAATTTAGAAAGTGACGCCCCTAAGATAATATTTAGGCAAGTGAGATTGGAATGTAACAACCTGAAATTGGGCTTAGTAGAATTGGGCCCAATGGGCCTTGAGAATGGGAACGTTTAAAATTTTTGGGTTGCATGTAGCACCTAGAATGTTATGGTAAGGTATTAATAGGCTTGAGCATTGAGTGTAATGTTATGTTTAATATGTTAAATTGAGGTTGTAAAGGTTGGTTGACTTTTTGATTAAATATTTGGATTAGGGTTAAAGCTAGTGCTCTGGATAATTTAAAGTGAAATAGGGGCTTTTAAAAAATGGTGTTAGCTTATAATTTAAGAAGATGATTAATTAAGTGACATTTTGGGCTTGTGGCCCAGAAGGGAATAATGCCTAAGAAAGGAGGGGAGTTAGCGTCAAAAGGCAAGGGGGAGAGGCCCAATTTGTGGCCACCTGAAGCCCAAGTCATGGGTAAAATTTGGCACTTAGAATGGGAAGGGGGTGGACGGCAATTAGGCTACCTTTTAGGAGTTCTTTCTTTTATTTTAACTGTTAAAAAGCTGATAATTAATAAGGAGGAGTTGGATTTAAGGTGGGCTCTCTTAAAGGTAAGATAAGGATTGAGTTATTAGATGAGATGAAGGCTATCAGGAGAGGGAGAGTTGGCCAAATTTCAACTCGTGTGTGTGGGTATCTTGAAATTTCTCTATAAATAAGGAGTAGTATTCTTCAATTTTGATATTCTAAACCCTATTCTTCTCTCATTCTCTGCCAAAATTTCTAAGCCTTCTCTACAGTTTCTCTTTTTCTTTTTCTAAGAGCCGAATTCCTTTGTTCATACCCTCATCTCCCATAACCGAATCTACAAGTGAGATCTCTGTTTTCCCGAAGGTGCACTGTAAGCCGTATACTCCCTAGTAATCCGGTAAGTTTCGGGATTTTTCCTTTTCTGTGATTCCCTTATTTTTATCAAACTCCTAATCTAAACCATTGTTCCAATGTCCTTTCGATTATACTCTTTACTCCTAGAAGCCGAAACTATCCCATTAAAGCCGATTTGGTGGAAAAATTGAAGGTAAGAAGTGGTAAGTATGGCCGAATGGTCTTCCATGATTCTTTCCATTTAGCCGAATGGCATATGGGTTAGAATGGTTGTGATTTTCGATTCGTTTAATATTTGGGGAATGGCTGAATGTAGGAAGGTTGGTGGTGACAATTTCTAAAGGATATTCGGGATTCGGCTAACTAGGTAAGTGTTCGTTTTAAAGGTTACATTTAACTAATGAGTTAGATCTCATCGTTATTTGGTTTAGTGATTAAGGGATTGATATGGACTCAACTAAAAGTCAAGCAGAGAAGGTTGGATCTATAAAACCGTCGCCAAAATTCAAGAAGCGATCTATTTCGGTAGTGCGAGATTGGCCAATAGGGTGTGGGCCAAAATCAAAGTCAGATCGTAGGCTAATAATAGTTGTTTCAAGTGATAGTAGCGTAGACATAGCAAAAGCCTTAATACGCAAATCATATGTGTAACACTTCCCCACCGTCTAGATCTGATTAATAATAAATGTTTATATATATGTGTGCATAAGATTTATATGTTACATTAAAAGTCAAAATCTCGGATTTAAACGACGGACCCTCAGGTTAGTAGATAATCTGACTATATGTTACAAGTAAACTATTGTACATGTTTTAAATTATTGTGCATGTTGCATGGGTTGGGTGATGAAAGGAGGAAGTTATATGTACATGTATATGAGTAAAAATTTTTACCGTGAATTACTTGAGCCGTGAATGCTAATGCCGTGAACAATTATCTGGGATTGACCATATATGTTGATGAGCAAGATGACCGCCATCTTGGAGAGTAGTGTGTGGGTTGATTGTAGAAATCCCGATGGTGTGTTGGTTGGTGCAGGCGTGTAGCGGATGGAAACCTAGGCAAATGGGTTGGGCCTTGCATATTATATGTTACATTGTAAATGCATTTATTATTATGATTAATGAGGCCCAAATCTAGTGGTGCATGAGGGTTGCACACTGAGTCTCGCGACTCACCCCCTTTAAACTAACTTTTCAGGTGATGATAGTGCATCGGACTGGGTCGGAGTGGAGTGCAAGGTGGCCATGCATAAGAAGGTGGATCTGGTGACAAGTTCCCCATATTAGTTTTTTTTAAAGTAATTTTATATTATGGGCTTAAACTACGTTGTAATAAGGCCATGGGCCATTGGTTTACATTTTTGCTTTATTATGGGCCTTTACTATTTATTTTCGTTTTAAATTCTTTCAAGGATATGTAAACCAGTTTTGGTCTTTTGCTTATTAAGACATTTTTTGTTTATGTAATTCCTATTTGGGCTTTTTGTCGACATGATGGGTTTTCATAAAATTTTTCTTAGTGACATACCCGATCCGTAGTAGTATTTGAGCCGGTTTGGGGTGTTACAAATTGGTATCAGAGCCCGATTCAAAACTCAGCTTTGGGATTTTGGGCCCAAAAGATTTTCTAAAAATGGTTTTTTTTAAAACATGGATTTCTCTTAGTAAAAGTTTGTTAGTCAGCATGGCACCTGCGTCTCCGCCAAGTTCGCCAGGTAAGTACTCTAAACCATTGTGTGATATAAATGTGGGCTTAATGGGCTTATGGGACGTAGATTATTTAGATTAGAATCTGATGGACTCTAGGCTTAGACAAACAAATTCCTAAAATCCATAAGACTTAACTCCATTAAACAAAACATTTAAACAAGTCACAAGACTAAAGTGTGGTAACAAGCATATGCATGTCTAGGAGTAGATCCGGAAGAGCTTGGTATTTAAGCAGTCCGAGTGACTCACCTCCTCTTCGCAGGAATCTCACCTGGTGCATAGTGATTGTTCACTTTAGCCATGACAGGGTGTGGCAATAGGCATAAGCATGTCTAGGAGTGGATTCAGGGAAAGCTTGGTACTTAAGCAGTCCTAGTGACTCACCTCCTTTTCACTAGAATCCTACCTGGTGCGTAGTGACTATTCACCCTAGTTACGAGTATGTGTTGACAGGCCAAAACTACAATTAAAACCCGAAAGGGACCAGCCACCTGTTTTTCTCACAAAAATTTTTAGAATATCTTTACTTTGAAAAAAATATCTATGATTTACAAAAATACCCCGATTTACAAAGTCAACAGAATCTTTCCATAGAAAATAAAAACAACAACAACAACATCAAAATATCCTTGAATTGTAAAATTACCAAATTACCCCTAAGTTGTAAATGACCAAAATACCCTTGATGGGCAAAATTACTGAAACACCCCCAGATTTTCAAAATTTTTGAAATAACCCCAGATTTTATAAATTACCAAAATACCCTCAGATTTGTAAAAAATACCAAAATACCCCTCAAATTTGTAAAATTACCAAAATACCCCAAGTTGGAAAATTACCAAAATATCCTTATTTTGCCAAATCACCCGAAACCTTATTTTGGAAAATTACGAAAATACCCCTATAGGATAAAATTACGAAAATACCCTTAGGTAGCGAAATGACGAAAATACACTTAGGTGATGAATGATACTTGTATGAATGTTGTGTGTGCATAATTCCTAGAATAGGAAGACTGAAACTGTAGATAGGTTCGAATTCGAAAGAATCACTTTTAAACTATGTTTCATAAAACTGTTCAGGAATAATTAGTGGAACCAACTAATAACTCATAAAATTTTTAAATCAGATAAATGCGAACTAGAAGAATGAGTACAAGAGGTCGAGGACATCCGCCACGTGGGCGTGATAGAGGTGGGATGACCGTATCAGAACCCGTAGGATTAGGTCATGGGTCAGGAAGTGAGATACCGGTTCCACTAGCTGCTGAGGTGGAATTTGAGGACCAGACAGGTAGAGAGGACGTGGTGTCTCAGGCCATACTAAGGGTTTTGGAAAGAGTGGCCGAGGCTGGAATGGGCAGGGGAGCCCAAAAATCTGTGCCTGAAAGGTTGAGGAGCAATGGGGTCAAGTATTTAGGGGAGTCTCTAGTGTATCCCCGAGTTCCACAGAATATTGGTTGGAAGCAGTGGAACGTATAATGGATGACTTAGACTTCACGGTGGAGGAGAAGCTGAAGGGGGTCGTGTCTCTTCTTCGAGACGAGGCCTACCAATGGTGGCTCACGGTGAAAGAGGGTACGGTCGCAGACCTGATTGACTGGGATTTCTTTAAGGACTCATTCTAGGGAAAGTACGTTGGGGCTAGTTATATGGATGCTCAAAGGAAAGCATTCCTGAATTTGGTGCAGGGGAATAAGTCTGTGGCGGAGTATGAGGCTGAGTTTCTCTTCCTGAGCCGTTACGCTCAAGGAATGGTAGCAACGGAGTACGAACGATGCGTTCGATTTAAGGATGGTCTACGGAATGAGTTAAGGATTCTGATTGCACCACAGAGAGAGAGAATCTTTGCGATTTTGGTGGATAAGGTCAAAATAACAGAGGAAGTGAAACGGGCTGAGAGAGAAGAAAGGGATAAGGATCGGGGTGAGAATAAGAGAAGTGTTGGGCTATCAGGAGCATCTAGAAATTTTCAAAAGAGGTCTAGGACTGATGGGCCAGCTCGTGCTCCATCGGGCCAGAGTGAAGTATGTACTATATGTGGGAGAACCCATTATGGGGAGTGCAGAGTGAAAACCAGGTAGATGTTTTAGGTGTGGATCCACAGAACATTTGATGAGGGACTGTCCTCAGAGGGATCGTGGGTAGCCAACGGGCCAAAGTTCTGATCAGGCTAGGAGAGGTGGTCAGCCTGGATCAAGGGGTCATGGTCAAGCCAGAGGTGGCAATGGCGCAAGAGGTGGTCGTGAAGCACCAGGTGGAGGTGCAGGTTATGTTGAGGCAAGGCAGCCAGCTTTGGTCTATGTAGCACATCGTCAAGGGGACGGAGACACTCCAGACGCGAATAATGGTGCGTACCCTACCATAATATACTAAGTGTTTATTTTGGCCTTGGAATTAGAATGCGCAATGGAAGCATAGTGATGAGACTAGGGTAGTACGATTACTAGTTAGTCGAAAATTTCAAGGACGAAATTTCTTTAAAGGGGTAGATTTGTAACAACCTGAAATTGGGCCTAGTAGAATTGGGCCCAATAGGCCTTGAGAATGGGAACGTTTAAAGTTTTTGGGTTGCATGTAGCACCTAGAATGTTATGGTAAGGTATTAATAGGCTTGAGCATTGAGTGTAATGTTATGTTTAATATGTTAAATTGATATTGTAAAGGTTGGGCTAACTTTTTGATTAAATATTTGGATTAGGGTTAAAGTTAGTGCTCTGGATAATTTAAAGTGAAATAGTGGGCTTTTAAAAAATGGTGTTAGCTTATAATTTAAGAAGATGATTAATTAAGTGACATTTTGGGCTTGTGGCCCAAAAGGGAATGATGCCTAAGAAAGGAGGGGAGTTGGCATTAAAAGGCAAGGGGGAGAGGCCCAATTTGTGGCCACCTGAAGCCCAAGTCATGGGTAAAATTCGGCACCTAGAATGGGAAGGGGGTGGACGGAAATTAGGCTACCTTTTAGGAGTTATTTCTTTTATTTTATCTGTTAAAAAGCTGATAATTAATAAGGAGGAGTTGGATTTAAGGTGGGCTTTCTTAACGGTAAGATAAGGATTGAGTTATCAGATGAGATGAAGGCTATCAGGAGAGGGGAGAGTTGGCCAAAATTCCAACTCTGTGTGTGTGGGTATGCCGAAATTTCTCTATAAATAAGGAGTAGTATTCTTCAATTTTGATATTCTGAAACCCTATTCTTCTCTCATTCTCTGCTCAAATTTCCAAGCCTTCTCTACAGTTTCTATTTTTCTTTTTCTAAGAGCCGAATTCCTTTGTTCATACCCTCATCTCCCATAGCTTAATCTACAAGTAAGATCTCTGTTTTCCCAAAGGTGCACTGTAAGCCGTATACTCCCTAGTAATCCGATAAGTTTTGGGATTTTTCCTTTTCTGTGATTCCCTTATTTTTATCAAACTCCTAATCTAAACCATTGTTCCAATGTCCTTTCGATTATACTCTTTACTCCTAGAAGCAGAAACTATCCCATTAAAGCTGATTTGGTGGAAAAATCGAAGGTAAGAAGTGGTAAGTATGGCCGAATGGTCTTCCATGATTCTTTCCATTTAGCCGAATGGCATATGGGTTAGGATGGTTGTGATTTTCGATTCGTTTAATATTTGGGGAATAATCGGATGTAGAAAGGTTGGTGGTGACAATTTTAAAGGATATTCGGGATTCGACTAACTAGGTAAGTGTTCGTTTTAAAGATTACATTTAACTAATGAGTTAGATCTCATCGTTATTTGGTTTAGTGATTAAGGGATTGATATGGACTCAACTAACAGTCAAGCAGAGAAGGTTGGATCTGTAAAATCGTAGCCCAAATTCAAGAAGCGATCTGTTTCGGTAGTGCGAGATTGGCCAATGGGGTGTGGGCCAAAATCAAAGTCAGACCGTGGGCCAATAATAGTTGTTTCAAGTTATAGTAGCGTAGACATAACAAAAGCATTAATACGCAAATCAGGTGTGTAACACTTCCCCACCATCTTGATCTGATTAATAATAAATGTTTATATATATGTGTGCATAAGATTTATATGTTACATTAAAAGTCGAAATCTCGGATTTAAACGACGGACCCTCAGGTTAGTAGATAATCTGACTATATGTTACAAGTAAACTATTGTACATGTTTTAAATTATTGTGCATGTTGCATGGGTTGGGTGATGAAAGGAGGAAGTTATATGTACATGTATATGAGTAACGATTTTTACCGTGAATTACTGTAGCGGCTAATGCCGTGAACAGTTATACGGGCTTCGGCCATTATATGTTATACGGGCTTCGGCCATATATGTTGATGAGCAGCATGACTGCCATCTTGGAGAGTAGCGGTGTGGGTTGATTGTAGAAATCCCCAATGGTGTGTTGGTTGGTACGGGGGCGTGTAGCGGATGGAAACCTAGGCAAATGGGTTGGGCCTTGCATATTATATGTTACATTGTAAATGCATTTATTATTATGATTAATGAGGCCCAAATCTAGTGGTGCATGAGGGTTGCACACTGAGTCTCGCGACTCACCCCCTTTAAACTAACCTTTCAGGTGACGATTAGTGCATCGGACCGGGCCGGAGTGGAGTGCAAGATGGCCATGCATAAGAAGGTGGATCTGGCGACAAGTTCCCCATATTAGTTTTTTTTAAAGTAATTTTATATTATGGGCTTAAACTACGTTGTAATAAGGCCATGGGCCATTGGTTTACATTTTTACTTTATTATGGGCCTTTACTATTTATTTTCGTTTTAAATTCTTTCAAGGATATGTAAACCAGTTTTGGGCTTTTCCTTATTAAGACATTTTTTGTTTATGTAATTCCTATTTGGGCTTTTTGTCGACATGATGGGTTTTCATAAAATTTTTCTTAGTGGCATACTAGATCCGGTAGTAGTGTTTGAGCAGGGTTTGGGGTGTTACATGGGAGGTAATCTTGTTGCTCACCGTTCATTAGTCCCGGATTAACCGGTGAGATCAAAAGATAAATATGAACTAATTTGTCTAAGTCGGTCAAATTGAGATCAGAAGATAAAATGGATCCACTTAGTAATTTGAGCGATTTAAGTCCATTGTTCAAGAATCAGTGAACCACATTGAAATCAACCAACCACAATTCATCATTTATTTGGTTAAATTCTTAGTTTTATATTCTTTGCAATTTAGTCCTTAGATTAGAACATTCAATTTTCTTCCAATATTTTTCTTTTCATGATTTGTCGTACTATAAAATTATATCGGTAGCCGCTTAGACTCTATCATGCATATTATTTATCACTTAATTGCCATCTCATTTGGGTTCAATCATTGGAATACTCCTGTGTTCCATTGTAATACTATAAATATTTCAACTCGATGATCTACAAGAGGGGCTCTTGTTGTTGTGTCTCAGGACATTACCCTCCAAAAGGTGTTCATCTACTACTTCTTCGATGCTGGCTTGAACGGGATCTGCAACTCCCATTTTGTGCTGGGTTTCACTAATTGTGGGAGATAGAATCCTTATGATGATTCATGGCTCTTCATGCATATATAGTTATTTATGGAAAAGGTCTGAATTGGAAGTGGGGGATCCCGAAATATTATTTTTCATTTCCACACCAAATTTATTGATTTTTCATATTTCCATATGGACCCTCAAGCTTGTATAACCAATTTGCATAGTATTTCACATGCTATTGATACTCATATATCGCATATAGGTAATTATAGTATAATTTATTTTATCATTTCAATATGAGCATCACTTTACCAATTTACATTTTATATTCCCTATTAACATGACTTGGAATCGAAGGGATACACGAATTCCAACCAACACACCAATTTGACACCTAGTGTCTCATCAGAATGTTTGAAGTATGTAAATTACGTCCAACACTCATAGGTATAATCAATGTGAAAAGTGTGACCAAAACTCATAGGAATGTTTGAAGATAAATGTGCCCAGCGCTCATCGACATATAGTCGAATTAACCCGTACATAATCTATCCTATGGCATGCCAACTATATTCGACTTTGCCCGAACAGTTAATTGGGTAACAATAATCCAATTTTCATTATACAATTCAATACATATAATATTTCTCATTCAATTTCATAATCTCAATTCAAATAATCATCAATTCACAATTTTCTCAAATCACATAACAAATATTAATTAAAGCATGCTACTTTCTATTCTATTCAATTCAATCTAATATCTCGATATTTAATATCAATCACAATGAATCAATTCATCAGACAATTATATACTCACCTCAATTCTTAAGTATGTAATTTTCATAAATATGCAACAAATAAATTGATATCAAATCATAGAAGTACATATCGAATCCTCGTGTCACTCATCGACAACTCTCATTTTTCTTTTCCTTCATGAAGGCTCAACTGATCTGTCGTAATTCGTTGTAGCATATTAAACTAATTTTAATACTTAAGGAGATTGAATACGAGTAATTCTATTATGTTTTAAGTATTTTTCTATTTTAGCTTTAATTCAATAAAACGTGTAAAATGAGTTATTTTATGACCTTAGGGGTTGAATGAGGCCTAAAGGTGGGCTAACATACTTAGTGAGTGTGCAGGACACCATTCAAAGGCATAAGAGTTCGAAGTTGGTCGCAGTGTTGCAACACGAGAGTCCAATGTCGCAACATAGGGAGCAGAATACAAGAATTTCAATACTGTCTTTGGCAACACAACCTATAACAACCCGATTTAAGGGCTAGTCAGAATAGTGATCTCGGGATCACTAATCTGAGATTAGAGAAATTTATTTTCATGTTATATTATGAGTTAGAACATAATAACATATGTGCATGAAAATTTTGGTGCTTTAATTTTAGCGATTTCATGTTTAATCATGAAAAAAGACTAAATCGCATAAAGAGTGAAAGTTTCATTCTAAAGCTAAAAGTACCAAATGGCCATAGATTTTCAATTGGAGGTCTTTATTAGGCAATTAGACCCCCAATATTTTGCTTGGCCGGCCATAGGCTAACATATGAAACAAAGATGGACAATGTTGGTGAAAGTGGGTGGTGACCAATTTGACTAGTTTAATATTAGAATAAAAAAAAGATGGTGTCCATCTTTTTGCTCATCCTTCTCCACCGAAAATAGTAAGAAAGTAGGAGTTTTTGGAAGCTTAAAATTTCAGCAAGCTCTCATCCATTCAAAGCAAGAAGAACCGATGACTCTCCTTGATCCGGGGAAAGAACAAGGTCTCAGACTAGATTGACAAGCTAGCTCATTTTGAAATTGAGGTAAGTTTGTTTGTGATTAAAGCGACATTTATGTTAGCATATTGAGAATGCTTGACATTATATTAATGCATGATGCTCTACTAAATTGAGCAGTTAATGTGAATGAGATGATGAAGTCCTAATGGGCCATATTGATTATAAAAATGTTGTCATTGAGATAAGAAATAGATAAGGTCCCGTATAAGACCATGTTCAGGACATGACCTCAGCACCGAGTTGAGATCCCGTATAAGACCATATCCGGGATATGGCTTCGGCAATGAATATGAAAAATTGTATAAGACCATATTCAGGATATGGCATCGATACATGATAGGAAATTCCATATAAGACCATATCCGGGATATGGCATTGGAACCTTAAGGTAATCCCATATAAGATGTAACGGTCTGGTTTATCCCCTAGTTAGAATAGTGGTTTCGGGACCACAAATCTGAGTCTGAATAATATTTTAATATTATTTTCTGTGTCTTTGATATGTGACTAAGCATGTGTTAAATTTCTGTAAGTTAATTTGTCTGTCTGTACGCTTAATTTGACAAAAGGATTGAATTGCATTAAATATGAAAGTTGCTTGCTAATTGTTAAAGCACTCATATGTTGTAGCTTTGAAAAGATAGTGGTCTTATATGAAAATTATAAGGATAAAATGGCCTTAATTCATGTGTTATATATATGTTTTATTATAAGGATAAATTGGTAATAAGGTTAATAATATGATTGTTAATAAAATAAAGCATGAAAATAGAACATTCATTCATGCATTCTCCATCAAATTTTGGAAAAAAAAAAAGAAAAAAAGCTTTAAAATTTTCGGAACATACAAGCTTAAATTCAAGGTTAGTTTTTGATCCGTTTTTGATAATTTCTACGTTTTCGTAATCGTTGCTTTGAGAGCTACAAAACCCATGTATTAATTTTGTGAATTGATGATGTTTGTATGATATGCCATTGTTGATATGTTGAGTTTTGAGATGAGTTTAGTTGTTAAATGAAAGATTTGAGCTAGATGAACATACTTTATTCTTGAATTTTTGATAAATTTAGCTAAATAGGGCTAAATTATGAAAAAAACAAATTGAAGGACTAAATTGCAAATTTGATGAAAAGAATGGGCTTGTATGATGTTCATAAGTATTCGGCTAAGCTTGTGTATATGTTGATTTTGTGAATTTGAGATTTTGAGAAAAATGGATTAAATTGATAAATTATGCAAATTTGAGGGTTAATTTGTAAATTACCCTAAAAATATGTCCTTGGATTGAATTGAATGAATTAGTGAATAAAATGGTTAAATCTGAATATGTTTAGATCAAGAACTGAGGAAAATGGACTTAGATTGTGGGAAAGCGAAAGTAACCGATTAGCCATTTTCATTCCGATAAACTGAACCCGAGGTAAGTTACTATGCAAATAAACGTATTTGTTTTGAACTATATATATATATATATATCCATATGACTATCAATGATAATGAATGTGTATGAGATGCTTTGTTCATGAATTCTGAGATAAGTTTGATATAGTGACAAAGTCCGATAAGTCCGTCATTTAACCTAGGAATAGATAGGATTAGTTACATTATGACATAGGTATCATTACATTTTATCATGTAAGACCACGTCCGAGACATTAGCGTTGAATTGTGATTTCGTGTAAGACCACGTCTAGGACATTGGAATTGATATGATTTTTACGAGTAAGAACACGTTTGGGACATTGGCATCGATATGAGCTTTACGTATAAGACCATGTCTGGGACATCGGCATCGTATTGATTCGTATAAGACCCTGTCTGGGACAGTGGATCGATATTTGTGTGCATGTAAGACCTTGATCATGTCAAATAGTCGAGTTTTAATATTTATAAAAGAGTGATCGAACCTGTAGACTAACTGTGACAACGATAGAGGCAAGTGCACCTATCGAACAAGAGTATAGCTCGAGCAAGAATATCTTATCGAACCCAAGGGAACCTAAAAGTACTACTACTCACTTTCTCTATTATTTAGCTTTGAAATTTGGAGTGATTGAATTATTAAACTAACGAAATACTTAGACTAAATGCAAAGACAAAAGATTGAATTGGAGAAAGACTTTAGGAAAACTCGGTTGATAAAGATGATACCTCGGGAAGAATCCACCTATGACTTCACTTATTATTTATTCCCCAAACCATATGATTTCTTTACTTAGCTTGATCCGTGAGACTCCCTAACCTATATTAAACGTTCTGTCGAGGTGAATAACGTCTAACCTTAGGTTAATTAGTGAAACTCTCGTTCTCTTATAATGACCCCCTAAGGAAGCAGTAAATCGATCAATGGATTCCCATATTAGGTTTCACCTTAATCTGACAAAATCTCGTTACCCTATCTCTAGGCGCCCGATCAACTCCACTCAATTATGCTGGATCTACTCTTAGGTAGGGTCTATTCCTCCTCCACCTAAGCACATCAGATTAAATTAAGCAACATAATTAAGAACAAACCAAGTACTTATCATATAATTTAGAAATCAAATAAAAAATTCCATCATAGGTTTTATCCCCTTCAGGTATCTGAGGGGGTAGTGCATAACTAAATACGAAAACATCCCAAGAGTAAAGAATAAACAAACAATAAGAATCCCTAATACCCCCTGAAGGAATTAAAGGAGAGATCCTCCGTCTTGAATGGAGTTCGGCTTCTTGAGATGAATCAACTGGCTCTCTTCAAGTGATTCCCTAAAAGATGAATGCTTCGGCAAAAGCCTCTGCCAAAAAGCTCCCCTTTAATGTTTGCCTTGGGTTGTTTATATAGGCTTTGGAATGCTATATTTGACTCCTAAGTATCTCTTTCAAGCAGGATTACTATTAGGGTGTTGGAGTAGAATTATGAGTATGTTTCTTTGGCTTCAAGCATCCAAATCCAAGTGAAATTGCTCTCTCCCGCGGCAGGGGCACGGCCATAGCACACACCCGTGTAAATCATGGTTGGGCCGTGTCTCGATTCTGTCATTTTGGGCACGACAGTGTGAGTCAGGATTCAAGCCGTGTTTCAGGTCTGTCGATTTGGGCACGGCCATGTAGATCACTAGGCATGTCCGTGTGATAAATGGATGCTGCACGGCCGTGTGTTACGTAGTTGAGGCCGTGCTTTAGGTAATTGGGAAGGCAAGGTCGTGTGGGCTTTGGGCCAGGCCGCGTTGATTGCTTGCTAAGGGCCAATTACTTCGTTTTAAGCCTGTTTTGTGTTCTTTTTATCCTCGGATGCTTTCCTGAGTATAAACATGAAAAGAAAGGATTAAAAGCACCTTTTTACATAAATCAAGGGCTAAATCATCCAAAAGCATACTAAATATGGGGTTAAAATATGTTACTTTTACGGTTTATCAAATACCCCCACACTTAAGCTTTTGTTTGTCCTCAAGCAAAATTCTTAACTTACAATTAAAATGAATTTCCCATAATTCATAATTCCTATCGACAATGTCTCATCATAATTCATAGATAATTTATACATGGATAATTCAACTCAAAGAACCCTAAAGATTCAATTACGATAAGTCATACCTTTATAGCATGAAAACATAGATGTCTCCCCTTATCTAAGTGATTATCTTAAATTCAAAATCGACAAGAACTGATATCCTCACTAAAGATTCACTCAAATCACTCGAAGGTGTTTAAGGTTCAAGAATAAGCACTCTAAGTCGAACCTGAAAAGTTAATCCCATAGGCTTGCATGAAAATCAAATCTGCACCACTGTATATGAGATGTTACACAGATCAAAAGGTCTTTAATCAGGGTTGTAACAGGGCTAAGGTTAAGGGTGTGGGTATAGGCTGGATTAGACGTTTAGAATCGAGACTGACTTGACAAATTGCCTAACTAGAAACACTGAACTAAATATGAATATTTACTTCGAATGCAAACTAATAATACCACTATAGATAATTACTATGTAATAACGAATATTTTCATTACTTAAAATTTTATAATACTTTAATACGAGCTTTTTCTTCAACAATTAGAGTTTAAATGCTCTAAGCTCTTTTATTATACTACTAATATTGAGTATACTTGGATTTTTTTTAAGAACAAACTAAAATAAATATAATAGAAGGATCTTTGGTGATTGAAATAACCTAATTCGGCAATTGATCAAATCAATTCTTGATAGAGGGGTGATCGTGTCAAAACAGTCGAGTTTTAATATTTATAAAAGAGTGATCGAACCTGTAGACTGACTACGACAACAATAGAGGCAAGTGCACCTATTGAACAGTAGTATAGCTCAGGCAAGAATATCTAATCGAACCCAAGGGAACCTAAAAGTGCTACTACTCACTTTCTTTCTATTATTTAGCCTAAAATATAGAGTGATTGGATTATTAAACTAACGAAATACTTAAACTAAATGCAAAGACAAAAGAATGAATTGGAGAAAGACTTTAGGAAAACTCAGTTGATAAAGACGATACCCTCAGGAAGAATTCTCCTATGACTTCACTTATTATTTATTCCCCAAACCATATGATTTCTTTACTTAGCTTGATTCGTGAGACTCCCTAACCTATATTAAACCCTCTCTCGAGGCGAATAATGTCTAACCTTAAGTTAATTAGTGAAACTCTCGTTCTCTTATAATAACCACCTAAGGAAGTAGTAAATCGATCAATGGATTCCCATATTAGGTTTCACCCTAATCCGATAAAATCTCGTAACCCTATCTCTAGGCGCCCGATCAACTTTGCTCAATTACGCTAGATCTACTCTTAGGCGGGGTCTATTCCTCCTCCACCTAAGCACATCAGATTAAATTAAGCAACATAATTAAGAACAAACCAAGTACTTATCATATAAATTTAGAAATCAAATAACAAAATCCATCATAGGTTTTATCCCCTTCAGGTATCTGAGGGGTTTAGTGCATAACTAAATACGAAAACATCTCAAGAGTAAAGAATAAACAAAACATAAGAACTCCCTAAAACCCCCTGAAAGAATTGAAGGAGAGATCCTCCGTCTTGAATGGAGTTCTGGCTTCTTGAGATGGATCAACTCGCTATCTTCAAGTGACTCCCTAAAAGATGAATGCTTCGGCCTAAAAGCCTCTGCCAAAAAGCCCCCTTTTAATGTCTGCCTTGGGTTGTTTATATAGGCTTTGGGATGCTATACTTGGCTCCTAAGTATATCTCTTCAAGCAGAATTACTACTAGGGTGTTTGAGTAGACTTAGGAGTATGTTTCTTTGGCTTCAAGTATCCAATTCCGAGTGAAATTGCTCATTCCAACGGCAAGGGCACGCCCATGGCACATGCCCGTGTAATTTCAGGGTTGGGCCGTGCCTTGATTATGTCATTTTGGGCACGGCCATATAGATCACCAGGCATGCCCACGTGTGGTAATGAGATGATGCACGGCCGTGTAACTCATGAGTTGGGCCGTGTTCTAGGTTATTGTCGAGACACGGTCGAGCATGTTTTGGGCTAAGCTATGTTGATTTCTTGCTAAGGCCCAATTACTCCGTTTTAAGCCCGTTTTGTGTTCTTTTTATCCTCGGGTGCTTTCCTGAGCATAAACATAAAAAGAAAGGATTAAAAGCACCTTTTTACATAATTCAAGGGCTAAATCATCCAAAAGCATACCAAATATGGAATTAAAATATGTTACTTTTACGGTTTATCAAATACCCCCACACTTAAGCCTTTGCTTGTCCACAAGCAAAATTCTCAACTTATAATTAAAACGGACTTTCCATAATTTATAATTCCTATCGACAATGTCTCATCATAATTTATAGATAATTTATACATGGATAATTCAACTTAAAGAACCCTAAAGATTCAATTACAATAAGTCATACCTTTATAGTATGAAAACATAGGTGCCTTCCATTATCTAAGTGCTTACCTTTAATTCAAAATCGACAAGAACTGACATCCTCACAAAAGATTCACTCAAATCACTCAAAGGTGTTTAAGGTTCAAGAATAAGCACTCTAAGTCGAACATGAAAAGTTAATCTCTAACAGCCCGATTTAGGGGCTAGTCGGAATAGTGATCTCGAATCACTAATTCTAGGATAGAAAAAATTATTTTCATGTTATGTTATGTGTTATAACATGTTTATAAGGATGTATGAAAATTTTGGTGCCTTAAATTTAGCAATTTCAAGCTAATTTGTGAAAAAAGGACTAAATCGCATAAAGTATGAAAGTTCTATTTTATTTGTAAAAGGTGCCAAATAGCTATGGGCTATTAATTGGAGGACCCAATTGTGCAAATTGGCCTTATTTTAAGTGAGAAGGCCGGTCATGTGACATAGGGGACAAGAATTTTCAACTTTGGTCAAAATAGGTGGGAATTAGGTGAAAAAAATGAATAAAATAAGGTGAGTAAAAGATGTTATCATCTTTCACTATTCACCTATCTTCTCTCCACCAAAAATTGAAGAAGCAATGGAGCTTTGGGGTTTTGAACTTTTAGTCAGGCTATCTTCCTTATTAGTAAGTGATTTTGATGACTTTTCTTGATAAAAATTATACTTTTGAGTCCCCAAAGCTTAAGCTAGCTAATGAGGGGACTATTTTGCAATATGGTTGAGAGTCTAGGGACTTACCATTAGAGAGTCTATGCTGGTTGCTGAGTTTTTATGGAAGAAAATGAATGATAAGATGATGAGAGACATCTTTTGTGAAGGGTGTTGTCATGAAAACACCTAATTAGGACTAAAATGCAAAAATTGTGATTTGTTCATTAAAGCATGAAATAGTTGGAATTATGAGTAGTTGTAAGAGGATTAAATGTTCAGCTAAGTTTGTTTAACAAGAAAATGTGATAAAAATTTATTTACGATCCTAGGGGCAAAATCATAATTTTGCCAAAGTATAGGGGCAAAATGGTCATTTTTGCCTAAGTGGATATTATGTTGTAATATGATCATTAAGTGATTAAACGAGTAAATTTCATTGTTCTAGATCAAAGAAAATGAGTTTCAGACCTAGAACGGATGAAAAGAGAAATATGGGTAAATAGTCCTTTCCGGCTATTTCGACAACGAGGTAAGTTCATGTGCAATTATTGAAAGTATGCATGAGTTTATGTAAGTATTCCGATGTTGTATGGAATGTATATTCACTTTATAGATGTATGATACATATATTATTTGATGAGATACCATGAGAATTGAGTCCTAGGGTAATGAGAAATGCATATAGAATGTTGAAACGATAGTTAAGGCCTCGTATAAAACCATATTGAATTATGGCTTCGATGTAAGAATTCGTATAAGACCATGTCAGGGACATGACATCGACATGTTAATCCAAGTAAGACCCTATTGGGGTACGATTTCTATGTGACTTCATGTGTATGAGACTCAAGAGAATATTTTATAACTTAAGTATTTCAGAAGATATGATGAATGTATGTGGTTGTACCACGAGAAGCACAGGTATGTGTTAGAACTGAAAGGTGATGAACTTAATCTATGATGAACCTTCGTGGGAAATGCATAAATAATGCACCTTAGTTGCATGAGGCAGATTTATTAACGTAGTGCGTGAATGTTAGAAAGAATAGAAGTGTATGTAAATGTTCTTGAATGAACATTTAAGATAGAGGTAAGCTAGTGGGTTGTTATTCACGAATGATAAATGACGGTGAGCTATGTGCGGTATCACCTCATTGTTGGTAGTGGTGGGCTGTACGCGATACCATCAGTTGTATTAATACTGGTGAGCTAAGTGCGTAACCCCTGAGAGATGGGTAGCTTATTGAAAATGTTTGATGTGTTGTCTTATGTGATTACATGACAATCAGTGTAGGAATGGAATCTAGTTAAATGAGCAATTGGCTTGTAGTACGGTAAGAGATAGAATGAGTAAGCCTCAAGAGCGATTAAGTAAGCTTTAAGAGCGATTGAGTAAGAAATCATTAGTTAATGGGAAAGACCTAGTATAAAGATGCTTTATGGTGGTGTATATTCAATGAACTTGTAAAATTATCATTTTATGCAGATGAACTTACTAAGCATTATTGCTTACTCTTCTTTCTTTCCCATCTCTTATAGGTTATTTTAACTAGCTCGAGTTGGAGGTCACGGAGATGTTATCACACTATCGGCGCGTATACATTGTATGAGGTATCAAGATTTTACGAGTCATGGCATGTATAGGGGTAGAATTTAAGGTTGATTAAGTTGTTGTTAATGTACCAAATTATGTTGGCCTAAGAGGGTTTATAGTTTAAAAGTGTATAGCCATTGATAATGGCTTAAGTCATTGTAATTGTATGGGAGGAAAACCTTATTTTCATGAATCAATGTATAAGATCATGTGTTTTAGTTGATAAATTGAGCCTTTACTAAATTGGTATATGTATGTGTGTAGGTGAGAGTGGTAAGAAGGCTTGGTAGATAGCCTCTAAGTATCCACACGGTTAGACACACGTGCGTGTGTTTGGGACGTGCGAACCATGCACCTTATGATTACTTGTTAGAATAGGCCATGGGTGAATCACACGGCCGTGTGCATGAGCCGTGTAAGACCCACGGCTTGGGCATGGGCGTGTGCTCAGGCCGTGTCAAATAAGTCAGTAGCTCCACACGGTTGGAGGACACGGGTGTGTCGAGGCCGTGTCAGATAAGTCAGTAGCTCCCCACGGATGGGAAACATGGGCGTGTTTAGGGGTGCACGGGCGTGCCCCAAACCACACTGGCGTGTAACCTCTAATTACATGAGATGATTTTTGATAAGTTTCGAAAGTCGAAACAAGTGTTTAAGGCCTCGTATGACCATGATACGTATGTCGAGACCAAGAAAGAAAGGTTTTAAGTCAAGACAAAATTTTATAGCCAGTAAGTATTTAATTAAGTGAGTTCAAGCATGGTAATGTCACACATCTAGTCTTAACATCGGGCTTGGTTACGGGGTGTTACATTTAGTGGTATGAGAGCTATGGTTTAGTCGGTTCTAGGACTAACCTAGTGAGAGTAAGAGTCTAGCTATACATGCCATATGTGGATCGTGATAGTGTGATGTCTCCCGGCCTTAATGAATTTTTTTATTAAGAAAGTGAGAATCCCACTCAAGTTAAGTTCAGTAAGTTGTATGATTTCTAAGCTTTATGATTTCTATCATTGAATTGCTTGGTATAATGTTTATTGTCATCATGAAATGTTTAATGTTTTGCTGAATAAAGAAGTCAATGAGATTAATTATGAACAAGTCCCGAGTGAATAAGAATTGCCCAGGATACTCGATCCATCACATAATGCAAGAAAGCCCATATAAGACTGAGCCAAGGCATGGCATCGGCAATCAAGAAGAGATATTTCATGTAAGTCCAAGGCAAGCTTGGCATTGAACAGATATTTCATGTAAGTCCAAGGCAAGCTTGGCATTGAACAGATATTTCATGTAAGTCCAAGACAAGCTTGGCATTGAACAAATATTTCATGTAAGACCAAGGCAAGCTTGGCATTGATTCAAGAAGAGACCTTTCATGTAAGTCCATGCCTAGAGTATGGCTTTGGCACCAAGTTCATGGCAAGAGATTTAGTATCCTCGATAATTCATAGAAATTCATCGGGCAAATGAGTAAAGTTAAAATGAGATAGCAAGAAGGTAGTAGTAAAGCTGATATTATGTCATGCTAGTTAAGACTGACTGACAAGTATAATTCATGTTATGAATGATGATGCTGAGATTATGCTTATATTAGTAAAGCATACTAATTTTTGTGATCAAGTGTTACAGGTACCTTATTTTCCTTACAGATATGAAAATAATAAGCACCATGATGTATGTGAGAAGTAGTAAGAGCAAGAAACCACCCATATTGTGGTATGAAAGCTAAAATTTGGAAGTTGACTAAGCAGAATGCAGGAGATGAGTATGGACATTCGACGAGGAAAAGATGAATAATACCATGGTTGGACCATGGCAATGAGAGTGCCACTGTAAGACCATGTTTGGAACATGGCATCGGCCACGATATGAGAGCAGTGTAAGACCATATCTGGGATATGGCATCAGCATCGACATGAGTTCCATATGAGACCATACCAAGGGTATGACATTGGTATTGGTATGAGATTTCGTGTAAGACCGTAGCGAGGCTATGGCATCATGTAACATCCTTAAATCGGGGTCTCTGCATTTTTCCATGTTTGCATGTGTTAATATGTTTGTTATGCTAGTTTAGGGTGTTTTGGGGTCCTGGCATAAGCTTGGGGTAGGCCTGAGCCATAGCAAAAATTTTTGTTTTGGGTACTTAGAAGGGGAGTCAAGGGAGTTAGGTGATAAGAGGGATTGTTGGAGTGTTTTGACACAAGAAATCAATTAGAAAAGTGGAAAGGAGGCATCACTTGAGCACAAGGGGGGATGACGTTACATGCAGGAAGGAGAGCCAAGGTTCGAGCAGGAGAATTCCCTTTCTGCTTGTTTTTGACGCCAAGAGCAGGAAGGAATTCGGCTCAAAGTGGACTCTGATGGATGAGGTTGGAAGAGGTCAATAGCTTTGAATGTATGGATGAGAGGAATTCAAGGAGTTTGATGTGTTCAAACTTGTTTAAATGGTGGGTTAAGAGGAATTCAAGGAGAGAAAGGGGGGATTGATAAGGGAGGTGGCTTGGCCGAAATTTGATAATGGCTAGGAAAGCTTAGAGCATTCAGTTTTTGGGTTTGAGTGGGGTGCCAAAATTGGGTTATTAGGGTATCATTTTCGGTATATTGGGGAGAGTTTCATTTTCATTTTGACTTTATTTTTCTTCTATTTTCTTTGGTGCCGAAACCTCTCTCTCAATTGCACACTCTTGCATTTTGGTTCTTTTTCTTTCTTTTTCAAAATACCTTTGGCCGAATGCCCTCCCTAACCTTTTCTCATATTTGTTTATTTAACTTCATCTTTTCTCTCAATCCCTCTCATTGTACCGAAAACACCAAGAGCATTTGTCTTTTTCTCTCATCTTGTGCTAAAACCGAAACCATCACCCTCCTTCTCTATTAACATTTTTCTTCTCTTCTTTTGGACCCATAGCCAAATCACCTTACCATTCTTTTCCCTATTTTCTTCCAGTATTTGGGGGAGCCGAACCTTTCTTTCTTGTTGAGGTAAGTTATTGTTTTCTCTCAATTGTGTCTTAAGGCCGAAACTCTCTAATCCTCTCTTCACTTTTGATTTTTGGCAAAACCGAATATCTGTGCTCATATCTCCTTTCCTCTTCTTGCGTTTTCTCTTAATCTATAGGTCCCAAAATCAATCTCTTTTATCTGAATCTCCAAGCCAAATCTCAACCCACATCTTGCAGCAAATCGTCATCACCCATCCACTCGTAATCAATTTTGGTAAGTGTTGAGGTAAGGGGGTGACCATCTTCTCACGTTATATTTTTTTCGGGATTTATTTTAATGTCAAATGGCTTTTGGATCCATGGTGATGTGTTTGGTCAATTGTAGAAAGGAGTGTAGCTGCATTGTGTTGATCTCCAAAAGTTGCTCCGTTCATGGTTTAAATCTCAATCTTCGGGATCTATCGACTTAGGTAAGGGATCTAACTCCGGGATTCCAGTTCTTTATATTTTAGTTCACTTCTTTAAACCAATTTAGCGATAAGGTATATTATGGATTCGTAGGCTAATCAAGCAGTTAGTGGGGTTAGATCTGAGACCCCAGCCCCTAAGTTCAAGAAGAGGTCAGTCTCAGCGGTTCGTGATTGGCCACCGGGGTGTAGACCAGCATCTGAGCAGGAGAGTAGACAAATCGCGGTTGTGTCGATTAACGACAAGATCTTGATGTAGAAAGTGTAGTTTCTGGCGTGTCGGTGTGTAACTCTTACACACTTCATTAGTTAATTTGCTAGTTATGTTTACTGTTAAAAGCTGAAATAGCTATTGACAATGGTGTGTTACCCTTGTGGGTATGAGTGTGGACTCCGGGTAAGTCCTCTGTGGATTGGCTATCAATAAATGCTGTTATATTATTTTATGCTATGCTATGTGATATTTGCATTACAAACATGTTAATATGCCATGAAAAATGTGTTCATGATGATGGGTATGTTGAGAAGAGGGGGAAGGATGATCTAGACTATCACCAGTGGTTTTGAGCACACAGTGGGTTGGCCCCTTTTCTTATTATTTGTGACTAGTCTCAGTGGTTTTGACCACCAGTGGTTTTGACCACACGGATATTATTTGTGACTACGGTCACCAATGGTTTTGACCACACATAGATTATTGTGACTTGTCCCAGTGGCTTGGTACCACAGTGGGTTGGCCCCACATGTTGATTACGGGATTGTCATTAGTGGTTTTGACCACACGGTGGGTTGGCCTCACCATATGATTTGTGACTACGGTCACCAGTGGTTTTAACCACACTTATATGATTTGTGACTACGGTCACCGATGGTTTTGACCACCGGTGGTTTTGACCACAGGGGTGAACAGGAGTTCGGTTGGCTAGGTTGGGTTTGCATGATTTGCATATTGACTGATGAAATGTGTAAGTTCCTTATTATTATCGGGATGGGGTTTTATACACTGAGTCTCGGTGACTCACCCCTTCCCTTACATTTTTGCAGATGAGGCATAGATCGCGGATGTGGAGCCGGGGTCGACTCGAGGTGGCCATGCGCTATGCTTTTGGATTTTATTTCAGTTACTATTTTGGGTTAATTTACTTTTAAATTTGGTTTTGGATTTGTAATAAGGCCGCTAAATTTTATTATTTCGGGTTTTTGATTATCCGCTTTAAGTTTTATCATACTGTGCCTAAGTTAAATAACATAGCATGTTCTAATAACCTGTAAGATCAACGTTTTCAAAAATTGTACAACTTATCGGTTTTTCAAACTTTACCATTGGGTAATACTAAACAAATGAAGTCAACAAACTAACTCAGACTTTCTCCAAACCAAGTTTTTGTTATGTTCAGATACAAAATGGTTTTCAACTTTATTATGCTAAACTCGCTCGGGTTTTCATAAAACCAAACGACTTTCCAAAACTAGAAACGACAAACGATCTTCTCAAGGGAGTTTTCTTTCAAACCCAAAACAACAAAAATGTTTTCGAGAACAATTTTTCACATAAGTAAACCAGCAACTTGATTTCTGCAAAATATTTTACACTCTGTAACATACTGAATTCGGTCGTGGTGTGTTGACCGGGTTTGGGGTGTTACACATCATGATGACATATAAAGAAATAGTTGGACTATGCTGTCGTGATATGAGTAAGACCATAGTTGGACTATGGCAATCAGGTAAATGACGTACTCAGACCCGTAAGGAATTCATTGATTGATAATTGATTGTAAGAGAAAGTAGAGTTAAACGTTGGGTACTCAAGTAGATAGTAATATAGAACTTGAGTAAGTGAAGACATTATTCTAATGTATTTCTGATAGAAACAATTGTAGTGTGATAAATGTGTAAACTCACTTGAGATGAGTTGTATAACTATGATGATATTTTATTTATGATGAGTAGTAAATTATATACATGTGATCACGAGAGTCAAGTTATGGGGCTCTGAGATCTCACCCCCTTACCACAACGGAATTATGATGAGATGTTATGAGAGTCAAATTGAATAAGTTAGTATGTGATTAATGCAGTATTATGTTAGCATTTTGAAAATGCTTGGTGTCACATTGATACATGATGCTCTACTAGGTAGAGTAATTGTTGTTGAACATAAGGCTGAAGTCCTTGGGGACTAGAATAAAAAGGCTATCATTGAGATATGAATTAGATAAGGTCCCGTATAAGACTATGTTTGAGGCATGGCCTCGGCACCAAGATATGATTTCGTAAAAGATCATATTTGTAATATGGCAATGTTAATGAATATGAGACTCGTGTAAGACCACAAACAGAATATGGCATCGATACTTGATGAGGAAGACCATATGAGACCTTATCCGGAGATATGGCATTGGCAATTAAAGGAGATTCCATATGAAACCATCACTAGAATGTGACATTGGTTTTGTACCTACATGAAGGATGATGGATATGCATCTTTGGCTATCCCTGGTAATCAATGGGATGGATAGATGAGTATAGAGGTAGAAATGAGGATTGTGTCAAAATCATGTGAATGAGTGAATATAGTCCCTTGTGAGCGAGTCGCAAGGAAACGAATACGAAGTGAGGTGTGGTATATGCTTAATAAAGGCGATTATTAGTAAATACGTCTGAAAGCTTTAGCAATTATATTGATTATGCATTGTTAAGAACAAAGGGAAGTTAACCTAACTTATTTGATGCAAATGAGTAGGAAGCCTGAGCTATATGTTTGTAGAGATCCTTTTTAATTTGAGGTTTGTTAATAAAAGGAATTGTTAAAGAGTTTGAGGGCAAAATGGCTAAAGAAACAATGTTGAATTGTGAAAATGTTCAATTATGATAACCATAACTGTATGGATCATAATGACCTCATTAAGTATTAAGTGTTAAGAACTTTTGCCTTTTTGGAGGCAACGTAGTTGTTTATCTCATGAAATGAGATAGTACGAGATGATTAGCTGACTTCAAATTAAATTAAATGGTTGTCGATTTAGTAATTGGAATTGACATTCCTTTATATCCTTGTAACCCTTTACGGGTATTTTAAGGAAGAAGTCCATGATGATTTTAGTATAAGAAGTGAAATCACCAGTTTCACGTTATATGATGGGCCTTCGACTAAGTCGAATAGAGTTAATGGATTCGATCGAAATGTTCCTAAGATCGTGAGATATGATGCTAGGAAAAGTTTTAGATTAACCCAGCAAAAGAAGCTCAGATTTGAGTGTGCTAGGAAATGTTCTCTATGTGGAAAAGGAGTAGATTAATATATTGACACATGATTCAAGTTTTGTGTATATTCATGCATGAATCAATAAAGAGGATAAAATTTTGTATATGTGAGAGTAGGGAGCATAATACAAAGATATGCTCACCGAAATGTTCAAACTATGATAGTTGAGTTGAAAGCTATAGAAAGAACTACTAATTGGAAGTTCTAGTACTGAGTTCAGTCTGAATCGAGAAAAAAGAGTTGATCGATTAATGATCCGTGGAAAAATCAATATGTATTTTTCCGAATTTTGATAAGTGAGAATATCTTATGCTGCAAGAGATTTTGAGAATGAATTAGTGGAAACCGAATGAACTATTACATTGGTGGGTATAGTTATTGTAATACTTCTCGGATAGCGATGATAGTGCAATATATCTGAATAAAAGATCCTTGTTAAGCAATGCGAGTTAGTTACTCGGTTGACCATTAGTTGGTAATATCTTAGTTTCAGCAAGGTTAATGACTAAAGTGAGTCTTCTTTTCTGAGTAGAGGAGTTCAGAAATGAGGTAGTAAATGGTATTTTAAATAAGCTTTGAATGAGTTTATTCTAGGCATTAAAATCTAGGTTAGATAAGATTTTCGTTGTCGATATTTCCTTGAGGTAGAATTTGAATGACAATGAGTCCCGAACTTATTCAGAAGTTTTAGGGTAAGAGATTCAGTAGTAGCATATCTGCTAAAGCAAGAGAAAAAGATGAACGATTATGTGCATAAATCTGTTGACAAGTAGAGTACACTTCATGACATAATTGAGTTAGGGTCAGAGGTGGTTGACTACTAAAAGATGAGTTTTAAAGTGTACAAATCAAGACTATTACCTTCGATAAATACTTTAATGAGAAAGTGAGATGAAACCTTATGGATTTCTAATTTAGTTGGACAATATTCCCAAAGAGGGGATGTCTTTCGAATTGTAGTGGATTGATTAGTGTAGATCCGAACGATCATTTGGATATATATAGAATTCCAAATTGGTGGATTCTTGAATACAATATATCTGTGAGAAGAAGGATAACGTAAATCTCAAGTTACGTTTAGACCTTATGTATCACACTTAAGAGTTGTTGGTAAGAGAAACTTGAGAATCGTGAGCTTGTGATTTTGAAGAGTTGAGGGAAACATTTTAAGAAAGTTAGTAACAACTCCTCCTGATAAGATTTTTGGAGACAAAAATCCTTAAGAGGGGAGAATTGTAACAGCCCGATTTAGGGGCTAGTCGGAACAGTGATCTCGAGGATAGATAAAATTATTTTCATGTTATGTTATGTTTTATAACATGTTTATAAGGATGTATGAAAATTTTGGTGCCTTAATTTTAGTAATTTCTAGCTAATTTGTGAAAAAAAAGGACTAAATCGCATAAAGTGTAAAAGTTCTATTTTATTTACAAAAGGTGCCAAATAGCTATGGGCTATTAATTGGAGGCCCCAATTATGCAAATTGGCCTTGTTTTAAGTGAGTAGGCCTGCCATGTGACATAGGGGACAAGAATTTTTAACTTTGGTCAAAATAGGTGGGAATTAAGTGAAAAAAATGAATAAAATAAGGTGAGTAAAAGATGTTATCATCTTTCACTATTCACCTATCTTCTCTCCACCAAAAATTGAAGAAGAAATGGAGCTTTGGGGGTTTGAACTTTTAGTCAAGCTATCTTTCTTATTAGTAAGTGATTTTGATGACTTTTCTTGATAAAAATTGTACTTTTGGAGTCCCCAAAGCTTAAGTTAGCTAATGAGGGACTATTTTGCAATATGGTTGAGAGTCTAGGACTTACCATTAGAGAGTCTATCTTGGTTCTGAGTTTTTATGGAAGAAAATGAATGATAAGATGATGAGAGACAACTTTTGTGAAGGGTGTTGTCATGAAAACACCTAATTGGGACTAAAATGCAAAAATTGTGATTTGTTCATTAAAGCATGAAATAGTTGGAATTATGAGTAGTTGTAAGAGGATTAAATGTTCAGCTAAGTTTGTTTAACAAGAAAATGTGATAAAAATTTATTTACGATCCTAGGGGCAAAATCATAATTTTGCCAAAGTATAGGGGCAAAATGGTTATTTTTGCCTAAGTGGATATGATCATTAAGTGATTAAACGATTAAATTTCATTGTTCTAGATCAAAGAAAATGAGTTTTAGACCTAGAACGGATGAAAAGAGAAATGTGGGCAAATAGTCATTTCCGACTATTTCGACAATGAGGTAAGTTCATGTGCAATTATTGAAAGTATGCATGAGATTATGTAAGTATTCCGATGTTGTATGGAATTTATATTCACTCTATAGATGTATGATACATATATTATTTGATGAGATGCCATGAGAATTGAGTCCTAGAGTAATGAGAAATGCATGTAGAATGTTGAGACGATAGTTAAAGCCTCATATAAGACCATACTGAATTATGGCTTTGATGTAAGAATTCATATAAGACCATGTTAGGGACATGGAATCGAAATGTTAATCCAAGTAAGAACCTATTGGGGTACGATTTCTATGTGACTTCATGTGTGTGAGACTCAAGAGAATATTTTATAACTTGAGTATTTCAGCAGATATGATGAATGTACGTCGTTGTACCACGAGAAACACAGGTATGTGTTAGAACTGAAAGGTGATAACTTAATTTATGATGAACCCTTCGTGGGAAATGCATAAATAATGCACCTTAGTTGCATGAAACAGATTTATTGAGGTAGTGCGTGAATGTTAGCAAGAATAGAAGTGTACGTAAATGTTCTTGAATAAACATTTAAGATAGAGGTAAGCTGGTGGGTTATTATTCACGAATGATAAATGACGATAAGCTATGTACAGTATCACCTCATTGTTGGTAGTGGTGGGCTGTACGCGATACCATCAGTTGTATTAATACTGGTGAGCTAAGTGCGTAGCCCCCGAGAGATGGGTAGCTTATTGGAAATGTTTGATGTGTTATCTTATGTGATTACATGACAATCAGTGCAGGAATGGAATCTAGTTAAACGAGCAATTGGCTTGTAGTACGATAAGAGATAGAATGATTAAGCTTCAAGAGTGAGTGAGTAAGCTGCAAGAGCGGTTGAGTAAGAAATCATTAGTTAATAGGAATGACCCAGTATAAAGTTGCTTTGTGGTGGTGTATAGTCAATGAACTTGTAAAATTATCATTTTATGCAGATGAACTTACTAAGCATTATTGCTTACTCCTCTTTCTTTCTCATCTCTTATAGGTTATTTTAACTAGCTCGAGTTGGAGGCTGTCCCGGAGATGTTATCACACTATCGAGCAGACACATTGTACGAGGTATCAAGACTTTCTGAGTCATGGCATGTATAGGGGTATAATTTAAGGTTGATTAAGTTGTTGTTAATGTACCAAATTATGTTGGCCTAAGAGGGTTTATAGTTTAAAAGTGTATAGCCATTGATAATGGCTTAAGTCATTGTAATTGTATGGGAGGAAAACCTCATTTTCATGAATCAATGTATAAGATCATGTGTTTTAGTTGATAAATTGAGAAAACCTCATTTTCATGAATCAATGTATAAGATCATGTGTTTTAGTTGATAAATTGAGCCTTTACTAAATTGGTATATGTATGTGTGTAGGTGAATGTGTGTAGGTGAGAGTGGTAAGAAGGCTTGGTAGATAGCCTCTAAGTATCCACACGATTAGACACACGGGCGTGTGTCTGGGCCGTGCGAACCCTGCACCTTATGATTACTTGTTAGAATAGGCCACGGGTGAATTACACGGCCGTGTGCATGAGCCGTGTAAGACCCACGGCTTGGGCATGGGCGTGTGCTCAGGCCGTGTCAAATAAGTCAGTAGCTCCACACGATTGGAGGACACGGACGTGTCAAGGCCGTGTCAGATAAGTCAGTAGCTCCCCACGGATGGGAAACATGGGTGTGTTTAGGGGTGCACAGGCGTGCCCCAAACCGCACGGGCGTGTAACCTCTGATTATGTGAGAGGATTTTCGATAAGTTTCGAAAGCCCGAACAAGTGTTTAAGGCCTCGTATAACCATGATACGTATGTCGAGACCAAGAAAGAAAGGTTTTAAGTCGAAACGAAATTTTATAGCCAGTAAGTACTTAATTAAGTGAGTTCAAGCATGGTAATGTCACGCATCCAGTCTTAGCATCGGACTTGGGTATGGGGTGTTACATAATCCCATAGACTTGCCTGAAAATCAAATCTCCACCACTATATATGAGATGATACACAAATCAAAAGGTCTTTAATCAAGGTTGTAACGAGGTTAGGGTTAAAAGGTGTGGATACAGGCTAAACTAGAGGTTTAGAATCGAGATTGAATTGACTAATTACCTAATCTAAAAATAATGAACTAAATATGAATATCTACATCGAATGAAAAGCTAACAGTATCTATAAGAGTATTTTCATCACTCAAATTTTGAAAATACTATAATACGAGCTTTTTCTTTACCAATTGGAGTTTTAAATACTCTAAGCTCTTTTATTATACTACTAATATTGACTATACTTGGATTTTTTTAAGAACAAACCAAAATAAACATAATAGAAGGAACTTTGAAATAACGTAATTCGAAAATTGATCAAATCAATTCTCGATAAAGGGGTAGTCAAAAGAATGTTGATAACGAATACAAAGGAATTTTGGGTTAATATTAGTGGGTGAGTCAATAAAAAGGTTGTTAGGATTCAACGGGGTTCACTAAGGGTTAATTATGTGGGTAGGCTTTTTAGTGGTGTGAATGGGTTAAAACCTAGGTGCCTTTAGCATCTCAGCATATCAAATCAAAAGTGTGGTCTCAACATGTATAAACGAGGCAAGTTCTAGAATAACAGTTCAAAGTTGACACACTCATAATAAAAAAAGTGAGCACGAAAAAGGGTATATGCTCTATAAGGCTCAAAATCTCACAAAAAATTATGGGTGTTTTTGACATCAATCCTTATAAATTCCAAATTTTAAGGTAATACTCAAATTAGGTTCAACCACCTATCAATTTTAATTTTTAGAAAGTAGACTTATCATGCTTGATTCTCTAGTATTCTTCAAATTTAATTATCAATGCACAATTAGCTAAGACTTATTCTAAAACATATCAATAAAAATCATAAATCATTAGAAATTTCATCCTAATTAATAATATGAGAAAAATACTTAAGATTGAGACTAATTTTAGGGTTTTGAGAATTATGCAAAAGTTAGGCACTATTACCCCACACTTAAGATGTACATTGCCTCAATGTACAAAGATAGATAATGAAATTTATGTGCCAAATCAAAAGATAAGTGGGAAAGTAATACTCCCTGAAACCTGGATAATCCCGGGCGTCTTTGGTGGCGGTGATGGTGTTTTCTATGGGCTCGGTGGAGTGGCTACCGAAAAGTAATTTGCTAGATGAAGAAATTGGGTAGCCTGTGAAGATATAGCCAAGAGATCTAGGGTAATAATAATATTATACTAATAATATAATTGAAGATTAAGGAAATAAAATGAAGGAGACTAAGAAGAAAATTGAAATTAAAAGAAAACACTAATGGACTAAGGAGTCCTTATTGTTGGATGGTCCGCGAGGTGGATGTTACCTCGAAGGCTATGATGCGTGATTCCCAAGCAGCCTTTAGAACCTAAAACTAAGAACCTAATATGAAATAAATTAATTTAAGCAGGAAATACATAAAGATAAGGAAAATAAAGGAGACGAGAAAAGAAAAATAGAACCGAAAAGGTTTTCGAGACCCTTGACATGTCAATTAAGTGAAGCTGCCGGCATGAACTCATGATGAGGTCTCCTCTGAGGAGATGATGCTTACGTTTCTTCGGCATGTCAATTTACGTTTCTATGAATAGGAAGAAAAATTTGAAAGAAAAGAGAAAGAAGGAAGAAGGAAGAAGATGTGACAAAGAGGACAGGCTGTGGGGATTTAAATAAGATTTCAAATCTGACACGTTTCCACGCCCATGTACCGAGGGTGTGTCGATTCACATGACCATATCACACGGCCGTGTTGTGGGGTGTGCTGTCCTTCCACACCCATTTTGTTGGTTTGCACGCCCGTTCCTAAAAAGCCAGTATAGGAGCACGGTTGGAATGAACGGGCGTGTGTCTGCCTGTGCTAAATAAGTCAGTATCTTAGCACGGGTGCTATTTTTGTCGGTGCCCGTGCTGTGGGTGGTTGGATCTGTGACGTTGGGGGGTGGTTGGACTGACTTGCACGGCTCTACTCTGTCAGTGTGGTGGTTCTGGTGGTCCACACGGCCACGGGCACGGCCGTGTGTAAGGTCGTGTGGCCTGAAAACCTGTATCTTTGTTTTAATTGTAAAGAGAGAAGAGAGAAAAGAAAAGAAAAAAAAAGAAAAGAAAAGAAAAGAAAAGAAAAATAATTTTGAGAAATAAAAAGTATTAGCGCTCGGGTTGCCTCCCGAGAAGCGCTTATTTATAGTCTTAAGCTAGATTGTCTTAGGCTTTGAAAATTTAGGGAGGTTTAAAGGTTTGAATATTTTCCCTCTTACTGACAGTTTTATTTTCGTGACAAAGTTTAGGTCGAGAAGTGTTTACCTTGAAACTGCTGAACATTGGTTTACTTACCTCGACTATTTCGTGCAGGAAAACATCGCGTACCTGAAGGAGTATTTCTTCCTGTTTCTTCAGTTCTGCTGAACTTATGTTTATCTAACAGCACTTGATCTTCTATTTTAAAGTGATTTGATGTCCCTATGAGCTCTTCTGGTGGTTCCTCAGGTTTTATTTCGTATGGATCTGGCTTTTCTTTGGTGTGTATCTTCTGCTCTTCTAAATTGTTGATCGTACGATTTTGTGTTGGCTCGCTTTTGATGCTTTGTGATGTTTCCTCGATGAAGGTTGAATAATTTGATTATCTATTGAAATGACTTTCTTACCTTCATCTTACGTGGTTCTGTTGAGTCGAGAGCTTGAAGATTGGTGATTCATCTCCTACACGAAGTATGAGTTCTCCTGTGGCAACATCAATTTTAGTCTTGGCAGTTGCAAGAAAAGGTCTTCCTAAAATTAAAGGGATTGAATTTTCCTCATCCATTTCTAAAACAACAAATCTACTGGGAAGATGAATTTATCGATTTTTACTAAAACGTCTTCAATAATGCCCCTAGGAATTCTAATAGTTTTATCAGCTAGTTGGATACTCATCCTAGTTTGTTTGGGTTTCCCTAGACCTAGTCGTTTAAATAGTGTATAAGGCATGACATTTATAGTTGCCCCTAAATCAGCTAACGCATTATCAATAGTTAATCTACATCAATAGTTAATCTACCAATTAAACATGGAATCATAAAACTCCCTGAATCTTTTAATTTCTGCGGTAGTCAATTTTGTAGCATTGCTGAGCATGTTGCTTAAGTTCCACATGGTGCTTTTCATTTATTTTGCGTTTATTTTTTTAGAGCTGTCTTAAAAATCTCCTTGAGTCGAGCATTTGAAAAAGAGCTTCAAGAAAAGGTAAGTTAATGTGTAATTTCTTTAGAAGTTTTAGAAACTTATCGAATTGT
The DNA here is from genome assembly GCA_025506655.1 of Gossypium rotundifolium. NCBI lineage: Eukaryota > Viridiplantae > Streptophyta > Magnoliopsida > Malvales > Malvaceae > Gossypium > Gossypium rotundifolium. The sequence goes on along the minus strand of CP106733.1, from coordinate 148,434,209 downwards.
TCCTTTGAATCATCTCTTTCCAATACTTCGGGATAAGGTATTCGAGGGTGGTACTCTTTAATTACCAATTTTTCTTGTGCTACCTCTATTTTACCTGTTTCTTCCTTAGTTTCTTGTACTGAGGTGGGCTGGTCTACCTTTGTATCCTCTTGAGATGTGATGGCTTGTATCTGTTCTTTTGGGTTTATTTTTGTGTTGCTTGGTAGACGTCCTTGTTGACATTCTGAAACAAGCTTTGTGAGTTGTCCCACTGACCTAGTGATTTCCCCAACTTGTTCCTTGATTTCTTTGATTGATATTCCTTGGTTATCAAGTGTTGTATCAGTTCTTTGGAGACGGGCATCGTATTCGCCATGAACTTTTTCAAAGATCTCTTCAAGACTCGGCTTTTTTCGGTGGATAAGGTTGATTTTGGTAATTTGGAAGAGGTTGCTGCCTTTGATTTCCTTGTCCTCCCCACGAAAGATTTGGGTGGTTCTTCTAACCTAGATTGTAAGTGTTACTATAAGGATTATTATTAGATCTAAAATTGTTACCTATATATGTTGTCTGCTCGTTTTCTGCTCCTAGTTGGTAAGGTGGGTACTCAAAATTCGCCACATTCCCGCTCGCTTCACATTGCATGACTGGATGTACCTGTGAAGAACATAAGTTATCAAGCTTTTGATTCATTAACTCCATTTGTGTTGACAACATTGTCATTGCGTCTATGTTAAAAACTCCGGCTGATTTTTTCAGTTTAGCCCTTGTAATTTGCCATTGATAAGTGTTCAACGACATCTCCTCAATAAAATCGTAAGCCACTTCAGGAGTTTTATTATTCAGAGTTCCACCGGCTGATGAATCAATCATTTACCTAGTTGGAGAATTCACACCATTGTAGAAAGTTTGGACTTGAAGCCACAAAGGTAATCCGTGGTATAGGCATCTCCTTAGGAGATCCTTATAACTTTCCCATGCATCATATAATGTTTTTGCGTCATTCTGCACAAAAGAAGATATATCATTCCTAAATTTAGCCGTTTTGGTTGGTGAAAAATATTTTAAAAGAAATTTTTCAGTCATTTGATCCCATGTGGTGATTGACCCTCGTGTTAACGAGTTCAACCACTACTTTGCTTTGTTCCTTAATGAAAAAGGAAATAACCGAAGACGTATGGCATCGTCAGAAACGCCATTTATTTTGAAGGTATCACAGAATTCTAAAAAATTAGATATATGAGTGTTTGGATCCTCATCCTGCAAACCATCAAATTGAACAAATTGTTGAATCATTTGTGTTGTGTTAGGCTTTAATTCAAAATTATTAGCAGCTATAGTAGGCCTAACAATATAGATTCTGCTCCTGTCAAATTAGGTTTAGCATAACTATACATAGTATGCAGAGCATTCTGTTCTTGCATATTTGGTGGATTGTTCTCGTCCATCCCTTCAGTAGGATTGAATCTTTGTTGTTCTTGTCTTTAATAGTCTAGGGCTCGTCTTATTTCTCTACGATTTTGTGTGAGCGAGCCTCAATGTCACTTTCAGATTCTAATGGTCCTTTCGGTTTCTTCTAGTCATAAACTAGAGGTACCGATATGAAAAGAAAGAAAGAAATTTAGAAAAATAAAAACAAATATATATATATAAAAGAGAAATTTAAAAAATAAAAATAATGGCTAAAGTAATAGAAATAGAGCTTTCTTAATATTTTAGATGTTCCCCGGTAACGACGCCAAAAACTTGATCATGTCAAAATAGTTGAGTTTTAATATTTATAAAAGAGTGATCGAACACAGAGACCGCATGACAACAATAGAGGAAAGTGCACCTATCGAACAGTAGTATAGCTCAGGCAAGAATATCTTATCGAACCTAAGGGAACCTAAAAGTAATACTTCTCACTTTCTTTCTATTATTTAGCCTAAAATATAGAGTGATTGGATTATTAAACTAACGAAATACTTAAACAAAATGCAAAGACAAAAGAATGAATTGAAGAAAGACTTTAAGAAAATTCAGTTGATAAAGACGATACCCTCAGGAAGAATCCATCTATGACTTCACTTATTATTTATTCCCCAAACCATATGATTTCTTTACTTAGCTTGATCCGTGAGACTCCCTAACTTATATTAAACCCTCTCTCGAGGCGAATAACATCTAACCTTAGGTTAATTAGTGGAACTCTCATTCTCTTATAATAACCCCCTAAAGAAGTAGTAAATCGATTAATGGATTCCCATATTAGGTTTCACCCTAATCTGGCAAAATCTCGTAACCCTATCTCTAGGTGCCCAATCAACTCTGCTCAATTACGCTAGATCTACTCTTAGTGGGGTCTATTCCTCCTCCACCTAAGCACATTAGATTAAATTAAGCAACATAATTAAGAACAAACCAAGCATTTATCATGTAAATTTAGAAATCAAATAAAAGAATCCATCATAGGTTTCATCCCCTTCAGGTATCTGAGGGGTTTAGTGCATAGCTAAATACGAAAACATCTCAAGAGTAAAGAATAAACAAAACATAAGAACTCCCTAAAACCCCCTGAAGGAATTGAAGGAGAGATCCTCTGTCTTGAATGGAGCTCCGACTTCTTGAGATGGATCAACTAGCTATCTTCAAGTGACTCCCTAAAAGATGAATGCTTGACCTAAAACCTCTCGCCAAAAGCCCCTTTTAATGTCTGCCTTGGGTTGTTTATACAGGCTTTGGGATGCTATACTTGGCTCCTAAGTATCTCTTTCAAGTAGAATTACTATTAGGGTGTTTGAGTAGACTTAGGAGTATGTTTCTTTGGCTTCAAGCATCCAATTCCGAGTGAAATTGCTCATTCCTGCGGCAAGGGCACGCCCATTGCACATGCCCGTGTAATTTCAGGGTTGGGCCGTGTCTTGATTCTGTCGTTTTGGGCACGGCTATGTAGATCACCAGACACGCCCGGTGTGGTAATGAGATGATGCACGATCGTGTAACTCGTGAGTTGGGCCGTGTTCTAGGTAATTTTTGAGACATGGTCGTGCAGGTTTTGGGCCAGGCCGTGTTGATTTCTTGCTAAGGCCCAATTACTCTGTTTTAAGCCCGTTTTGTGTTCTTTTTATCCTCGGGTGCTTTCCTGAGTATAAACATGAAAAAAAAGGATTAAAAGCACCTTTTTACATAATTCAAGGGCTAAATCATCCAAAAGCATACCAAATATGGGGTTAAAATATGTTACTTTTACGGTTTATTAAGGGGTAGTCAAAGGAATGTTGATAACAAATACAAAGGGATTTTGGGTTAATATTAGTGGGTGAGTCAATAAAAAGGTTGTTAGGATTCAATGGGGTTCATTAGGGGTTAATTCGTATGGGTAGGCTTTTTAGTGGAGTGAATGGGTTAAAACTTAGGTGCCTTTATCATCTCAGTGTATCAAATCATTAATGTGGTCTCGACATGCATAAATGAGGCAAGTTCTAGAATAACAGTTCAAAGTTGACACACTCATAATTAATTAAAGTGAGCACGAAAAAGGGTATATGCTCTATAAGGCTCAAAATTTCACAAAAAATTATGGGTGTTTTGACATCAATCCTTATAAATTTTGAACTTCAAGGTGATACTCAAATTAGGTTCAACAACTTATCAATTTTAATTTTTAAAAAGTAGACTTATCATGCTCGATTCTCTAGTATTCTTCAAATTTAATCATCAATGCACAATTAACTAAGACTTATTCTAAAACATATCGATAAAATCATAAATCATTAGAAATTTCACCTTAATTAATAATATGAGAAAATACTTAAGATTAAGACTAATTTGTGGTTTTAAGAATTATGCAAAAAGTTAGACACTATTACCCCCACACTTTAGATGTACATTGCCCTCAATGTACAAAGATAGATAATGATAATTAGGTGCCAAATCAAAAAATAAGTGGGAAAGTAATACTCCCAAAACTGGATGATCCGGAGTTTGAGTGTGTGAGGGTGTAATTACGCAAAGTCACTTTGTTAACGATCTTGTAACATATAATTGGTTAGGGATTCTTAGAAAATTAGATAGCCAATGGTAAATGAGAAGAAAGAGAAAAAATGTAATACTAGTAAAAGTTCAAATTCAAAAGCAACATTAAATAAAGAGTTTTAAAATAAAGGAAGTAAATGATAGATATATGAAAGTGAGGATTCAGAGGTCCTCATCGTCAACTGGATCCTGTGGAGGCGTCGGTGGTGATATATGAAAATGATGGTAGATTTGCTGAAGGGTGGCCTCGATCCTATCAAAACGTCGAAGCGATGTCGATAAACTCTCGGGTGCGATCTTCTCGAGCATGCGTGCGAGAGATACCTGCCATCGAAGCTGCTGGATAGGATAGCTGCTGGCTTGGGACTGGTGGGACATCATCAGTTATGTCCTCAGGCTCCTCCTCGTTTGTAGCTAGTCTGTATTGGGGGGAACGGTCCCTCGATGATGTTTAATCATCCCCATGTGTAGCATCGTCTGGATGCCTTGAGGTACCATGTTACCCATCAGTGTGAGGGAGGTTATCTGATCGTCTGTGTTCAGCAGGTCGAAGTGTCGAGCCAGCCTAGTGATGTATGGCCCCATTGATAGAATCCCCTTTCTGTGTTGCTCTATTTGGTGCTTGATAGCGCAGGTGATGAAATATGCCAAATCGAAAACGTCCCCCTCGACATGCACGATAAGTAGTAGATAGCGTGCTTGTTTACCACGCTGGTGCTTTCGCGTCGACCTGTGATAGTGTGGGCTAGGATGGTGTGGATATATCTCAGGGATGGGCCAAGGGCTGTTGCCTTCGACTGACTGGGGTTGTAAGAATTCGTAGTGGGTGCCAGGCGACGCCAACAGTGAAGGGGGTCACGAGGGAGTTCTCGGTCTAACTTAGAGAGGTTATTTTCTTCTCTACATTCATCTGTATAAAGTCTGAGAGCTATGCCGAATTGGGGAATGCTTAATAAACGTAACATACCCCTAAGCAGAATTGCACTATTCTTGGCTCGTCAAATCGTGCCATCACTGTTTGCAAAGTAAAAGTTGTACAAAACTCTAGTGTTAGCTCCAGGTATGTGGGCTCGATGATTGAGAAGAACTGCTCCCATGGTTTGGTTGAAATGAGGGCCCAGATGTCATTTGCTAGTCCTATTTGTTCAACGGTGTTCCATTCAATACACCTTCTGGTGCCTAATGGCCGTTCTTTGAATATCTTGTAATGCTCCTCTTAGGTAGCTTGAGGAAATCGGAGGAAGGGGTGTCGGAGTTCGGTGGAGGCAGTTCCGGATGATGATTCGGGCCCCTTCATTTTCTTCCTCGGGATGGCTCGTTTAATACGTGATGATGACATAATACCTGAAAAACATTTCCTTTATATAAGCAAGAATTTTCCTAAAAAATAATCAAAAATCAATAGAAAATATAAATATTGCTTCAAGAACAATTACTAAAATCAGCAAACCTCAATCTCATTATTCATTAGACTAATTCCTAACTAAAATCATGGTTAATAAAATAATAAAGCTATACAAAGGACTCATGGAACCAAACATGTTGCATAAAAATCATGATTTTAAAGGCTAACTATGATTTGCATTAGAACATCAATTCTTCCATGAGGTGAGGCAATAAAATCTAACATGTGTTAATAGTAAATCAGACAATGCATTAAATAATGGAAATCAATAAGAAAAATAGAATAAAGCAACTAAAAAGAAAAATAAAACAACCAAGAAGAATAAAGAATCATGTTTTAATAAAGACTTAGACAAGAATTAAAATAAATTTAAACAATATGAATTAAATCTAAAATCAAACAAAACTTTAAATAAAGATAAAATATGCAAAAATGTGAAGGAAGAGGAACCAGGCATGGTGGTGCTTGACAAGCATGGCTGGAGCGCACGGCAGTTCTGCTGGGTTCTTCAGCATGGGCACGGCCTGGTAAGGGCGTGTGCTGCAGGCGTGTGGTTGGTTTTGATTGGTATTTTGAGAAGAATGGTCGGAAGGAGGTAGGTTGGAGAGAGGGGGTGATTTGGTTGCTGGATTGAAGAAGGAGGGGTTGGAATCTTATTTTAAGGTTTGGGTTTGGGGAAGAGGGCGGTTATTTTTTATAAATAAGGTCTGAGGCGCGGTCTTTCTACACGCCCGTGTTGTTTTAAACTTGCCCGTGCTTTTCGCATTTTTGGGTTTTAGGCGCGTTTAGATGGGTTTGCCACGACCGTGTTGATGTTGCCACGCCCGTGTTTTGATTCACACAGTTGGGTCGAACGGGCGTGTAGCCCGTGCTTTATAAGTCAGTATGTTAGCACGGACGTGTGCACGACCGTGTTCTAGCCGTGATCAATAAGTCAGTAGCTTCACACGGTTGTGGGGAACGGTCGTGTCTAGCACGTGCTTGATAAGTTAGTAACCTCGTACGGTTGAAAGGCACGGGCGTGTCTTATATCGCAGCCCGTGTTTGTTGAAAAGAATTTTTTCGTGTTTGTGCACGGATCCCGCCACGCCCGTGGTGTGTCCCCTGCCTTGTACATGGTCGTTGGCATGCCCGTGTTCGAGTCTGTGTTAATAGTCCTGCATTTTTGTTAGATCATTTTAGAAAAATTTTAGAAAGACCGAGTCAATGTTAGTGTGTTAGCACTCGGGTTGCCTCCCGAGAAGCGCTTGTTTATAATTTTAAGCTAGACTTTCCCTGTTTTCGATTCTAAAGGAGGGTTCGTGGAGCAGAAGCTCCTCTCTGATATCTCCAGAATCTGCACCATTATAAATTTTAAGTCGGTGACCATTTACCTTGAATGTGCCTTTTGTGGGATGAGTTACCTCAATGGTGCCGTATGGAAAGATTATTTTGATCATGAATGGGCCTGACCATCTTGACTTCAGTTTTTCTGGGAATAGTTTAAGCCTTGAATTGTATAGTAGGACTAGGTCTCCTACTTCGAATTGTTTTGATCGATTGAGACAAGCATCGTGGCGTCGCTTTGTTGCTTCCTTGTACAGTTTTGAGTTTTCATAGGCTTCTATTCTCTATTCATCCAGCTTGTTCATCTGCATCATTCTTCTCTTTCATGCAATTGTGAGGTCGATATTCAAAATTTTGTTGCCCAAAAGCTTTGTGTTCTAGCTCAAATGGTAGATGATGACTTTTCCGTATACAAGTTTGTATGGGGATGTTCCTAGAGGTGTTTTGAATGTTGTTCTGTAGGCCCATAAAGCATCATCTACCTTAACTGCCCAATCTTTTCTATTTGATTCAACCATTTTTTCTAGGATGCGCTTAAGTTCTCGGTTTGCTACCTCAACTTGTCCGCTATTTTGAGGATGATATGGGGTGGATGTTCTATGGCATACTCCATATTTCTTTAGAACTTTTTCAAATTGTGTATTACAGAAATGGGTACCTTATCACTAATGATGGCTCTAGGTGTCCCGAATCAGGAGAATAGTTTCTTGAGAAATTTAACTACTACCCTGGCATCATTGGTAGGTAAGGCTTCTGCTTCTACCCATTTTGACATGTAATCAATTGCTACTAGGATGTATTTATTTCCAAATGAACTAGGGAAAGGTCCCATAAAATCAATACCCCATATATCAAATATTTCACTTGACAACATATATGTTTGAGGCATTTCATCACGTTTAGAAATATTACCTGTTCTTTGGCATTTATCACACGCGGTAACATACCTGTTGGCATCTTTAAATAGAGTGGGCCAATAATAACCTGATTCGAGTATTTTGTGTGCTGTTTTAATACAACTGTAATGTCTTCCTGATGGTCCTGAATGAAAATGTTCCAGGATTTTGCTTGCTTCTCTCTTTGTATTGCATCTTCGAATTACCTGATCTGCACATATGCGAAAAAGAAAGGGATCTTCCCAAAAATAATTTTTCACATCTGCAAAGAATCGCTTCTTTTGGTGATGTGTTAAGTTTCTTGGCAAGACGTTAGCTGCTAAATAATTCACAATATTTACAAACCATGGTACTTCAGAATGCGTTAAAGAAAAGAGTTGTTCTTGAAATGAATCATTTATTTCTTGTTCATCAAGCTTTTGGTGTGTGGATTTTGAGTCTTGAGAGGTGATCTGCGCTAGATTCTCGGCTCCTTTCTTATCCAGTATTTCGGATCAAATTCACAAACAGTAAAATCTATCGTATGAGTCTAGGTTTTGCATCAGGTTTGGTTAAAAGATAACGAAGGACTGAATGGTTAGTGTAAACGACAACTTTCGATAATATTAGATATTGTCTAAATTTGTCAAAAGCAAAAACTACTGACTAGCGTTCTTTCTCGATCATGGTGTAATTTTCTTGCACGTGTTAATGTTAAACTAGCGTAGTAGATTGGTGAAAATGCTTGTCTCTTCGTTGTCCCAAAACTACGCCTACTGCAAAGTCACTTGCATCACACATTAGTTCAAAGGGTAAATTCCAATCAGGTGCGATTATACTTGGTGCATTTATTAATTTATCTTTAAGGATATTGAATGCATCTAAACATGCCTGATTGAAATTAAAAGGGACATCCTTTTCTAGTAATTTTTTCAAAGGCTTAGCTATTTTAGAAAAGTCTTTAATGAATCTTCTATAAAAACCTATATGTCCTAAAAAGCTTCTGCTAGCCTTCACTGAACTAGGAGGAGGTAATTTCTCTATGGTTTCAACTTTTGCTTTATCTACCTCAATCCCTTTTCTAGAAATCTTATGTCCTAAAACAATCCCTTCTTTAACCATAAAGTGGCATTTTTCCCAATTCAGAACAAGGTTTGTTTCTTCACATCAAATTAGAACTCATTTTAGATTTTTAAGACAAAGTTGGAAAGAATTACCAAATACCGAGAAATCATCCATGAATACCTCCATGATGTCCTGTAAAAGTTCATCAAAGATTGCCAACATACAATGCTAAAAAGTGGCAGGAGCATTACATAATCCAAAAGGCATTCTATGATAAGCAAACGTACCGTATGGGCACGTAAATGTCATCTTCTCTTGGTCTTCAGGAGCTATGGGGATTTGGAAGTAGCCGGAGAGTCTGTCCAGGAAGCAGTAGTACATATGCCCAGATAGTCTTTCTAACATTTGATCAATGAAGGGTAGAGGAAAGTGATCTTTTCTGGTGGCATTATTTAGCTTCCTATAGTCGATACAAACTTTCCAACCTGTAACTATTCTTGTGGGAATTAACTCATTCTTTTCATTGGGCACTACCGTCATTCCTCCTTTCTTTGGAACTACCTGCACAGGACTTACCCAAGTGCTATCAGAAATAGGATAAATTATTCCTGCATCAAGAAGTTTAATTACCTCGGCTTTGACCACTTCTTTCATGTTGGGGTTTAATTGTCTCTGAGGTTGCACACATGGTCTATATTCTTCTTCCATTAAAATTTTATGGGTGCAAAACGCGGGGCTTATTCCCTTGATGTTGGAGATTTTCCAAGCTATGGCTTTCTTGTGTTCTCTTAGTACCTTTATCAGCTCCTCATTTTCCTTGGGTTCTAGTTTTGAAGAGATGATTACTGGTAATGTAGAATTGTCCCTGAGGAATGCATATTCTAAATGTTTTGGTAACTGTTTTAATTCCAATTTGGGCGGCTCTTCGATGGAGGGTTTTTTTTAATACGTCATCTTCCTCAATGTTTTCTTCTTTCATTTGTCTGAATGATGATATATTCAAACTAATCTCATTACCTTTATCCTCTTCCCCCTCTCCTTGAGGCGGACACAGTTCCATCGTGTCATCCTGCAGGATTTCTTGTAATGAATTTTTAATAATATGATCAGTAGTGTCAAAAAAATAACAAGAATCATCTTGCTCTTTAGAATATCGAATGGCATCATAAATTTGGAAAATAATTTCTTCATCACCTATCCTTAGTGCTAGTTTGTTGTCACCTACATCAATAATAGCTCTAGCAGTGGCTAAAAAAGGACGCCCTAAGATTAAAGGAACATTGATGTCCTCATCCATGTCTAGCACAATGAAATCAACGGGGAAAATAAATTTATCAATTTTTACCAAGACATCTTCAATAACTCATTTAGAATATTTAATAGATCTATCAGCTAATTGAATGCTCATCCTAGTGGGTTTTGGTTCCCCAAGATCTACCCGTTTAAACAATCGATAAGTCATTAAGTTGATACTAGCGCCTAGGTCTGCTAATGCTTTCATGATGTTTAAACTACCAATTAAGCAAGGAATAGTGAAACTTCCTGGATCTTTTAACTTTTGTGGTAATCTATTTTGGAGAAAGGCTGAACACTCTTCATTAAGCTCCACCTTTGATACTTCCTAAAGCTTCCTTTTGTTTGTGAGAAGTTCCTTTAAGAATTTTGCATACTTGGGCATTTGGGAAATAGCTTCAACAAAAGGTAAGTTAATATGTATTTGTTTAAAGAGTTCAAGGAACTTACCGTATTGAGCATCCAGTTTTTCTTTCTTCAATTTTTCTGGATATGGAATTTGTGTTCTATTTTCTTTAGGTAATGTATTGTCGTTCTCAACTTTTACATTTTTTTCCTTGATAACATCATGTGGTGTCTTTTTTTGTGGTTCAACTAGCTCTTTGCCACTCCTTAGTGTGACTGCCCTTACTTACTCTGTGTCTTTGGAAAAAATTTTCGCCCTTATTTCACATACTATTCCATTAAGTATTCCAACCGATGTAATGAACTCTCCCACCTAGTCTTGATTCCTTGAGTAAGATTTCCTATTCATCAAATGTTGCTTAGTCATTTGGAGCGAGAATCTGTAGTCGCCATGAATTTTGTCAACATCTCTTCAAGGGTTGATTTTTTTCCGTGGATAGGGCTGGTTTGGTAATTTGGAGTAGGTTCTTGCCTTTGATTTCCTTGATTTCTTGTCCTCCCACAAAAAATTTGGGTGGTTCCTCCAACTTTGCATTATAAGTGTTACTATAAGGGTTATTATAAGATCAAAATTGTTACCTATATAGTTAGTGCTTTTCGTTTTCTACTCTGGTTGGTAGGGTGGGTACTCGAAATTCACTACATTCCACTTGCTTCACATTGCATGACTTGGATGTACTGTGAAGAACATAAATTATCAAGCTTTTATTCATTAACTCCACTTGTGTTGTGACATTGTCACTGCGTCTATGTTAAAAACTCGGCTGATTTTGTCGGTTTAGCTCTTGTAATTTGCCATTGATAGGTGTTCAATGACATCTCCTTAATAAAATCATAAGTAGCTTGAGAGTTTTATTATTCAATGTTCCACCGGTGATGAATCAATCATTTGCCTAGTTGGAGAATTTACACCATTGTAGAAAGTTTGGACTTGAAGCCACAAAGGTAATCGTGGTGTGGGCATCTTCTTAGGAGATCCTTGTATCTTTCCCATGCATCATATAATGATTCTGCGTCATTCTACACAAAAGAAGATATGTAATTCCTAAATTTAGCCGTTTTGGCTGGTGGAAAATATTTTAAAAGAAATTTTTTGATCATTTGATCCCATGTGGTGATTAACCCTCGTGGTAACGAGTTCAACCACTGCTTTGCTTTATTCCTTAATGAAAAATGAAATAACCGAAGACATATGGCATCGTCAGAAATGCCATTTATTTTGAAGGTATCACAGAATTCTAAAAAATTAGATATATGAGTGTTTGGATCCTCATCCTACAAACCATCAAATTGAACAAATTGTTGAATCATTTGTATTGTGTTAGGCTTTAAATCAAAATTATTAGCAGCTATAGCAGGCCTAACAATACTAGATTTTGCTCCTGTCAAATTAGGTTTAGCATAATCATACATAGCACGCGGAGCATTCTGTTCTTGCACATTTGGTGGGTTGTTCTCATCCATCCCTTCAGTAGGATTGGATCTTTGCTGTTCTTCTCTTTGATAGTCTAGGGCTCGTCTAATTTCTCTGCGATTTCTGCGAGCGGTAGCTTCAATGTCACTCTCGTATTCTAATGGTCCTCTCGAATTCCTTCCAGTCATAAACTAGAGGTACCTGCTATGAAAAGAAAGAAAGAAATTTAGAAAAACAAAAATATATGTATAAAAATAAGAGAAATTTAAAAATAAAGATAATGGCTAAAGTAATAGAAATAAAGCTTTCTTAATATTTTAGGATTCCCGGCAATGGCGCCAAAAACTTGATCGTGTCAAACAGTCGAGTTTTAATATTTATAAAAGAGTGATCAAACCTGTAGAATAACTGTGATAACGATAGAGGCAAGTGCACCTATCGAACAGTAGTATAGCTCAGGCAAGAATATCTTATCGAACCCAAGGGAACCTAAAAGTACTACTACTCACTTTCTCTCTATTATTTAGCCTGAAATTTGAAGTGATTGAATTATTAAACTAACAAAATACTTAGACTAAATGCAAAGACAAAAGATTGAATTGGAGAAAGACTTTAGGAAAACTCAGTTGATAAAGATGATACCCTCAAGAAGAATCCACCTATGACTTCACTTATTATTTATTCCCCAAACCATATGATTTCTTTACTTAGCTTGATCCGTGAGACTTCCTAACCTATATTAAACCCTCTCTCGAGGTGAATAACGTCTAACCTTAGGTTAATTAGTGGAACTCTCATTCTCTTATAATAACCCCCTAAGGAAGTAGTAAATCGATCAATGGATTCCCATATTAGGTTTCACCCTAATCCGGTAAAATCTCGTAATCGTATCTCTAGGCGCCGATCAACTCCGCTCAATTATGCTAGATCTACTCTTAGGTAGGGTTTATTCCTCCGCACATTAGATTAAATTAAGCAACATAATTAAGAACAAACCAAGTACTTATCATATAATTTAGAAATCAAATAACAAAATCCATCATAGGTTTCATCCCCTTCAGGTATCTGAGGGGTTTAGTGCATAACTAAATACGAAAACATCCCAAGAGTAAAGAATAAACAAAACATAAGAATCCCTAAAACCCCTTGAAGGAATTAAAGGAGAGATCCTCCATCTTGAATGGAGTTTTGGCTTCTTGAGATGAATCAACTGGCTATCTTCAAGTGATTCCCTAAAGATGAGCGCCTTGTAAAAGCCTCCTTAAAAAGCTCCCCTTTAATGTTTGCCTTGGGTTGTTTATATAGGCTTTGGAATGCTATACTTGGCTCCTAAGTATCTCCTTCAAGTAGAATTACTATTAGGGTTTTGGAGTAGAATTAGGAGTATGTTTCTTTGGCTTCAAGCATCCAAATCCAAGTGAAATTGCTCTCTCCCGTGGTAGGGTCATGGCCATGGCACACGCCCGTGTAAATCGTGGTTAGGCCGTGTCTTGATTCTGTCATTTTGGGCACAGTCGTGTGAGTTAGGATTCAGCCGTGCTTTAGGTCTGTCGATTTGGGCACAGCCATGTAGATCACCAGGCACGTCCATGTGATAAATGGATGTTGCACGGCCATGTGTTACATAGTCGAGGCTGTGCTCTAGGTAATTGGTGAGGCACGATCGTGTGGGCTTTAGGCGAGGCCGTGTTGATTGCTTGCTAAGGCCCAATTACTCCATTTTAAGCCCGTTTTGTGTTCTTTTTATCCTCAGGTGCTTTCCTGAGTATAAACATGAAAATAAATGATTAAAAGCACCTTTTTACATAAATCAAGGGCTAAATCATCCAAAAGCATACTAAATATGGGGTTAAAATATGTTACTTTTATGGTTTATCAGACCTCGTCTGGGACGTTGGCATTGTACGACAATTTTGAGTTCTCTGAGCATCCTACTAGATTCCTATTAGTTCAACGGGCAAGTCTGTGATACGAATTACAAATCTGAGCTATGAACAAATATGTGATTATAAATACACTAATTGTGTATACAAGGTAAGCATCTATGTGATCTTACTATGATGTTATGTATATGGAATTGATGATACGATAAGCAAAGTTTTGGCTAGATGAGCTATGTGCTTATATGATTATTGAATTGTAAATATGGACAATATGGTCAAGTTTATAAACCAAGTTATATATGTGACGATTTGCTAAGTGATTGAGATGTGCCATTGTATCTACTTGCATAATATGCATTCTATGCTAAGTTTGTTTGTATATTGACTTACTAAGCTTTTGGAAAGCTTACTCTTTGTGTGTGTTTTCTCTATTTTATAGGTCGTCAAAGCTACTGAAGGCTCGGGACCGTCAAGGATTGTCATCACACTACTAAACTCTTTTTGGTACCTTTTGAAAATGTATATAGCTTAATATGGCATGTATAGGCTAGATATGTGTATATGTTTATGAAGTGAACTTAGCCATGTGTTTTGGAAAGTTTTTGAGCTGATTAAATGCTTGAATGAATGGGGTATATGAAGCATGTTTTGGTATGGTTTAATGCATATGAAATGGTTAAGTTTTGGCTAAGCAATTTGATGATCTATGCTTGTGATGGTATAAGTCGTAGTTTGTAATTTGCCATGAATGAGATTGGCATTGAATGTATAGATTGAATGGTCAAATTTGGTATGTTTTTGGTTGCCATATATGCATGATATGTGATGGAAAATGTTGCTTGTAGGTATGACCCATTTGGGTGGCATTTTGGTCTTACAAATGACCTATGATGTCACACAGCCCTGGCACACGGGCGTGCCTAGTGACTGTGGGGTAAAGTCAGTATATGGCCTAGTGGGACACGGCCAAGGCACACGGACGTGCCTGGTAGCCGTGTGGTATTTGGCAGGATCGACCGCGGCCAGAGTACACGGGTGTGCTTGGTGGCCATGGTACATAAGTCAGTTTCGACCACGGGGAGGACACACAAGTGTGTCTTGTAGCCGTGGGTGGGGCACGGCCTACCCTCACGGGCGTGTATCCCCTGTATTATAGAAAAGTCTTCAATTTTCCATGAAATTTTATATGTGTTTCATTTTAGTCCTGACTCGGTTTATAAGCATGCTTAGGGTCTCGATGACTCACTTAAGGGAAATTATGTGTATGATAGATGAATGAAATGCATGAAATGTTATAAATGTTTCCGATCTATCCGGTAACGCCTTTGACCCTAGTCTAGCGACAGTTACGGGTTAAGAGTGTTACATAAGACCATATCTTGGATATGGCATTGGCATCTAGAGGTGACTCCATGTAAGACCACTTTGAAGGTGTGGCATTGGCTTTATACTTACAGTAATGACGATAGACACACGTTTTTTATTATCCTTTGTAAATGGTGGGATAAGTAGATCAATTTAGAAGTAGAAATGTGAATGATATTTAAGTCATGTGAATGAGTGAGTACAGGTACTCATGAATGAGTCACGAAAAATCGGTTTCGATATGTGGCACGGTATGTGCTAGATAAGGGCAATTGTAATTAAGTATTGTCAAGAAGCCTTGACTCATGTACGGTTAGCTAACACAGTGGGTGGATTATTTATGGGCTTATTATTGTTATTTATTTCCATGCAAACTTACTAAGCTTTATGCTTACCTCATTTTCATTGCCCTTCTTTCTTGTAATATTGCCAAAGTAACTCGAGGATCGTGGACGTAGGAGTTCAAAAATCACACTATCGACATCACTTTGGTATAACAATTTAAGACTTATTTTGACTATGGCATGTATAGGAGTTGAGTATTTTGTTAAGTTGTAATTGTTAGTCAAAGTGTTGGCTATATAAGTTTGTAAAAGTCATTTTGTAAATGGCCTTATGAGTTAGGCAAATACTTGGCAAACTCTTTTGCTTAATGAAGATGAAATTCATGAAGTGTATGTTCCTTTTAATATCGTGTATGTTGGAATGAGTTCTTAGACTTGCTAATGGGATAGGAGTTATATTGTTTTGAGTGGAAGTATGTATGTGTGCATTGTAGGGCGGAAAGGGTTTGGTATATAGCCTGCTAATTGTCTGCATGGGTAGACACACGGGCGTGTATCTAGACCGTGTGGGAGCCACGACTAGCACATGGGCGTGTGCCCAGGCTGTGTGAAATCTGCACCTTGCACCTGGAATTTAAATCACCACACGGCTGGAGTACACGGGCGTGTGTATAGGCCATTGGATAAGTCAGAATGCTTAGGTTTTACACACGGGGCCAGGGCCACGGGCGTGTCATGGCTGTGTGAAATTAGTCAGTGTCGACCACGGTGGAAGACACGGGCATGCCTTAGAGGCACACGGGCGTGTCCCTAGGCCTACATGGGCGTATGGCCTCTATTTTGTTAAAAAGTTTATTGAACTCGTGAAAGTTCTCGAAATATCCCGATACTTCTCGGAAGTATGTTTAAGGCCTTCTAGGCCGAGTATGTGCGAGCGATGGGGTTAAAAGAAATTTTATAACCCTATTCTAGATGTTTAAACAAGATTAGCTATGTAGTGCCTCAAACCCTATTCCGGCTCGAATACGGGCAAGGGGTGTTACACAACCAGAGGGTGTCGTGACACACCCTTGAAGCTGAACTTGGGACCCAACAAAATGCCTTTGATGTCATGACACAGGCACTAGATGTCATGATACCAGCCCTACACGAAAAAGAATTATGAGTTGAGGGCGTTTTGATCTGCACAATGTGTTTTTTACATAAAAATGTCAGCCGACCTTGGGCTAAGGATGACGACCAACCCAAACTTTATAAATAGACTCTTTAGACACTTTTTTAATGACAGTTTCAGAGTTCAAAATTTTCCAAGTAATTTAGTTTTCAGTTTTTAGGTTTTTAAGCTTTAGATTTATTGTCTTTGTTTTGTTCGTGTTCAACGGAGAATCTGATTTTTGGGTTCAACCAACTGTCTGTGGATTTTGCACTTTCATCAATCAATATCATCAGGATTCTCCTAAACCTTATTCTTGAGTTGTTATTTATGTTTATTCTATTTATCAAGTTTATTGTGTTTAAGGATTCTGTAACACCTCTAACCCGTATCCTTCGTCGAAACAGGGTTTCAGAGCATTACAAGAGTTACAATATAATTACAAATAAATCATGTTAAATTACTATCATATCTGTAATCAACCATAATGTCCTTTGAATGGACCCTTGAGGCCTAATATGAACAGTAGAAACAAAACGGGACTAATTCGGGATCACTGAGAATTTTTCGTGAAATTTCAAAATTTTTCTAAGGTACAGGGCTCAGATGCCCATTGGTCTAGAAACACGCCCATGTGAATCTTAGACATGCCCGTGCTTCAGGCCGTGTCTTACCCTGTAACTCTCTGAGTTGTGCACACGGCCATGCCACACACCCGTGTGCTAGGCCGTGTGGTTAATTTAATTTTCATAAAATAGACGCAGTTTTCACATAGCCCTGTAACATGCCCGTGTTCAAGGTCGTGTCATCCACACGACTGAAACACACGCCTGTGTCTCTGCCCGTGTGCTCAATTTTGAGCATTCTGTTTCTCATTTTTAAGATGCAGGGGACACCCAGCCAAAACACATGCCCATGTGTCAGGCCGTATGTCTCACACGGCCTAGATACACGCCCGTGTGTCTACCCGTATGGAAAAAATAAAGCCATTTCCTAGCCTCATTTGTCATCCAAATTTACCATTTTCCTGCACCAAAACATACCAATACAATCCAACCATTTCAAGCATTATAACCAAGGCCATTTTATCATCCAACATAAAATAACATCACTTACCTTCAACTTATATTCTTACCATTGTTTAACCCTTATGTTAATTTAGTTGATCAACCTTTTTTTTCATAATTTAATCACATGGATACTTGTTATAACATAACCTTTAAAATATATCAAAACATGACATTATTAGCCATTCTAATGGCTAGATTACGAGTAAACATTACAAGTCATCATTTGGTCATATTAGCTTATACATGCCATATATCAAAACAAGTGTTCTTTTTATACCAAAGCCAACTGGTTAATAGTGTGATGATACTCTGACTGATCTCCAACCTTCACGAGCTTTGAGCACTATAAAATAGGAAAAATAAAACCTAGTAAGCATTTTTATGCTTAGTAAGTTCGTATAACAGGAATTAAATTTACCATTCACATTTATTTTAATAATGCATACAATAACATGTTTTCCATCAATTTGGAAATTTGCCTAATCACATACACTCAAACAAGCATATTAGTCACAAATACATCAATAAGCATTAATGAGCTCATCATGCCATATTCATTCAAAACATTATTTCATTCATCTCTTATTTCTCATGTCAGATTCAATATTCTATCCGTTGAAACATTGAAATTTCGATGGATATTCATATATTACACTCAAGGTGTTCAATTCATAATCCGTCAATTCATATTCAGAAGTACCCATTAAGGCACTTAATCAGAAAGCACACTCTCGAGCCCCATAGCATATAACAGAATTACCACTCCAGGATAAATTCTGTTATCAAGTTAGATCAGGATTTCCAGTCCAGGCTAAATCTTATCTCCATTATAAGCTAAGGATTACAAATTCAGGCTAAATCCTTTTTGTAGCATATGCATAGGATTACCAGTCCAGGCTAAATCCTTTCTATTGCATATGCTATAATGAGCTTAATCTGGATTACCCGTCCGATCTAAGTCCTTTCAAAAACGAGGTCAATAGGATTACTCGTCCGAGCTAAATCCACTTTGCAACAAATGCAGGACCGCATTTCAATCGAAATCACCTTAATCCATCGGATTCTAATATTCAAATAGAAATTATTTTTTTTCCAATCAAGTCCAAGCATGTATATATATTTCTCACATTTCAAAATCCATACATTCCATATTCAATACAATACAAAATTTAAATCAACATGTTTATATACTTATTTAAGTTACGCGAACTAACCTTGATATTTGTTCGTGTTTAAAATCTACTAATCCGAAATCTTTTCTTTTCCTTGATCTAACTCCTTGTTCGATCTTTCTGGATCTATATAAATAAATTTAATCACTAATTCAACACATTTTATATTCATTTGGACTTAATTTACATCCTAGGCAAAATTACCATTTTGCCCCTATACTTTTCAAAAATTCAAATTTCATCCTTAGGCTCGAAAAATGAAATTCATGCAATTTAATCCTCATTTACAGCCTAGCTGAATTTCATATACTACAATAACAACCCATGAATTTCCAAAAAATCAAAATTTTTATCATGGGTTTTACAAATTTTCAATTTTGTCCCTAATTCAAGTTTCCATGAAAATTTACTTTGTAAAGGTTGTTTATCTATCAACTACCTGTCATTTTCAACCATAAATTTCATAAATTCAGCATTTACATCCATGGCACAATTCCTATACTTTGATAAATTTTCAAATAAATCCCAAAATTGATAGTTTAAGCTATCCCGATTTCAAAAATATAAAACTACTAAAAATGGGACTTGGAAACTTACCCAATTAAGCTTGTTTAGTTTCTTTTCTCTCTCCTAGGGCTTCCATAGATTATTTGGGGAAGATGATGAGAAATTAAGATGATATTTCTTTTATCATCTTTTAATTAATTAAATTAATTCAATTTCCAATTTAATCCTTGCCCTTTTTTAAATTTCTATGGATGATTCACCAAAAATATCTACATACTTTTCTTTAATGGTCTAATTACAATATAAGGACCTCAAATTTTGAATTCCATATCTATGTAATCCTATAGCTACTATAATTCAACTTTTACATTTTATGCAATTTGGTCCTTTCCCTAATTAATCACAAAATCGATAAAATTTTCTTTTCAAAATTTTCATATAACCTTCTTATCATATCACCAATCAAGACTAGTTGATTGATTAGAAACCCAAAAAAAGAATTATTTATAACCACCAAAGCAAGCTAACCACCCATGCTTAGATTTGATTGAGTTTAAAAATTAGGTTTTCTGTTGTCATTAGTTTATGCATGTTATTTCTTTCCTTAGATTTATAGATAATTTTTTTATTTATGTATTCATCGTAATATAATTTATTTAAAATACTAATTAGATATATTTTCGTGTAGGTTAATATTAATTTAGTACTCGCTTTTATTGGGTACGATCCTCGAAGTACTCTGTAATATCTGGGATTTTGGGGCTTATGCATTTTGCTTATATATGTGTGGAAGGATGTCTGTGTGTATGTGGAAAGTGTTTTATGAATTTTGTGAACCTTAGTGTGTAGGTGAATGCCTTAAGAATTATTTGATTTTTAAATTTCAAAGAGGGGGCTAAGCTTGTTAGGCCTTAAGAAAATAAGTTGGGGAAAGATGACACAGAAATGGGCTTGATTAAGTGGCATGAAGGTGCCACTTAGGGCCTTAGAGTGTGATGCCACAAGCAAGGGGAAAGGGCTTGGGTTCGAGTCACAAGGGAAGCAAATAGGAATTTTATTTTTGCTGCCAGAATGAGCAGTAGTGGATGGCACTAAGACACTAAAGGGATGAGCTTTAGTTGTGATTAAATCCTTTTTAAAATTTGGCTAAGATAAGAGATAAATGTGGATTTATTTCTATTATTTTAAATGAAGTGATAAAAAGGGAAATAAGGGATTAGATAGGGGAAGAAGAGTGTGGCTGGCCTAGGGACTCCTTTAAGGTGATTTTCGACCAAGTATTGTATGGGGATAGTGAATTTCATTAAACAATTTAGTCTCTCTTTTGTTTTCTCTTTTCTCTCCAAAACCATCACTATTATCTTCTTTTTCTTGTTCTAGCTGAAACCCTCTCTAAAGATCACCATTGTCGATTCTTCCTGAGTCCCATACCCTTCCTTTTCACTCTTGTTGAAGCCGATTTCTTAGTAAGTTCCAAAAGCCAAAATCTGTTGATTAACATCTAGCCATAGCTAAATTTCTCTGTGGATTCAAGTGAAGGTGCAGTCGACTATAGTACTGAGGGTAAGATTAGTTGACATTCAATTTTCAATTCTTTTTCTTTTAGCCGAAACTTAAGGACTAATCCATTATTATTCTTGACCAAAACTTTGAAAGATCTTTCGGGATTTCTATAATAGCAGACTACTAGGGAGATCATTTGGGATTTCAGATCTAAGGTAAGTAAGGTGAGAGATTAGGCCGAAGGCCATGTATTCAAATGTTGGAATTGGATCTAACATAGTACTTGTAGGGATTTTGACAGAGACCAAGGACAAGTGATATTTCAGGATTTGGATTCACAAGGTAAGTGCATGTGATATTCGGCCAAGGCCTATTTAGTGACTTAGATCTATTTCTTATTTATTCAAAAGCCGAGAACTAATCTGTGAAGTGATTTAGTGCTAGTCGATTGAAAGGAGGAAACACTACAAAGTTTCAGGATTTGATTAGTAATCAAATCGGCAACAAGGTAAGATTTTGATTGCGATAATCCTTCGGGATTTGATTATTTGGCCGAATAGGCTTTTGCTAAAATACTAAGTGTTGACCGAATGTAGGAACTAAGGATCTAAAGTGTTAGATTGAGACTTTCGGGATTTCAGTGAAAGCATTAAGTAAACCAGGTGTGTACCCCACACTAACTTTTAATAAATTTACGGCATCAATTCAATATATGTGTTTATAATGATGTGAAATGTGGCCAAAGGTACCATGCAATGGTACAAAGTACTCAGGTATGTAACCTTAACATTATGTTAATAAATGATAGGAATATTTGGAATATGGCACATATGTGAATATTGATAAGAATGTAAAATAAGGCATAAGGCATGATGTTGCATGATTTGTATCACATGGGGCATGTGGGAAATTGTTTAAAGGGGAAGTGATCTGGTGGTTTATAACACAATATCTGAATGTGGTGACTCATGTCACAAAATCCGAATGTGGTGACTTATGTCACAAATAATTATCTGGTGGCTATGCCACAATATATATAAGGCGATGAGCATGTCGCCCTGCAGCGACTGCCTTCGATGATGTGTAGCGGATGGAGGGTCGACTTAGTAGTCCCCACGGTGTGATGGTTGGTACGGGTGATGTGTAGCGGATGGTTATCTAGGTTTGGGTTCGGGTTTGCATCATTGACTATATGTGTTTTATATGTGTGATTTGACATGCCTAAATTGATTGAGAGTTTGTGTTTGGTGGTTACACATTGAGTCAGTTTGACTCACCCCATTGTGGGATCTTTTTTAGGTGACACTCAGTAATGGACCGGGTCGGAAGGAGCTTCATGGTGGCCATGCTCTGCTCAGAAATTGTTTTATTTTGGACTTTCAATACTTAAGTATTTTGGACTATTTCGGGATGTGTTTTGATGTAATAAGGCTATAAGTATTAAACTGATTATGCATGCATTTTAATTATTTTAGTATGGTACGATTTGATTTTTATCAATTTTTAAAGTTCAAGTAATTTTTCTTAAGAACAAAGATTAAATGTTTTGACACCTAATCAACACAAATCAACTGTTCTTCAAAAACACACAAAAATTTTGGCAAAACTTCAAATAAGTTTCGAAGGTTTTTTTCCTAGAAGCATGCTAGATCCGGTAAGGGCTTGTGGGCCGGGTTTGGGGTGTTTCATACTCAACTACTTCGTTGTAAAAACTATATTACAACCTGAACCGTATACTTGCGGACACTGCCTCAAATTCATATCTTTAGTTGCAGTATTCAAACTTTGGACTTTAGTACGTCCGGAGGCGGTCAAGTTGTTGGCATCGTTGTTGGGAAAAAAACGTTACAATATTGATTTTAATTGTTACTAATCTCATCCGTCTTAGAGGACCAAGGAAAAAGCTTAGTTAGATGCACTTCTGCCATATACAATTACAACTTGGACTAAATTTGTGCAATTATTCTTATGCCGAGTTGTGCCTATGACCCAAGTAATCATTGCATATGAAAAGTTATTTAAATTTAAGTAAGATGTTGCTGAAATGTAGGGACAGGCATGGGAAATGTTTAAAATGATTATTCAGTCAATATTGGGAGAAGGTGTAAATTTTGTAATCCAAATACAACATTTATATGATGGGTTGGATGGATAAAACAAGAGACAATTTGATATTATAGCTGGAGGGAGCATCTGGTCAAAAATTGGAAGAGAAATAATTGACATATTAGAAAAGGTCAGCGAAAACGAGCTTACATGGGGAATTAACTGGGAAATAGAGAACGCCAACCTGGTAGAATATTTTCCTACATCTGATAACCTAGAATCAGCAACATTAGATTCTAACATAATGAGGATGAACCAGTGGAGGAAAGTTTGATCAACGTAGAACAAGAGAATAGCGATCTAGCCCTTTAACTTGATTGGTGGCGTAAAAGTAAAGAACATCCAGAGTTGGTAATTCCTACCACAGCTAAAATAGTTCCTTCTATTATTAAACCACCTAAATTAGAATTGAAACCATTAACTAAACACTTAAATCATGGATATTTGGGAGAGCAGAACACCTTGCTAGTAATAATAGCTGCAAGATTAACTTCAACCAAGAAGGTGGGTTATTAAGAATATTAAAGATGCACAAGAAAGTAATTGGATGGACTATAGCTGATATTAAGGGAATCAATCTCGCATTTTTCAACACAAGGTTAGATTATAAGAAGGGAAGAAATTAGTGGTGGATGCACAACGACATTTAAATCCAGCCATGAAAGAAGTAGTGAAAATGAATTACTTAAGTGGTTGGATGCTAGTATTGTTTATACAACTCTGATAATGAATGTGTGAGTCCTACATAGTGTGTTCCGAAGAAAGAAGGATTGACATTTGTCGAGAACAAAAAGAATGAGTTGATCCCAACAAGAATAATAACTAGATGGAGAGTATGCATTGACTATCAAAAATTAAATGTCGCAACAAAAAAAAGACCATTTTCCTCTTCCGTTTATAGAACAAATGCTTGAAAAACTACCCAAGAAATAATATTATTGTTTTCTTGATGGATACTTAGGATATCATCAAATCCCAATGCATCCCAATGATCAAGAAAAACTACGTTCACATGTCCCTTTGGCACATATGCTTTCAAAAGTATGTCCTTTGGGTTATGTAATGCCCCGGCAACATTTATGAGATGTATGACTACTATTTTTGTTGACATGTTGGAAGAAAGCCTAGATGCATTCATGGATGATTTCTCAGTGTACGGGGATTCCTTCAATTTGGTGCTTAATTGGGTGATTAATATAGAGAAAGTGCTAAAAGAATGTGAAGAAACCAATTTGGTGCTTAATTGGGAAAAATGCCATTTTTTGGTAAAAGAATGATTGGTTTTGAGGCATCAAATATCAATAAAAGGATAGGAGGTGGATAAAGAAAAAATTGAAGTCATAAAAAATTCTCCTAATCCCACGACAGTGTGGGGAGTTATTTGATAAACCGTAAAAGTAACATATTTTAACCTCATATTTGGCATGCTTTTGGATGATTTAGGCCTTGATTTATGTAAAAAGGTGCTCTTAATCCTTTCTTTTCATGTTTTATACTCAGGAAAGGAACTGAGGACAAAAGAACAAGAAACGGGCTTAAAACGGGCCAATTTGGGCCAAAGTAGAAATCGACACGGCCGAGACATCAAGCTACATGATCGTGCCTCGATAATTACTAAGACACAGCCATGCCATGATTTACACAGCCGTGCCCCAGTCTATAGAACCAAGACACGGCCTAAAGATAATTTACACGGGCGTGTACCATGGCCGTGCCCCTGCCCAGGAGAGAGCAATTTCACTCGGATTTGGATACTTTGAGGCGAAGAAACACGTTCCAAAGCCTATTCAAACACCGAGTAGGAAGTATACTTGAATTGGGACACTTAGAGGCCAAGTGAAGCATTCCAAAAGTCTATATAAACACCCTAAGTGTAGCCTGAAAGAGGTGGGTGGTCGGAGGCCGAGACATTCAGAATTTTGCGAAGCCAGAATTTTCGTGGGAATCACTCGAAGATAGCCAGTTGATCCATCTCAATAAGCCAGAATTTTACTCAAGACGGCGGATCTCTCCTTCAATTCCTTCAGGGGGTTTTAGGGATTTCTTATGTTTTGTTTTATCTTTTCTCTTGAGATGTTTTCCTTATTTTTTATGAACTAAACCCTTCAGATACCTGAAGGGGATGAAACCTAGATGAATCTTATTATTGTTTTCTGGATTATATGATAAATACTTGATTGTTCTTAATTATGTGTGTTTAATTCTTGTGTTAATGTTTTCGGGATATTAATTCAAGTTAGATATTCTTAGGTGGAGGAGGAATAGACCCTGCCTAAGAATAGATCTAGCATAATTAAGCGGATTCGTTCGTGCGCCTAGAGATAGGGTGACGAGATTTTTTCGAATAAGGGTGAAACCTAATATGGGAGTCCATAGTTCGATTTACTACTATTCTAGGGGTTATTAAGTGGGAAAGATATTTCCGTTAATTAACCTAGGGTTAGACGTTATTCGCCTCGAGAGATGGTTTAATATACGTTAGGGAGTCTTACGAATCAAGTCAATTGAATAAATCATATGGTTCAGTGTTAGATAATAAGTGAAGTCTAGGTGGATTCTTCCTGATGGTATCATCGTGATCAACTGAGTTTCTCTTCAACTTATTTCCCAATTCATTCTTTTTGTCTTTTCATCTTAGTTTAGTAATTAATTAGTTAATCAATCAAATTATTTAATAATTAGGCTAAATAATAGAAAGAAAGTGAGTATTAGTACTTATAGTTCCTTTGGGTTCGATAATCCGGTCTTGCCTAAGTTATACTACTTTCAATAGGTACACTTGCCTTAAGTCATTGTCAGAGTTAGTTTCCAGGTTCGATCATTCTCTTTATAAATTTTAAAACTAGAAAATTTTGCAACGATTAAGTTTTTGGCGATGTTGTTGGGGAACTAAAATATTAAGAAAACTCTATTTTTATTACTTTAGCCACTATTTTTTATTTTTATTTTCGCAATTTATTTTATTATTTTAGTCTTGCTAAATTTTCTTTCTTTTCCTAGCAGGTACCTCTAGTTTATGACTAGAAGGAACCCAACAGGACCTCTAGCATACGATAGTGATATTGAAGCTATCGCACGTAGGAATCACAGAGAAATCAGGCGAGCCTTAAATTACCAAGAAGAACAACAACAAGGCAAATCCAATCCTACTGAAGGGATGGACGAGAATAATCCACCACAAGATGTGGTAGAAAACAATGCTCTGCATACTATGTATGATTATGCTAAACCTAGTTTAACAGGAGCAGAATCTTGTATTGTTAGGACTACTATAGCTGCTAATAATTTTTAATTAAAGCCTAATACTATACAAATGATTCAACAATTTGTTCAATTTGATGGTTTGCAGGACGAAGACCCAAATAATCATATAGCTAATTTTTTAGAGTTCTGTGATACCTTTAAAATAAATGGCGTTTCTTATGATGCCATTCGTCTTCTGTTATTTCCCTTTTCATGAAGGAATAAAGCCAAACAGTGATTAAACTCGT
Source organism: Gossypium rotundifolium (assembly GCA_025506655.1). Lineage (NCBI taxonomy): Eukaryota > Viridiplantae > Streptophyta > Magnoliopsida > Malvales > Malvaceae > Gossypium > Gossypium rotundifolium. The sequence goes on along the minus strand of CP106733.1, from coordinate 148,407,896 downwards.
TACCACGAGGGCCAATCACTACATGGGACCAAATGACCAAAAATTTTTATTAAAATATTTCCCACCGGCCAAAACGGCCAAATTACGGAATGATATCTCTTCTTTTGTGCAGATGGATTTAGAGACATTATACGACGCATGAGAGAGATACAAGGATCTCTTAAGAAGTTGTCCACACCATGGTTTACCCTTGTGGCTGCAAGTCCAAACTCTTTATAACAGTGTGAATACCTCAACAAGGCAACTAATTGATTCATCTACTGGTGGAACTCTGAACAACAAAACTCCTGACGCAGCCTATGAATTTATTGAAGAGATGTCGCTGAATAATTATCAGTGGCAAGTTACAAGGACAAAACTGACAAGATCGGCCGAATTTTTCAAAGATCGATGCAGTAACCATGCTATCGAATCGGTAGAGATGATGAATAAAAAGCTTGATAGTTTGTGTTCTTCGCAGGTACATCCAGTAATGCAGTACAACACAAGTGGAACTGTGGCGAATCCTGAGGACCCACCCTACCAACCAAGCATAGAAAGCGAACAGATGAACTATATAGGTAATAATTTCTGATCCAATAATAATCCTTATAATAATACTTACAATCTAGGTTGGAGGAACCTCCCAAAATTTTCATGGGGAGGTCAAGAAAGTCAAGGAAATCAAAGACAACAACCTCCCCAAAATTTCCAAAATCAGCCATATCCGTAAGAGAAGAAGCCAAACCTCGAAGAGATGTTAACAAAATTCATGGCAAGCACAGAAAATTGTCTACAAGATACTAAGAAAACACTTAGAAGTCAACAAACATCGGTTGAAGAGACCAAGAACCGATTAGGGGAACTTACTAAGTCAGTAGGGGAAGTCACTAAAGCAGTCGGACAACTTGCAAAATTAATGTCCGAACGACCGTAAGGGCGTCTACCAAGCAATGCCGAGATCAACCCAAAAGAGCAAATCCAAGCCATAACAGCTTAGGAAAATGTAAGGTTAGATGAACCCATCTCGACAAGCAAAAACAAGGACGAAGAAGGAAAAATTGAGGTAACACAAGAAAAGCCAAAACTGATAATCAAAGAGTACCAACCCCGCATACTTTACCCCGAAGCCATAAACAGAGACGATACAGAGGAACAGTTCGGTAAGTTTCTTAAACTCTTAAAGAAATTAGATATTAACTTATCGCTTCTTGAAGCTCTTTTTTAGATGCCAGATTTGAGAAAATTTTTAAAACAACTCTTGACGAACAAGCGTAAGTTAGACGATGAGCCATATGTGGAATTAAACGCAATGTGCTCAGCAATTCTACTAAATAGACTACCACGAAAGCTAAAAGATCCAGGGAGTTTTACAATTCCATGTTTAATTGGTAGTCTAAAAGTTGATAATGCCTTAGCTGATTTAGGGGCAAGTATAAATGTCATGCCTTTAAAATGTTTAAGCAGCTAGGTCTAGGGAAACCCAAACAAACTAGGATGAGTATTCAATTAGCTGATAAAATTGTTAGAATTCCTAAGGGTATTATCGAAGATGTTCTTGTAAAAATTGACAAATTTGTTTTCCCAGTAGATTTTGTTGTCTTAGACATGGATGAGGATAATTCAATCCCCTTAATTTTAGGAAGACCCTTTCTAGCAACTGCCAAGACTAAAATTGATGTTGCCACAGGAGAACTCATTCTTCGTGTAGGTGATGAATCAATTAGTCTTCAAGCTCTTGACTCGACCAGGACTACAATCAATGAAAGTAAGAAAATCAATTCAGTTGATGATCAATTTGAGCAACCTTCATGGTAGGAAACACCACAAGGATACAAATCTGAGCCGAAGCACGGATCTAGTGCGAACAAAGATGAACTATATGAGGAACGAAGCCTTAGGGTCGACAAACTAAAAGAATGAAAGACACGATTCAAAGAGGAACAGGAACCGCACAAAGTAAAACCTAAGGAACCCCCAGAAGAGCTCATAGGAACATCAAACCACTTCAAAATAGGAGATAAGGTATGGATGAACAAAGCAGATCCACGAACAACTGAAGGAATCCCTCTTGAGTTACGAAATATCTTCCCACACGAAATAGTCAAGGTAAGCAATCCAACATTCGGCACTTTTAAGGTAAACGCTTCTCGACTTAAACTTTATCATGAGAGTAAAACCGACAGCATAAGGGAAGATGTTCAAACCTTTAAACCACCTTTATTATACAACAAAGGGGCAGTCTAGCTTAAGACTATAAACTAGCACTTCTCGGGAGGCAACCCGAGCTCTAACATAATTTATCTTTACATTTTGCTTTCAAATTCTTTTCATTTTTAAAAATTTAGTTTTAAATTAAAACAAAAGTGTAGATTTCAAAAGACACACGGCCTTGTACACGATCGTGTGGACCACTAGAATCTCACACTGACATAGCAGAGGCAGTACGAATCCCACCTAATTCTCAACGTCACAGATCCAACCACTCCCTCATGGGCACCAAAAAATGGCATGACCGTGCTCTACGACCGTGTGAAGCTACTAACTTATTAGAACAAGAAAGACACGCCCAGACTACCCAATCGTGCCAAGATACTGCCTTTTCAGGAAAGGGCGTGGGATCTAGAAAACGGACATGAGTGAACCAACACGCCTAGACACACGGACGTGTGATGCGGCCATGTAATTCAACACACTCTCAGTGCACGGGCGTGGGCAAGCACCAGAAATCAAAAATCTATTTAAACCCACCTCTTCCCATTCTTACTAACAATTCTTCTTCCTTTTCTTCTTCCCCTTTCTCTCAAAATCCTCCCCTCTTCTTAACGAACTTTTTCCAACCCTTGAGCCACACCAAAGTCATGTCGAAGAAGCGTAAGAAGGCAAGCATAGTCTCCCCTACGGAGACCTTGACACATAAGTTCATGCCGGCCGCTTCATCCGAACACCAAGCCAAAGGTCTTTGAGACCATTTAGTTTTTATTTTTCTTTTCTCTTTTGCTTCAATTTCCTTATCTTTACTTCTCTTCTACTTAATTTAGTTTATTTTGTTCTAGTTCCTTGGTTTTAGGTTCTAAAGGCTGCTTAGGAATCACACCGGAACCACGACCATAGCCCCTTCCACAGCCTTAGAAGTCACACCTACCTTGCGAACCATCTATCAATAAGGACTATTCAGCCCATTAGTGTTTTTTTTTTAATTTCAGTTTTCTTCTTAGTCTCCTTCTTTTTATTTTCTTTTCCTTTAATTTTATTATTAGTATATTTTTAATGTTTCTTTAGATTTCCTGGATACATCTTTGCAGGCTCCCAATTTCTTCATCTAGTATAGAGATTGTCGGTAGCCACACCACCAGGCCCATAGAACACTCCACCACCACTCCTCCAAGCCCCATCTTCTACCACGACCACCGCCAATTCCCAGAGTCATCCAAAATTCAGGAAGTGTTACTTCTCCCCTTCTCTTTTGATTACATTATTAGTTATCCATCTTTGTACATTGAGGGCAATGTACATCTTAAGTGTGGGGGGTAAAAGTAACTAACTTTTTGCATTATTCCAAAATCCTGAATTTTAGTCTTGTTCCTACGTAATTTTCTCATATTACTAATTAGGGTGAAATTTCTGATGATTTATGATTTTTATTGATATGTTTTTGAGTAAGTCATTGATAATTGTGCATTGATGATTAAATTTGAAGAATACTAGAGAATCAAGCATGATAAGTCTATTTTTCAAGAATTAAAAATTTCCTAGGTTGTTAAACTGAATTTGAATATTACCTTGAAGTTTGAAATTTACAGGGATTGATGTCAAATACCCATAATTTTTGTGAGATTTTGAGCCTTATAGAGCATATATTCTTTTTCGTGCTCACTTTATTGATTATGAATGAGTCAACACTAAATTGTTATTCTAGAACTTGCCTTGATTATACATGTTGAGACCAGATTATTGATTTGATATACTGAGATGATAAAGGCACCTAGGTTTTAACCCATTCACTCCACTAAAAAGCCTAAAAAGCCTACCCGCTAATATTAAACCAAAACCCTTTGTATTTGTTATCACCATTCTTTTGACTACCCTACTATTGAGAATTGATTTGATCAATTGACCGAATTAGTTTATTTCAGTTGATAAAGTTCTTTCTTTATTATGTTTCTACTTGATTTGTTCTTTAAAAAAATCAAAGTATATTCAGTATTAATAGTATAAAAAGTGAGCTTGCACATTTAAATTTCAATTATCAAAGAAAAAGCTCGTAGTATTATTAGTTTCAAAGTTTCAATTGATGTAATCATTTATTTTCCAGTTTATTATTTTTAGTTAGGTAATTTGTCAAGTTAATCTCGATTTTTAACCTTCTAATTCAGCCTTTATCCACACCTTTAACCTAAGCCCTGTTACAACCCTGTTAAAGACCTTTTGATTTGTGTATCATCTCATATTACAGTGGTGGAGGTTTGATTTTTAGGCAAGCCTATGGGATTAACTTTTCAGGTTCGATTGTTGAGTGCTTATTCTTGAACCTTAAAACACTTTGAGTGATTTGAGTGAATCTTTGGTGAGGATGTCAATCCTTACCAGTTTTGAATTAAAGGTAATTATTTAGATAAGGAGAGACACCTATGTTTTCGTGCTACAAATATATGACTTATATTGTTTGAATCTTTAAGAGTCTTTGAGTTAAATTATCCATGTATAAATTATCTATGAATTATGATGAGGCATTATTGATATGAATTGTGAATTGTGGAAAGTTCGTTTTAATTATAAGTTGAAAATTTTGCTTGAGGACAAGCAAAAGCTTAAGTGTGGGGGTATTTAATAAACCGTAAAAGTAACATATTTTAACCCCATAATTAGCATGCTTTTGGATGATTTAGCCCTTGATTTATGTAAAAGGTGCTCTTGATCCTTTCTTTTCATGTTTTATACTCAGGAAAGAAATCGAGGACGAAAAGAACAAGAAACGGGCTTAAAACGGGCCAATTTGGGCCAAAGTAGAAATCAACACGGCCTGGACTTCAAGCCACACGACCGTGCCTCGACAATTAACTAAGACACGACTATGCCATGATTTACACAGCCGTGCCCCAATCGAAAGAACCGAGACACAACCTGAAGATGATTTACATGGCGTGTACCATGGCCGTGCCCCTGCCACAGGAGAGAGAAATTTCACTCGGATTTGGATACTTTGAGGTGAAAAAACACATTCCAAAGCCTATTCAAACATCGAGTAGGAAGTATACTTGATTTGGGACACTTAGAGGCCAAGTAAAGCATTCTAAAAGTCTATATAAACACCCTAAGTGTAACCTGAAAGAGGTGGGTGGTCAGAGGCCGAGACATTCGGAATTCTGTAGAAGTTGAAACTTTCGTGGGAATCACTCGAAGATAGCCAATTGATCCATCTCAAGAAGCCGAAATTTTACTCAAAACGGCAAATCTCTCCTTCAATTCCTTCAGGGGGTTTTAGGGATTTCTTATGTTTTGTTTTGTATTTTCTCTTGAGATGTTTTCTTTATTTGTTATGAATGAAACCCTTCAGATACCTGAAGGGGATGAAACCTAGATGAATCTTATTATTGTTTTCTGAATTATATGATAAATACTTGATTGTTCTTAATTATGTGTGTTTAATTCTTGTGTTAATGTTTCCGGGATATTAATTCAAGTCAGATGTTCTTAGGTGGAGGAGGTATAGACCCTGCCTAAGAATAGATCTAGCATAATTAAGAGGAGTCATTCGCGCGCCTAGAGATAGGGTGACAAGATTTTTCCGATTTAGGGTGAAACCTAATATGGGAGTCCATAGTTCGATTTACTGCTATTCTAGGGGGTTATTAAGTGAGAAAGAGATTTTTGTTAATTAACCTAGGGTTAGACGTTATTCGCCTCGAGAGAGGGTTTAATATACGTTAGGGAGTCTTACGGATCAAGTCAAGTGAATAAATCGTATGGTTCAGTGTTAGATAATAAGTGAAGTCTAGGTGGATTCTTCCTGATGGTATCATCATGATCAACTGATTTTCTCTTCAAGTTATTTCCCAATTCATTCTTTTTGTCTTTGCATCTTAGTTTAGTAATTAATTAGTTAATCAATCAAATCATTTAATATTTAGGCTAAATAATAGAAAGAAAGTGAGTATTAGTACTTATAGTTCCTTTGGGTTCGATAATCTGGTCTTGCCTAAGCTATACTACTGTTCGATAGGTACACCTACCATAAGTCGTTGTCAGAGTTAGTTTTTAGGTTCGATCATTCTCTTTATAAATTTTAAAACTCGACAATTTTACAACGATCAGGAGTACGGAATTTCCTAGGACATGCTAGGTTTTACAGATGATTTATAAGTAATTTTGCTTATATATCTAAACTATTGAATCAACTTCTACAGAAGGATACTTTATTTATATATGCACCTATTATTATTACTCATAATTAGGTAGAACATTTTATTATAATGTGCGATGCTAGTGATTATGCTGTAGAAGTAGTGCTGGGACAAAAAAGGAATAACATTTTTTACGGCATTCGTTATGCAAGTAAGATACTGAATTTAACACAACGTAATTACACTACTATTGAAAAAGAAATGTTTTCTATTGTGTTTGCATGTGAAAAATTTTGTTCTTATTTAATGGAAAATAGAGTTTATGTCTACATTGATCACTCTGCATTGACAAATGTCATGAAAAAAGAAAGAAGCAAAAGTGCTAGATTAATGAAGTGGGTCTTATTGCTTCAAGAGTTTGATTTGTGGATAATGGATAGGAAAGGAACAAAAAATCAAATTGTAGATAACTTGTCTAGAATAGAAAGTGAGATGGAAGAGAAAACTCTTAAGAAATAAAAGAAACCTTTATTGATAAGTAGCTATTCCAAATAGGCATGCATCAGGCAGAATATAAAGATAATAAAATACCATGGTATGCAGATTCTGTGAACTATATTGCCAAAGGATTTTGTCCGATAAATGCATCATGATAACAAAATAAGGGAATAATGCATGAGTCAGAAATAATATTTGGGAAGAACCATATGTATTTCTATAACATCCTAAATTTTTGGGCCTATGTGTTTAATGGGTGAATATGTGGAATGAGTTAATTTAAGTGTTAGGGGCCCAAATTTTAAGTTTTAAGGAGCCCAAATCTTCTAATATAAGTTAGTTAAATTTGGCATTAGGGATTAGGGAAGTGGACAAGACAAGGCTATTTTTTGGGAATTTTATTATATTTATTCTATGTGGATAATAAGCGGATAAAGGCTATTATTTAGGATTTAGTCTTTAAGGATAATAAGCAGATAAAGACTATTTTGAGGAGATAATAGATTAAGATAAGGGAAAAGGGATAGGAGTTATCATGTGTGGCAGTGTTGGCTGAAAATCAATCTCTGCTAAAAGGAGGAATCGGTTTTCTATATAAAGAGGGGGTGTGCTGAAATTTTGGAAGCCTTTTTTTATTTTCTTTTCTCATCTTCTTCCTCTCAAAAGTCGAAAACCACCATTTTCTTCACCTTTCTTCCTCTCTAAAATTTCCTAGTTGGTCAATCTTTTAACCTCTATTGTTATTTTTCTTCTAATCCCTAAAAGCCAAAATCACATCTCTATTATTCTATTCTTCTCCTTAATATTCATTGGCCAAATCTCTCTTAGCCATCTCTTCAATTCTTAAATCTTCTAAAAATTGAAATTCTTAAATCCCACCTCCTGAAGTTGCCGAATTTTTTTCAGTAAAGTCTGCTTGTGCCGAATCTGAAGAAAACAATAGAGGAGTCCAATGCTTAGATCTCTAAGTCAAAGATCAGTAACACTCAAGTCGTGTTATTTTGGGGATTTCAAGGAGAGGCCCTATTTTCACATTTTTTCGGCTTTTTGAGCAAAGTTGTAGATCGGGATAACAAGGATATCGACTAAGAATATTGGATTTCGTGATATCAGGTGTGTAACACTTTCCCACCATCTAGATCTGTTTGATTAATATATGATTATAAGTCTTATATGTTTTGATAAATGCCGAAATTCGGGCATAATAGAGGAAATCCAAAGAGGGTAAAAAAAATCATCAGGTTAGTGAGTGTTCTGATTAAACGATATAAGTATATTGATTTTATGTGATTGCATGGGTTGGGTTTGATGAAAGGGGAAGTGCTCTATTGTAGCGGCTGTTGCCATGACCTATTGTAGCGGCTTTTGCCGTGATCTATTGTAGCAGTTTTTACCGAGATCTGTTGTAGTGGTTTTTACCGTGATCTGTTATAACGGTTTTTACCGTGATCTGTTGTAGCGATTTTTACCGTGATCTATTGTAGTGGCTACGGCCATGATCTGATGATAAGCAGCACAACTGCCATCAAGGAGTGTAACGGTGTGGGTTGATTGTAGAAATCCCCAATGGTGTGAATGGCTGGTACGGGGGCGTGTAGCAGATGGAAACCTAGGATTTGGTTTGGGCTTGCATATTATTTTTTTATTATGTATATTAATTCTGATTATTTTAGTTTTATGGGGCTAAGGCCCAAATCTAATGGTGCATGAGGGTTGCACACTCAGTCTTGCAACTCAACCAATTAATTAATATTTCAGGTAGCATTTAGTGCATCGGATTGAATGGAGAGGGCGCAAGGTGGCAATGCAAAAGAACATTTGGATCCAAAAAAAGACTCTAGTTATTATTTTATATTCTTATTTAATGGATTTTAAATCTCGTTGTAATAAGGCCATGGGCCACCGTTTATATTTTGTTTTATTACGTGCTTTTATTACTTTTAGTTATTTAAATTTTATTTTTAATTGAACTAAGACATGTATTTAAATTTGGGTTTTTAATTCATAAAGGCATATTTTATTTAAAACTATAAATTATAAATTTTTCCCGAATAAAAGGTTAAACTTTACGAAAATGTTCTTCTGAAAATGCGAGATGTTTCACAAAATTTCTTTAGTGACATACCAGATCCGGTTGTAGTGTTTGGGCCGGGTTTGGGGTGTTACAAATTGGTATCAGAGCCCAGTTCAAAACTCGACTTGGGTTTTTTGGGCTCAAAACGTTTTCTAAAGGTGGTCTTTTGAAACTTGCACGTTGTTTTTTTGAAATTATAACAGGTTTGTTAGCTCGGCATGGTACCTGCGTCTCCGGCCCAAGTCCGCCAGGTAAGTATTCTAAACCCACTTTGTGATATATATGCATGTGGGCTTGATGGGCTTTAAGGGACGTAGATTAATCAAATTAGAACTTGATGGACTCTAGGCCTAGCTTAAAACACTTCTTAAATTTCATAAGACTTAATTCCACTAAACAAACCCGTGAACGAGCATGAAGACTAGGGTGTGGTAACAGCATACGATGTCAGGATTGGATCCCAAGAGCTCGGTATTTAAGCATCCTAGTGACTCACCTCCTCTTTCTTTGGAATCCTACAGTGCACGTAGTGACTGTTCACCTTAGCCAAGTTAGGGTGTGGCAATAGACATACGTATGTCTAGGAGTAGATTCAGGGAGAGCTTGGTATTTAAGCAGTCCTAGTGACTCACCTCCTCTTCACTAGAATCTTACCTGGTCTGTAGTGACTATTCATCCTAGATACAAGGATTTGTTGATGGGCTAAACCTTATAATTAAAACCCGAAAGGGACCAACCATTTTTTAAAAAAAAATCCTCAAGTTTTGTAAAATTTTCAAAAGTACCTTTGAGTTATGAAAATTTACAATCAACCATGTTTTGAAAACTTTACTCGAAAAACCTCATATTTACAAGAGTAACCCGGACTATGAAACTAGATATCACCAAAGTACCCCTGTTTCAAAAAAAAATAACAACAACAACATCGAAATATCCCTAGTTTGAAAAATTACCAAACTACCCTTGTTTTGCAAAATGACCAAAACACCCCTGGTTTGTAAAATTACCAAGTTAACCCTGATTTGTAAAATTACTAAATTATCCCTGATTTGCAAAATTATCGAAATACCCCCAAATTTCAAAATGACTGAAATACCCTAAATTACAAAATTACCAAAATACCATTATTTCACGAAATCACCAAAAACCCTATTTTGGAAAATTACAAAAATACCTTTATAGGTAAAATTACGAAAATACCCCTAGGTAGTGAAATGACAAAAATACCCCTATACGTTGAATGTAGGTTCATGAACGTTGTTTGTTTGAAGAATTTTGAATGTATGTGGTTTCTAGGAGGTAAGTCTGAAACTGAAACTGTAGATAGGCTCGAATTCGAAAGAATCACTCTTAAAACTATTCTTCATAAGATTGTTCGTGGATAATCAGTGGAAAGAAGTAATAACTCATAAAATTCTTAATCAGATAAACGTCGATCGAAAGAATGAGTACAAGGGATGAAGACACTTGAGATGCGAATAATGGTGCGTACCCTACCGCGAGATACTAAGTGTTTATTTTGGCTTTAGAATTAGAGTCTTGTGAAGCGAAAGCATAGTTGTGAGACTTAGGTAGTATGATTTCTACTTAGTTGGAAATTTCGAGGATGAAATTTCTTTAAGGAGGGTAGAACTGTAACATCTTAAATTTTTGGGCCTATGTGTTTAGTGGGTGAATATGTGGAATGAGTTAATTTAAGTGTTTGGGGCCCAAATTTTAAGTTTTAAGGAGCCCAAATCTTCTAATTTAAGTTAGTTAAATTTGTCATTAGGGATTAGGGAAGTGGACTGCACAAGGCTATTTTTTGGGAATTTTATTACATTTATTCTATGTGGATAATAAGCAAATAAAGGCTATTATTTAGGATTTTAGTCTTTAAGGATAATAAGCGAGATAAAGACTATTTTGAGGAGATAATAGATTAAGATAAGGAAAAGGGATAGGAGCTATCATGTGTGGCGGTGTTGGTGAAAATCAATCTCTGCTAAAGGGTGGAATCGGTTTTCTATATAAAGAGGGTGTGCAAATTTTGGAAGCCCTTCTTTTATTTTCTTTTCTCATCTTCTTCCTCTCAAAAGCCAAAACCACCATTTTCTTCACCCTTTCTTCCTTTCTAAAATTTCCGGTTGGTCTAATCTTTTAACCCCTATTGTTATTTTTCTTCTAATCCTAAAAGCCAAAATCACATCTCTATTATTCTATTCTTCTCTTTAATATTCATTGGCCAAATCTCTTAGCCATCTCTTCAATTCTTAAATCTTCTAAAATCGAAATTCTTAGATCTCACCTCCGAAGTTGTGAATTTTTTTCAAGAAAGTCTGCCAGTCGAATCAAGAAAACAATAGAGAGTCCAACACTTAGATCTCTAAGTCAAAGATCAAGAACACTCAAGTTGTGTTATTTTGGGATTTCAAGGAGAGGCCCTATTTTCACATCTTCCGCTTTTGAGCAAAGTTGTAGATCGGGATAACAAGGATATCGACTAAGAATATTGATTTCGCGATATCAAGTGTGTAACACTTTCCCACCATCTAGATCTGCTTGATTAATATATGATTATAAGTCTTATATGTTTTGATAAATGCGAAATTCGGGCATAATAGAGGAAACCCAAAGAGGGTAAAAACAAATCATCAGGTTAGTGAATGTTCTGATTAAACGATATAAGTATATTGATTTTATGTGATTGCATGGGTTGGGTTTGATGAAAGAGGAAGTGCTCTGTTGTAGCGGCTGTTGTCGTGACCTATTGTAGCGACTTTTTTCGTGATCTGTTGTAGCGGTTTTTACCGTGATCTGTTGTAGTAGTTTTTACCGTGATCTGTTGTAGCGGTTTTTACCGTGATCTGTTGTAGCAGTTTTACCATGATCTATTGTAGTGGCTATGGCTATGATCGATGATGAGCGACGATCGCCATCAAGGCGCATAAGCGATGTAGGTTGATTGTAGAAATCCCTAATGGTGTGAATGGTCGATGCAGGGCGTGTAGCGGATGGAAACCTAGGATTTAGGTTGGGCTTGCATATTATTTTTTATTATGTATATTAATTTTGATTATTTTAGTTTTATGGGGCTAAGGCCCAAATCTAATGGTGCATGAGGGTTGCACACCGAGTCTCATGACTCAACCAATTAATTAATATTTCGGTAGCATTTAGTGCATCATACTGGGAATTTGGAGAGGGCGCCAGGTGGCCATGCAAAAAACATTTGGATCCAAAAAAAGACTCTAGTTATTATTTTATATTCTTTTTAATGGATTTTAAATCTCTTTGTAATAAGGCCATGGGCCACCGTTTATATTTTGTTTTATTACGTGCTTTTATTACTTTTAGTTATTTAAATTTTATTTTAATTGAACTAAGACATGTATTTAAATTTGGGTTTTAATTCATAAAGGCATATTTTATGTAAAACTATAAATTATAAATTTTTCCTAATAAAAGGTTAAACTTTACTAAAATGTTCTTCCGAAAATGCGACATGTTTTACAAAATTTCCTTAGTGACATACCGAGATCCAGTTGTAGTGTTTGGTAGGGTTTGGGGTGTTACAAATTGGTATCGATGCCTGTTCAAAACTCGACTTTGGGGTTTTTGGGCTCAAAACGTTTTCTAAAGGTTGGCTTTTGAAACTTGCACGTTGTTTTCCTGAAATTATAACAGGTTTGTTAGCTCGGCATGGTACCTGCGTCTCCGGCCCAAGTCCGCCAGGTAAGTATTCTAAACCCACTTTGTGATATATATACATGTGGGCTTGATGGGCTTTAAGGGATGTAGATTAATCAGATTAGAACTTGATGGACTCTAGGCCTAGCTTAAAACACTTCTTTAATTTCATAAGACTTAATTCCACTAAACAAACCCGTGCACGAGCCACAAGACTAGGGTGTGGTAACAGGCATACGCATGTCTAGGATTGGATCCGGAAGGGCCTGGTATTTAAGCAGTCCTAGTGACTCACCTCCTCTTCGCTGGAATCCTACCTGGTGCGTAGTGACTGTTCACCTTAGCCAAGTTAGGGTGTGGCAATAGAGATACGCATGTCTAGGAGTAGATTTAGGGAGAGCTTGGTATTTAAGCAGTCTTAGTGACTCACCTCCTCTTCACTAGAATCTTACCTGGTGTGTAGTGACTATTCATCCTAGCTACAAGGGTTTGTTGATGGGCTAAACCTTATAATTAAAACCCGAAAGGGACCAACCATCATTTTTTTTTAAAAAAAAATCCCCAAGTTTTGTAAAATTTTCAAAAGTACCTTTGAGTTATGAAAATTTCCAATCAACCATGTTTTGAAAACTTTACCCGAAAAACCTCATGTTTACAAGAGTAAACCGGACTATGAAACTAGATATCACCAAAGTACCCCTGTTTAAAAAAAAACAACAACAACAACATCGAAATATCCCTAGTTTGAAAAATTACCAAACTACCCTTATTTTGCAAAATGACCAAAATACCCCTGGTTTGTAAAATTACCAAGTTAACCCTGATTTGTAAAATTACTAAATTATCCCTGATTTTCAAAATTACCGAAATACCCCAAGATTGCAAAATTACCAAAATACCCTTATTTCACAAAATTACCAAGAAACCTTATTTTAGAAAATTACAAAAATACCCTTGTAGGTAAAATTACAAAAATACCCCTAGGTAGTGAAATGATAAAAATACCCCTATACATTGAATGTAGGTTCATGAACATTGTTTGTTTGATGAATGTTGAATGTATGTGGTTTCTAGGAGGTAAGTCTGGAACTGAAACTGTAGATAGGCTCGAATTCGAAAGAATCACTCTTAAAACTATTCTTCATAAGATTGTTCGTGGATAATCAGTGGAAAGAAGTAATAATTCATAAAATTCTTAATCAGATAAATGTCGATCGAAAGAATGAGTACAAGGGGACGAAGATGCTTCAGATGCGAAAAATGGTGTGTACCCTACCGTAGTATACTAAGTGTTTATTTTGGCTTTAGAATTAGAGTGCGCAGCGAAAGCATAGTTGTGAGACTTAGGTAGTATGATTTCTAGTTAGTTGGAAATTTCGAGGATGAACTTTCTTTAAGGAGGGTAGAACTATAACATCCTAAATTTTTTGGCCTATGCGTTTAATGGGTTAATATGTGGAATGAGTTAATTTAAGTGTTAGGGCCCAAATTTTAAGTTTTAAGGAGCCCAAATCTTCTAATTTAAGTTAGTTAAATTTGGCATTAGGGATTAGGGAAGTGGACGTCACAAGGCTATTTTTTTGGGAATTTTATTATATTTATTCTATGTGGATAATAAGCAAATAAAGGTTATTATTTAGGAATTTAGTCTTTAAGGATAATAAGCAGATAAAGACTATTTTTGATGAGATAATAGATTAAGATAAGGGAAAAGGGATAGGAGCTATCATGTGTGGCAGTGTTGGCTGAAAATCAATCTCTGCTAAAGGGAAAAATCGGTTTTCTATATAAAGAGGGCATGTGCCGAAATTTTGGAAGCCTTTCTTTTATTTTCTTTTCTCATCTTCTTCCTCTCAAAAGCCGAAAACCACCATTTTCTTTACCCTTTCTTTCTCTCTAAAATTTCCTGGTTGGCCGAATCATTTAACCTCTATTGTTATTTTTCTTCTAATCCCTAAAAGTCGAAATCACATATCTATTATTCTATTCTTCTCTTAATATTCATTGGCCAAATCTCTCTTAGCCATCTCTTCAATTCTTAAATCTTCTAAAAATCGAAATTCTTAGATCCCACCTCCTGAAGTTGCCAAATTTTTTCAAGAAAAATGCTGCTTGCGAATCAAGAAAACAATAGAGGAGTCCAATGCTTAGATCTCTAAGTCAAAGATCAGTAACACTCAAATCGTGTTATTTTCGGGATTTCAAGGAGATGCCCTATTTTCACATCTTTCTGACTTTTTGAGCAAAGTTGTAGATCGGGATAACAAGGATATCGACTAAGAATATTGGATTTCGTGATGTCAGGTGTGTAACACTTTCCCACTATCTAGATCTGTTTGATTAATATATGATTATAAGTCTTATATGTTTTGATAAATGCTGAAATTCGAGCATAATAGAGGAAACCCAAAGAGGGTAAAAACAAATCATCAGGTTAGTGAATGTTCTGATTAAACGATATAAGTATATTAATTTTATGTGATTGCATGGGTTGGGTTTGATGAAAGGGGAAGTGCTCTGTTGTAGCGGCTGTTGCTGTGACCTGTTGTAGCGGCTTTTGCTGTGATCTGTTGTAGCGATTTTTACCGTGATCTGTTGTAGCAGTTTTTACCGTGATCTATTGTAGCGATTTTTACTGTGATCTGTTGTAGCGGTTTTACCGTGATCATTGTAGTAGCTACGGCCATGATCGATGATGAGCAAGACGACCGCCATCAAGGCGCAGAAGATGTGGGTTGATTGTAGAAATCCCCAATGGTGTGAATGGTGATGCGGGCGTGTAGCGAATGGAAACCTAGGATTTGGGTTGGGCTTGCATATTATTTTTTATTATATATATTAATTTGATTATTTTAGTTTTATGGGGCTAAGGCCTAAATCTAATGGTGCATGAGGGTTGCACACCGAGTCTCATGACTCAACCAATTAATTAATATTTCGGTAGCATTTAGTGCATCGCACTCGGCCGAGAGGAGAGCAAGGTGGCCATGCAAAAGAACATTTGGATCCAAAAAAAGACTCTAGTTATTATTTTATATTCTTATTTAATGGATTTTAAATCTCGTTGTAATAAGGCCATGGGCCACCAGTTTATTGTTTTATTACAGGCTTTTATTACTTTTAGTTATTTAAACTTTTATTTTAATTGAACTAAAACATGTATTAAAATTTGGGTTTTTAATTCATAAAGGCATATTTTATTTAAAACTATAAATTATAAATTTTTCCCAAATAAAAGGTTAAACTTTACCAAAATATTTTTCTGAAAATGCAACATGTTTTACAAAATTTCCTTAGTGACATACTAGATCCGGTTGTAGTGTTCGGGCCGGGTTTGGGTGTTACAAATTGGTATCAGAGCCTGGTTCAAAACTCGACTTTGGGGTTTTTGGGCTCAAAACGTTTTCTAAAGGTGGGCTTTTGAAACTTGCACGTTGTTTTTTTTTTTTTGAAGTTATAACAAGTTTGTTAGCTCGGCATGGTACCTGCGTCTCCGGCCTAAGTCCGCCAGGTAAGTATTCTAAACCCACGTTGTGATATATATGCATGTGAGCTTGATGGGCTTTAAGGGACATAGATTAATCAGATTAGAACTTGATGGACTCTAGGCCTAGATTAAAACACTTCTTAAATTTCATAAGACTTAATTCCACTAAACAAACCCGTGAACGAGCCGCAAGACTAGGGTGTGGTAATAGGCATACGCATGTCTAGGATTGGATCTGGAAGAGCCTGGTATTTAAGCAGTCCTAGTGACTCACCTACTCTTCGCTGGAATCCTACCTGGTGCGTAGTGACTGTTCACCTTAGCCAAGTTAGGGTGTGGCAATAGACATACGCATGTCTAGGATTAGATTCAGGGAGAGCTTGGTATTTAAGCAGTCTTAGTGACTCACCTCCTCTTCACTAGAATTTTACCTGGTGTGTAGTGACTATTCATCCTAGCTACAAGGATTTGTTGATTGGCTAAACCTTATAATTAAAACCCGAAAGGGACCAACAATCCTTTTTAAAAAAAAATCCCCAAGTTTTGTAAAATTTTCAAAAGCACCTTTGAGTTATGAAAATTTCCAATCAACCATGTTTTGAAAACTTTACCCGAAAAGCCTCATGTTTACAAGAGTAACCCGGACTATGAAACTAGATATCACCAAAGTACCCCTGTTTAAAAAAAACAAGAACAACATCGAAATATCCCTAGTTTGAAAAATTACCAAACTGCCCTTATTTTGCAAAATAACCAAAATACCCCTGGTTTGTAAAATTACCAAGTTAACCCGATTTGTAAAATTACTAAATTATCCCTAATTTGCAAAATTATCGAAATACCCCTAAATTTTAAAATTACTAAAATACCCCCGAATTGCAAAATTACCAAAATACCCTTATTTCACAAAATCACCAAGAAACCCTATTTTGGAAAATTACAAAAATACTTGTAGGTAAAATTATAAAAATACCCCTGGGTAGTGAAATGACAAAAATACCCCTATACGTTGAATGTAGGTTCATGAACATTGTTTGTTTGATGAATGTTGAATGTATGTGGTTTCTGAAGGTAAGTCCAAATCTGAAGCGTAGATAGGCTCAATTCGAAAGAATCACTCTTAAAACTATTATTCATAAGATTGTTCGTGGATAATCGGTGGAAAGAAGTAATAACTCATAAAATTTCAATCGATAAACGTCCGATCGAAAGAATGAGTACAAGGGACGAAGACGCTTGAGATGCGAATAATGGTGCGTACCCTACCGTAGTATACTAAGTGTTTATTTTGGCTTGAAATTAGAGTCTTGCAATGAAAGCATAGTTGTGAGACTTAGGTAGTATGATTTCTAGTTAGTTGGAAATTTCGAGGACGAAATTTCTTTAAGGAGGGTAGAACTGTAACATCCTAAATTTTGGGCCTATCGCTTAATGGGTGAATATGTGGAATGAGTTAATTTAAGTGTTAGGGGCCCAAATTTTAAGTTTTAAGGAGCCCAAATCTTCTAATTTAAGTTAGTTAAATTTGGCATTAGGGATTAGGGAAGTGGACTGACACAAGGCTATTTTTTGGGGAATTTTATTATATTTATTCTATGTGGATAATAAGCAAATAAAGGCTATTATTTAGGATTTAGTCTTTAAGGATAATAAGCGATAAATACTATTTTTGAGGAGATAATAGATTAAGATAAGGGAAAAGGGATAGGAGCTATCATGTGTGCAGTGTTGGCTGAAAATCAATCTCTGCTAAAGGGAGGAATCGATTTTCTATATAAAGAGGGGGTGTCAAATTGTGGAAGCCTTTCTTTTATTTTCTTTTCTCATCTTTTTCCTCTCAAAAGCTGAAAACCACCATTTTCATCACCCTTTCTTCCTCTCTAAAATTTCCTGGTTGGCCGAATCTTTTAACCTCTATTGTTATTTTTCTTCTAATCTATAAAAGCCGAAATCACATCTCTATTATTCTATTCTTCTCTTTAATATTCATTGGCCAAATCTCTCTTAGCCATCTCTTCAATTCTTAAATCTTCTAAAAACTAAAATTCTTAGATCCCACATCCTGAAGTTGCCAAATTTTTTTCAAGAAAGTCTGCTCGTTCCGAATCTGAAGAAAACAATAGAGGAGTCCAACGCTTAGATCTCTAAGTCAAAGATCAGTAACACTCAAGTCATGTTATTTTCGGGATTTCAAGGAGAGGCCCTATTTTCACATCTTTCCGGCTTTTTGAGCAAAGTTGTAGATCGGGATAACAAGGATATCGACTAAGAATATTAGATTTCGCGATATCAGGTGTGTAACACTTTCCCACCTTCTAGATCTGTTTGATTAATATATGATTATAAGTCTTATATGTTTTGATAAATGTCAAAATTCGGGCATAATAGAGGAAACCCAAAGAGTGTAAAAACAAATCATCAGGTTAGTGAATGTTCTGATTAAACGATATAAGTATATTGATTTTATGTGATTGCATGGGTTGGGTTTGATGAAAGGGAAGTGTTTCTATTGTAGCGGTATTGTTGCGTGACTGTTATGTGACTTTTGCCGTGATCTCTTGTAGGAATTTTTACCGTGATCTATTGTAGCGATTTTTACCGTGATCAGTTGTAGTGGCTACGGCCATGATCTGATGATAAGCAGCATGGACGCCATCAAGGCGTGTAGCATTGTGGGTTGATTGTAGAAATCCCCAATGGTGTGAATGGCTGGTGCGGGCGTGTGCAGATGGAAACCTAGGATTTGGGTTGGGCTTGCATATTATTTTTTATTATGTATATTAATTCTGATTATTTTAGTTTTATGGGGCTAAAGCCCAAATCTAATGGTGCATGAGGGTTGCACACCGAGTCTCGTGACTCAACCAATTAATTAATATTTCGTAGCATTTAGTGCATCGGACCGGCCGAGAGAGAGCGCAAGGTGGCCATGCAAAAGAATATTTGGATCCAAAGAAAAGACTCTAGTTATTATTTTATATTCTTATTTAATGGATTTTAAATCTGTTGTAATAAGGCCATGGGCCACCGCTTTTATTTTGTTTTATTACGGGCTTTTATTACTTTTAGTTATTCAAATTTTATTTTAATTGAACTAAGACATGTATTTAAATTTGGGTTTTAATTCATAAAGGCATATTTTATTTAAAACTATAAATTATAAATTTTCCTAATAAAAGGTTAAACTTTACCAAAATGTTTTTCGAAAATGCGACATGTTTTACAAAATTTCCTTAGTGACATACCAAATCCAGTTGTAGTGTTTGGGTCGGGTTTGGGGTGTTACAATTTCGACAGTGCGCTGACCAGTTGGTACGAAGATGTGTGGCTGAAGAAGAAATAAACGACATTTTACAAGGGTATCATACTTCACTAACCACCTCCGGACGTACTAATGTTCAGAGTGTGAATATTGTAACTAAAGATAAATATTTGAGGTGGTGTTCGCAAGTGTATGGGTTAGGTTGTAATATAGTTACGACAAAGTAGGTAAGTACTCCGAGGACGGCACCTAAGGGAGGCGAATACTATATTAACTTTAACCTAAACACAGATGAATCTAATTATTACTTTAATTAAATCATATTATGAATAGATATAAATAGGATATTTTTGGGTTTTTATGATAAAAAAATAAAAATAGCAAAAATAAATTGAACTTTGAGTGTATGAATTCAAACTTAATCAAATCTAAACGTGGGTGATGAGCTCGCTTCGATAACCATAACTAATTCCTATTTTAGGTTTCTACTCAATCAACTAGTCCTTACCCTAGCAAGATCTCTCAATCCTCCAATAAACTAGCGAGTCAGTAGAACTACCTATCTATCAACCTCACTGTCCAGACTGCTTCGGGGCTAAAGTGTTCACGAATAGTTCATACCAATTTTGGGCTAATTCCCACCTAACTGACTTCCTAGGATCGTCAAGCCTAGGTTTGAAGCTCTTCCTCTCCCAAATAGCTGATCCGCTAAGAAAATCCTACATAGTAATTAATTAATCACACCTCCACTCACTAATCCCCTATGAAAGGATTAGCTCCTTATGGATCTCATGAACATAATAAAGTTGATAATAAAGATAAACATAAATAATGAATTAAGAGAAAGGTTTAAGAGGATCCTAAATTTTATTGATTGCAGCGCAAAATCCATAGTAGTTTGATCATGGTTACAACCCATGTTCTCCAAAGAACACAAAATAGAAAAGGACTAAAATAAACCTAAAGCCTAAAAGAAAGGAAAAACTAAAACTTAAATTAAAAAGGAAATCTTAAAGTATGAAATTTGTCCTCAATAAGTGTTTTAAGAGCCTATTTATAGAGTTAGGGTTACCGTCTTCCTCAACCCCAGGTTAGCTGTCATTCTCGTGTTTCTCATTGTGCAGACCAAAATGCCCTGTTTCACTATATCAGAGGCAGTATGCTCAAGTTCAGGGTAACTTTAGTGGTGTGTTGTGACATCCATTGGTTGTGCCGCGACACCAAAGGTAGTCTCAAGATTCTTGTATTTTACCCCCTGTGTTGTGACATCAAACTTCCTGTGTTGCAACACGATGACCAATATAGAGTTTCTACACCATTGAATGGTCTCTTGCACACTCACTAGGTATATTAGCTCACCTTTAGGCCTCATTCGGCCCCTAAGGTCAATAAAAGACTCAAAATACACTTTTTTTTGTTTTAAACTAAACTAAGAAATCATAACTAAAACATAGTGAAAATGCTTGTATTCAAGCTCCTCAAGTACAAAAACTAGTTTAATCTGCTACACTAAATTACGACAGATCAAACTCCCCTACACTTAAGTCATTTCTTGTCCTCAAGCAAGGCAAAATAAAAACAAAAAAGAGACAACCCTTGAGCAGGTAGACTGCAGAGATTGGTTTTGGAGTACATAGCTAGGTATTTTCAAATTTACACAGAATCTTGACAGGATATATGATTTATCTTAATTTGGTGTAGCAGATTAAACTAGCTTTTGCACTTTATTAGCTTGAACATAAGCATTTTAGTTCCGTTTTAATTTTATTTTAGTAAAGTTTAGTTAAGTTTACTAAATGTGAAATTTGAGTCTTTTATTGACCTTAGGGGCTAAATGAAGCTTGAGAATGAGCTAATATACTTTGTGAGTGTGCAAGCATTAGACGGCATACTAACTCAATATTAGTCGCTAGGTTGCAACACGAAGCATGCAATGCCGGAACATAGGGAGCAGAATAAGAAAAGTCCAAACTGCCTTCAATATCACGACACATCCTGAGGATGTCATGACATGCCCCTGAAGACTCCTTGAAGCTGAGTATATTGCCCTTGATGTCACGATACAGGACCTGATGTGTCACGACATCGCTTTTGCATAGGAAATTAATACGAGCAAGGGGCATCCACACAATCCAACTTTAAGATCGAGAACTTCAGCTAACCTAGGGTTAAGAACAACAACCATTATAAGTCTATAAATAGGCTTAGCTAACACATGTTATAGACTCCTTTTCATTTTTATAAATTTCTCTTTAGATTTAGACTTTAGATTTTCTCTTTTTTTAGGTTTTAGGTTTTTGTTCTTGTTATTTTCCATTGGAAAAAAAAATTAGATTCTGGAATTGTTCTCAAACTCTGTGAGGATTCTGCGCTTAAATTCAATACAGTTAGGCTTAGTTGAAATTTTACCCTTGAAACTGTTCTTTATGTTTATTCTTTCGTTCAAGTTTATATTGTTTACCAGATCCATGAGGAACTAATCCTCCTGTGGGGGATTAACGAGTGGATGTATGAATAATTAACTAGTTTGTAGGGATTTCTTAACGGATTAGTTGTTCAGGACAGGAAGAACCTAAACCCTAGGCCTGACAACCCTATGAAGCCATCAAGGTGAGAATTAACCCAAAATTGGCATGACCTATCATTGAACACCTTAACCCTGAACCGGTCTAGATTATAGGGTCGGAAGATAAGTAGTTCTTTCCGACTTGGTATTTCAGTGGACTTATCAGAAGATCCTACTGAGGTATTGACTAGCTGATTGAACAAGAAAGCCTGAGATGACAGTTGATTATGATTACCGAAGCAAGCTAATCACCCATGCCCAGATTTATTACATATTTCCTTATTTGATTTCTTGCTTTTCATTTATTTAGTTTTCTTTTATGTTCTTAGTATAGTTTATTAAAACTCTTCTTTTAATCTTTCGTACTATAATTTGATTAAAGTATTAATTAGATCTATTTATGTTCAAATTAGAATTAATTTAGTGCTCGCCTCCCTTGGATACGATCCTTTGAGTACTTACCTACTCCGTTGCAACTATATTACAACATGACCCGTATACTTACGGAGATCGCTTTTCACATCTTTTGTGTAGGATTTCCACTCCAGAAGTTGGTACATCCGGAGGCGGTCAATATATAAATAACTTACCACTTTTAATATCAAACACCTAAGTTCAGTATATTACAAAGTATACAAACATTAAGGTTTTCAAACATATGAGACCATCAATAAATTTTATAGGTAATTTGCTTATCCTAGCAGAATAGAAACAACCATTAATATAATTACTTGATATGATGTCAATGCATGAATAAGTCTACTTAGATCACATAGGGCTTTTCAGCTTGTAAAGTTTCGAGGCTTAGGACCCTAGGTTTCTCAATATTCACAAATTTAATCAATCAAGTAGTCACAAATTCAGGCATTTATCATACATACTAGCATGCCCGTATGTCATTCGGTATATTTAATTACTTAATGCTTATTTACAGTGTAATATCTAGAACTTATTAGTTTAAAAATTGAAAATTGAAAATCATTCACTATCATGCCAAATTTATAGTAAACACAATCAACCTAAATACATGTTCCTAATCAATCACTTGTATTCCTACAAGCTCAAGCACATTTTGACAAGAAAATGAAAAGAAAATCATAAAAAGCAAAAACAAATTTCCTATCTTACCCTCCACACTTTAGATAGCTCATTGTCCCTAATGTGCAACCCTGGAAGATAAGGAAGGAAGTTACCCTATTGATCGTGAAATTGTTGTAGTTTAATGGTGGGTACTTCTTCCTTGTGCGTTGAAAATTCAAAAATTTTGTGCATTTTTTCATGTGAGGTTCCTACGTAGAAAATTTAGAAATAGAAAATATATATATATATATATATATCAATCTACTATTAGTCTTACTCCTAAAATAATTATCCAAATTAATTACAATCCCAACAATGGAATATAAACTATTTAAATTTTTTTAAGAAGAACTAATTCGTTCATCCCCCTCTTGTAGTCACTGTTTTCTCCTTTCTTCTCTTTACTTTTTGTGGACTATTACAAATTGTTTGTAAATTCTGTCTCCTAACAATTTCCTTGGAGAACTCATTTGTTCTTCTATGGTTTCCATAGGTACTCCTGCTTCTTTGCATAATGTAGTTATTAGTTGTGGGAAGCATGTGCCTTTTGATTGATCCTGTATGCATTCAATCATACTTTGATAGATCTATGTACTGATGCATATTTGTTTTTTATGCAAAATTTTGTACACTAGAATAGCCTATAGCGGGTTGATATTGGAGACATCTGCTGTAGGTAAAATTCTTGAGCAAATAAACTTCATCTAGGTTTTTTCCATCGGAGTCATTAGTGCTTGGTTGAATGTTACTGTGGTTTGGTGCAAGATTGATAGGTCCATTCTTCTTTTCATTCAGTTAAGGACCTCAATACTTCTTCCATGTCAAAATTTTTGAATTGATTGAGATTCATTTTGAACATGAAGTCACAATAATAGTATGGAGTATCATAAAATTGACAAATACTTCCTCCAGTTACTAGAGCATCTACCCTTCTGACTTTAACATGTGTTCGCATCTCATAAAATGGTCTTGTTGCTTCTCTTTATTTTAATGTGAGATAGAATTCCTGCACCACTGGTATGATTATCGATTCTTCTGGCGTTAGGAAAAAGGTAGTCCGTTCGCATTCAGTTGCAATTCCCACACTCCTTTACAGTTCCTTATTAAATGGTCAAAACCCTATTCTCGGACGAATGTGTTGGGTTGTAACTGTTGTAGGTATTTGTCTACATCTTCTTTTTTGAAATTCAACAAAGGTATTCATAATTTCAAACAGAATTGAAATAGAATCAAACCTAGATTTGACGTAAATTCTTCTTTTTCTGTTGTTGAATTGCTTGTGATGCTTGAATATTTGCTACAAATTTTGGTTTCAATATCTGCAAGTTTTACAAATTTGAAAAAGATGAGGGGATTTTTGTGGCTTACGAACTTCTGTGGATGGTTGATAATGAGATTTAAGGGTTAAAGGTGAATTATATGTTTTATTTATAAAGGAATACCAAGTAATGAGACCTAATTCTACTAAAACTCTGCTACATACACATCCTAAGTTACTAGATTCAGAACAGCAGGTTTACGTAGAGGTGTTGTGACATTCCCATTGGTTTTCGCAACATCGAAAATAGTGTACCTGTATTGGATTTTTTTAGTGTCACGATATGATGAGCAGTTTCTAACCTGGTTTATTTTTGCAGTTAAGCCTTCATTTCTTAATTCAATTATTTCCCTATTACTTCCAATCTCTTCGTCTACCTCTAAGTATTTTTCCATAGTTTTTCCTCCTTCATGCTGAGTCCATATAACCTTGCATTGCATCACTTTTGTTTCAGCTACTTCTTTAGTTGTCCCTCCGCAATAGTGTTTTACTCTTTGACCATTGACGAGAAAAGTTTATTGTAACCCCCAACCCCGGTCTAGACGTTATGACCGGATCCAACGTGTCACATCAAGGTGTTGTTTGAAAACTATGCGATCATTGAAAACCCTTCTCCAATTTAAAACTTTCTACCATTTGAAATCCCGGTTTTTGTGGCTTAGTATCAAAACAAGATTTACTCAAAGTCATTTTCTTAACGACTACAATCAAACTTTATTTTTATTAAAACCTTTTTTTCCGGAAGATTAATTCAATCAGTTGTGGAAACGTGACATTTTGAAAATAGTAGTTATTGTTTTAAAAAACCAAGTTTAATAGACTAGCATATTGTAATTAAAAGCAACACCATATGAAAGTTAAAAATCCCAATGGTCATATTAAAAAAATTATTAACCCTAAAAAATTAAACTAAAATAAAGTCACTAAGTTTATCTTTGAAACATGTCGGACGTGTGGCCACCTCCGAGTCCTTCCCAGCTCCAAATCCTCTATGGCTGGGGATTACCTGCACGGTCAAATAAAAGGGTGAGTTACGAGAACTCAGTGTAATCCCTGTCTGATCCACAGCCTAGGCCCAAGCCCATTTGATAACAAATCGCCTAAGCCCTATTCAAGAATGCAGGCCTAAGCCCTACAATATGCAAAAAAGACATGTTACCCAACCCAGTCCAACCATCACACCACCCGTACCAACCCTACACACCATGTGGGGACCAAGTCGACCCACCCAGCCCTACACACCAAGAATGCAGCCGAGCTGCTAATAACATTATACGTGGATGAGCCACCAGAATCAATATACGTGGCAAAAGCTACTAAATCAGTATAACGTGGTAGAGCCACCAGTACAATGCTTCCTCCAAAATCCATAACCCAACCCAATGCAGTATGACATGTATTAATTAATTCATGTATGCAGTGCATCACAATCAAGATCAGTCATACAATTAATACTCATACATCAATGATTCTACCATTAAGGATATAACGATCATTCGGTCAATTGGGGTTAAAACAGTAATTCACCCCTCAAGGGTATTCCAGTAATTTTAACCATCGAGGGTAGTTCAGTAATTTCACCCATTAAGGGTATTTTGGTAATTTTCCCATCAAGGGTATTTCGATAATTTACCCTTCGAGGGTATTTTAATAATTTACCCTTCAAGGGTATTTCGGTATTTTTCCCTTCGAGGGTATTTCAGTAATTTACCCTTTGAGGGTATTTCGATAATTTAGTCATCTAACGGTCTTTCTGGAGGCTTACTGTCGCCTCGAGCGACATAGGTTCCATTTCTAGTCAAAACGGAGCAATTGGCCCTAAAGCCCAATTTTGGCCCAAATAGGCCCACATGTTCGTGTGGCCCATTCAACCTATTTTCGATCACGGTTCTACGCAGACATCGCTGCCGCATCAATCATTCGGCATTTACCACAGATTTCGCCCATGTGGCCCCATTAGCCTGTTGGGCCCACTTAGCCCACTTAGGCTCAACGAGGCCCATTACAGCCTCAATCCCATGAGAGAGTTCGAGATACTCCCAACAGTCTATCGCCAACACTTGTGGCTCAGTTTTTCTCTACGAGCGCTTGCACGCTCGAGTGATCTCAGATTCTGATATTCTGGCTTTTTTTATTTCTTTAGCCGATTTACAAACCATTACACTAACAGAACAGACAGGAGTGTGAGATTACACACCTTGATTACGAGTGTGTCGCCAATCCCTTAGCACCGATCCTATGTTAGACAAGATCAATAATTAGTCAAACGATTAAGAGGGTTATCCTCCCATTACATAACAGAATTGAAACTCTAAAAACACCTACCTTGTTACACTGGGTTTTGCTAAGCACTTTCAGAATTTTAGTGAAGATTAGGAATGCCTGAAAATAGCTTGCGATACAACACACCCTTATTAAAAGAGTTTGAAGAAAACATATGGTTAACAACCACCTTGACAAATACGAAGCAGGAGTGCTTACCCGATCAAGGCTAAGAGTACAAATCACTTGCTTCCCAATGCTTGTCCCTTCTTACACTTCGAGCAAACCTATATACCAAACAACATTAGTCCAAGAGAGAAGGGAAGATTCAGTACAGGAGAGGAAAGAACTGTACTACCCGACCAATGACTAAAAGAAAGTCCATAATACTTACCTTTTCAATTCGACAAAATAGTTTTCTTCTAGCAACAGGAATGGATGACCCTAGAGATAGAAGTACACTAGAAAGGAAAGAAGGGTTAGTTTCGGCTTGAACAACTTGAAGAACAAACAATGGAGTGTTGAGAACAAGGGGAAGGATAGGTTCGGCTATCCAGAAGAGAAAAGAAAGGACGATGAGAGGAAAAGAGTGTTGAATTCGGCCAAAAAATCTCAAGATAGAAAAAAAAATGTGAAGGCAGAGAGTGGCAGCAGTTGGAGAAATAATGCACTAGCAAAAGACCCAAATGGTAACAATCGTTGTACAAAATACCTCTACCTAAAGAAAAATACTAAGATAAGCAAAAGAATACCCGAAAGGCAAAGAAAGGGTTTTTGGTTTCCACCACAACCAAAGTTGCCGAAATACACCCAAATGCCACCCCCTAACCTAATTTCTCCCTTAGCCACTCTCCCAATTTCAGCCAACACTCTCACTCTCATCACTTCCTTGATTTTCTCCACTATTTCCTCCTTGGATCACTCCTAGCCTCCCATTCAAACTTGTTGACCAAGTCTCCAAATCCTCTTGAAGAGTTTGACCCGAACTCTGCTTCCTCCACTCTCAAGTCACAAAATAAAAGCCTCCAATTGCAATATGTGGGATTCAAACCCCTCCCTTCCATGTTTTCCCATTGACGCCACACCACTAAGCCACGTGCTCATCTTGTGTCTCCTAAATGCACACAAATATATTTAAGTCCTACAACTGCCAACCCTCTTCACTTTAGGGTCAAAAACCAAAATTTTTCCAAGGCTCAGACTTGAACCTAGGCCGCCTTGGAATCACCAAATACACTCAAATAGCCAGTTGAGCAAGCACAACATGAAATTAAGAAAAAATTACAACAACTACTTTTTGAGACGTTAGAACTCTACCCCTTTAAAGAAATTTTGGCCTCGAAATTTACATGCTCAAAAGAGGTGAGGGTATTGCTGTCGTATCGCCTCTTCAGGCTCCCATGTGGCTTCCTCTGAACTGTGATTATGCCACAGCACCTTGACTAATGGAACAGATTTCCTCCTCAACACCTTAACATCCCAATCCAGTATTTACACCGATTTTTCCTCAAAAGTCAAATCATGTCTTATCTCGATCTCCTCCACTGGTACTATATGAGAAGGATCAAAACGGTATCGTCTCAGCATAGAGACGTGGAACACGTTATGTATACAATTTAGCTCAGGAGGTAGTTCCAGCTGATAGTCAATCCATCCCGCACATTTTAATATCCGATAAGTTTCGATGAATCTAGGGCTCAGCTTGCCTTTTCACCCAAATCTCAGAATCTTCTTCCATGGTGAGACCTTTAAGAAAGCATAATCTCCCACTGCATACTCAATCTCTTTACGCTTTAAATCAGCATATGACTTCTACCTATCAGATGCTTCTTTTAACCGATTACGGATCAATTTCACTTTCTCCTCAGTTTTTGAAATTAGCTCTAGACCCAACAGTGTCTGGTCACCCAATTCTGTCCAACAAGTAGGGGTACGACACCTACGACTCTATAATGCCTCGTACGACACCATCTAAATACTAGATTGATAGTTGTTATTGTAAGCGATTCTGCCAACACTACACCAAAACAGACTTTTAGCGGCATTTTTAGTGGCGTTTTAAAGAAAAACGCCGCAAATATTATACATTAGCGGCGTTTGAAGGAAAACGCCGCAAAAAAAAGATCAATAGCGGCGTTTATTAGTAAAACGCCGCTAAAAAGGACATATTGCGGCGTTTATTTGTAAAACGCCGCTAAATGTCTGAACATTAGCGGCGGTTTTGGTAAAACGCCGTTAAAAGTCTGATCATTAGCGGCGCTTGTAAGAAAACGCCGCTAAAAGTCTGAACATTAGCGGCGCTTTTGGAAAAACGCCGCTAAAAGTCTGAACATTAGCGGCGCTTTTGTAAAAACGCCGCTAAAAGTCTGAACATTAGCGGCGCTTTTGTAAAAACGCCGCTAAAAGTCTGAACATTAGCGGCGCTTTTGGAAAACGCTAAAGTCTCAACATTAGCGGCGCTTTTGGGAAAACGCTGCTAAAAGTTAAATTTTTAACTTTAGTGGCGCTTTTATAGAAACGCATAAAAAGAATATTTTATTTTAGGGTTAATGATTTAGGACTTAATTAAGGTTTAATATTGTCTATAGTTTATAGTTTTAGGGTTTATGATATAATGTTCATTATTTTGGGTTAATGGATTATGTTTTATAGTTTAGGGTTTATGCATAGGTATCTAAATTAAGTTTAGGGTTTAGAGTTTTTAGTTTAAGGTTTAGTGTTTTCTCGTTTAGGGTTTATGTTTTATTATTTATTTAAAGGTTTATAGATCATGGGTTTTTGGATAATGTACTTTATGGATTACTGCTTAAGTGTTGGGGTTTAAGGGAATAGGTTAAGGGTTATGGGAATATGGTTTGGGGCTTGTTAACCTTTAGGGTTATTGTTTTATGGTTTAAGGGTTTAAAGTTTAGGGTTTTAGGTTTAGGGATACTATGCATATTGGTTTATAGTTTATAGTTTATAGTTTAGGGTTTAAGGGTGCATGTATGATTTAGGGTTTAGGGTTTAAGGGTTAATTAGGGTTTATGGGTTAATTAGGGTTTATAGTTTATAGTTTAGGGTTAGTTTAGGTTTATACACATCAAAACGTGTTAAATCCTAAAAGTATACATGAACTTTAATTTGATCCAAATCTTGTAAAATATAAACATAATTATAGATATTATTAACATCATTTTTTATTATTGCATGCATAAAAATTTATATTTACTCTGTATAAAAACTAAATTGATGTATTTTATAATTTAAAATAATGTGTATGATTAAATCAAAATAAAAATTTCAATGTAATTATAGATATTATTTTATAATTTATGGAACTTAAGAAATAATTAAAACATTAGTGGCGTTTTTTACAAAAAACGCCGCAAAAACGCACCACTTTAGCCAAAACGGTGTCGCTTCCGATGTGCTTATGGCATTAGCGGCGTTTTTATGAAAACGCCACTAAAGATCGAGAATTAGCGGCGTTTTGTAAAGCGCCGCAAAGTGTAAAGTTATACGATGTCGTTTTTGTTTTATCCATTCCCGAGCCCCTTATTGACGACGCCGTCTTTTGACAAAATTGAAAAAATTTTAGTGGCGCCATGAATAAACGCCGCTAAAACTCGTACATTAGTGGCGCTAGGTTGCAAACGCCAAAAATGTATTTATTATTGAGCAAAAGCGGCGTTTTTCCTTAGTATCGCTTTATCCCCAATCCAACCCCGAAAACCCTAAGTCCTTGTTGTTTTTGCCTCTAATTGAAAACCCTAAATCCTCTTTGATTTTAAAAACTTGGTCGAACATCCGCTTCCACCGCCTCATCTCCTTTGCCGCATCTCCGTTGACCTTCCCGTGTCCCATCTCCTTCGACAACTGCTACATCACCGGGTAAGTCTTAATCATCGTGTATTTTGATTGATGTTTCTTCTGCGTTTGTTTTGTTTAATTGACTTTGTGTAAATTTGCGATAATCGTATTGAAGAACTTCCCGCATCTGCTTGCAATCTTGTTCACTTAAAGTCACTTTGCTTAAATAATAACAAAGTCACCAGTATTTAATACAATCGCTCATCATTTCTAACTTCTTCTCACGCACAACACTGTAGTTTTTTTCAATTTCTTTTGCCCTTTATGTAAGTCGTCTGGGTTACCTAAGTTACTCGGCCTTGTGTGAATGTCAAATATGAGTATGTACCCGACTTAAGTATGATCAGATTTTTCTAGATTTCTCCATGTATTTGGAGGATCCTTGGAAGTTGTACCTCAGTATCCTTGTATTAGACACAAGTTTTGGACATGGGCACTTCAAGAAAATGAGGAGTCGGGAAACATCACCAAGATACTTCTTTCTATTAGAAATTCGCCTCGATGTCTTACAAGAAATATGCCAATGTTTCTCAATTGTGTTTTGTCTAAGTCGAAGCTTTCAAAGACATCCTTTAAGATTTTGGTAGAGACCTTATGGTACAATTGAAAATTAATGTTGAAATGGATAAAATACTAATATTTGAGAAGATTAGGTTTGAAAAGCTTGGTTTGAATATTTGTTGCTTGATCATGTAGGTTCATGCAATGACATGTGTCCAATAATGGCATGTGTCGATTACGGATATGTTCAATTTTAGATTTTTAAATGTATTTGGAGAGTTATATCCTTTATACCTATGTCCGTAAATGTGTACTTTAAGAAAATGAAGAGTCCAGACAAAGATAGTTCTTAACATAAAGAATGAATACCTTCCTTTAAATAATTGAATCATACGGAAAAATATAATTATAAAATCAAGCG
This sequence comes from Gossypium rotundifolium, assembly GCA_025506655.1. Classification (NCBI taxonomy): domain Eukaryota; kingdom Viridiplantae; phylum Streptophyta; class Magnoliopsida; order Malvales; family Malvaceae; genus Gossypium; species Gossypium rotundifolium. The sequence goes on along the minus strand of CP106733.1, from coordinate 148,376,583 downwards.
TGCGTATCTTATGTGGTGGAGAGCTAGATTTCAAATTGCATTGGTACGATAACTGGGTTGTCGATTGCTCCAACTCTTTATATATTCTTTAGATATTCTTACCCGTGACATGTTTGACAAAATTTTGGATATGGATATAGGATTGAGCTTCCAAGGACCCGCTAAATACATGGAAAAACCTAGAAAATTTGAATATACTCATACTTAACACTAACATCTTAGTCCAAGTACCATAGCACGGAACTCCCTATGTGAATGCAAATTATACAAATATGTACATAGCAACTCATGCAAATTCACTAATATCCTTGTATTAGACACAAGTTTTGGACATGGGTTTGTTTTTATTAGGTTACGACTTCTTTTTGCTTTCATGTTTGTCATTTGATGCGCTTTTTTTGTCATTGTATATTTTGCTTTGATTTACTTGGGTTTATCTGGAACTTGAATAAAATGATTCCTTTTGAATTATATAGTTGAGACTTACGTTGTGAATATCGATTTTCAAGAACTTGAATAAAACCACTAAGTAACCTTAAAACTTATAAAACATGACTTGCACACATAGGTAAGTCGATTTATCAATCTATTTACATCAAAACAATACCAACTAAGTTCATTTTCAACTAAGAAACAAAACCAATAGTTGAAGTAACAAAATGAAACAAAGACTTGATCATTAGTCGCAACTTTCTCTCGCTTCTTGGCTACATGCAGCCAACATCAACACTTGTCCTATTAACCACCTTTAATCATTAGTTGCATAAGTTAAATGTTATAGAGTGGCTCATGGATTAAACATGTGTAGTTCATAATCTATTTACTCATGACATTTACCCGAAAATTTAACAATTTCATTCTGATTCCATGATCTCAAAATTTTTCCTCTCATAGTTTTTACTAACGCCGTAAGATTCGGATTAGTCTTGCCAATAAATTCAACCGACTCTTCATTTTGTATATCTCTTTGGATCGAAAAATATGTATGCAACACCTGAACATTAAGTTTGTATCACATAATTCTAGAATTGATGAATTAAATAGTCTTGTATTGATTACAATGTCAAAATTGAAAATAACTATGTTAGATCCAAGGTTTTGATTGCATAGAACATTAGTGAATTAGAGTCTTTTCTTTTCAATATTGGTCGAGTTCCAATAATATTGGTCTCATGATTCAATGATTTGTTGGTTTATGGTAAGCTTGATGTTGTATATTGAAGAGATAAGTAAGATGTGTACACAAACCGTAATCATTTGAAAAATTTTAGTTGCTTTTCTCATACTAAAGTACAAAATTTCACTAAATGGCAAAAATCCCATATTTGATTAAGAAGGATTTACTGATTCTTTTAAGATAAGGTTTGCTTTTTTACGTGTACTTATTTTCCTTAAAGTTTACTCAATATGCTTGACTGGTTTAGAATTTTATCTCGCAATGATAAATGATTATATTGTTTACTAAATCATCCTTCCTATTTTATTTTCTAGTATATTTGGGGTCGTTTGATTCGGTATTTGATCTCACGAAGTTGGCGGCACCATTTCGACATTTCTGTGTTCTCTAAACGCTTCTTAGAGGTACGATATGTTTGTTTAAGCGTTTTGATTGGTTTAAATTTTCGTTTTACAAGAGTTGCTAAAGTTAATCAATTCATAACATGTGCCAATGTTCGTTGAAATTAAAAATGGTTTGGATTCGAATATCTAATTCCTTTAAGGTTGTTTATGAAATTCAATACTAATCCTACTTGAATATGTCAAACATATGCTTTTTATTTACTTAATAATTTAAGAACCGATTCGATCTTAAATTATAAAGTGAAATAATTTTTAAAAACATCAAATTAAGAGGTATTTTACTGAAAGTTTTTGTTGGAAGTGAAATAATTTTATTATATTAAATTATAAAGTGAAATAATTTTTAAAAACATCAAGTTAATACAAATAATTTGAATACTATAATTATATATGTATAAAAATTATATAAAATAATAATTATTAAAATATATAAAATTAAGCTTTAATAATAATATAGTAATATATTATATAACTATTATCAAACATTGCAACCGATTACCTAAATCGACCTAAACTCTAAACCCCAAAATCATAATCCTTAAACCCTAAACCCTCAAACCCTAAACCCATAAACTCTAAACCTTTAAACCTTTAAACCCTAAATCCATAACCCTTAAACCTTAAACCCCAAACCTTAAACCCTTAAACCCTAAACCCTAAACCTCTAAACCCAAAACCCTAAACCTCTAACCCCAACCTCTAAACCTTAAACCCTTAACCCATAACCCTAAACCCCTAAACCTTAAACCCCTAACCCTTAACTTTAAACCCATAAACTCTAAACCCCAAACCCCTAACCCCTTAACCATTAACCACTAACCTTAAACCCCAAACCTTAAACACTTAACCCTTAAACCTAAAACCCCAAACCTCTAACCCCAACCTCTAACCCTAAACCAATAAACCTTAAACCCTTAACCCATAACCCTAAACCCCTAAACTTTAAACCCCAACCCTTAACTTTAAACCCATAAACTCTAAACCCTTAAACCCCCAACCCCTTAACCATTAACCACTAACCTTAAACCCCAAACCTTAAACACTTAACCCCTAAACCTAAAACCCCTAAACCTCTAACCCCAACCTCTAACCCTAAACCAATAAACCTTAAACCCTTAACCCATAACCCTAAACCCCAAACTTTAAACCCCTAACCCTTAACTTTAAACCCATAAACCCTAAACCCCTAAACCCCTAACCCTTTAACCATTAACCACTACCTTAAACCCCTAAACCTTAAACACTTAACCCCTAAACCTAAAACCCCCAAACCTCTAACCCCTAACCTCTAACCCTAAACCAATAAACCTTAAACCCTTAACCTATAACCCTAAACCCCTAAACTTTAAACCCCTAACCCTTAACTTTAAACCCATAAACCCTAAACCTCTAAACCCCTAACCCCTTAACCATTAACCACTACCTTAAACCCCTAAACCTTAAACCCTTAACCCCCAAACCCAAAACCCCCAAACCTCTAACCCCTAACCTCTAACCCTAAACCAATAAACCTTAAACCCTTATCCCATAACCATAAACCCTTAAACCTTAAACCCCTAACCCTTAACTTTAAACCCATAAACCTTAAACCTCTAAACCCCTAACCCCTAACCCTTAAACCCCAAACCTTAAACCTTTAAACCCTAAACCCTTAACCCCCAAACCCAAAACCCCTAAACCTCTAACCCTTAACCTCTAACCCTAAACCACTAAACCTTAAACCTTTAACCCATAACCATAAACCCCTAAACCTTAAACCCCTAACCCTTAACTTTAAACCCATAAACCTTAAACCCCTAAACCCCTAACCCCTAACCCTTAACCACTAAAATTTTAAGTTAATATCAAACTTCATAACTTTGAAAAAGATTCAAAGTATATAGGTGGAAACCCGACGGGTTGCCTTATATCTCACTGTTAGATATAACGGATCCTCCCTAGGTGTAACAATGCCACGTACGATGGATCTTAACGAAACACCAAATTAAATATCGAAACTCTACACCATTGAAACCCTAAACCCCTAAACCCCTAACCCCTAACCCTTAACCACTAACCTATAACATTTAACCACTAAAATTTTAAGTTAATATCAAATCATAATTTTAAGAAAAGATTCAAAGTATATAGGTCGAAAACTCGACGGGTTGCCTTATATCTCATTGTCGATATAACGGATCCTCCCTAGGTGTAACAATGCCACGCACGATGGATCTTAACGAAACACCAAATTAAATATCAAACTCTACACCATTGAAACCCTAAACCCTAAACCCCTAACCCCAACCCTTAACCACTAACCTATAACATTTAACCACTAAAATTTTAAGTTAATATCAAATCAGATAATTTTAAGAAAAGATTCAAAGTATATAGGTTTGAAACTGACGGGTTGCCTTATATCTCATTGTCGATATAACGGATCCTCCCTAGGTGTAACAATGCCACGCATTTATGGATCTTAAAGAATACATAACTTACCTAATTTTAATATCAAATTGCATAAATTACATAAGTTGACGATTAAATTTAATAACTTACATAATTTTTCCTTAGTATCAAACTTCATAACTTACATAAAACTTAAGAAAAAGATTCAAAGTATATAGGTCGGAAACCCGACGGGTTGCCTTATATCTCACTGCCGATATAATCTGATCCTCCCTAGGTGTAACAATGCCACGCACGATGGATCTTAAAGAATACATAACTTACCTAATTTTAATATCAAATTTCATAAAATACATAAGTTGACGATTAAATTTAATAACTTACATAATTTTTCCTTAGTATCAAACTTCATAACTTACATAAAACTTAAGAAAAGATTCAAAGTATATAGGTCGGAAACTGACGGGTTGCCTTATATCTCATTGTCGATATAACGGATCCTCCTAGGTGTAACAATGCCACGCATTTATGGATCTTAAAGAATACATAACTTACCTAATTTTAATATCAAATTGCATAAATTACATAAGTTGACGATTAAATTTAATAACTTACATAATTTTTCCTTAGTATCAAACTTCATAACTTACATAAAACTTAAGAAAAGATTCAAAGTATATAGGTCGGAAACTTTGACGGGTTGCCTTATATCTCAATCATCGATATAACGGATCCTCCTAGGTGTAACAATGCCACGCATTTATGGATCTTAAAGAATACATAACTTACCTAATTTTAATATCAAATTTCATAAAATACATAAGTTGACGATTAAATTTAATAACTTACATAATTTTTCCTTAGTATCAAACTTCATAACTTACATAAAACTTAAGAAAAGATTCAAAGTATATAGGTTTGGAAACTGACGGGTTGCCTTATATCTCATCGTCGATATAACGGATCCTCCCTAGGTGTAACAATGCCACGCATTTATGGATCTTAAAGAATACTTAACTTACCTAATTTTAATATCAAATTGCATAAATTACTTATATAAATTATTAATTAACAAGTTAGTAGTATAATTTATTGTCAACTTTAGACTTCAACAACTACGAAATGGATAGGAGTTGGATGAAATTGTCAAGGGTAAGCAACGGCCATCGAAATGGAGTAGAAACTTTTCGAATTTCGCATTTCAAAATGCAAGCCAAGAGAATATGATTCTTTGCCCGTAAGAAGTGTTGCAATATTAATCGGCATTATCGTGAAGTGGTCTCTAACATCTAGTTGTTGATGGTTTTGTCCGGGGTACAAAATATGGTTTTTCATGGCGAGTCTACATCTAGGGAGCATCTTTATCGATGAATCTGGGGTATTCTCATCTTTTTTTTCAACCGAATGTTAGTGACGATAACATGCAAAACATGTTGCGGGATGCTTTTAATATGCATGAGGATGGTTTCGTCATTTCCACGACTTGGGTGCAACCGATGATCACAATTTTGGAGGAAATACTTTCACCAAAGGGAAAGAAGTGTACCGGATGAATGACCAAATGAAGAAGTCATGAGGTTCTACGCGTTACTTGATGAAATGAATGAAGAATCGTATGAAGGATCAAAATTTTCCAAACTGTCATTACAGATTCGCTCTTTTTCACTTGAAATGTTTGGGTGGGTGGACCGAAACTCGCTCACAATGCTGTTAGAGTTACTGCAAGAAATGTTCCCGTTTGCAAAAATCCCTCGATCTTCCAAAGACATGAAGAAATTGATAAAGGATTTGGGCCTTGGATACAATAAAATTCACAGCTGCCCAAATGATCGCATGTTGTATTAGGCGACGTGATAAACCAACAAAGGTCTTTGTCATGTATGCGGCCAATCCCGTTGGATTCATAGAAATACAGAGGACGGTAACGAGGACGAACATGGTACACAATCAAAGAAGCAGCCAGTTAAGATTTTGCGATATTTTCCCCTAATACCGAGGCTTCAACGGCTTTTCATGTCATCCAAGACAGCCGAATCAATGACGTGGCACCGTGATGGACGAACCGATGATGGGTTGTTAAGGCATCCTGCAGATTCTTTAGCTTGGAAATATTTTGACTCTAAATTTCCAAGCTTTGCAAGCGATCCTCGCAGCAGTGAGGCTTGGGCTAGCATCCGATGGATTTAACCTCACAAACTTATGAGCACAACGTCTGATTTTGGCCCGTGGTGCTTGTTCCTACAATTTGCCTCCATGGGTTTGCATGAAATAATCTTCTTTATATTGTCTATGATTATACCGGAGAGAAAGGGCGGGGAATGATATTGACGCCTATTTGCGCCACTTGTTGACGAGTTAAAACAACTATGGGTTGGTGTTCGGACATTCGATGCAATGAGAAAAGAGAACTTTAATTTACGTATGCATTAATGTGGACTATTAACGACTTTCCCGCTTATGCTAATTTATCCGTTGGAGTACCAAGGACGTTATGCTTGTCCGTGTTGTCTTTCTTGAACATGTTCGCAATGGTTATATAATGGGAAGAAGTTTTCTTACATGGGGCATCGCTCGGTTACCTGGGAAAATCATACATTTAGATTTCGAGTGCTCAATTTGATGGTATCAAGAGTTTAGATCAGCTCCTTCGCAGACGGTGGATCCAAATATTGTTAATGTTGAAAGATATGAATTTCATTTATGGAAGATGAATCAACCGCAAACCCGCATAGAAAAGAGGATCTAGGGATGAATCGATGATGAATCGATGAAGAGGATGATCCTAATGAGGTGACTTGTGGAAAAAAGAAGTATTTTTTCGAGTTGCCTTATTGGGAGCATCAACTTTACGCCATAACCTTGATGTCATGCATATAGAGAAAAATGTCTGCGAGAACATCATTGGGACTATTTTGAATGTCGATGGAAAATCGAAGATAATCTTGAGTAGACTTGATTTAGTCCACATGGGAATTCGCGTGAGCTTCATCCCCAGCACTTCCGAATATGAAATATCGATTGTCACCGCTATTTTTTCAATGTCGAAGACGGAGAAAGAAGTATTCATGCGGTGTTGAAGGATATAAAGGTCCCGGATGCGTATGCATCAAATATATCGCGATGTGTGAGTCTTAAGGATCAAGATTATATGGCTTAAAATCGCATGACTATCACATATTGATGCAAGACTTATCGCCGCTTGCTTTATGTGTTGTATGTCGAAAAAGGTGACGGCTCTCCGTAATTGAACTGTCAAATATAATGAAAGTCATTTGTGGTAAAGTTTTGAATGTTGAAGAACTTGAGAGATCGCAAGATCGAGCCGCATTAACTTTATGCAACTGGAGAAGATATTCCCGCCTTCCTTCTTCACTATCATGGTGCACTTGTTAATTTATCTCCGCGTGAAGCAATTCTTGGTGGACCTGCTTTCTATCGATGGATGTATCCCATTGAAAGGTCTTACTTTATTTGCAAAATATTCCTTCATTCAGCTAAATGCCTTTATTTCCAACTTTTGATAATGTTGTATATCGTGTTTAGGTTCCTTTCCAAATTGAAGTCATCTTCGCCGCAATAAGCGTTATCCTAAGGATCAATTGCCGAGGGATACTTGGCGGAGGAATGTATGACTTTCGCTCGAGGTATTTGGAAGATGTTGAAACGAGAATGAATGTACCAAGTAGAAATGTCGGGCTCACAGATCATAATTTGGCTGAAACTTATTTATTTCAAAGTTTCGAGAACCGATCGGCAGAGTCGAAATTACGTAATTAGACGATAGATCGTGGGTCCAAGCACATCGACACGCTTCTTTTCATCACGATTCAATGGCTCAATTTCTAAGTACGTTCTACAATTTGATAAATACTATCAATTATGATTTGTTTGTCTTCTAACAAAGTCAAACCTTTTTTCTCGTAGTCAAGACAAACAAATATTGAGAGCTCGCTCACGATCTCAAGATTAAATCGACGAGAAATTAATAAGTTGTTCGCAGAATCATTCCATGAATGGTTAAGCCAAATGGTATGCAATTTAAATTTTCATTGACAAGTAACAATATTTTCTAATAATATTCATAATTACTCGATTTACTTTCGATTGAATAGGTTTGGAGTCTAAATGAAGTAAATGACGACGTTAAATGGCTTTCACAAGGTCCAAATGTAATAGTTAAAAGATATAGTGGCTTCCTCATCAATCGGATCTGATTTCATACAAGGTATCGCGAGAGATTGAGGAGAACTCAAAATTGCGGAATTGTTGTTAATTCTTCGATTACAAGTTATGCTAGTGCTAGGGACAAGAATCCGGTCGAGGGAATTTGGAATATTTCTTGACTTATTATCGACATCATTGAGTTGGATTATTACGGTAAATGCAAAGTTGTCCTATTTCGAGGTGATTGGGTGATGTGAATACGGCTCGCTAATTAAAAACGATCAATATGGTTTTACAATGGTAAATTTCTCTCGATTAATTCACACCGAGAACAACCGATGGACGAGCCGTATGTGTTTTCTTCTCAAGTTAAACAAGTTTTTACTCTAAGATCCAATCGATAAGGGTTGGTACGTTGTACTTGAAACACCCCTAGAGACTTCTTCGACGCTAAGGTGGAAGTAGAGATGACATAGTCGAAAGATCAAAACTTTGCCTTTTCCGTAACAAGACTTAACCGAAAATATCCCTAGTACTAGTCAACAATTTCAATGGGTTCGTCAGATGTGGGCGAAGATATTTACGAAATATGATGTAGTAAGATTTAACGATTTATTATTTATATGTAATAATATAATTTTTATGTTGGTCATGTTATATAATTTTCATGTGTACTGCAGAAAATGCCTAGAAGACGATTACGAGGTTTAAATATTGTCCGCTAAACTCCAAATCCGTAAGAACCTAATAGTAGTGAACAAAGAAATGCTTGTTGGATCTTCTACTCTGCTTACATAGATGACGAGCCCGGAGAATTTCAAAGTAATGTTAAGTTTATTTTACATGCATGTTGAATTTTATTATTGATTCATTTTTAATTTTAATATAATAATATATTATTTTTCAATTTGAAGGTGGTGGGACGCCAAAGGTCGGGGCGACATTACTTCAAGATTTATACGACTTAGAGCCTAACGATCGTGTTAAAGTAAGGAGAAACAATGATGGCCACCTGTTGGATCTCAAGCTCGATCGTTAGGAGGCTATTTGGGCATTTTAGCACGAAATTCCAATATGTTGCCCATTAACTACTTAATCATGGCATCAAATGCCCGATGCCAACAAAAATCGTGCCCTCGAGAATATTAAGGTAATAAAACGTGATTGTAATTTATAATACTTTTATTTAATTTTCATTTATATTAATTTTTATACTTTTTTTCTTCAGGTAGATTTAATTTAGAGGTCTCGATGACTATGTTAAGAAGACATTGGGTAAAAATGGAGAGACAATAAAAGCACCCTCAAAAACAATATTTCAAGAAAGAGATAAGCCTCGACGAAAAATTAAGAAATGTTCCACCGAGAATGTTGAGGTACCAATGGAAGATCAAGTTAGATTTTGAAATTCACAAAAGGAGAGGTATTACGAAATCTAAAATCGATAAATTATTTGGTTTATAGTATTTACTATATATATAATTCAAATTGCATTATGTAGGACCGTGAGCGAGTTGGGATAAGCGTGACGTAAACAAAAATTCACGCTATACCTGCGAGTTCTAGAAGTTTTGCTTGTGTAGTCGACGCCGAGGTAATATAATTTATTAATTACATCAAATATTAATTACTTTATACTATTAAATTATATTTTTTCGCTAAAATGTAGGAAACTTTGATGGTCAAAAGTTGGACGCTCACTTTTTGACATTACGCATAGAAAGAAGGATGGATCTCCGATGACATTCAAGTCGCAGAAATTTTGGTATATTTACTTAATAATATTTTATTTTTATAAATATTTCTACCGCTTAATTATAATAGTTTAATTCATCGCTTATAGTTTTAAATTTATAATGTTAAATTATGTTGCATTCTTTCTTATTTATATATTTCGCTTCTAACTCTTTCATTGATTTATTAGGATAAACTAAAGGAGAAAAAGGCGAGTATGAAGCGGTACCGCTTGATCGATAGTTCTGTTAATCTTGAGGAGATTGATAATGTAATTATTACGTATGTTTTGGGTCCCGAAGGTACGATCGCTTCAACCGATAGTTCTGTTAATCTTTAATGTATTATTAATAGAATTATCACTGATGTTTTTGGTCTTGAAAGGTATGGTCGGGTTCGAATTAAAGGATCTGGAGTTACCCCGACCCAATATTTTGGATCCGCCTCCCAGCAGTACATGCCTTCCGGGGGGCAATCTCGTGCTGAAGTTCAAAGGCTACAAAACCAGATAGCTCAGATGCAAGAGAGCACGGTTGAGCAGAGGGAGCAAATTGCCGATGTTCAAAGAAAATATGAAGAACTCCAAAGAATGACTTAGAGCGGATGCGAAGCAAGCACAAGCAAGGAGGCAAGAAGAAGAATGAGAGAGGCAATGCACATGCGAGGGAGGCAGAGGCAGCATCGATGCTAGCAGAGCAAAACAAAATACTGAAGAGCTCCAAAGACCGACTTCAAAGATATGATGCGATGTTTCAAAGATGCAGAAACCGCCATCTTAGACATTTAGTTTTTCGTTGTAAGAAGTTTTGACATTATTACATTTAAACAATATTTTCGCTATCATTCATTTAATTTATTAAATTTCAAGTATCATTTATAATTAATGTAATTTGTGTGATTTTTATGTTAAATTTGCTGTTTTGCGTTGAAATTATATACTGTTATTGGTTGGTTTTTAGTGCGGAGAGGGTATAATATTGAAAAATTTTATTTTTTAAATCAGCACAAATTAGCGGCGTTTGTAGAAAAGCGCAAAATTTCAAGAAATTTTTGCGGCGTTTTAGGAAAAGCGCCGCTAAAGGCCCCGACTTTTCGCGTTTTTTGGAAAGCGCCGCTAAAGACCCCGACTTTCACATGGCGTTTTGTAAAGCGCGCTAAAATCCCCGACTTTTAGCGGCGTTTTTGGGAAAGCGCTAATGACCTGCACTTTTAGCGCTTTTATAAACGCCGCTAAAGATCGAGATCTTTAGCGTTTTTTTATAACGCCGCAAAAATTTCCGTGGTAGTATTAGCGGCGTTTTTGTATGCTTGGAAAAGCGCCAAAATACTTTTTGTATGCTTTATAAACGCCGCTAAATGTCCAAAAAGCCGCTAAAAGTCTGCTTTTGTCAGAGTGCAACGAAAAATAGTCTCCCAACTGCCTTTGAAATCAATCCACAGCTTCTTGGCATGTCTTCCAAAATCTGAATTACCCTCTCTGACTGACCATCAGTCTGAGGATGAAATGCCGTGCTGAAATCCAACCTTGTACCCAAAGCTTCATGTAACACTTTCTAGAATTGAGATGTGAATCTAGGGTCCCTATCCGAAATGATAGACATTGGTACCCCATATAACCTTATAATTTTTGCCACATACAACTTGGCCAACTTCTGTAATGAATAATCAGTGCGAACCGGTATGAAGTGGGCCGACTTAATCAGCCGATCAATAATAACCCAAACCGAATCTTTCTTAGTAGGCGTCAGGGGTAGCCCACTAACAAAATCCATGGTTACCCTCTCCTACTTCCAGAGTGGAATTTTAATAGGTTGCAGCAGTCCAGAAGGAAGTTGATGCTCAGCCTTCACTTGCTGACATGTCAAACATTTACTAACAAAATCAGTAACCTCACACTTAAGTCCTGACCACTAGTAAAGTTCACGCAGATCTCGGTATAACTTGTTTCCACCAGGATGCATAGCGTATGGGCTACTATGCGCCTCCCGTAAAATAGACTGCCTTAACTCAGAATCCCTCGGTACACAAATTCTCCCACGGAAGCATAATACTCCTTCACTATTCAGCCCAAAATCCATAGTCTCTCCCTTCTTCACCAGTTGAAAACAAGAAATCAACAACTCATCCAACAACTGTTTCTCTTTAATTTGACCAATCCAAGTCGCTTTTACCTGTAATTCAGCTAACAGACTACCATTCTCAAATAGACTGAGATGAGCAAGCATTGCCCTCAATTCAGATACAACCTTATGGCTCAATGCATCCGCTACTACGTTAGTTTTTCCGGATGGTACTCAATCGAGCAATCATAATCCTTAAGCAACTCTATCCATCTTCGTTGCCTAAGGTTCAATTCTTTCTGAGTAATGAGGTACGTGAGACTTTTATGGTCAATATAGATTATCGACTTCTCCTCGTACAAGTAATGTCTCCAAATCTTCAGTACGAAGACTACCACAGCTAACTCCAAGTCATGAGTGGGATAATTCACCTCGTGTGGCCTAAGCTGACGAAACGCATACGCCACCACCTTACCCTCCTACATCAGCACACAACCCAAACCCGTGTGCAACGCATCACAATAGACAACAAATTCCTTTCCAGCCTCTAGCTGTATTAATACCGGGGCTTCAGTTAGAATCTTTTTAAGTTTCTCGAAACTTTCCTGCTATTTATCAGTCCAAACAAACGATACTCCTTTACGCAGGGTGCAGTAATCAGTGAGAACCTCTCTACGAAACTTCTATAATACCCAGCCAGACCCAAAAAAATTCGAACCTCAGACACATTCTTTGGTGGCTTCCAGTCTAATATGGCCTCAATCTTCTGAGGATCAACCCTAATCCCCTCAGCGACACTACATGACCCAAAAATGTCACCTCTCACAGCCAAAACTCGCACTTACTAAACTTGGCATAAATCTACTTTTCTCTCAGTATTTGTAGAATAATTCGGAGATGTGAATCATGCTCTTCCTCGATTCTTGAATACACCAGAATATCATCTATAAACACCACCACGAACCAATCCACATAGGGTTGGAAGACCCGATTCATCATATCCATAAAAGCAGCTGGTGCATTCGTTAACCCAAATGGCATGACCAGAAACTCGTAGTGCCCATAACGAGTCCTGAATGTTGTCTTGTACACATCTACCTCCTTAACCCTTAGTTGATGATATCCCGATCTAAGATCTATCTTAGAGAAAATCGCAGCTCCCCGCAGCTGGTCAAACAGATAGTCTATCCTTGGTAAAGGGTACTTGTTCATAATCGTCAGTTTATTTAATTGACGATAATCAATATACATGCGCATTGACCCATCCTTATTCTTCACGAACAATACTGGTGCTCCCCAAGGAGACACACTCGGTCGGATAAATTCACGGTCTAGTAGCTCTTGAATTTGAGCCTTTAATTCCACCAGCTCCTTCGATGCCATCCTATAAGGGGCGATAGACACTGGAGCCGTTCCCGGTAGAAGCTCAATGCCGAATTTGACCTCACGATTTAGAGGTAGCCCTAGAAGCTCTTTAAAAAATACATCCGAAAACTCCTTTACTATCCTGACATCCCCGACAGACAAGGCCTTAACATCAGATGTGCTAGCATAAGCTAGGAATGCCTTGCAACCTTTGTGAACTAGCTTCTCGGCCCTTAATGCTGAGATTACATTAGATAAATAATCCCTTCGCTCCCTTATCACGACCATCTCTGAAGAACTCAATACCATACGCTTAGCAGTGCAATCCAGATTCGCACGGTGTTTCACTAACCAATCCATACCCAAAATAAGGTCGAACTCGCCAAACGGTAGTTTCATCAAATCCTTCGGGAAGACAAACCTTTGGACCTCTAGGGCAACATCTCTAAACAGATTACTCACTCTCACCGACTGTCCCAAAGGACTAATTACCGACACATCCCTATCAGTAATTTTAAACTGTATGCCTAAAGTTCCAAATACAGTACATACAACATACGAGTGCGTAGACCCAATATCCATTAAAGTTGTATATGGTACATTCTGAATGAGAAACGTACCAGTTATGACATCAGGAGTGTCACCATCCTCTCGGCACCGAGCAGCATACACCAATACTGGCTGTCTCACCTCTATGCCACCAGCACCTCTGCCCAGTGCTCCACGACCTCGTCCCAAACCATTTCCCCTCTGGCTAGACCACGGCCTCTCGGTGGTCTGCGACCACCGCTTTAGCGAACATAACCACGACTCGCACTTGCATCCGACTGTGCCTCTAAGTACAGTCTTTAATCCTATGATCCCGAGACCCACATCTAAAACATGCTCCAGTTTTTCTCCAGCACTCACCCTGGTGAAATAACCCACACACAACGCAAGGTTGCGGTCTAACAGCAACAGCAGGACCCCTAGCTTGGACTAGCCCATTGAACCTAGGCCTCTTCTTAGGCCCATCAGAAGAACTTGAGGGCCCAAAATCCCACTTATTTCTGCCCCTTTCCTTCTCACGATTTTGACGCTCAGAGAGTTTCACATCCTCGACAATCTTTGCCTTCTCAATCAGGGAAGCAAAGTCTCTTTCCCTCTGCGGGGCTATCAGTACCCGCAACTCATCCCGAAGACCATCCTCAAATCATACGCAAGCGCTCATACTCAATCGAGACTATGCCCCGAGCATACCTGCTCAACCGTAGAAACTCGCCTCATACTCCGCTACAAAATTTCCCTGTACCAAACTCAAAAATTCCTTCCTCCGGGCATCCACATAACTTGCCCCGATATATTTTCCCTGGAAGGCTGCTTTAAAGAAGTCCCATGTCAATCAGTCGACCTGCGCGCCTTCCCTCACGGTAAGCCACCATTGATATGCCTCATCTCGCAGTAAAGACACTGTTCCTTTCAGTTTTTGCTCCACCGTGCAATCAAGATCATCCATTATTCGCTCGATAGCTTCTAACTAATATTCTGCTACATTCGAGGCTACACCAGATATGCCCTTGAAAATTTTCGCCCCGTTCGACCGGAGTCGTTCAAAAATTGGCCTTCGGCCCACTGACCTAGTACTCGCTCCAACAACCCTTTCAAGAACCCGTAACATCGCTTGGGACAGGGCATCATCCCCACCGGCTCTGTCATGAGACTCCGTCTCAGTCACTGGTGATGCCGACGCTTCCCTTTCAGGCATATGTCCTAATATTGAGGACTCAGCCCTAGCATCCGGGCTCTACCACGGCCATGTGTACCTCTTCCGCTACCTCTTGTGCTCATATTGACGTAGCTTATTTATCTGATTAAAGATTTTTATGCATCATCTTATAGTTCTTATAATTACTAACAGATATTTTATGAAAAACAGTAATTAGGGTTGTCCTCGCAGATCAAATTTACTATAGTTTCAGTCTCCTATAGTCTTAGTTTCTATAACTAAGGAGTTCAGGATGCTAATACTATCCCTAGTAGTTTCTAAGTACAGTCATTTTAGCATATAACAGAGTATAGTGTCAAAAAACTTACAGATTTGGTGCCAGAGACTCGGTGTGCCACACTTTCAGTAAAACTTTCACTTTCCAACCAAAATTTTAACAATTAAAGAAATATTTTTAAAACCTATTCCATGGTCAAATTTTGTATCCTGGCTCTGATACCACTAAATGTAACACCCCAAACCCTACCTAGACGTTATGACTAGATCCAACGTGTCACATCAAGGTGTTGTTTGAAAACTATGCGATCATTGAAAACCCTTCTCCAATTTAAAACTTTCTACCACTTGAAATCCCAGTTTTTGTGGCTTAGAATCAAAACAAGATTTACTCAAAGTCATTTTCTTAACCACTACAATCAAACTTTAATTTTATTAAAACCTTGTTTGCTGTAGAAGATTAATTCAATCAGTTGCGGAAACGTGACATTTTGAAAACAGTAGTTATTATTTTAAAAACCCAAGTTTAATAGACTAGCATATTGTAATTGAAAGCAACACCATATGAAAGTTAAAAATCCCAATGGCCATATTACAAAAATTATTAACCCAAAAAAAAACTAAAATAAAGTCGCTAAGTTTATCTTTGAAACATGTCAGACGTGTGGCCACCTCCGAGTCCTTCCCACCTCCAAATCCTCTACGGCTGAGGGTTACCTGCACAGTCAAATAAAAGGGTGAGTTACGAGAACTCAATTTGTCATCCCCTAATGATCCCAGATCTAGGCCCAAGCCCATTTGATAACAAATCGCCTAAGCCCTATTCAATGTGATGCAGGCCTAAGCCCTATGATATGCAAAACAGACATGTTACCCAACCCAGTCCAACCATCACACCACCCGTACCAACCCTACACACCATGTGGGGACCAAGTCAACCCACCCAGCCCTACACACAAAGAATGCAGCCAAGCTGCTAATAACAGTATATGTGGCTGAGCCACTAGAATCAGTATATATGGCAAAAGCCACTAAATCTGTATAACGTGGTAGAGCCACTAGTATAGTGCTTCCTCCAAAATCCATAGCCCAACCTAATGCAGTATGTCATATCATAATTAATTCATGTATGCAGTGCATCACAATCAAGATCAGTCATACAATTAATACTCATACATCAATGATTCTACCACTAAGGGTATAACGGTCATTCGGTCAGTTGGGGTTAAAATAGTAATTCACCCCTTAGGGGTATTCTAATAATTTTACCCATCGAGGGTAGTTCAGTAATTTTACCCATCGAGGGTATTTCGATAATTTCCCCATAAAGGGTATTTTGGTCATTTACCCTTGAGGTATTTCGACAATTTACCCTTTGAAGGTATTTTGGTAATTTGCCCTTCGAGGGTATTTCAGTAATTTACCCTTCGAGGGTATTTCGATAATTTAGTCATCTAACAGTCTTTTTGGAGGCCTACTGTTCCCTCGAGCGACACAGGTTCCATTTTTGGTCAAAACGGAGCAATTGGGCCTAAAGCCCAATTTCGACCCAAACAGGCCCACACGCTCTTGTGGCCCATTCAGCCTATTTTCAATAACGGTTCTGCAGATATCGCAGCCGCATCAATCATCCGAAACTTACCACAGATTTTGCCCCTGTAGCCCCATTAGCCTGTTGGGCCCATTTAGTCCACTTCGGCTCAACGAGGCCCATTACAGCCCCTGTCCCACGAGAGAGTTTGTGATACTCCCAACAGTCTATCGCCAACACTTGTGGCTAGGTTTATCTCTACGAGTGCTCGCAAGCTCGAGTGATCTCAGATACTGATATTCCGGCTTTTTAGTATTTCGACTTTAGCCAATTCACAAACCATCGCACTAACAGAACAAATAGGAGTGTAAGATTACACACCTTGATTACGAGTGTGCCGTCAATCCCTTAGCACTGATCCTATGTTAGACAAGATCAATAATTAGTCAAACGATTAAGAGGGTTATCCTCTCATTACATAACAGAACTGAAACTCTAAAAACACCTACCTTGTTACACCAAGTTTTGCTAAGCGTTTTCGAATTTCAGTGAAGATTAGGAATCCATGAATATAGCTTGCGATACAACACACCTTTATTAAAAGAGTTTGAAGAAAACATATGGTTAACCACCCTTGACAAATACGAAGCGGGAGTGCTTACCCGATTAAGGCTAAGAGTACAAATCACTTTCTTTCCAACGCTTGTCCCTTCTTACATTCGAGCAAACCTATGTACCAAACAACATTAGTCCAAGAGAGAAGGGAAGATTCGGTATAGGAGAGGGAAGAACCATACTACCCGACCAATGACTAAAAGAAAGTCCATAATACTTACCTTTTCTATTTGGCAAAACAGTTTTCTTTTAACAACAGGAATGGACGACCCCAGAGATGGAAGTACACTAGAAGGGAAAAAAGGGTTAGTTTCTACTTGAACAACTTGAAGAACAAACGATGGAGTGTTAAGAACAAGGGGGAGGATCGGTTCGGCTATCCAAAGAGAAAAGAAAGGAAGATGAGAGGAAAAGAGTGTTGAATTCGGCAAAGAAGTCTCAAGATAGAAAGTAAAATGTGAAGGCAGAGAGTGGCAGCAGTTGGAGAAATAATGCACTAGCAAAAGACCCAAATGGTAACAATCGTTGCACAAAATACCTCTATTGAAAGAAAAATACTAAGATGAGCAAAAGAATACCCAAAAGGCAAGGAAATAGTTTTCAGTTTCCACCACAACCAAAGTTTCCGAAATACTCCCAAATGCCACCCCTTAGCCGAATTTCTCCCTTAGCCACTCTCCCAATTTCGGTCAACACTCCCACTCTCATTACTTCCTTAATTTTATCCACTATTTCTTCCTTGGATCACTCTTAGCCTCCCATTCAAACTCTACTTGAAGAGTTTGATCCAAACTCTACTTCCTCCATTCTCAAGTCACAAAATAAAAGCCTCCAATTGCAATCTGTGGAATTCCAACCCCTCCCTTCCTTGTTCTCCCATTGACGCCACACCACTAAGCCACATGCTCATCTTATGTCTCCTAAATGCACACAAATATATTTAAGTCCTACAACTACCAACCCTTTTCACTTTAGGATCAAAAACTAAAATTTTTCCAAGGCTCAAACTTGAACCTAGGCCTCCTTGGAATCCCAAAATACACTCAAATAGCCAGCTGAGCAAGCACAACATGAAATTAATCAAAAATTACAACCCCTAATTTTTGGGACGTTACATTTGTCCTCTGTTTCCAATAAGTTCTACTACACCATGAGATGTCACTTGATTTATAGTGTATGAACTGGTCCATCTTGATTTTAGTTTGCCAAAAAATAATTTTAATCTTGAATTAAACAGGAGTACCTTTTGGCCTAGTTGAAACTCGTGTCTTTTTATTTTAGCATAATACAAGTTTGTTTCTCTCATTATATAGATTTATTTTAATCACACTAGATTTCTATTGGTTCAACTAGCTTAATCGTACTAACTCTCGTTCATACTAAGAAACAATCATTTGGCCCTATTTAAGCCAGTTTTATTTTAGCTCGTATTTGTAATTTGTATCACAGACTTGCCCGTTGAACCAATAGAAATCTAGTAGGATACTCAGAAAGCTTAGAATAATCGTACAATGCCAACGTCCCAGATGATGTCTTACATGCACTCAGATATCGGTGCCTCTGTCCCAGACAGGGTCTTATATGAATCAATACGATGTCGATGTCCCAGACATGGTCTTACACGTAAAGCTCATATCGATGCCAATGCCCCAAACGTGGTCTTACTCGTAAAGCACATATCGATGATGACGTCCCAGACGTGGTCTTACTCGTAAAGCTCATATCGATGCCAACGTCCCAGACGTGGTCTTACACAAAATCACAAATCAATGCCAATGTCCCGGACGTGGTCTTACATGATAAAACAGAACAGATTCTTATATTCATACGTGACTTCTCGGACTTTATCACTATATCGAACTTATCTCAAATTCATGTACATAGCATCTCATACACATTCATTATCATTGATAATCTTATGAATATATCCAATTCAATACAAATACGTTTGTTTGCATAGTGACTTACCTCGGATTCGGTTTATCGGAATGAAAACGGCTAATTTGTCACTTTCGCTTTCCCACGATCTAAGTCTGTTTTCCTCGATTCTTGATCTATACATATTCAGAATTAACTCTTTTATTCACTAACTCATTCAATTCAATCCAAGGACACATTTTTAGGGCTATTTGCAAATTAACCCTCATACTTGCACAATTTATCAATTTAGTCCATTTTTCTCAAAACATCAATTTCACAAAATTTTTTCACACACATGTATAACTGAATATTCCTAGGGACTATTTAAGTCCATACTTTTCATCAAATTTACAATTTAGTCATTTAATTTGCTATTTTCACAATTTAGCCCTATTTAGCTAAATCCATCAAAACTTCAAGAACATAACATGTTCATCTAGCTCAAATCTTTCATTTAACACCATGAATCATCACAAAACACAACATCTCATCAATGGCATTTCTCATGAACAACATCAATTCATCAAATTGAGACATGGGCTTGATAGCTCTTGAAGAAACGATCACAAAAACGTAAAAATTATCAAAAACGGATCAAAAACTAACCTTGAATTTAAGCTTGTATGTGTCGAATGTATAAGAGCTTTTAAACCTTTCTTTTCTTTTGATTTTCGGTGGTAAGGCATGAAGATGAACACCCACTTTCATTTGTTTATTTTATTAAAAAACATATTATTAATCTAATTACAAAATTACCCTTATAATAAAACATATACAACAAATGAATTAAAGCCATTTTAATACTTGTGTCGTCCACTAACTTAGTTAATAGGCAAATTTGCCATACAAATCCCCCATAATTTTAAAGACATGACAAATAGGCACCTTTTCATGTAGCATGCTAATTTACAAATCAATGCAATTAAATCATTTGCTCAAATTAAACACATAAAAAGACAAATTAACTCACAAAACATGCTTAGTCACGTATCAACAGAACAGAAAATAATATTAAAATATTATACGAACTCGGATCCGTGGTCCCGAAACCACTGTTCTGACTAGGGTATAAACCAGACTGTTACAATTCTCCCTTTAGGGATTTTCGTCCCCGAAAATCTTACCGTTAAATAGAGTCGGATATTGCTATCTCAATGAGTCTTTAGGCTCCCACGTAGCCTCCTCTATTCTATGTCGATTCCACAGTACTTTTACTAACAAAATTTTCTTGTTTCTCAACTCTTTCACTTTACGAGCTAAGATACAGATTGATTCCCCTTCGTATGTCACATCCGATCGAATTTCAATTTTAGATGGAGCAATAACATGTGACGAATCAGATCGATATCTACGGTGCATCAAAACATGCAATACATTATTAATCTTTTCTAACTTAGACGGTAACTTTAATCTATATGCAACAGGCCTGACACGTTCAATGATCTCATAGGGTCCGATGAATCTCAGACTCAATTTGCCTTTACGTCCAAATCGAAGCACTTTCTTCCACGGAGACACTTTCAAAAATCCTTTGTCACTAATCTTAAATTCTATATCTTTTCGTTTCAAATCCGCATAAGACTTCTGACGATCAGATGCTGCTCTTAAACAATCTTGGATCAATTTCACTTTCTATTCTGAATCTTTTATCAAACCAACCCCGAAGCTTATTTTCACTAAGCTCGGTCCAATATAAAGGTGTACGACATTTACGTCCGTACAAAGCTTCATAAGGTGCTATTTTGATGCTCGACTAAAAACTATAATTATATGCAAATTCGATCAACGGCAGATAATGTTCCCACGAACCAATAAACTCAAGTATACAGCATCGTAACATATCCTCTAAAACTTGAATGATCCGCTCGGATTAACCATCTGATTGTGGATGAAAAGCTATATTGAAATGAAGTTTTGTGCTTAATGCTTCTTGTAATTTCTTCCAGAACCTCGATGTGAATCTCGGGTTTCTATCTGACACAATGGATAGTGGCACCCCGTGCAATCTCACAATCTCAGAAATATAAAGCTCGACTAATCTTTCGAGTGACTAGTCAGATCTTACCGGAATAAAATGGGCAGATTTATTCAATCGGTCAACTACGACCCAAATCGCATCTTTCTTTCTCGGAGTTAGGGGTAATCCAGAAACAAAGTCCATCGTTACTCTATCCCATTTCCACTCAAGAATCAAAATCAGTTGTAGCAAACTGGACGAAACTTGATGTTCAGCTTTCACTTGCTGACAGACTAAACATTTCGAAACAAAATCAGAAATGTCTCGTTTCATGCCAGACCACCAATAGTGATGCTTCAAATCATGATACATTTTAGTACTTTCCGGATGGACAGATAGGTGACTATTATGTGCTTCACTCAAAATCAGTTGAATCAACTCCAGATTTCTCGGAACACAGATACAACCTTGGAATCTCAAGCAATCATCAACAACTTGAAATTCAGATTCAGAATTTAACTCACACAGAGTTAGTTTCGATAACAATTCATTATCAGCTTTCTTAGCATCACATATCTGCTGTAAGAACAACGGTTTTGATTTCAATTCAGCTATCACAGAACTATCATCAGACAAATCTAACTGAGCATTTAAAGTACGTAATGCAAACAATGATTTTTTACTCAATGCATCAGCAACAACATTTGCTTTACTCGGATGAAAATATATCACAAGCTCATAATCTTTTAACAGTTCTAACCATCTTCTTTGACATAGGTTCAAATCTTTCTGGGTCATCAAATATTTCAGACTTTTATGATCTGAAAATACGTGACATTTTTCACCGTACAGATAATGATGCCAGGTCTTAAGTGCAAACACAATAGCAACTAACTCAAGGTCGTGCCTCGGATAGTTCTTTTTATGAGGCTTCGATTGTCTCGAGACATAAGCTACAACTTTGCCTTCCTGCATCAAAACACATCCCAGTCCATTTAACGAAGCATCACTGTAAACAAAAAATTCTTTACCCGATTCTGGCTGTACTAACACTGGAGCTTCTGTTAACAGATTTTGTAACTAATCGAAACTTTTCTGACATTTCTCTGACCACTCAAATATAACATCTTTCTGAAGTAATTTAGTCAATGGAGTAGCTATAACTGAAAATCCTTTTACAAATCGACGATAATAACTAGCTAGACCCAGAAAACTACAGACTTCAGACACGTTTCTTAGAGGTTTCCAATCCAAAATAGCAGAAATCTTGCTTGGATCAGCATGAATCCCAGAAGTTGACACAATATGTCCTAGAAAACTAACCTCGTGCAACCAGAATTCACATTTGCTGAATTTTGCGTACAATTGCTTTTCTTTCAAAGTTTGCAACACAATCCTTAAGTGTTCAGCATGCTCATTTTCACTTCGTGAATAAATCAATATGTCATTTATGAATACTACAACAAATTGATCTAGGTACGGTCTAAAAATTCTATTCATCAAATCCATAAAAATAGCAGGAGCATTGGTTAGTCCAAATGGCATAACTAAAAACTCATAATGCCCGTACCTTGTTCTGAAAGTAGTTTTAGGAATGTTTGAATCTTTAACTCTCAACTGATAGTAGCCTAATCTCAAATCTATCTTAGAAAACACTGTAGCTCCTTTCAGCTGATCAAACAAATCATCTATACGTGGTAAGGATATTTGTTCTTTATCGTCACTTTGTTCAACTGTCGGTAATCAATACACATTCTCATAGTTCCATCTTTCTTTTTCAAAAATAACACAGGAGCTCCCCAAGGTGAGAAACTCGATCGTACAAATCCTCGATCAGTCAATTCTTGCAACTAAGGTTTCAACTCTTTCAATTCGGTTGGAGCCATTTTGTATGGAGCTATCGAAATAGGTGTCATACTAGGAATCAATTCAATACCGAACTCAACTTCACAAATCAGAGGTAAACCCGGTAAGTCTTCAGGGAACACATTAGAAAACTCACATACAATAGGTACTGCCTCAATTTTCCCTTCAGACATTTTCGAATCAATTGCATAAGCAAAATATGCCTCATATCCCTTTTTCACATAACTCTGAGCTTTTAATACCGATATCATAGTAGGCAATCCATTCAAATCATTAGACTCAACTCGTACAATTTCATTATTCAGACATCTCAAATCTATAGTCTTTTTTTTGCAGTTCACAATAGCATCATGCAATGACAACCAGTCTATACCCAAAATAATATCAAACTCATCAAATGGAAAAAGCATCAGATCAGCAGAGAAACAGATATCTCGATACATTAACAGGTAGTTCTTGCATACTTTGTCAATAAGAACACTTTTACCTAAGGGGTTCGATACTTTTATAGCAAACTCAGTAGACTCTACAGGCAAAGTCTTACTATATACTAAATTCATGCATATATACGAATGTGTAGAACCAGGGTCTATCAATGCAATAACATAAGTATCATAAAGAGTAAAAGTACCCGTTATAACATCAGGTGATAAAGCTTCCTCATGAGCTCGGATAGCATACGCTCTGGCAGGCACTCTAGCTTCAGTTCTTACAACAGTGTCTCTCGTGTACCTCTGACTACCATTAACATTTCTCACATTCTTAGAAGGTCTACCTCTTATAGGTGCATTATCAGGTCTTAGATTCTGAACAGTCTCTGGCTCGACGGACTCAGGACAGTCATGGATAAAATGGTCAAGCAATCCACATCTGAAGCAAGCTCTGTCGTTTAATCTACAGCTTCGTGGATGCATTTTTCCATAATGTTTTAATTCAGGTCTGTCAGTCCAAAAATTACCAACACTGGCCATTGAAGTTGAGGGAGTTTTGGAACTCATCTGCGATCCATCCCGAGTCCTGATCAAATGTCTCACATTATCCATGGAATGACTTTGATCATCTTTGAATCTCTACGGAGCAGACTAAAATGATTTGCTCGTAAATCTCTTTCTCATATCTCTGGCTTCGGTCTTAGCTTTTCTTTTATCTTTCCCAAGTGCTTCAGCTTTGCATGCTCGATCAACGAGTACAATGAACTCTTTTATCTCTAAAATCCAGACTAACAAATGGATATCTTCATTAAGACCGTCTTCAAATCTTTTGCACATTATAGCTTCATATGATATACACTCTCGAGCGTACTGGCTTAATCGTACAAACTCTCGTTCATACTCAGAAACAGTCATTTGGCTCTATTTAAGTTCTAGGAATTCCTTCCGTTTCTGATCAACGAATCTCTCACTGATATATTTCTTCCAGAACTCAATCTGAAAGAAATCCCATGTAACTCGTTCTCTTGGAACAACAGAAATTAAAGTTTTCCACCATTGATAAGCTGCATCTCAGAGTAATGATACCACACATTTAATGCATTCATCCGGAGTCAAAGACATTTCATCGAACACTTGGATAGTATTTTCAATCCAGAACTCAGCCTTTTCATCATTATCATCATTAGTAGCTTGGAATTCTTCAGCCCCATACTTACGAATCTTATCAACTGGAGCCTTATTCCACAGATTCAGATTTGCAGTCGGAGGTATATCATATGCCTGATTGGGATTATCCGGGGGCGGGGTTACGAACAGTTGGGTTATTTCTCATGAATTGAGTGAACCATTCACTCATCATCTGGAAGAAAGCTTGCTTAGCTTCTCCTCCTGACCACTCGTAGTCGGTATCGGATCAGAAAGCACTGTCTCTTGCGCGGGAGTAGGCACATTACTTTCTACGTCATCAGCTACGGCTCTTTCGGGATCCATTACTATACGAAAATCACATTTTATACGTCATGATTCATCACACTATCACAATTCAAATATATAGCATGTATAGCTAGACTCTGACACGCTACATTGGTCTGAGAATCGACTAAACCATAGCTCTAATACCAAAAACATGTAACACCCCTAACTCATAACAGTCGCTAGAATAGGGTCAAAGGCGTTACCAGACAGATTGAAAACATATATAACATTTCATACATTTCATTCATTATTCATACATACAATGTCCATTAAATAGGTCAACGAGACCTCAAACATGCTTATAATCTGGGTCAAGACTAAAACAAAACATATACAGAAATTCTCAGAAACTTAAAAACTTTTCTAAAATCCAGGGGACACATGCCCGTGGGAGCAGATCGTGTGCCCACCACGGCTGCTAAACACACCTGTGTGTCCTTCCTTTGTCGAACCTGACTTCTCACCATGGCTACCAAGCACGCCTGTGTACCCTAACCATGGTCAATCCTGCCAAACCCACACGGCTACCAAGCACCCTCGTGTGCTAAGGCCGTGTACTACTAAGCCATATACTGACTTTCTAACACGGCTTCTAGGCACGCCCCTGTACCATAGTCGTGTGCTCTTAAGCTAGCTACTGACTTTACCCCACGGTCACTAGGCATGCCCGTCTGCCATGGCCGTGTGACATTATAGGTCATTTACAAGACCCAAAATGCCACCAAAATGGGTCATACCTACAAGCAACATTTTCCATCACATGTCATGCATATATGGCAACCAAAAACATACCAAATTGACCATTCAATCTATACATTCAATGCCAATCTCATTCATGCCAAATTACAACTAAAACTCATATCATTACAAGCATAGATCATCCATTTGCTTAGCCAAAACTTAACCATTTCATATGCATCAAACCATACCAAAACATATGCTTCATATAACCCATTCATTCAAGCATCTTATCAACTCAAACTTGCCAAAACACATGGCTAAGTTCACTTCATAAACATATACACATATCTAGCCTATACATGCCATAATTAGCTATATACACTTTCAAAAGCGTACCAAAATAAGTTTAGTAGTGTGATGACAATCCTTGATGGTCCCGAGTCTTCAGTATCTTTGACGACCTATAAAACAGAGAAAGCAGACACACGGAGTAAACTTTCCAAAAGCTTAGTAAGTCAATATACAAACAAACTTAGCATGGAAGGCATATTTACAATTAGATACATTGGTACATATCATCCATTTAACCATTTTTATAATTCAAGAATCATACAAGCACATAGCTCATCTAGCCAAAACTTTACATATCTTATCATCCATTCCATATACATAACTTCATAGTAAGATCACATAGATGCCTACCTTGTAAACACAATCAGTGTATAATCAGCGTACCTGAAATGGATTTATAATCACTTAATTGTTCATAGCTCAAATTTGTAATTCGTATCACAGACTTGCCCATTGAACCAATAGAAATCTAGTAAGATACTCAGAAAGCTCAGAATAATCGTACAATGCCTACGTCCCAGACGAGCCTCTGTCCTAGACAGGGCCTTATACGAAACAATACGATGTTGATGTCCCAGACATGGTCTTACACGTAAAGCTCATATCGATGCCAACGTCCCAGACGTGGTCTTACTCGTAAAGCACATATCGATGACGACGTCCCAAACGTGGTCTTATTCGTAAAGCTCAGATCGATGCCAACGTCCCAGACGTGGTCTTACACAAAATCACAAATCAACGCCAATGTCTCGGACGTGGTCTTACATGATAAAACAAAACAGATTCCTATATTCATATGGGACTTCTCGGACTTTATCACTATATCGAACTTATCTCGAAATTCATGTACATAGCATCTCATACACATTCATTATCATTGATAATCATATGAATATATCCAATTCAATACAAATACGTTTATTTGCATAGTGAATTACCTCAGATTCAGTTTATCAAAATGAAAACGGCTACTCTGTCACTTTCACTTTCTCACGATCTAAGTCCTTTTCCTCGGTTCTTGATCTATACATATTCAAAATTAAATATTTTATTCACTAACTCATTCAATTCAATCCAAGGACACATTTTTAGGGCTATTTCAAATTAGCCCTCATACTTGCACAATTTATCAATTTAGTCTATTTTTCTCAAAACATTAATTTCACGAATTTTTTTCACACACATGTATAATTGAATATTCCTAGGGACTATATAAGTCCATACTTTTCATCAAATTCATAATTTAGTCCCTCAATTTATTGTTTTCACAATTTAGCCCTATTTAGCTAAATTCGTCAAAACTTCAAGAACATAACATGTTCATCTAGCTCAAATCTTTCATTTAACACCACGAATCATCACAAAACACAACATATCATTAATGGCATTTCTTATAAACAACATCAATTCATCAAATTGAGACATGGGCTTGATAGCTCTCGAAGCAACGATCACAAAAACGTAGAAATTATCAAAAACGGATCAAAACTAACCTTGAATTTAAGCTTGTATGTGCTGAATGTATAAGAGCTTTTAAACCTTACTTTTCTTTTGATTTTCGGTGGTAAGGCATGAAGATGAACGCCTACTTTCATTTGTTTGTTTTATTGCAAAACAAATTATTAATCTAACTACAAAATTACCCTTATAATAAAACATATACAACAAATGAATTAAAGCCATTTTAGTACTTGTGCCATCCACTAACTTAGGTAATAGGCAAATTTGCCATACAAATCCCCCATACTTTTAAAGACATGACAAATAGGCACCTTTTCATGTAGCATGCTAATTTACAAATCAATGCAATTAAATCATTTGCTCAAATTAAACACATAGACAGACAAATTAACTCATAAAAATTTAGCACATGCTTAGTCACGTATCAACGGCACAGAAAATAATATTAAAATATTATACAGACTCAGATTCGTGGTTTCAAAACCACTGTTCCAACTAGGGTATAAACCGAACGGTTACACCTCTGCTTTGCCATTGTTCTACAGATGATATGTTGCAGTTATTCGATTTCTCATGCTATATTTACCTAAGGCCGCTTGAAACTGCTCACTGTAGAAATGAGATCCTTCATCACTTACCAGAGCACAAGGTGTTCCAAATTTGGCAAAAAAGATTTTCTTCAAAATTTTACCACTGACTTCATATCATTTGTAGGTAGTGTTGTTGCTTCAACCCATTGGAAAACGTAGTCTATAGTTAACAAGATATATTGATTTCCAAGGGAACTTGGGAAAGGTCCCATAAAATCAATTCCCTAAACGTCAAATATCTTTACTTCAAGGATTCTCATTTGTGGCATTTCATCTTTTCTAGATATGCTTCCAATTATTTAACATCTATTACACCCCTACACAAATTCGTAAGCATCTCTATTTATTGTTGGCCAATAAAATCCTGATTGCAATATTTTCTGGTCAGTTCTTTTTCCTCCAAAATGTCAGCCACATGGTGAAGTGTGGCACCCTTGTAAAATGTTGTTTATTTCTTCTTCAGCCACACATTATTGTACTGACTGATCAGTGCACTATCAAAATACATATGGTTCTTCCCAAATATATTTTTTTGACTTATGCATTATTCTCTTCTTTTGTTGCAATGATGCATTTATCGGAAAAACTCCTTTGGCAATATAGTTCATATAGTGTTCATGCCATAGTATTTTATTATGTTTATACTCTACCTAATTCATGTCTATCTATAATAACTACTCATCAATAAAGTTTTCTTTTATTTCTTTAGAGTTTTTCTCTTCCATCTCATTTTCTACTCTAGACAAGTGATCTGCAATTTGATTTTCCATTCCTTTCATATCCATTATTCACAGATCAAACTCTTGAAGAAATATCACCAACCTCATTAATCTAGCTTTTGTTTCTTTCTTTTCATTACATATTTCAATGCAGAGTGATTACTATAGACATAAACTATATTTGCTGAAACACCCCAAACCCGGCCCATAAGCCCTGACAGGATCTAGCATGCTTCTAGGAAAAACAATTCGAATCTTATTTGATCTTTGCTAAAATTTTTTGTGTTTTTGAAATCAGTTGATTTGGGTTGGGCTCAAAGCTTTAAAACCTGTGTTGATTAGGTGTCAAAACATTTGATATTTATACTTAAGAAAAATTGACTTTTAACTTTAATTCGATAATAATCGTATCATACTAAGTAATTTGAAAGCATGCATAAACAATCTAATTATTTGGCCTTATTACATCAAATAAAAACCCGAAATAATTCAAAATTTAAATAGAACTAATAAAAATAAAAAAAAAACAATCTCTGAGCTTTGCATGGCCACCATTGAGCTCCTGCCGACCCGGTCCATTACTGAGTGTCACCTGGAATATAGTCCCACAAGGGGTGAGTCAAATGACTCAATGTGTACAACCAACACGTAACTCAATTAACTCGGGCATGTCAAATCATACATAATAACATATATATATAATTAATGATGCAAACCCAACCCAAGCCTAAATAACCATCCGCTACACATCACCGCACCAACCATCACACCGTGGGACTACTAAGTCAACCCTCCATCCGCTACACACCATCGAAGGCGTCATTGCAATGACGTGCTCATCGCCTCTTATAAAATTTGAGGCATAGCCACCAGATAAATATTTGTGACATAAGTCACCACATTCAGATATTGTGATATAAGTCACCACATTCGGATATTGTGACATAAGTCACCACATTCAGATATTGGGGTATAAAACCACCAATTCACTTCCCCTTTTCATATCACCCATATGCCCCATGCCAAACATATCATGCAGTATCATGCTTTATTTCACATTCTTATCATACTCATAGTAGGAGTGGGTAAACGTACCTTAGCACTTTGTACCATTGCATGGTACTCATAGCCATATCCTAACATATTCTTGTAACATATTAATTAAAACATAACCGTAATTTAATTTAAAGCTTAGTGTGGGGTACACACCTGATTCACTTAACGCTTTTACTGAAAACCCAAAACCCGATCTAATGCTTTAGATCCTTAATTCCTACATTCGGCCAACCTTAAGTACTCTAGCAAAAAGCCATTCGGGTAATTAATCAAATCCCGAAGGATTTTTCACAACTTAAATCTTACCTTGGTGCCGATTTCACTACTAATCAAATCCCGAAAACTTGTAGTCTTTCCTTCCTTGCAATCAGCTAACACTAAGTCACTTGATTCGGTTAGTTTTTGACTTTTAAATAATTACGAAATAGATCTTAAAACACCTAATAAGCCTTGGCCGAATGTTATGGGTACTTACCTTGCGACTTTTAAATCCAGAATGTGATTACTTATTTTGAAGTTGTCGAATTCCCTACTTAACAAATGTTAGAATCGATTTTTAAGCATAGATCTATATGAATGGCCTTTGGCCGAATACTATAGTTGCTTACCTTGAACACTTCAAATCTGAAAGACTCCCTCTTGAAATCGGTTGCAAGAGAAATCCCGGAAGACCCTTCAAAGTTTCGGCCAAAGAGTTCTAATGGGATTAGTGCTTTAGATTTCGGCTTCAAAGAATAGATACAATCGGCTAAGGGCTAGGAAGATTTTACTTTCGGCTTTAAGGATATGTGAAAAAGAAAAGGAGATTAGTGACTTATTAGGTTTGGCTTTGGGAAAGAATATGGAAGAAAGAAAAGATGAGAAAAGAGTGAAGAGAGGGGGCTAAATTTTGGCAAGAAACACTAGAGAAGAAACAAATAAAATTCGGCACTTATCCCCCCTACATGACCGAATATACTAACACAAGGAGCCCCTCATTCGGCCAACTCCTCCTCTCACTATCAAATTCCTTGTTTCCCTCTCCCTTACCCTTTCAAAAATAATTTAAAAATAAGTCATCACTTATCTCCTACCTTAGCCGAAATTCCCAAAAGAATTAGACCTCATCTTAAACTCCTCCCATAGACTCCCCATGCCATCCATCACTTCCCCTTGTTGCCGCAAAAATGAAAGCTTCACTTAGCTTCCTATGCGACTCGAACCTTGGCCCATTTACACCTGTTGGTGGCGTCATTTACAGAGGCCCTAAGTGGTGCCTCCAAGCCACTTAGACGAGCCCATCTTTGTGTCTAATTTCTCCCATTTATTTTCTTAAGGCCTATCAGGCTTAACTCCCTCTTCTAGACTTAAAATTAAATAATTTCTAAGGCATTCCCCTACACGCTAAGGTTTACAAAATTCATAGAACACATTCGAAATATTCATAAACATGCTATTTCACATAATTTAGCAATATTTCACAAGCCATAATCCAGGATATTACAGTTCTACCCCCTTAAGATAATTTCATCCTCGAAATTACCTGGCAAAAATAGGTGAGGGTATTGCTGTTGCATCGCCTCTTCCAGCTCCCACGAAGCTTCTTTCGATCCATGATTTCGCCATAATACCTTGACTAGAGGAACTGATTTCCTCCACAACACTTTCACATCTCGCTCTAAGATCTGAATCGGCTCCTCCTCGTAGGACAAGTCTGGTCTCAGCTCTACCTCTTCAACCAGAACCACATAAGATGGATCCGATCGGTATCGACGTAGCATGGAAACATGAAATACGTCGCGTATCTGCCTTAATTCGAGGTAACTCCAACTGGTATGCCACCGGTCCAATTCGCTTCAATACCCAATAGGGTCCTATAAACCTTGGACTTAGCTTCCCTTTTCGACCAAATCTCATCACCTTCTTCCATGGCAAAACTTCAAGAAATACTTGATCTCCCACATCAAATTCTATTTCCTTTTGTTTGAGATCTACGTATGACTTCTGCCTATCAGATGCCTCCTTTAACCGTGCCCAAATTATCTTAACCTTCTCCTCGGATTTAGCCACAATTTCTGGACCCAAAATTTGGCGTTCCCCCTAATTTCGTCCAACATGTAGGAGTGCGACACTTCCGACCATACAGCGCTTCATACGGTGTCATCCGTATACTTGCCTGATAGCTGTTATTGTATGCAAATTCCGCTAGAGGCAAATATTCTTCCCAACTTCCTCTGGAGTCTATCACACAGCCTCTTAGCATATCCTCTAGCACTTGGATCACTCGTTCAGACTGGCCATCCGACTGTGAATGGAAAGCCATATTGAAATCCAATCTAGTGCCTAAAGCCTGATGTAGTGCCTTCCAAAATTGAGACGTGAACCTCGAATCCCTATCCGAGATAATCGACACTGGCACTCCATGCAACCTTACAATCTCCGCTACATACAACCTTGCTAACTTTTGTAGGGAGTAGTCAATCCTCACTGGAATAAAATGAGCGAACTTTGTCAACCGACCCACTATTACCCGTACCGAGTCCTTCTTAGTAGGCGTAAGGGGAAGCCCACTAACAAAGTCCATGGTAATTCTCTCCCACTTCCACTAGGGAATCTGTATTAGCTGAAGTAATCCTGACGAGACTTGGTGTTCAGCCTTAACTTGCTGACACGTCAAGCACTTGCCAACAAATTCGGTCACTTCCCGCTTAAGATTAGGCCACCAAAACTATTCCCTTATATCTCTGTACAACTTACTACCTTCGGGATGCATAGCATAGGGGCTACTATGCGATTCTCAAAGAATTCTTTGCCTAAGTTCCTCGTCCTTCGGCATACAGACCTTACCCTTGAAACACAATACTCCCTCGTCATTAACACCATAACCCTTCAACTCTCTATCCTGCACTTGTCGCAACTTAACACTTAGATCCTCATCCACCAACTGTCCTTCTTTCACTTCATTCAACCACGTCGGCTAAACTTGCAACTCTGCTAGCAAACTTCATCGTTATAGAAGCTTAGATGTGCGAGCATTGCCCTCAAATCTGTCACCACCTTCTGACTTAGGGCATCCGCCACTACATTTGCCTTGCCCGGGTGATATTCTATTGAACAATCATGGTCCTTCAATAGTTCCACGCACCTTCGCTGTCTCAGATTCAGCTCTTTTTGAGTTAGCAGATACTTAAGGCTCTTGTGGTCTATGTAGATTACCGACTTCTATCCATATAAGTAATGCCTCCATACCTTAAGAGCAAAGACCACTGCCGCCAATTCCAAGTCATGCATCGGGTAGTTAACTTCGTGTGGCCTTAGCTGTCGAGACGCATAAGCGACTACTTTCCCATCTTGCATAAGGACACCTCCCAATCCTGTATGGAAAGCATCACAATACACCACAAAATCCTTTCTTGCCTCGAGCTGAATCAAAATTAAAGCTTCGATCAAGACCTTCTTAAGCTTTTCAAAGCTCTCTTGTTGCTTATCGGTCCATATGAAAGGTACTTCCTTCCTCAATAACTTTGTCAGAGGTGCGACTATTGACGAGAACCCTTCCACGAACCTTCGATAATAGCCTGCTAAACCTAAGAAACTCCGAACTTCTGCCACTGACTTAGGTGGTTTCCAATCCAAAACTACCTCAATCTTTCGAAGATCCACCCTTATTCCTTCAGCAGATACCACATGTCCTAAAAACGCAACCTCCTTAAGCCAAAATTCACACTTGCTGAATTTGGTGTAGAGCTTCTTCTCCCTCAATACTTGTAACACATCTCGAAGATACTCATCATGTTCCTCCTCAGACTTCGAATATACCAAAATATCGTCTATGAACACAACAACGAACCGATCCAGATAAGGTTGAAAAACCCGATTCATCATGTCCATAAACACGGCTGGGGCATTTGTCAAACCGAACGACATTACTAAGAACTCATAATGCCCGTACCTTGTTCGGAATGCTGTCTTATGGATATCAGCCTCCTTCACCTTAAGCTGATGATATCCAGACCTTAGATCTATCTTTGAGAAAACTGCAGCCCCCTTAAGCTGATCGAACAAGTCATCTATCCTTGGCAAAGGATACTTGTTCTTGATGGTCAGCTTGTTCAACTAACGATAATCTATACACATACGCATAGCTCTATCCTTCTTCTTCACAAACAAGACCAGTGCTCCCCATAGAGACACACTAGGTCAGATGAACCCACGGTCTAGCAATTCCTGGATCTGAGCCTTGAGCTCAACTAACTCATTTGGTGCCATTTTGTACGGAGTAATGGACAAAGGAGCTGTTCCCGGCAACAAATCGATTCCAAACTCCACCTCCCTATCCGGGGGTATTCCTGGTAATTCCTCCGGAAAGACATCCACAAATTCCTTTATGGTTCTAACTCCACTAACTCCCCCTTCTTTCGCATCCAAAGTACTAACGAAAGCCAAAAATGCCTTACACCCCTTTCGAACCATCTTATCAGCTTTCAAAGCAGAAACTACGTTAGACAAGTAGTTCCTTCTTTCTCCTATCATAACTATTTCCTCATCCTTGGGAGTCCTTAACTCCATTCGCTTAGCTACACAATCCAATACAGCTCAATGCTCCACTAGCCAGTCCATTCCGAGTATGAGATCGAATTCTCCAAAAGGTAATTCCATTAAATTAGCAGGGAATACTACTCCCTGAATTTCTAGAGGTACTTTCCAAAATATCTTGTTCACCACTACAGTTTGGCCTAATGGGCTCACTACACACCTGATTCACTTAACGCTTTTACTGAAAACTCAAAACCCGATCTAATGCTTTAGATCCTTAATTTCTATATTCGGCCAACCTTAAGTATTTTAGCAAAAAGCCATTCGGCTAATTAATCAAATCCCGAAGGATTTTTCACAACTTAAATCTTACCTTGGTGCCGATTTCACTACTAATTAAATCTCGAAAACTTGTAGTCTTTCCTTCCTTGCAATCGGCTAACACTAAGACACTTGATTCGGTTAGTTTTTGGCTTTTAAATAATAACAAAATAGATCTTAAAACACCTAATAAGCCTTGGCCAAATGTTATGGGTACTTACCTTGCGACTTTTAAATCCCGAAAGTGATTACTTGTTTTGAAGTTGTCGAATTCCCTACTTGAAAAATGTTAGAATCAGTTTTTAAGCATAGATCTATGTGAATAGCCTTTGGCCGAATACTATAGTTGCTTACCTTGAACACTTTAAATCCCGAAAGACTCCCTCCTGAAATCAGCTGCAAGAGAAATCTCGAAAGACCCTTCAAAGTTTCGGCCAAAGAGTTCTAATGGGATTAGTGCTTTAGATTTCGGCTTCAAAGAATAGATACAATCGGCTAAGGGCTAGGAAGATTTTACTTTCGGCTTTAAGGATATGTGAAAAAGAAAAGGAGATTAGTGACTTATTAGGTTTGGCTTTGGGAAAGAATATGGAAGAAAGAAAAGATGAGAAAAGAGTGAAGAGAGGGGGCAAAATTTTGGCAAGAAACACTAAAGAAGAAACAAATAAAATTCGGCACTTATCCCCCCTACATGACCGAATATACTAACACAAGGAGCCCCTCATTCGGCCAACTCCTCCTCTCACTATCAAATTCCTTGTTTGCCTCTCCCTTACCCTTTCAAAAATAATTTAAAAATAAGTCATCACTTATCTCCTACCTTAGCCAAAATTCCCAAAAGAATTAGACCTCATCTTAAACTCCTCCCATAGACTCCCCATGCCGTCCATCACTCCCCTTGTTGCCGCAAAAATGAAAGCTTCACTTAGCTTCCCATGCGACTCGAACCTTGGCCCATTTACACCTGTTGGTGGCGTCATTTATAGAGGCCCTAAGTGGCGCCTCCAAGCCACTTAGACAACCCCATCTTTGTGTCTAATTTCCCCCATTTATTTTCTTAAGGCCTATCAGGCTTAACTCCCTCTTCTAGACTTAAAATTAAATAATTTCTAAGGCATTCCCCTACACGCTAAGGTTCACAAAATTCATAGAACACATTCGAAATATTCGTAAACATGCTATTTCACATAATTTAGCAATATTGCATAAGCCATAATCCAGGATATTACAGTTCTACCCTTTAAGATAATTTCGTCCACGAAATTACCTGACAAAAATAGGTGAGGGTATTACTTTGTATCGCCTCTTCTGGCTCCCACGAAGCTTCTTCCGATCCATGATTTCGCCATAATACCTTAACTAGAGGAACTGATTTCCTCCGCAACACTTTCACATCTCGCTCTAAGATCTGAATCGGCTCCTCCTCGTGAGACAAGTTTGGTCTCAGCTCCACCTCTTCAACCGAAACCACAATAGAAGGATCCGATTAGTATCGACGTAGCATGGAAACATGAAATATGTCGTGCATCTGCCTCAATTCCAGAGGTAACTCCAACTGGTATGCCATCGGTCCAATTCGCTTCAATACCCGATAGGGTCCTATAAACCTTAGACTTAGCTTCCCTTTTCGACCAAATCTCATCACCGTCTTCCATGGCGAAACTTTAAGAAACACTTGATCTCCTACATCAAATTCTATTTCCTTCTGTTTGAGATCTGCGTATGACTTCTGCCTATCAGATGCCTCCTTTAACCATGCCCGAATTATCTTAACCTTCTCCTCGGATTCAGCCACAATTTTTGGACCCAAAATTTGACGTTCCCCTAATTCCGTCCAACACGTAGGAGTGCGACACTTTCAACTATACAGCGCTTCATACGGTGCCATCCGTATACTTGCCTGATAGCTGTTATTGTATGCAAATTCCGTTAGAGGCAAATAATCTACCCAACTTCCTCTGAAGTCTATCACACAGCCTCTGAGCATATCTTCTAGCACTTGGATCACTCGTTCAGACTGGCCGTCCGACTGTGGATGGAAAGCCGTATTGAAATCCAATCTAGTGCCTAAAGCCTGATGTAGTGCCTTCCAAAACTGAGACGTGAACCTCGAATCCTTATCCGAGATAATTGACACTGGCACTCCATGCAACCTTACAATCTCCGCTACATACAACCTTGCTAACTTTTATAGGGAGTAGTCAAACCTCACTGGAATAAAATGAGCGGACTTTGTCAGCCGACCCACTATTACCCATACCGAGTCCTTCTTAGTAGGCGTAAGGGGAAGCTCACTAACGAAGTCCATGGTAATTCTCTCCCACTTCCACTGGGGAATCTGTATTGGCTGAAGCAATCCTGACGGGACTTGGTGTTCAGCCTTAACTTGCTGACACGTCAAGCACTTGCCAACAAATTCGGTCACTTTCCGCTTAAGATTAGGCCACCAAAACTATTCCCTTATATCTCTGTACAACTTACTACCTCCGGGATGCATAGCATAGGGGCTACTATGCGATTCTCAAAGAATTCTTTGCCTAAGTTCCTCATCCTTTAGCATACAGACCTTACCCTTGAAACACAATACTCCCTCGTCATTAACACCATAACCCTTCAACTCTCTATCCTGCACTTGTCGCAACTTAACACTTAGATCCTCATCCACCAACTGTCCTTCTTTCACTTCATTCAACCACGCCGGCTTAACTTGCAACTCTACTAGCAAACTTCCATCGACATAGAGGCTTAGATGTGCGAGCATTTCCCTCAGATTTGTCACCACCTTCTGACTTAGAGTATCCACCACTACATTTGCCTTGCCCGGGTGATACTCTATTAAACAATCATAGTCCTTCAATAGTTTCAACCACCTTCGCTGTCTCAAATTCAGCTCTTTCTGAGTCAGCAGATACTTAAGGCTCTTGTGATTTGTGTAGATTATCGATTCTCTCCATATAAGTAATGCCTCCATACCTTAAAAGCAAAGACCACTGCCGCCAATTCCAAGTCATGCATCGGGTAGTTAACTTCGTGTGGCCTTAGCTGTCGAGACGCATAAGCGACTACTTTCCCATCTTGCATAAGGACACCTCCTAATCCTGTATGGGAAGCATCACAATACACCACAAAATCCTTTCCTGCCTCGGGCTGAATCAAAATTGGAGCTTCGATCAAGACCTTCTTAAGCTTTTCAAAGCTCTCCTGTTGCTTATCGATCCATATGAAAGGTATTTCCTTCCTCAATAACTTTGTCAGAGGTGCGGCTATTGACGAGAACCCTTCCACGAACCTTCGATAATAGCCTCCTAAACCTAAGAAACTCCGCACTTCTGCCACTGACTTAGGTGGTTTCCAATCCAAAACTGTCTCAATCTTTTGAGGATCCACCCTTATTCCTTCAGCAGATACCACATGTCCTAAAAACGTAACCTCCTTAAGCCAAAATTCACACTTACTGAATTTGGTTAGAGCTTCTTCTCCCTCAATACTTGTAACACATCTCAAAGATACTCATCATGTTCCTCCTCAGACTTCGAATACACCAAAATATCGTCTATGAACACAACAACAAACTGATCCAGATAGGGTTGAAAGACCCGGTTCATCATGTCCATAAACGCAGCTGGGGCATTTGTCAAACCGAACGGCATTACTAAGAACTCATAATGCCCGTACCTTGTTCAAAAAGCTGTCTTATGGATATCAGCCTCCTTCACCTTAAGCTGATGATATCCAAACCTTAGATCTATCTTTGAGAAAACTGCGGCCCCCTTAAGTTGATCGAACAAGTCATCTATCCTTGGCAAAGGATACTTGTTCTTGATGGTCAGCTTGTTCAACTGACGATAATCTATGCACATACGCATAGCTCTGTCCTTCTTCTTCACAAACAAGACCGATGCTCCTCATGGAGACATACTGGGTCGGATGAACCCACGGTCTAGTAATTCCTAGATCTGAGCCTTGAGCTCAACTAACTCCTTTGGTGCCATTCTGTACGGAACAATGGACACAAGAGCTGTTCCCGACAATAAATCGATTCCAAACTCCACCTCCCTATCTGGGGGTATTCCTGGTAATTCCTCTGGAAAGACATCCACAAATTCCCTTATGGTTCTAACTCCACTAACTCCCCCTTCTTTCGCATCCAAAGTACTAACAAAAGCCAAAAATGCCTTACACCCCTTTCGAACCATCTTATCAGCTTTCAAAGCAGAAACTACGTTAGACAAGTAGTTCCTTCTTTCTCCTATCATAACTATTTCCTCATCCTTGGGAGTCCTTAACTCCATTCACTTAGCTGCACAATCCAATATAGCTCGATGCTCCACTAGCCAGTCCATTTCGAGTATGGGATCGAATTCTCCAAAAGGTAATTCCATTAAATCAGCAGGGAATACTACTCCCTGAATTTCTAGAGGTACTTTCTGAAATATCTTGTTCACCACTACAGTTTGGCCTAATGGGCTCACTACGGTCATCTCCCTCTCAGATAATTCAGAGGCTATTCCTAGAGTTTCAACTACTCTACATGCAGCATAAGAATGGGTCAAGCCCACATCAATCAAAACAACATAAGGTTTGCCAAATATAAGGAACGTGCCGGTTATGACGTCCGGTGCGTCTCTGTCCTTCTTCCGTCAGATCACAGAACTAGACCCGATTGTCGGCCTCCGATTTAACACCTCGGCCGGTGTTCCTCGTCCTCTACCAAAGATCATTACCTCGCGCTTTTAAACCACGACCCACCGAGGTCAGCCATGTCCACCTCTTCCGGCTTGGTTAGATCCTTGACCTACTGGTCGTCCCCCTTCGATTCTCTCAGGACAATCATTAATCATGTGGTCCTTGGACCCACACTTGAAGCATCCTTCCGTCTTTTTCCAACACTCTCCTAAATGCTTCTTCTCACACTGATCACAAGTACGATACTGCCCTCCAGTAGCAGCTTCCTGACCTCGCGGCCCATCAACTTTAGGCCTCTTTTGCTCATCCTAGATGGCCTTGATGATCCAAATCCTCTTTTCTGTCTATTCCAATCGGTGTTCTGCCTTACAAAATCCTTAATCCCCTCGGCTACCTTAGCCTTTTCCACCAACACAGTAAACTCTCGCTCCTGTTGCGGGGCTATCAATAACCTTAGGTCATCCCTTAGCCCGTCCTCAAACCGGACACACCGCTTATGCTCAGTTGACACTATGCCTCGAGCATAACGGCTCAGCCTTAGGAATTCAACTTCATACTCCGCCACGGACTTGTTCCCTTGAACCAGCCCTAGAAATGCCTTCCTTTGTGCATCGATGTAATGAGTACTAACATACTTATTCTGGTATGCTGCCTTAGCATAATCCCAAGTGAGTTTCTCAGCTGTAGTACCATCCCGAACCGTGAGCCACAATTGGTATAACTCATCGCGGAGAAGCGACACCAACCCTTTCAACTTTTCCTCGTCAGTTAAATCGAGCTCATCCATAATCCGCTCGGTCGCCTCCAACTAATACTTAGCGGTACTGGGTGCTACGCCAGATACACCACGAAACACCTCAACCCCGTTGGCTCAGAGTCGCTCAGGTACCTACTTACGAGCTCCCATGCCTTCACCTACCCCAGCCAC
This sequence comes from Gossypium rotundifolium, assembly GCA_025506655.1. Lineage (NCBI taxonomy): Eukaryota > Viridiplantae > Streptophyta > Magnoliopsida > Malvales > Malvaceae > Gossypium > Gossypium rotundifolium. Next base: position 148,336,203 of record CP106733.1, on the reverse strand, counting down.
CCTTTCCAAGACCCGCAGCATCGCCTGTGACACTGCGTCATCCCCCGTCTGATCCTAATATTCCACATCAGCGGTTGGGAGTGGTGGTGGCATTTCATTTTCAGATCCTTGACCCGATCTAACGAGCTCCGACACAGTTATTCGGCCTCTACCACGGCCACGCACATTACGGCCACATCCCCTAGAATTTATACTTCCGCTTTACGTTTATCTGATTAAAGAGTTTTATGAATTAGTTTGGTTCCACTGATTTATCACGAACAGTTTTATGTTTAATAGTTTTAAGAAGTAGTTCTTTCGATTCATACACATACAATCTCAAATCATTCGTTCAATCACATACATGAACTTGCGTTCATTATAGAAAATGTTGTAGTTGTCGTTGTTTGTTGTTTTCCACTACCTAGGGTATTTTCGTAATTTTGTCCTATAGGGGTATTTTGGTAATTTTTTTCAAATTAGAGTATTTGAAAATGTTGCAAAACAAAGATTGTTGATATTTTACAAAATTGAAATACTTGCTGGAAAAAAAATTTCAAGGGTGAAATGGTAATTTTATTCACTAGGGGTATTTTTGTAATTTTACAAGCCAGGGTCATTTCGGTAATTTTTTCACGAAATATGGTTCCTGGTGACTTTTCAAAACAAGGGTATCTTTAAAGGTTTCCAATTTGAGGGTACTTCAGTAATTTTCCTTTCTGAAGGTATTTTGGTCATTTGTACAGGTTAGGGGTAATTTGGTTATTTTTGCAAATCAGGGGTAATTTCTTAAATTTTCCAAATTAGGGTATTTTGTGAAAATAGGGCTTTTGGATATTTATAAGGTAAGAAAATTTTGATACAAACTGTGGGTAGTATGGAGATTTTATGAACCAAGGGCATTTTAGTAAATCGAGAATATTTTGGAAAGTTTTCAAAATAGTTTTCCTATACATCAAGGGGTAATTTGGTGATTTAAAGACATAGGGTTTTTATAAAAATATGGCTAGTCCCTTTCGGGTTTTAGTTATTGGGTTTAGCCTGTGTTTGAGTCCACTTGGTTAGGGTGAACCATCACTACGCACCAGGTAGGATTCAAGTGGGTAGGAAGTGAGTCACTAGGACTGCTTAAATACCAAGCTCCCACTGAAACCAATCCTAGACATGCGCACAACGGTTGTCACACCTTAACTCGGTGACTTAGTCACAGGTTTGTTTAGTTGTCTTAAAGTTTTATGTAATTCTCATGTTAGGGTAGACTAGTCCTAGGGTTTAATTCCTAGTCCACTATTCTACGTCCCTATATCTTCCCACATACAAATCACAGAAGAATTAGGAGTACTTACCTGGTGGACTTCGGGCCGGAGACTCAGGTGCCATGCTAGAAAAACCTGCTTATTTCTTAGAAAAGTCCATTTTCAAAAGACAGAAAACGTTTTGGTCCCAAAAAGCCCTCAAGGCCGAGTTTTGAACTGGGCTCTGATACCAAGCTAAAACACCCCAAACCCGGCCCATAAGCCCTGACCGGATCTGGCATGCTTCTAGGAAAAACAATTCGAATCTTATTTTATCTTTGCTAAAATTTTTCGTGTTTTTGAAATCAGTTGATTTGGGTTGGGCTCAAAGCTTTAAAACCCGTGTTGATTAGGTGTCAAAACATTTGATATTTATACTTAAGAAAAATTGACTTTTAACTTTAATTCGATAATAATCGTATCATACTAAGTAATTTAAAAGCATGCATAAACAATCTAATTCTTTGGCCTTATTACATCAAATAAAAACCCGAAATAATTCAAAACTTAAATAGAACTAATAAAAATAAAAAAAAACAATCTCTGAGCTTTGCATGGCCACCATCGAGGTCCCGTCAATTCGGTCCATTACCGAGTGTCACCGAAAATAGTCCCACAAGGGTGAGTCAAATGACTCAATGTGTACAACCAACACGAACTCAATTAACTCGGGCATGTCAAATCAAACATAATAACATATATATAATTAATGATGCAAACCCGAACCCAAGCCTAAATAACCATTCGCTACACATCACCCGTACCAACCATCACACCATGGGGACTACTAAGTGAACCCTCCATCCACTACACACCATCGAAGGCAGTCGTTGCAGTCGACGTGCTCATCGCCCTTATAAAATTCGTGGCATAGCCACCAGATAAATATTTGTGACATAAGTCACCACATTCAGATATTGTGACATAAGTCACCACATTCAGATATTGTGACATAAGTCACCACATTCGGATATTGTGACATAAGTCACCACATTCGGATATTGGGGTATAAAACCACCAATTCACTTCCCCTTTTCATATCACCCATATGCCCCATGTCAAACATATCATGTAGTATCATGCTTTATTTCACATTCTTATCATACTCATAGTAGGAGTGGGTAAACGTACCTTAGCACTTTGTACCATTGCATGGTACTCATAGCCACATCTTAACATATTCTTGTAACATATTAATTAAAACATAACCGTAATTTAATTTAAAGCTTAGTGTGGGGTACACACTTGATTCACTTAACGCTTTTACTGAAAACCCGAAAACCCGATCTAGTGCTTTAGATCCTTAATTCCTACATTCGACCAACCTTAAGTACTTTAGCAAAAAGCCATTCGGCTAATTAATCAAATCCCGAAGGATTTTTCACAACTTAAATCTTACCTTGGTGCCGATTTCACTACTAATCAAATCCCGGAAACTTGTAGTCTTTCCTTCCTTGCAATCGGCTAACACTAAGTCACTTGATTCGGTTAGTTTTCGACTTTTAAATAATTATGAAATAGATCTTAAAACACCTAATAACCTTGTCCGAATGTTATGGGTACTTACCTTGCGACTTTTAAATCCCGAAAGTGATTACTTGTTTTGAAGTTGTCGAATTCCCTACTTGGCAAATGTTAGAATCGGTTTTTAAGCATAGATCTATGTGAATGGCCTTTGGCCAAATACTATAGTTGCTTACCTTGAACACTTCAAATCCCGAAGACTCCCTCCTGAAATCAGCTGCAAGAGAAATCCCGGAAGACCCTTCAAAGTTTCAGCCAAAGAGTTCTAATGGGATTAGTGCTTTAGATTTCGGCTTCAAAGAATAGATACAATCGGCTAAGGGCTAGGAAGATTTTACTTTCGGCTTTAAAGATATGTGAAAAAGAAAAGGAGATTAGTGACTTATTAGGTTTGGCTTTGGGAAAGAATATGGAAGAAAGAAAAGATGAGAAAAGAGTGAAGAGAGGGGCTAAATTTCTGAAGAAACACTAGAGAAGAAACAAATAAAATTCGCACTTATCCCCTACATGACCGAATATACTAACACAAGGAGCCCTCATTCGCCAACTCCTCCTCTCACTATCAAATTCCTTGTTTCCTCTCCTTACCCTTTCAAAATAATTTAAAAATAAGTCATCACTTATCTCCTACCTTAGCCGAAATTCCCAAAAGAATTAGACCTCATCTTAAACTCCTCCCATAGACTCCCCATGCCGTCCATCACTTCTCCTTGTTGCCGCAAAAATGAAAGCTTCACTTAGCTTCCCATGTGACTCGAACCTTGGCCCATTTACACCTGTTGGTGGCGTCATTTACAGAGGCCCTAAGTTGCGCCTCCAAGCCACTTAGACAAGCCCATCTTTGTGTCTAATTTCCCCCATTTATTTTCTTAAGGCCTATCAGGCTTAACTCCCTCTTCTAGACTTAAAATTAAATAATTTCTAAGGCATTCCCCTACATGCTAAGGTTCACAAAATTCATAGAACACATTCGGAATATTCATAAACATGCTATTTCACATAATTTAGCAATATTGCATAAGCCATAATCCAGGATATTACATTTGCCATTAAATAAGAACGGAATTGTTCACATGCAAACACAATAGCAAGAATTTCTTTTTAAGTAGTAGTGTAATTACATTGTGTTGAATTTAGAGTCTTACTTGCATAATGAATGGCGCAAAAAATGTTGTTTCTTTTTGTCCAAGCACTGCTCCTACAGCATAATCACTAGCATCACACATTATAATAAAAGGTTTTGCCTAATCCAGAGTAATGATAATAGGTGTAGAAATAAGTTTTTATTTTATTACCTCAAAATCTTGGATATATTCGTGATTGAATATAAATGGAGTTTCTTTTGCAAAAGCTTATTCAATTGTTTAGATATATGAGCAAAATTCTTTATAAATCGTTTGTAAAGCCAAGCATGTCCTAGGAAATTCTGTACTCTGCAGATTGTTGTGGGATTAGAAATATTCTTTATGAATTTATTTTTGTCTTTGTCCACCTTCAATCCTTTTCTTGATATTTGATATCCCAAAATTAATCCTTCTTTTACCATAAAATGACACTTTCTCTAAATTATCCATCAAGAAAATTATAATATTTTTTCCTAGATAGTATGTCAAGCATTTGTTCTATAAAGGGAAGAGAAAAATGGTCTTTTTTTGTTCTGTCATTTAACTTCCGATAGTAAATGCATACCTTCAATATAGTTACTGCTCTTGTTGGGATCAACTTTGTAACGCCCCTTACCTGTATTCGACGCTGGAATCGGGTATGAGGCATTACTGTATTTAACTTGCTCAAACATACAACATCGAATCATAAAACTCCGTTTCAACTCAAAACTTTTCATTCGAGATAATAATATCCCTATTATAGGTCTATGAGACCCTAAACATACATACAGAATGGTTCGGGACTAAACTAAAAACTTTTGAACACTTAGAAAATTTTTACGCAAACAGGGCAACACACCCATGTGGAGAGGGACATGCCTGTGTGGGCAGGCCGTGTGGTCACACACGCCCATGTCCCTAGTCCGTGTGGATTTTATTTTTCATTTTGAACCTACAGAAGTTTTCATACGGCCGTACACACACCCATGTCTATGGCCCGTGTCCCAAACACGGCCATGACACGGCCGTGTCTTAGCCCGTGTGCAAAAACCTTGATATTCTGTTTCTGACATCATCATCCTTATAGGGTCACATGGCCAAGGCACACGCCCGTGTCCTTAGACCGTGTGACGAATTAAATTTCTAAATTCAGGTGTTGACTTCACATGGCCTGGGCACACGCCCATGTTTTATGGTCGTGTCTTCCACACGGTTGAGACACACGGCCATGCCTCAGCCCGTGTGTTTACTACAGGGCATTCTGACTAGCCAACTTAGCATGCAGGGGGACACACGGCCTATCAACATGCCCATGGGGCTGACCGTGTGTCACACACAGCCTAGACACACGCTCGTGTGTCTACCCTTATGGACAACTATAAGGCTAACTACTAAGCCAATTGCCAACCTGAAAAGCAACCACACTAATACCATTTCATCTTAACACACAACATGACAATAAGGCACTTCTAATATCAAAAATCAAGACATCCACATTTTAGTCCCATACTACATTCATCATGTACATATACTCATTACTCAATCATTTGCACAATCTTGTACTTCATGAATTTCATCATCATTGAATAGATATAAAACTTAACAAGTATTGGCCAATTCCAATGGCCATTTACAAAATGAATGAGCAGCACTAATAGCCAACACATTGGCTAACAAATATGACATATCAAAAACAACCAAGTTCTTATACATGCCATACCTAAAATTAATCAACTTTACTATACCAAAAGAATAGTTGATAGTGTGAATCGAACTCCGACTTCCTTCGATCCTCGAGCTAGCTTGATGATACTATAAGGAATAGGGAAAAGAGAGGGGTAAGCATAAAGCTTAGTAAGTTTGCATGAAATAAATAGCAATATAACTGTTCATGATAACATCCATTAATCACACAAAATAATACACAAGTTATCAAGCACATCGACATAACTTACTCATGCTTATTCTTACCAAATCACATATCACATTTTGCATTCATTTCTCGTAAGTTACTCATGGGTACCTGTATCACTTCATCACATAACTTTAGCACTTTTACTCTCTTAAACATAGACTTAGCTCTTTGCTATCTTTAACATAAACTTTGTTCTTTACCCGTTGAACTACTAGGAATGTCGAAGGATACTCAATCTTATCTTACATGTAACACGATGCCAATTCCATATCCCAGATATGGTCTTACATGGGATCACATCTCAATGCTGATGCCATATCCCAGATATGGTCTTATACGGGATCTCATATCGATGTCGATGCCATATCCCAAATATGGTCTTATACGAAATCATATATCGATGTCGATGCCATATCCCAAACATGGACTTACACGAGATCTTAATTCAATGCTGAAGCCATGTTCCAGACATGGTCTTATACGGGACCTTCTTTATCTTATGTTGTGACAATGGTATCATTGCTATTCCTAATGTTCAACCGGGACTTCTACTTAACATAATATCATTATACTCTCATCGAGGCATCATTAATCAATTTCATAGAAACAATATACATTTATCATGATATCAAGCAATTAAGAATATAATAGCATATGTAGCTTTAGTTTCACACAAACTTACCTCGATACCAAAATATGTATAGTTATTCGATTTAGTCCATAATTTTGTCCTTTCCTCGGTTTTGGTCCAGACTTCGTGTTTCTTGATCTATAATGTAAATTTCACTTATTTAATGATCAAATTGACTAAAATAACTCATGAATAATATATTGGAAAAATTACCATTTTGCCCTTAAACTTTCACAAAATTACGATTTTACCCTTAGGGTCGTAAATTGAGTCTAATTAGATTTCCTCCTTTAACAAGCCTAGATGAACATCTATTAATCTTATAGCAACTCACAACATCAATTATTACACACATTTACCACCTATTTTATAACCTTTACAAAAAGGTCCTTTTAGGTGTTTTCATGGAAACACCTTTCACAAAAATTGTGTATTTAACACCAAAGATTCATTTCTTTCCATAAATGTTCAGCAAAAAACATAAATTATCACATGGAAAAACCCTATGCTCTTAACCATTTTACAAAATAGTCCCCTCATTAGCTAGATCATGCAACAAGGGTCCCAAAAGTACAAAAATTATCAATAAATACCACCAAAATCACTTACTTGCAAGGAGAAAAAGTTGCTGAAAATTTTAAGCTTTCAAACCCCAATTCTTCTGGTATTTTAGATGGAGGAAGAAGGAGGATGAAAAATATGATAGCCTTTTTTTTTTGTTTTATTCTATTTTATTCAATTAAGTCACCTAATCCACCAACCCATTGACCATTTCTCATATTTTTCTCCTTGGCCGGCCAATACTCTTCCAATGGCCTAATTGCACATTAAGGCCCTCCAATTTAATATTCTATAGCTATTTGACACTTCTAGCTTGTAAAATAAAACTTTCACACTTTATGTGATTTAGTCCTTTTTCGCAATTTAACATGCAATCGCTAAAATTAATGCACCAAAATTTTTATACACTCATACAATCATGCCATAACACATATAGTAATATTAAAACTAATTTTTCCAACCTCAAATTAGTGGTTCCAAAACCACTGTTCCTACTAGCCCCAAAATTGGGTTGTTACAATTCTCTCCCTTAAAGATTTTCATCCCCGAAAATCTTATCGGTAAAAAGGTTGGGATATTGGTTTCTCATAGCCTCCTCGAGCTCCTATGTAGCCTTTTCTACCGCATGTCTTTTCCATAGTACTTTCACAAGGGCTATATTTTTGTTTCTCAACTGTTTGACTTCTCGTGTCAAAATTTTAACCGGCTTTTCACCATAAGTCATGTCCGATTGAATTTCTACCTCTGTTGGTACAATCACATGCGAAGGGTCAGATCGGTAGCGACGTAACATAGACACATGGAAAACATCATGAATATTTTCCAAATCAGATGGCAAAGCCAAACGATTAGCTCCCGGCCCTATCCTCTCGATAATCTTATATGGTCCGATAAAACGCGAACTCAATTTGCCTTTCCGAAAAAATCTGAAAACTTTCTTCCATGGTGACACTTTTAAAAATACCTTATCACCAACTAAAAAATCAATCTCTTTCCATTTCAAATTCGCACAGGACTTTTGTCTATCAGAAGCAGCTTTTAAACAATCACGTATCACTTTCACTTTCTCTAACCAGATCGATCCCATGTATCGATTCTCTCTGAGTTCAATCCAATATAAAGGCATTCGGCACTTACGCCTATACAATGCCTTGTAAGGCACCATTTTCAAGCTTGACTAGAAACTATTATTGTAGGCAAATTCTACTAATGTTAAGTACTTTTCCCAGCTGCCTTGAAACTCCAAAACACAACATAGGAGCATGTCCTCAAGAACCTAGATTACTCTTTTTGACTAATCGTCGGTCTGCTGATGGAAAGCTGTACTAAAATTCAACTTTGTGCCCAAAGCTTCTTGTAACTTTTTCCAAAATTGTGATGTAAACTTCAGATCTCTATCGGATATGATCGACAACAGTACTCCATGAAGTCTCACAATTTCTGACACATAAATCTACCAACTTATCAAGCGAATAGTCAATGCGTACCGGTATAAAATGGGCCTGCTTCGTGAGTCTATCAACTACAACCCATGTGGCATCCTTTTTTTTTTTGGTGTCAAAAGCAAACCCATCACAAAATCCATAGCAATATGGTCCTATTTCCACTCGAGAACCATAATAGGCTGAAGTAGACCTGAAGGTACTTGGTGTTCAGCTTTTACTTGCTGACAAATCAAGCACTTAGATACAAACTTGAGAATATCTTTCTCATACTCGGCCACCAATACCCTTTCTTCAAGTCATTATACATTTTTGTGCTATCTGGATGTACAGATAAACATCCACTATGTGCTTCATGTAAAATTTTCAGAATGATTTCATCATCTCTCGGTACACAAACTCTATCTCAGAATGTCAAATATCCATCCAAAGTAATACGGAAGTCTGACTCAACACCCGATTCACACTAAACTCTTTTGGCTTGCAAATCACTGTCGTTTTTCTAAGCTTTACAAATCTCTTTAAGGAACATCGGTTTAGCTTTCAACTCAGCTAGTATAGAACCATCATTCAATAAAGCTAACCATGTATTCATGGCTCTTAATACAAACAAGGATTTTCTGCTCAAGGTGTCAGTGACCACGTTCACCTTTCTCAAATGGTAGTCAATCACTAAGTCGTAGTCCTTTATCAACTCCAACCATATTCGTTGCCTTAGGTTCAACTCCTTTTGAGTCATCAAGTACTTTAGGCTTTTATGATCAGTAAATATCCGACATTTTTCACCATAAAAATGGTGTCTCCATATCTTCAGTGCAAATACAATAGCGGCTAACTCCAAATTGTGGGTCCAGTAATTCTTCTCGTGCAGTTTTAATTGCTTAGAGGCATAAGCTATCACTTTGCCTTCTTGCATGAGTTCACAACCCAATCCATTTAAGGATGCATCACTATAGACCAAAAATTCTTTTCCTGGTTCGGGTTGTACTAGAAATGGAGCCTCAGTCAACAATGCTTTCAATTTCTCAAAACTCTTTTGGCATTTTTCTGTCCACTCAAACTTCACATCTTTTTGCAATAGTCTCGTTATCAGAGTGGCTATCATGGAAAATATTTAACAAACCGCCTGTAATAATTGGCTAGGCCCAGAAAACTCATAACCTCGGATAGGTTCCTTGGCGGCTTTCAATCCACAATTGCTGAGATCTTACTCGGGTCAACTCTAATTCCATCTCCCGAGACAATGTGCCCCAAAAATCCAACTTCTTTAAGCCAAAATTCGCTCTTACTTAACTTGGCATATGTAACACCCCAAACCCGGCCTAAACGTTACGACCGGATCTGACATGTCACATGAAAGGAATGTCTAAATACTGTGTGTTCGTTAAAAAAAGTTCATGTTCATTATATTTGTTGTGAAAAGTCAAGTTTAGGTAATTTTGAATAAGAAACGGTTTATTAATATTTTGGAAAATGGTTATTAAGGGTTTAGGAAATTCCCATATTGAACATTTAATAATAAGCAAGAACTAAATTGAAAGTCAAACCAAGTAAAATACCCAAGGCCTTATTACATAACAAAACCCAAATGAAAATAAGTCCAAATAAAAGAAACAAATTTATGAGTAAACATATGTATGGCCTCCACGAGTCCACCTCAGCTCCCAAATCCGTGATCTAATGATTACCTGTAAAATTTAACAAAGGGGTGAGTCATCGAGACTCAGTGTGTAAATCCCCATCCAACGGGTGTTAAACCCTTACACAATTTCATATGAAAATATGCATGTCATGCAACCCAAAACCTAACCATCCAAAACTCTCGATCTTACCCCGTGTGGTACCAAACCACTGGTGGTGCCAAACCACTGGTGACCCAAAGTCACCGATATCAATAATAATGTGGTGCCAAACCACCGGTGACCCAAAGTCACGAATAATCCATATGTGGGCCAACCCATCGCTGATACCAAATCACCGCGATAATCTCGTTTATCAAATGTGGGGCCAACCCACTATGGTGCGAAGCCAACTGACGAGTCACTATGAGGTGCCAAACCTCCGTGACCCAAAGTCACGAATATCAACTGTGGTACCAAACCACCGGTGGTGCTAAACCACCGTGACCCAAAGTCACAAATATCACATCTTCCCTCCTCTCATCATACCCATGCAATATGACATAATAATTGTATATGCGATGTCATGTATGCTAGACATATATCAAATATAAGTATAACATGAATTACCATCATAATCGATAGACATAAAACAACATAATCATGCTAATCAACCTCTAAGGGTATAACCGTAATTTTACCTACTAAAGGTATTTTCGTAATTTACCCACCAAGGGTATTTTTGTAATTTACCCATCAAGGGTATTCTCGTAATTTACCCACCAAGGGTATTCTCGTAATTTACCCACCAAGGGTATTTTTGTAATTTACCTACCAAGGGTATTTTCGTAATTTACCCACAAGGGTATTTTCGTAATTTCGCACCTGCAATGGCCCTTCCCAAGGTCTAATGTTACCCTGAGCGACTCGGCTACCATATCCGGTCGTCACTAGACTATTGGGCCTAAAACTTGATTTCGGCCCATTCAGGCCAAAACGCTCGTGTGGCCCACCTAACACAAATCTAGCCACGTATATAGGTTCCACCTAGTCTAGTTCACTATATACTATATCATCATACAATTTATTCTAATTGGGCCCACTTTAGCCCATCGCGACCCAAGCAGCCCCAACCCACAAGAATACTGGCCTCAACTATCGCGTCGAAGCCGCACACGTGCGCTCGCACGCTCATGTGGCTACTAATGCCGTGACCGGCACTTCGGCATTTGCTACTCTACAACTTGAGTAGAGAGAGTTACACAACTGATAGGAGTCTGAAGCTGCTAAATCGCGCTCCGACCACTCGTACGTCCAACGCCAACCAGGTATGTTAACTCTCCTCCTGGAATTGTCTTTATATAGCTAGCTCTTCACCTTCCTTCTTTGTATCTTTCCGATGGGGATCCTCCGTCAAGAGAGTTTAAATTCAACTAAAACTCTTACCGTCAATCTGAAAATAAATACTCCCTTGCTTCTCACGAGATTCAACTCAGGCTCCTTATAACATAATCCACGCTGCTAGCCACTTTCCCGCCTAGCTCCTTGTGTCTTAAACCATGCAACTAAATATAACCCTATGGCCAAGGTCTAAATTCATTTAATAAAATAATCTAAAAGGAATGCAAACACTACAACTAGAACCTTGGACCTCCTTCCTTCCTTGTGGTGTCATTCCTTGTCCTTAAGTGGCGTCACTTTGCCACTACACCACACACTCCACTTGTGTCACCTTCCTCCACATTTTATTCTTAAGGCCTACCTGCCAACTTCCAAGGTTTTTTTTCACCTAAAACCAAAATTTCCCCAAAGCTAATATTTGATCCCGGGACTTCATAGAAGCCCCCTAACCTTCCAAAATCACTTATCTAAAAGGTCCAACTTGCACTTAAGTCGATCTCCTATTCTTCAAAAAAAATTTTAAATGCTACTACGCCTAAGGCCCATTGGGCTTAATTCTCCTAGGCCCAATTTCAGGATGTTACAGCATATAACTGATTATCTCATAAGATTTGTAAAACCATCCTCAAGTGCTCTGCGTGCTCATTCTCATCACGAGAATAAATCAATATATCATCAATAAAAACCACAACAAATTTATCCAAGTATGGCCGAAAGATGCGTTTCATCAAATCCATAAACACAGCAAGGGTTTGTTAAATCAAAAGGCATGACTAGAAACTCGTAGTGATCATACCTTGTTTGAAATGCGATTTTCGGCACATCAGTGTCTTTGACTCTCAACTGATAATATCCAGACCTCAAGTCTATCTTGGAAAACATCGTCGCTCCCTTCAACTGTTCAAACAAATCACCAATCCTTGGCAAGGGGTATTTGTTCTTTATGGTTACCTTATTAAGCTGCCAGTAATCTATACATAATCTCATAGAACTATCTTTCTTTTTCACAAATAATACAGGAGCATCCCACGGAGAATAACTTGATCTTGCGAATCCTTTATTCGCCAACTCTTATAACTGTGCCATCAATTCTTCCAGCTCGGTTGGAGCCATCCTGTACGGAGCAATTGAAATAGGGTAGTACCAGGGGCTAATTTAATGCCAAATTCAATCTCTCTAACCGGAGGCAACCCTGGCAATTCTTCTGGAAATACATCTAGATACTCACATACAATGGGCACTGATTCAATTCTTAACTCAGTCTCTTTGGCATTCATCACAAAGGTAAGATAAGCTTCATATCCTTTTCTCAGGTATTTCTGAACCAACATGGAAGAAACCACTACAGGCAATCTATCTTGTTCATCTGATTCAACATGAATAATATCCCTATTTTCACATTTTAACTCAATAAATTTCCTTCCAAAATTCACTATCAAATCATGAGTAGTTAACCAATCCATACCAAGAATTATATCGAATTCATCAAATGGCAATAGCATGAGGTTTGCTAGAAAATAATGACCTTTAATCATTAAAGGGCAACCTTTGCATACTTTATCAACTAACACATATTTTCCTAAGGGGTTTGACATCTTTATCACAAATTCTATAGACTTTACAGACATGTTCATACTAGAGACTAATTTCATGCAAACATATGAGTGGGTTGATCCCGGGCCAACTAAAGCAACAACATGAGTATCATAAAGAGAAAATGTACCCAATCACATCTGAGGATGACGCCTCTTCTCGAGCGCAAATAGCATAAGTCCTCGCAGGCGCTCTACCCTCAGATCTTGCAGTCTGCTCTCTAGGTGTATTCTTACTACTCGTTTTGTTTCCCAGATTTCTTTGTGACCTTCCTCTAATAATACTTCTCAATCTTGCACTCTGAGATTTTTTTTCTCACCCATATCGGAACAATCTCTAATAAAACGGTCTGGAATCCACACTTAAAGCAAGCTCTCTCATTCGCTCGGCAATCACCAGGGTGACGTCTGCCATATTGTGGACATTTTGGTCTACTTGGTCGAGCATTCCCAATCCTAGCAACCGAAGTGGTCTGAGCTTTAGACCCCGAGTACTATTTACCCTTGCTTCTATTTGAAAACCCAGCTAAAGTGGTTGATCAAGTAGTGAAATCTCTTGACTTCTTGGATGAGGATTGGAATGACTTACTCAGTTGTCTCTTCCTCGAGTCACGGGACTCAATTTTAGCTTTTCTTTTCTCTTTGGCCAACTCCTCGGCCTTACAAGCTCTATCTACTAACACGAAAAATTTTTTAATTCTAGGACACCAACATACAATCGAATATCCTCATTTAACCCGTCCTCAAACCTTTTGCATATAATAGCCTTGGTGGACACGCAATCTCGTGCATATTTACTGAGCCTTACTAACTCACACTCATATTCAGTCACCGTCATTCTACCTTGCTTCAGCTCAAGGAATTCTCTTCTCTTCTGATCAATAAATCTTTGGCTAATGTACTTCTTCCGAAACTCTTCTTGGAAAAACTCCCAATTAATTTTCTCCCTTAGGAAAACAAACACAAGGGTGTCCCACCACTGGTAGGCCGAATCTCTCAAGAGAGATACCACACATTTCATACACTCCTCGGGTGTACAGAACAATTCATCAAATACGCTGATTGTATTTTCAAGCCAAAATTTTGCTCTTTCTGGATCATCATCTTTGTTAGCTCGAAATTCCTCAACTCATTGTTTCCGGATTCTATCAATAGGGGGCTTTTCCCTTCTTACTACCTTTACCACTTGAGGAGATACAAAGGTAGGCTGAGGAAGAGGTGGGGGTGGAAAGGGTTGCGCGTTCGGGTTCGTTCGAACGAACTCCGTGTACCAAGCATTCATCATGTGGAGAAAAGCTTCCCTAGCCTCTTCTCCTCCTCCTTGACTCACAGTTGTTGGTCTATTCTCATTTTCAGTTGGCACTGTCCCTTGGCCAGGGGCCGGTGCGTTACTTTCTACATCGTCCGCCATAGCTCTGTCGGGATTCATTTACTATATGAAAACATAATTTAAATCGTCAAGAGTCATCACACTATCATTATATAAATACTCATACGTATGGCATGTATAGCTAGACTCATGCTTACGCTACGTTAGTCTGAGAATCGACTAAATCGTAGCTCTGATACCACTAAATGTAATGCCCCTTACCCGTATCTGACGCCGGAACCGGGTATTAGGCATTACCTTACTTGCTCAAACATACAACATCGAATCATAAAATTTCGTTTCAACTCAAAAAATTTCAATCGAGATCATAACGTCCCTATTATAGGTCTACGAGACCCTAAACATACATAAGAAATGGTTCGAGACTAAACCGGAAACTTTTGAACACTTAGAAAATTTTTATGCAAATAGGGCCACACGCCCATGAAGAGAGGGACACGCCCGTGTGGTTACACACGCCCATGTTCTTAGTCCGTGTGGATTTTATTTTTCATTTCGAACATACAGGGTTTTTCACAAGGCCATACACACGCCCATGTCCATGGCCTGTATCCCTCACACGGCCATGACATGGCTGTGCCTTAACCCATGTGCAAAATAATATACAAGTTCTTAAGCACATCGACATAACTTATTCATGCTTATTCTTACCAAATCACATATCACATTTTGCATTCATTTCTCGTAAGTTACTCATGGGTACCTGTTTCACTTCATCACATAACTTTAGTACTTTTACTCTCTTGAACATAAACTTAGCTCTTTATTATCTTTAACATAAACTTTGTTCTTTACCCGTTAAACTACTAAAAATGTCAAAGGATACTCAATCTCATCTTACATGTAACACAATACCAATGCCATATCCCAGATATGGTCTTATATGGGATCAAATCTAGATGCCGATGTCATATCCCAGATATGGTTTTATACGAGATCGTATATCGATGTCGATGCCATGTCCCAAACATGGTCTTACATGAGATCTCTATTCGATGTCGAAGCCATGTCCCAGACATGGTCTTATACGGGACCTTCTTTACCTTATGTTGTGACAATGGTATCCTTGTTATTCCTAATGTTCAACCAAGATTTCTACTTAACATAGTATCATTATACTCTCATCGAGGCATCATTAATCAATCTCATAGAAACAATATACATTTCTCATGATATTAAGCAATTAAGAATATAATAGCATATGTGGCTTTATTTTCACACAAACTTACCTCGGTACCAAAATATGTATAGTTGTTCGATTTAGTCCACAATTTTGTCCTTTCCTCGGTTTCGGTCTGGACTTCATGTTTCTTGATCTATAATGAAAATTTCACTTATTTAATGATCACATTGACTAAAATAACTCATGAATCATACATTGGTAAAATTATCATTTTGCCCTTAAACTTTCACAAAATTACGATTTTACCCCTAGGCTCGTAAATCAAGTCTAATCAGATTTCCTCCTTTAACAAGCCTAGATGAACATTATTACTCTTATAGAAACTCAATATACACATTTTCCATCTATTTTACAACTTTTACAAAAAGGTCATTTTAGGTGTTTTCATGGAAACACATTTCACAAAAGTTGTGTATTTAACACGTAAGATTCATTTCTTTCCATAAAAATTCAGCAAAAAACATAAATGCTCACATGGAAAAACCCTAGACTCTTAACCATTTTTCAAAATAGTCCCCTCATTAGCTAGATCATGCTACAAGGGTCCTAAAAGTACAAAAATTATAAAGAAAGACCACCAAAATCCCTTACTTGCAAGGAGAACAAGTTGCTGAAAATTTTAAGCTTTCAAACCCCAATTCTTTCTGTATTTTTGGTGGAGGAAGAAGAAGGATGAAAAAGATGATAGCCTTTCTTTTGTTTTATTCTATTTTATTCAATTAAGTCACCTAATCCACCAACCCATTGACCATGTCTCATATTTGTCTCCTTGGCCGGCCAACACTCTCCCAATGGCCTAATTGCACATTAAGGACCTCCAATTTAATATTCTATAGCTATTTGACACTTCTAGCTTGTAAAATAAAACTTTTGCACTTTATGCGATTTAGTCCTTTTTGGCAATTTAACATGCAATCGCTAAAATTAATGCACCAAAATTTTTATACACTTATACAATCATGTCATAACACATAAAGTATTAAAAATAATTTCTCCAACCTTGGATTAGTGGTTTCGAAACCACTGTTTTGACTAGCCCCAAAATCGGGCTATTATAAACTCATTCTTATCATTCTCGACAACTGTCAGTCCTCTTTTTTTCGAAACATACTGTGTAGGACTTACCCATTCACTGTCAAAGATTGCATAAACAATATCGGCATCCAACAACTTAAGTAACTCATTTTTCATGGTTGGATTTAAACAACATTGTGCATCCACCATTACTTTCTTTCCTTCTTCTAATCTGATCTTGTGTTGACACAACGCGAGATTGATTCCCTTAATATCAGCTATAATCAATCCAATTGCTTTCTTATGCTTCTTTAATACGCTCAATAACACCCTTTTTTGTTCAGAAGTTAATTCTGCTGGTATTATTATTGGCAAGGTGTTCTGCTCTCCCAAATATCCATACTTTAAGTGCTTAGGTAATGGTTTCAATTCTAATTCAGGTGGTTTAACAATAAAAGGAACCATTTTAGTTATGGTAAAGATTACCTGCTCTCGATGTTCTCTACTTTTACACCACCAATCAAGTTGAAGGGCTAGCTCTTTATTCTCTTGTTCTTCGTCGTTCAAACTTTCCCTTTTTTGGTTCGTCCTCATTATGTTCAATATATTCTAACGTTGTTGGTTCCAGGTAATCTGATGTAGGTGGACATTCTACTAGGTTGGCATTCTTTATTTCCCAGTTTATGCCCCATGTAAGCTCGTTTCCATTGAGCTTTTCCAAAATGTCAATATTTCTTGTTCGATTTTTTACCAGATGCTCCCCCAACTATAATATCAAACTGTCTTATGTTCTCTCCATCCAACCTATCATAGAAATGTTGTATTTGGATTGCAAAATTTACACCTCCTCCCAATACTGACCAAATAACCATTTTAAACATTTCTCATGCATGTCCCAACATTTCAACAACATCTTACTTAAATTTAAATAACTTTTCATATGTACTAATTACATGGGTCATAAGCACAACTCGGCGTAGGAATTATTGCACAAATTCAATCTAAGTTGTAATTATATCTACCAGAAGTGCATATAACTACGCTTTTGATTTGCCCTCTAAGACAAATGAGATTAGTAAAAATTAAAATCAATCTTGTAACATTGCTTCCCCGGTAACGGCACCAATAACTTGACCACCTCCGGACGTATTAACGTTCAGAGTGTGAATACTACAACTAAATATATGAATTTGAGGTGATGTCTACAAGTATACGGGTCATGTTATAATATGGTTTTTACAACTAATTAGGTGAGTACTTGATCTTCCATGAGATACATTATTATTTACATCCTTTTTACACATAACTTTAGCTTGTTTAATATTTAAATAAAAGCATCTTAGTATATATTTAGGTTTTCATGCTTAAAGTAATAATTTATGCTTTTTAGTAGGTTTTTTTTACATTCTATATATCTAAATAAGGTTACATGGTCTTGTAGGACAAATCGGGAGCTAAATATGCAAATTTGGGTTGAAATTGATGGCTATGTCGCGACACCAGGACACTAATGTCTCAACATCGAAGATAGAAGCAAAAAATGCGTCTTGGATTGAAATTTCCTTTGATGTCTCGACACACTCCCTGCTATGTTGCGACATACTGAACTCCTCCGGACGTACCAACATCTAGAGTAAAAATCCTGCACAAAAGATGTGAAAAGCAGTATCCGCAAGTATACGGGTCAGGTTGTAATATATTTACAATAGAGTCGTTAAGTACTTTAAGGATCGTACCCAAGGGAGGCAAGCACTAAATTCATTCTAATTTAAACTGAAATAGATCTAATTAGTACTTTAATCAAATTATAGTACGAAGAATTAAAAGAAAGGTTTTTTGATAGACTATATTAAAAAAATAAGAAAGAAATAAAATAAAAGCAAATAAATGAAAAACGAGAAATCAAATAATCAAATATATATATCAAATCTGAGCATGGGTGATTAGCTCGCTTCGATAGTTATAATCAACTGTCATCTTGGGCTTTCTTGTTCAATAAACTAGTCAATGGCTCGTATACTTGCGAACACTGACTTAATTCTATATATTTTGTAGCAGTATTCACACTTTGGATGTTAGTACATTCGGAGGCGATCAGTACTCTGAGGATCGTACCTAAGGGAAAAGAGTACTAAATTAATATTAACCTAAATAAAAATAGATCTAATTAGTATTTTAAATAAATTATATTAAGATAAACACATAAACAGAGAAATTATCTATAAATCTAAAGAAAGAAATAAAATGCATAAACTAATTACAACAGAAAACCTAATTTTTAAACTCAATCAAATCTAAGCATGGGTGATTAGTTTACTTCAGTGGTCATAACTAATTACTATTTCAGGTTCTAATTAACCAACTAGTCATTACCCTAGAAGGATCACTCAATCTTCCACTAAACAAATGAGACAACAAGAACTACTTATCTCTCGACCTCACAGTCCAGATCAGTTTGGGAATAAGGGGTTCATGGATAAGCAATACCAATTTTAGGTTATTTCCAACCTAAATGACTTACTAGGGTTGTCAGGCATAGGGTTTAAGTTCTTCCTATCCCAAACAACCAAACAAATGATCCGCTAAGAAAACCCTACATGGCAATTAATCAATCACAACTTCACTCACTAATCCCCCATAAGAGGATTAGTTCCTCATGGAATCCCTAAACAAAATAAAATTGATAAATAGAATAAACATAAAGAATAAATAAAGAATAAGGTTCAAGAGAATTCTGATGATATTGATTGATGAAAGTGCATAATCCACAAAGAGTTGGTCGAATCCACAAATTAGATTCTCTGTTGAACACAAATAAAACAAATGAAAGTAAATCTAAAGCCTAATGAAACTAAAAACTGAAAACTAAATTACAAGGAAAATTCTGAACTCTAAAAACTGCCCTCAAACAAGTTTCTACAAAGTCTATTTATAGAGTTAGGGTTGCCCATCGTCCTTAGCCCTAGGTCAACTGATATTTTTACTACAAAAATATATTGTGCAAACCAAAACGTCCTTAGCTCGTAATTATTTTTCGTGTAGGGCCAGTGTCACGACATTGAAGGCAATTTGCTGGGTCTTAAGTTCAGCTTCAAAGGTGTGTTGCGACACCGTTTGGTTCTGTCGTGACACCAAAGGTAGTCTTCGAGTTCTTGTATTCTACTCCCTATGTTGCAACATTGGACTCCCATGTTGCATCATGGTGACCAACCTCAAGGTCTTATGACTTTTAATGGTGTCCTACACACTCACTAAGTATGTTAGTCTACCTTTAGGCCTCATTCGGCCCCTAAGGTCATAAAATAACTTATTTTACACTTTTTATTGAATTAAAGCTAAGATAAAAAACTACTTACAAATAAAATAATTACTCGTATTCAAGCTCCTTAAGTATGAAAATTAGTTTAATCTACTACAAAAAATTACGGAAGATCAATTTCCAAAAAAAAATTGGTTGGTGGGGGTTGTGTCCTGATAAAAAGGTGCACTTGTAAAATGAGGAGTCTCTAAAGCCTAAGTGTTCAGCGGACACCAAGTCCATCATCCAAGTGTATATTCCTTCTCATCATTCCTATCTAATCCCCATTCACCCTAAACAAGGATCCACCTTGTCCGATTTTGGTTCGCAGTCATTCCTTCACTCCTTTTGGAGGACGTAGTCTATGTAATAGCCCATCCAACATAGACTGTATCGATATATTGTTTGACATATAGTTGAATAAGCCTGAGGTATAAGAGGTTAGATTGGTGAACTATTCGTTATAAGTCTAGGTGGCGTATTGCGTGGATGCGACAGTACGCCCATTTGCAAAATGCCTTGCTAAAATTTTTCGTTTGGCAAACTCTAGGGTTTGGAGGACACTTTTGTTTGACAATTTTCCAACCCCAAATACTTGGGGTGAACTCGTTAGTTTGTGAATTGATATACTTGTTTTCCATGTTTTAGCGTGAAATCGATAACTCAGGGAGTATAGTTAGATTTTAGTTGAGACCTAATTGGAATTGAAAATAGAGTACTATAGATGACAACTTGATTTGTTTAGGTAGCTGAGTGACTTGTTTGGTTGGCTTGTTTTAGAGTACAAGCAACATTTTACTACTCATTAAACTGTTAATGGTTGTAGCTAAGTTTGGTAGATGTTTTGGCAAGCCTATTATCGAGTTTCAAGGGCTATAGTGGGATTTTTTACCCTCCCACTGAGCCTTGTCCCTATTGTCTGTGCTATATAAGGGTGTCGATAGCCGACATGTTTCACATTTGTTTTTCTCTGCGTTCTTTTCTAAGTCTCTAGAAAGTTTTTAAGTATCTTTATTACAGAAGATGAGGAAGCTTTCAAGTAGCTAGCCAAAACACCCTTGTTAAGTACCAGTTTACAGGTAAGTTCTAAAAAGCCCTTAGGTTATTATCGAAGGGATTTACATTTTGCATTAGGCATGCCTGATTAAATTAGATAAATGGTAATTTCTAAAAAGTCCTTTTATAATTTTGTTATTGTTTTAACTTGGATTCAATTTTGATCCAAGGATTTAATATATTAGCTTTTCATTATTTTGTTGTTGATTCCAATTGCAATCGAAGAGATCTTCACAACTGTTAAAGAATATTTCATTTCCAAGCTTCAATCAATATCGAAAAACGGATTTCTTTCTATACTCCTTACTTTTATTTAATTTGTTGTTTTGCATGTTAAATATGAGTTTAGGAAATTTTGTATTTTGATCCATGAGTAGCTAATTTCCTTAGGGATTTTAACGAACGGAGGTGTGAATAATTAACGAATGAACGAGAGTTGAGACCCAGGTTAGTTGGTTTAAATTATGTGTGATTAAACACTAGGGAGTGACGCCCCTAAGAAGTCATTTAGGATAAACGAGGTTGAGAGATAAGTTTACTGCATACCTCATAATTTATCCCGATCAAGAAAGTGAGGTCGTGAGGTAAGCGTGTATTGGTCGACTAGTTAATTAGTTAGAGGTCAAAAGGTAATAACTAGTTAATTAGGATCACTGAAGTGAGTTAAGCTCCTGCTTGTTTTATTGGGTTATTTCCAATTGTTTAATTGGTTTATTTTTACTTTAATTAATTTTAGGTTAATTAGATTAATTGATGTTTATTTTATTTTTAATTTAATTTTAAATCGGTACTATTTAGACTTATTAGTGTAGAGAATTAATTCCGGTTTAATTCAACCTCCCTTGGGTACGATCCTCGGAATACTTCTCGGAGTGTTTCATTGTGACACTTTACTATATTACAATTTGACCCGTATACTTGCGTACACCACTATTTAATTAATTATCTATTTTGTTACAGTATTTCCAGTCCAAATGTTCTCATGTCTAACGGTGGTCAAGTTGTTGACGCCATTGCTTGGGAAGTTTCAGCATAAGACTTGAATTTAATTTTTTGCATTTGATAAGATAAATAGGAAAATTTAGAATTATATATATGCATTTTTTTGTTATTTTATTTCTTTAATTGATTTTTAATTTATTTTAACTTATCTTTGATTCAGTGTATGACTCGAAGTGGAACTCTTTCTATCGAACCAAATCTTGAACCGGAGAGAATTTTAAGGCGAGCCCGTTGACAAATGCAAAAAAATCCATCTGTAGTGGCTAACTTGCAGTGAGGAAACCCACTTTCTGAATAGAACATCCAATCGCCTGCACCAGTATGAAAGAAGCCACTGATTGCTCAATAGGAGAGGACATTGCGTTAGTACGCGCTTCCCACTTTTGATGCTATCCAAGGTAGCATTGAGAGTCTAGAGATAAATGCAAATAATTTTGAAATTAAGATGTCTACCATTCAAATGATACAAAACAATGTGCAATTTCAAGGAAATATGATGGAAGACCCGAACCAACACTTAAAAAGATTCCTACAATTACGCTATACATTTAAATACAACGAAGTGACTGATGATGCAATCCGTCTCCGGTTGTTTCCACTCTCGCTTTGTGACAACACCTACAAATAGCTCGATTCCCAAAAGCCAGGTTCCATCAAGACATGGGATGACTTAGTGGGGAAATTCTTACACATACTTTTCCCAATTATTTGAACCATCCAGTTGAGGCATGACACTGTTAATTTTAAGCAATTTGAGGGTGAGAATTTATTCGAAGCTTGGGAACGCTTCAAGTCACTGCTTAGGAAATGCCCACACCATGTTATGCAAGACTGGCTTCAATTGCAAATATCTTACAACGGATTGAATGGGAGCTTGAAAGTCGACTTAGATGGCACATCAGCCAGTGCCTTCATGAATAACACCTATGAGCGAGCCTTTCAATTGATCAAGGAGATGGCGATGAACTCATACATGTGGTCTAACGAGCGTTTTTCTTATAGTCAGAGGCCGTCAAGGACTAAGGTGATCAATAAAGATGATAAATATCAACAAATTCTGAAAAAATTACATCGTCTAGAAACCACTGTCAAGCCCTCAATGAATGATGTCACTCGAAGCTTTATATCATACTTGGATACCCAATTGGAGAAACTGAATTACCTGGGTAATAGAGGTGGAAATCTCAATTTGAACACGTAGAACCCTATTTGGAAGGACTATCTGAGTCTAAAGTGGGGAGGCAGTCAAGGTAGGAGAAACCCAACTTCGAATCGACCAAACCATCCATATCAACCATTGTATGTGAAAAGATATCAAGAGAGATCTATGGGTAACGACCATGTTGGTTGTGGTCAATGCTTGGACTGGATCAAAAATAAGATGCAACTTATGAGCTTCGACATTCAACACGTAAAGACTGCATGCGTGCAAACTCACACGGACATTGCCGAATTAAAGGAAGAGAAGCGCAATATTGTAAGTACGTTGAATGAGATGTGAAGGCAAATGGGCACAAGTATTCCGAGCAATACTAAAAATAATCCCTGGAAGGACAAAAAAAGAGCTTGTAAATGCTATCACTCTATTCGGGTAAAACACTAGGAAACTTGGAAAAGCCCACCAGCAAAGTGGACGATGAGGTCAAAGCGGAGGACTAAGGCCTTGATGAGCTGGAAATTGTATTCCAAATAGAGAAAAGACCCTAATCGATGGCTGAGTTAGAAAAAACTTCACGCAAGGAATAAATAAGGAATAAGAAATAATTTGTAAGTTTTCTAAACCTCTTTAAGTCCTTTAATGTAAATTTGGCACAGCTTGAACTAATAGATAAGATACCAACGTATGAAAAGTACTTAAAAGAGATAATGTCTAGGTATAAAAGGCTAAAGAAAGGTGAGCAAATAAAAATCAACGCTTCTTGTAGTGCTATAATTCCCCCAAAGCTAAAATATCTGGGAAATTTTACAATTCCCATGGAGATAGGGAACGAACATTTTAGCAAGGCCTTTTGTGACTTAAGGGCTAGCATAAATTTGATGCCCTTATCCACGTATTTGAAACTCAGATTGGGAGAGCTAAAAAAGACGAAAATTACACTACAATTAGTCAATAGGTTTGTAATAAACCCCAAGGGAGTACTTGAAGATGTATTGATTAAGGTAAGGGGTTTTATAATCCCCGTCGATTTTGTCGTCCTAGACTTCGAGGAGGACCAAGACGTTCCCACTCTGTTGGGTCGACCATTTTTGGCTACGTCTAGATTGACCATTGGTCTTAAAAAGAATGAATCTATAATGAAGATCAATGGCGAAATAGAGGTATTCAACTATGGCCATGATTCCCAAAATGCAAAATACAAGAATAAAATAGGGGAATATTCTTATGTAATTTCATTTATCACCCCTAACAACCTTGGTCAAAGGTATATTTTTAGTTTGATCTGTTTAAGAACCAAATGAGCAAGGGAGCGCGACAAGTGAAAAGACCTCGAACACAAATTCGATTGTTGGATAGACCAAGATGATCGCCAAAGGAGCAAGATGGCGATGCACGGAACACTAGGGCTACCGGATGAGTCCAATAGCCACACTTAATTTTATTTCAAAACTTTGAAAATTTTTGTAAATTTTATACATGTGAACTTTAGATTTTATTTTGGATTTTTATTAGGTTAGGAAGTTTTAATTAGGATAGGATTTCACCTTAGGCAGTTAGAGGGAGCTTATTAGGGACTTAATTGAAATTATGGATTATGGGTAAAACATAGGGACTGACACACCAATTACTCAAAATTGGAGAAATTTAAGGTGGTTTTGTGACACCACATTTCAATGTCACAACATTGCACTTCAAACCTAATATCTTTTCAAATTCTACCTCGTGTCACGGCACTGCACCTCAATGTCACGACACGAAATTTTGAACCTAAATTAATTTTAAATCTTTGGTTAGTGTCGCGACACTATACCTAACACTTAAACCCAAAAAAACCTAGAGCATTCGAAGTACGGTGTTACGACACTGACGTCGGGTCTACAGTTCCAAACCCAGATTTCTACGCGACCTGACTATTTAGTATAAATACTAAATAGATTTAAACCCTCTAATCACTCTCTAAACACCTCCTAACACCACTCAACAGTAGTCGCACCCTTATATGCTTTCCATTGCTTCTATCTTTTTCATTCGTCGTGAGTTTGATGCATCTCCTCATGCCACTGCCACCACTATTGTCGCTCCTCATTGTTGGTAGCCAATTCCATCAATAATTTTGGTGATAAAAATCTTTCACCTTCATTTTATATTTTTATCATTACAAATTGTTAGATTATTTCTTTCATTAAATTTTCAATGGTCTCAATAAAAGTTCATAAAACAGCACAATTGGTCGAATCGGAAGAATTTGATTCCATCCAATTTCGGAGTCAATAAGTTGAAAAATAATTCTTAGAACTTCAAGGTAAAACACTCATCCAAGAATGCGGGTTCAACCCCTCGTTTGATTTGAATGATGATATATGGGATTTAATTCGAGCTAATCAATTAACTAATTTTTCCCTTACACCAAAAGAGTCGACGATCGACTTGATGGTGTACGAGTTTTACGCCTCACTAAAAGAATAGGAAAAAAAATAAATTCTAGCATGACATGCACAGTTACGTGACTGTCAGAGGCAAGGATGTGCACTCTTCGGGAAATCTATAATTTTTATAATGCTCCATACTATGTTTCTGATGCATTGGACGTGCTAGATATTGATTATTTTAGAGACATAGATATGGATGAGATCGTTACGTATTTAACCGAGCGGAGAGGCGTTTGGAAACACCAACCGAGCATTAACATCTATTTGTCATTCAATCAGACAATAATGTTTCTAATTGCCAAAATGTGGATGCAATTTATTTGCACGCGAATTTCTTTTGCCTTTAATGTGTCTAACATTAATGCTTTTAGAGCTATTTTACTTCATTGTATCTTGCAGCGTAGACAGTTGTGCATCGACAAGTGGATCTACAAAGCACTGTTCACTTGCATTAGTGGAAAGAAGGTCAATATCTTTTTCCCGTACCTAGTGACTACCTTATGCAAAAAGGCTAAAGTCCCAATATCCCCAACCAAGCAGTTTGTTAAACCAACTAAAAGCATCCTCAGGAACTTTATCTACACCCAGTATGTCGAGCTCAACCGCAAGTACATCCAAGATTGGAATGAGTTGCGAAAGAAAAATATGGATGTTCCATCATCACTGTAGAGGAAGACGAAGGAAAAGGGCCCAGGGACAAGTGACATGACCGATGTAGAATAGGTCATCTGATTGATGTAGTGGATGACACCGTTGGGCATGGACTACGCCCAACGATTCGGGATTCCCATTGCAGAGCCACCACCAAACCAGTACCCACCCATGCCACAAGCTGGTGAGGAATGAGAGGAGGAAGAAGAAGCCAACGATGAGGACGAAGAAGAAGAACCGACCTTTGATGAGGATCTAGATGAGGTGTTCCAACTGGAACAACCATCAGTCAGAGGAGTTAAGATCTGCACCCTGAGCCATACAAGCCCTACTAGTTCTGGGGGTGCGAGGGTCTTCACACCAAACATGGGTCAAGGGAAGGAGCCAATGATTGAGAAGGATCGGCTGGATGTCGATTCTGATTAAAAACTTTCGAACTTTTAAATTTTTTTTAATTTTTGGGACTTGTAAATTTTTATTTTTGGATGATTTTATTTTTTTTGGACTTTTTTTTTTATTTTTGCTTTAATTTTATTTTAGCTAATTTCTATGTAAGAAGCCGTACGATATGCAGCACTACATTTTGGAGCTAAATCGGCACGAGGAGCACTACTTGACCATATCAGAGGACCTTTAACACTAAAATCGGGTAGTCTCTTCTCCTATTTTTAAGATGCATATTAGGGACAATGTGTCAAATAAAGTGTGAGGGGGTAACATAGAAATTTTTCAAAATTTTATGTTTTTATTAGTCATTTTTCATTTATTTTTGTTATTTTTTTCACTTTTGTTTTGTGTGTATTTGTTTGCGCGCGAGCTTATAGAAATATAAGTGATTGGTTAGGACCATGTAAATATGATTTTGTGTTTGAATTGTAAATTTAATTCAATAGCAATTGATTTTAGGTTGTTCCATTTACACTATTTAGTTCATTTTATTACAATTTGAATAGGTGATAGTGTGTTAGGTGCACCAAGTGACTAATAAGTACATGAAAAGCATATATATTTGTTTGAATAACATGTGTTAGTATGTTAATATTTAGTTAATTGTAATCCATGAATACACTTAGGGATGACCTAAGAAGTTGTTTGGTAGACATTTTCGAGCAAAAAAGTTGACCTTAATTTAAAATCCCTAGTTCCTTAATTTTGAGCATAAATCTCTATTTCTTGATGAACCACAACAGAAGCCCTAAGCCTTAAAAATAATCTCTTGATCTGATTTTCTTGGTCTTTGCATGAACTTAGACATCGAGTCATTGATATTGAAGGTTAGGTAGATACGGCATGGTGGTTTCCAAAATAGAAGAAAAATAAAAGTGAACCTAAGGGATAGTGTAGTATGGTGAGTATAAGGGACTTACAAACTTGTGCTTAAATAGAAAAATTTGAGAATCAATCAAAAGAAAATGTTTGAAAAGGATAAAATAGTCGAGCGAGAAGTTCTCGAGAAAATAGAAAAGCAAAGTGAGAAATAAAACAATTCGCATTATTTCACATTAGTCTCGCTAAAACAATTGTATTTACTAATATTTTACTATACCTTAGGAATTGGAGATAAAAGGTAGGTGGGAGAAGGAGATATAAGGTGGTGAGCTAAAAGGTCTAATCGGGGAAGTATTAGGGGTCAATATAATGTGCTAAACTATTTTCGTGTTTTAACCGTTTTGTGTGTCTATTCTTTAATTCTAAACCAACCTAAGTCACAGAACGTTAAAAGCCGAAAAATCTATATGAACTAAGTGATATGATTTATGGATGAAAATTGACTAAAATTTGACATTTCTAATAATTGTGTTCTTCAAGCATAAATGTATAGTTTGTGTACATGTTTCAATGGATCATTGTACTTAACACTCTTGAATTTGTTTGTTTTGTAATTTTATGAACTATATATGTGATATTGAAGGTCAATAGTCAATTATATATCATGTTAGAGTTACATATTCATTCACACTGTCCTATGTACATAGTTCCAATCTAGTCCTTGTATATGACATGTTCAAGCACTATTTGATTTTATTTTCTTTTGTGTGTGTTTTATTTTGTTTCTTTTATCTTGTTGCTTGAGGACAACCAACGACTTAAGTGTGGGGGAGTTTGATCTGCCACAATTCGTTGCGGTAAATTAAGGTCTTTTCGGCACTTAATGAGCTTGTTTATTGCATTTTTATATGTTTTTATTTCATTTTCTTTTTTTTTTTTTGCTTTATGTTTAACTTATACAAAATAAGCATTTTTACGAAATTTTATGTTACGACTTAGTGGGCTAGTTTGGGCCTAGGGATGATCTAACAACTTTTATCTAATGTGTAGGACACTATTTTGGGGCTTAAAAGGCGAAGGACGACTACAGCGTCATGACACCGAGAAGTGGTGTCGCAGTACCGTACTTCGAAGCCAAAGTACCCAAAAAATGAAGGCAGTGTCGACACCGATCCTGTGGTGTCGCGACACCGAGTGACGAACAGGAAAAATTAATTAGGGGTATTTTAGTCCACATAATAAACCTTAATCAAATTTTTGGGCTGTTTAGTAACCCTAATTAGGTCTGAGTATAAACTCTATAAATAGGCATGTTAAGTCTCATTTTAGGGGGCTTGGCCAAGTTAGCTGTTCTAATATTTTTAGGTTTTTAGTTTAGTTTTCTTTTATTTTCAATCTAGTCCCTTTATACTTTTGTTACTATTTTAACTTGGATTCGATTTCGATCCAAGGCTTTAATATATTAGTTTTTCATCATTTTGTTGTTGAGTCTAATTGCAATCAAGGAGATCTTCGTAACTGTTAAAGGAGATTTCGTTTTGGAGCTTCAATTGATATCGAAAAATGAATTTTTTTCTCTACTCCTTACTTTTATTTAATTTGATGTTTTGCATGTTAAATATGAGTTTAGGAATTTCTGTATTTTGATCCATGATTAGCTAATTTTCTTAAGGACTTTAACGAATGTATGTGTAAGTAATTAATGAATGAACGAGGGTTGAGATCCAGGTTAGTTGGTTTAAATTATGTGTGATTAAACCCTAAGGAGTAACACCCTAAAGAAGTCATTTACGATAAACGAGGTCGAGAGATAAGTTTACCGAGTATCTTATAATTTCTTCGATTAAGAAAGTGAGGCCGAGAGGTAAGCGTGTATTGATCAATTAGTTAATTAATTAGAGGCAAAGAGGTAATAACTAGTTAATTAATAGTTAACTCAATAAAACCCAAATTTAAAGTTAATTAGGATCACTGAAGTGAGTTAAGCTTTTGCTTGTTTTATTGGGTTATTTTTTATTGTTTAATTGGTTGATTTTTAGTTCATTTAATTTTTAGGTTAATTAGATTAATTTATGTTTATTTTATTTTTCGTAATTTACTTTTAAATTAGTATTATTTAAACTTATTAGTGTAAAGAATTAATTTCGGTTTAATTCATCCTCTCTTAGGAACAATCTTTAGAATATTTCTCTAAATATTTCATTGTAACACTTTATTATATTACAATTTGATCCATATATTATTTTATCATAATATTTCCACGAACCTGACTGCAATAAAACTTATATTTAAAAAAAAAACTCAAACTTACATTTTAAAAAAACTTATTAGAAGTAAGAAATATTGGTGATATTTTTAACAATGCTTGCTGCCCCGAGTACCAAATTAAAACTAAAAATGGAAGTCCCTCTCTCTAAAAGTTTTTTAAAATTTGAAACAACCCTCAGAGCTTAAAACCCTCCATCTACGCGCGCCACTGCGCCAGCCTTTGTTTGTACGTTCCTTTGCTTTTTTCATTTTATTTCTTCTTATTTTTATCTTCTGAACCTTTTGTCTCTCTTCAAAGCAGATTTTTTTTTTCACAGAAATACAAAAGCTCAGATCTGTCTCTTTTTCTTCGTCTTGCAAATTATATTTGTAAGTTCCCATTGTATCTCTTTTATCAACTTCCCTTCTTGTATACCCATGTTTCAACTTTGATTATAAATTTTAAGTTTCTTATTTTTGGGGGGGTAAAAATTTGTTAATACCGTGTAGTTTTCTTTAATTCAATGTTGTTTTAGCTTGAAATGTTCATATCTTATCTGGGTTCTTCAGATTTCATGCTTTTGAGTGTGTTTTTATGAAATACTAATTCATTTCTTTAATGTGTTAACTCACAAGAAAAGTTTGATGCATTTGCGTGGTTACTTGTAGTTCATTTTCTTCGGGATTTTTATTGTTACATTTCGACATACGTCTTTAATTTAATTTAGCTATTACCAAAATCGATGAAGCTAAGAATAATCCCTCGACTAAGTATTAGAAGGAGCAGAAGTTTGTTTCGTTAACTCTTTTTTTTTTTTTTTTGATAATTTCGAAAATAAACATTTGGTGGGTGCTTATGGAATAGGGGAAAGTAACATTAATACTTGTATTGAGGAATAATTGAGGGTTACCTGTTTGATCATTATTCTCAGGAAATGGATTCTCTTCCAGATGCCATTATTCAGTACATTTTGTCACACTTGAGCAATGCTCGGGATGTTGCAGCTTGTAATTGTGTATCCAAGAGATGGAGGGAGTCATTGACTTACCTTAGAAGTCTCTACTTCCCTCGCAACTCCTTTGATAGCCGTCCAGGCAGTTATAGCTCTGACACTGTCGTCTGGAAAATGCTTTCCGCAACTGCATGCTTAGAGGAGCTTGTTGTTTACAGTCCATTCACCAGTGCAGGCCTTGCTTCGTGGCTGTCGCTGGTGCATTCATCACTCAAGGATCTTGAGCTAAGAATGGATAATGTTATGGATTGTCAGGCATGTCTTGATAGCCCTTCCAAATTGGACTGTGTTGCTGCAGCGAAGAAGTTGAAGTCTTTGAAGCTTTGGGGTGTGTTAATGGCTAATCCGCCCAAGTGGGATGTTTTTGAAAACCTTCTATGCCTTGAAATCGTTGGAGCAAGATTGGAGGATCCCGCATTATCTGCTGCACTTGGTGCATGCCCTAACTTGACTAACTTAGTATTGCTTGGTTGTGAAGGGGTTAGATCAGTTTCGATCGAGTTGCCATACTTGGAGCACTGTAAGCTGGATTTTTATGGCTCGGGGAATTGTTCCCTTTCTCTCACTTGTCCGAAAATTGAACTTCTTGAGGTGCAAGGTTGTAGTTGGATTCGAGTCCGTGAGACTACATGCCTGAGGAACCTTTCAATAGCGAACAATGCTGGTAAACATTCCACTTATGATCCTGGTATGCTCTTTTCTCAGTTGTGTGGGATTTTAATAATCGGTTTGCTTTGTGATGCTTTAGGCAGAGTATACATGGTAGACTTTGGGAAGCTTTCAGCGCTTGAATCCTTGTCCATGAGAGGGGTCCAATGGTGCTGGGATGCAATAAGTAAAATGCTGGAATGGTCGAATGAGGTGAAGCATCTCTACATGAAGGTTGAATTTACAGGAGATTTGGAGGCCCTTCTACCCTTTCCAGAAGTTGACTTTGTTGAATTTTTTAATAGCCATCCCAAGCTTCAAAAGTTTGATATTCATGGAGCCATGTTTGCTGCTCTTTGCCAGAAAAACAGCTTGAAAAACGTAAGTTGATAAAAACAGCGCTAGGGTTATTGTTGATTCACTGCCCTAATTTGACCATCAAAGAATTAAAGAAAATTTGTGTTTGCAGGTAGAGCCAAGATTTGTGATTCCCTGCCTAGAGGAAGTTGTGGTCCAAGTAAGATCACCATTAAATGCTGAACAGAAAATGAACACTCTAGAATCCCTTCTCAAGTATGGGAAAAACTTGAAGAAAATGGTAATAAGGATTCTTCAAATGAAGAGCAGCCATAGCAGCACGGATGAATTCTTTGATGAGATTTGCAGGCTTAGATTTATGAAACGCAAAATAGTTCGAATTGAATAAGGCTGACAACAGCCACCTCCTATTTGTTCTTTTCTTCATCTTCCAAGTGAACAGCATTGATTGCTAATCGAACATCGGTTCGAATAGATGGTTGCTTCATGATGATTCTCATGGAGATGCTTTTAACTTCTCAAGTTCTTCATTTCACACCCCTTCTGTTGCAATGTCTTCTGATCTATTAAGTCTTAAGTTTATTTAGGCGTTTTAAGTTTTTGCCTTTGACATCCAGCTAGTACTTCAACGATTCGTTGAACAAAATAATTGCATCGGTTGGCCCTTATTTACCTGGAATTGCACTTACAGAGCTAATCTTGTTTGAATAGCTAAAATCCCATATATCATTTGCCTGGCCTGCAAAGCCTTAGGCAAAAGTAAAATGGCTGGAGTTGAATCAAGTGCAAAGCTATTGCCTTATCGTATCAATCTCGTTCTAAAAGTTGCAGTGGGCTGAGCTACAGAGCACGGGCTATTCAAATAAAAAGAGTAAAAAACCAGTGGTAACCTTAAATCAAAGAACATGCTGATTTATATATAACTTGATGCGAAAGCATAGCATCAAATCAAAATTTCCGTTGTGCAACATACATGAATAGGAAAATAACAAGAAAACAAAAGAAATTATTGAATTTTCTCATCTACCGATCAAAATTTAGATAAGCTTCTTCTTTTGGAAGAATCGCTTCAAGTACCACACTTGCAGGCCTGAAACAACGATGCAGATACCCAAAGACATGATACTAAACCACGCGACTCTCGCATTTGTGGTCTCACTTGTACTCCTCATTTCTGCTTCTCTGTTATCCAGTAAGGATGAGATAAACTAAGGATGTTAGCTTTAAACTGAACAGGCAGAAAAGAACATTTATAATTACCTGTTTTTCAGATAGAGTAAATTCTCATGAATGGCCTCCACTGCTCCTTCGAGTTTCCTCAGCTCCAGCTCAACACCCTGTATGTAAATAAGCATATGATGAAACACACAAATGTGTACAAAACAAGATGAATATAGAAACAAGAATATGAGAGAAGTTTAATTGCAATGTAATATGTTGTACTCATCAATAATTCCAGTTCATTTCCTTTCTCAAACTAATTTGTGTAGAATTTATCAAAAAGAATCCCAAAGTCATTCAAAATGTTTGATCCAAGAATACAAAATTTCAAGCTTTGGACATGCATAAAATCATTGTTCAATCCCACCTTGCAAACTCCATAAAGTAAAAAGATGAAATCAACAATTACCATATCAATTCTTTTTTGTACAGATTATGGCTCAGGAAAAATAGAAGCTTGGCAGTAAAAGAGTTCTTTTGTGAACTGATGCTAAAACAAACAAAACTCCATAAGTATGATCATCTCGAAAAATATTTGGAACAAAAGTTTAGTTACAATGCACAGGGAGTAGGACCCATGATTTCCTTTCTAAACCCTAAACAAGGAATTTTCAAGAAAAATGCTGACCTGAAGTTTCTCTTTTCTGGCAACTGACTCCCAGTCTTTCGCTGCAATCCCAGTTTTCCAGTCAATGTTGACAACAACTTCACCGCTTCCACGAGTACGGTTATCCGACCAGAAACATGCTAGGTAATTGCCAGCTTCCTCTGTTGTAAATGCAAATCGGCCATACGTTACATTCTCCCTGTGGTGAAGATTGTTCCCATACGGGGATGTCACCTACACAATACAAACTTTCAGTTTGAAGTTCACTGCAAATCTAATATGTTTGAGGACGCATCACCGTCGGGTTTTACCGTTTCTTATTCATATATTTAAAATATATTACAAATATAAACTATGGCACGGTAACTTAATCTCCACGCCAAAACATGATATTTGGAGATCAACAAGGGTGATTCTAGAATATAATGAGAGAAAATGCAGTGATAACTTCATAAGTTTCCATTCATCCAATATTCCTATGGTGATCTTTCAAATATTAACTTAAGAGAAATCAATTCTGAAGTTGGAAAGAAATACCATTGGATCCCAAGAATTCAGTACACGTTTTTTTATTGTATAATCTATTATTATTTCTCTGTTTTTCCATAATTTGCTAATGCTTAAGATATTACAGCTCAAATTTATCAAAAACAGAATAACTCTACCTCTATACCGAAAGCAAGCTATTTCAAGTAAAAACAATAGCAAATCTGATTCCAAAACATGAACAATATATTCAAACCTCCCATTTTTTCATTTAAAATCACAAATAACAGCAAAGTTTAAACATTTCATTAATTTTTCCTCATCTGTATGAAAAATAGTTTTATCCGTAAGAAAGAAATATGTATTAACCAAAAGAAATATGTATTAATCAAAACTAAAAAGAAGAGAATAAATCCTAGTAACCTTTTCGTAATAAGATCAAAAGGGAGAAATACAGAAGAGAAAAAGATTAAACCTTGACGGCAATGGTAGCGGTTTGACCGTCTTCCACAGAAACGACGACGTAATCAGCCAAAACAACGACATTGCTGTGGATTTCCTCGGAGACGCACTTGGTGCCGGTTTTTGGAATATTCAACCAAATGGCGTCACACAGTGGACCAGTACTCAAAGCCAAGAGTAATACGACGAGCAACGGTGGGAATGTCATCGCCATCGGCACGTTAGAATCCTTTATCATCTCTCTCCTAAACGAAATATCTGGTTTTTTCCTCTACAATGTTAGGGTTTTTTTTGGAGGGTGAGATCGGAAAAGTTTCGATCAAAGGTTCGAACACCAACAAGGCAACGGCCACCTCCACTTCAGTTTCCTTCAATTTCGTTCTTTGTTCTTTTTACAGTTTATATTTCAAAGCATATTGCCACCATGGCATTCTTCCACTAAGATCTTTCCACGTCAACATCTTGACGTCCACTATTATATTAGTTTTACGCTTTTCAAATCCATTAAAATTAAAATATGCTATTAGTCCCTGTACTATAACCAAATTTGAGATTTAATCCTTATACTTTAAAAGTTAAAATTTTAGATCTACTAACTTTTTATTTAAAAATCTCGATCTATTCATTAAAATCATAATTATTTTTGTCAAAATTTGTCAATTTAGAATTTTGATTAGGCTACCATCATATAATGTGATATATGATTGATGGAAAATAAACGTATTAAGTCGACAAATTTTGATAGAAACCACCAACAATGAATAGTTTAACTAAAATTTTAAATTGAAAAAGTAGGAAATTTATTTTTTTAACTTTTAAAGTATACGGACTAAATCTCAAATATTATCAAAACAAAGGGACTAATGTCATATTTTAACCATAAAATTAATAATTAATAATAATATTAAAGTACCAAATTAGTCCCTATATTATGTCCTAGATTGCATTTTGATCTCTTTACTAAAAATATGGACTAATTAATCCTTGTAAGTTTGATAAAAAAAAAAACTAAAATAGTCACTCCGTTAAAATTGGGGCATTAAATGCTTATTTTTTACCTTTTGTATATAAAACAAAATAATAAATTTAGCCCTTAATGTCTACACATTTATTCAATTTAACATTAACTTTTTCATGTGAAGCAAATTGACCCTAATCTTTGTATTACTAACATGACACTTTTTTATCTTATATGTCATGTCAACAAATAGTCTAAAAATATTTTAAAAATCTGAAAAACTAAAGCTATAAATCCAAAAATTATGAAATTAAATTCAAAATTTTCAAAATAAAACCTTTTCAAGAATTTAAAATTTTAAATAAAATATTTTAAGTTTCTTTTTAATTAGGAATGTAATCGTACTGTTTTTTATTTAAATATCATAGTTCAGTCATTAAAATCATAGGTATTTTTGTCCAAATTTATTAATTTGGAATTTTGATTAAGTTGTCATCATAAGTCGTGGAAAATAATTGATAGAAAATAAACATGTTAATTCAATAAATTTTGATGAAACTATCAATAACAATAATGATTCAACTAAAATTTTAAATTGAAAAATAAGAAGATTGAATTTTAAAATTTTAAAATATATAGACAAAATCTGAAATTTTTCAAAATACGAGACTAATAATAAATTTTAACCTTTGAACAATTATGCGGTCAATCGATAATAATAATAATAATAATAATAATAATAATAATAATAAATTTTTGCCATTGTTGCAAATGCATGTACTAAGGCACAAAATATAAAAAAAAAATCAAAGATTTTATTAACATTTAATTAAGGGTGATATAAGGCTTGTTTTTACATTTTGGAGTTCTAGGTAAAACAATAAAATGAGATTTTAGGTTCTTTAAAAGTTGAAGAAAATTTTTTGGGCCCTTTAAAAGTTGATAATTTTTTTTTACTTTTAAAAGTTAGAGAAAAAAATTTTAGACCCCTTAAAAACTGAAA
Organism: Gossypium rotundifolium; assembly: GCA_025506655.1. NCBI lineage: Eukaryota > Viridiplantae > Streptophyta > Magnoliopsida > Malvales > Malvaceae > Gossypium > Gossypium rotundifolium. Next base: position 148,299,724 of record CP106733.1, on the reverse strand, counting down.
ATAATATTTTAAACCTCTTTTAACCTTGGGCCCTGAGATCCCAAAGTCGGGCCTGAGTGGTATCAATTTGGTTCAATTGGGTTATTTAAAATTTTTGAATCCATAATAATTCAATTGCGTTGATTTTAGTCTTTTATATTAATGTTTAGTTTTGGATTTTTAAATTTGTTTTATAGTTTTTAGTACTATTTGACAAAGTTTCAAAATATTTTTCATAAATATTTTTAATTTTTAAATAAATAAAATAATAAATAAATTATACATAATTCTTTCTTGAAAAATAATTTTATATGAAACTTTTAAATAATTTCACTACTTAATTTTTAGATTTTAAATAACCACAATTTTAATAACTCAATTTTACTTAAAAAATTTTCAACCCTACATTTCATTACTTGAAAAGAACAATGAATTCTTCAATTTGCTATGAAAATAAATTTCAAACAATCAACCAACAAAACGAAACTTGAAAACATAGAAAAAAAATACGAAATTAATTAAATTTTCAAAAAACTATGCAAGCATTTAAGTCTTGGATTTAGTGTCCTAAATTAAATATTTTCGTCTATTTATACTTGTGTTTTAAACAAATTGATTTGATAAAATATTATTTGATTACATTAATATTTTTTGTATATTGTTTTCAATGTGTTTTGCACGCAAAATAAAATGAAAACAAATATTAGCTTACTAATTATCTAACATTTAACTAATAATAAGCTATATTACGTGGTTAGATCGTAATACAGAATGACAACTTGTATCAGTAGATAATCTAAATATGTTTTTAGTCTAATCGAAAATGAACAAACCGATTAAAAGACAAATATAGCGTCTATCAAGTTCAATTGGAGAGATGTTTTATCTTAAGCATCAGAACGGACGACTCTCAGAAGATAGAGACATAGATATAATTTACTAGATTAACAGTACATCCTAAAGGACCCAAGTAGAATAGATTTAGATTCGGTTATGGATTTATTTGTGATGTTCATAGGGTGACATACCTTAATCCTAAGTCACTACAACAAAACAGACTTTTAGCGGCGTTTTTTTGGGCATTTAGCGGCGTTATAAGCGCCACAAAAAATTTTGGCTTTTTTCTAAGCGCCACAAAAACGCCGCTAATACAACCGCCGAAATTTTTGCGCGATGCACAAAAAACGCCGCTAAAGATCCTGACTTTTAGCGGCGTTTGTAATAAAAGCGCCGCTAAAAACCATGGTCTTTAGCGGCGCTTATAAAAAACGCCGCTAAAAGTCAGAGCGCTTTAAAAAACGCTAAAAAGTCGGCTTTAGCCCAAAAAATGCCGCTAAAAGTCAGGGGCTTTAGCGGCGCTTTCCCAAAAAACGCCGCTAAAAGTCAGGGGATTTAGAGGCGCTTTCCCAAAAAACGCCGCAAAAATTTCTTGACATTTAGCAGCGCTTTTGTACAAAAGCCGCTAATTTGTATGATTTAAAAAATAAAATTTTTCAATATTATACCCTCCCGCACTAAAACCAACCAATAACGATATATAATTTCAATGCAAAACAAAAATTTAGCATAAAAATCACAATCAATACATTAATTCTAAATGATACTTGAAATTTAATAAATTAAATGAATGATAATCGAAAATATTGTAACAATAATGTTAAATGTAATAATGTCAAAACTTCTTACAACGAAAAACTAAATGTCTAAGATGGCGGTTTCATGCATCAATAAACATCTGCATCATATGTCAAGTCGGTGTTGGAGCTCTTCGTATTTTCTATTACGCTCTGCTAGCATCGATCTTGCCTCTGCCTCCTCTCATGGTTGCCATCGCCTCTCTCATTCTTCTTCTTTGCCTCCTTGCTTGTGCCGCTTTGCATCCGCTCTAAGTCATTCTTCGGAGTTCTTCATATTTTCTTTGAACATCGCAATTTGTTGCCTTGCTCAACCGTGCTCTCTTGCATCCGAGCTATCCGGTTTTGTAGCCTCGAACTTCAAAGACGAGATTGACCCGGAAGGCATGTATCTTCTGGGAGGCGGATCAAAATATTGGCCTGGGTAACACGGATCCTTTAAATCGAACCCGACCATACCTTTCAAGACCAAAAACATCGTTGATAATTCTATTAAAAATATACTAACGATTAGCGTAACTATCGATCAAGCGATCGTACCTTTCAGACCCAAAACATCCGTAATAATTACATTATCAATCTCCTCAAGATTAACAGAACTATCGATCAAGCGACCACTTCATACTCAAATTTTCTTCTCCTTTAGTTTATCCTAATAAATCAACGAAAGAGTTAGAAACTTCATATATAAATAAGAAAGAATGCAACATAATTGAACATTATAAATTTAAAACTATAAACGATGAATTAAACTATTATAATTAAACGGTAGAAATATTTATAAAAATAAAATTTTATTAAGTAAACATACCAAAATTTACGCAGCTTGGATGTCATCGGAGATCCATCCTTCTTTCTATGAGTAATGTCAAAAAGTCGAACGCGTCCAACTTTTTGACCATCAAGTTTCCTACATTTTAGTAGAAAAATATAATTTAATAGTATAAAGTAATTAATATTTGATGTAATTAATAAATTATAATACCTCGGCGTCGCCTACACAAGCAAAACTTCTAGAACTCCGCCGTGTGCATGAATTTACTTTACATCTCACGCTTATTCCAACTCGCTCACGGTCCTACATAATGCAATTTGAATTATATATATAGTAAATACTATAAACCAAATAATTTATACGATTTTAGATGTACGTAATACCTCTCCTTTTTTGAATTCCAAAATCTAACTTGATCTTCCCATTGGTACCTCAACATTCCGGTGGAACATTTCTTAATTTTTCGTCGAGGCTTATGTCTTTATTAAAATATTATTTTTGAGCGTGCTTTTATTGTCTCTCCATTTTTACCCAATGTCTTCTTAACATAGTCATCGAGACCTCTAAATTAAATCTACCTCAAGAAAAAAGTATAAAAAGTTAATATAAATGAAAATTAAATTAAAGTATTATAAATTACATTCACGATTTATTACCTTAATATTTTCGAGAGCCGATTTTGTTGGCATCGGGCATGTGATGCCATGATTCAGTAGTTAATGGGCAACATATTGGGATTTCGTGCTAAAATGCCCAAATAGCCTCCTAACAATGAGCTTCAGATCCAACAGTGGCCATCATTGTTTCTCCTTACTTTAACACGATCGTTAGGCTCTAAGTCGTATAAATCTTTAAGTAATGTACGTCCCCGACCTCTGCGGCCCCACCACCTTCAAATTGAAAAATGATATATTATTATATTAAAATTGAAAAATGAATCAATAGTAAAATTCAACATGCATGTAAAATAAACTTAACATTGCTTTCAAATTCTCCGTGCTCGTCATCTATGTCCCAGGTAGAAGATCCAACAACTGCTTGGTGTTCACTACTATTAGCTTCTTCCGGAGTTGGAGTTTCATGGACAATATTTAAATCTCGTAATCGCCTTCTAGGCATTTTTCCCGCAATACACATAAAATAGTTCAAAATTTTAGTAACATAACAACAATAATAGGACATTTAAAATAGTTAAATCATATAACATGACCAACATGAAAATTATAATATTACATATAAATAATAAATCGTTGAATCTTACTACATCATATTTCGTAAATATCTTCGTCCACATCCTGACGAACCCATTGAAATTGTTGACTAGTACTAGGGATATTTTCAGTTAAGTCTTATTCTGGAAAAGGCATAGTTTCTGATCTTTCGACTATGTCATCTCTACTTCTACTGACAATGTCGAAGAAGTCTCTAGGGGTGTTTCGAAGTACAACGTACCAACCCTCATTAGTTGGATCTTCCGAGTAAAAAACTTGTTTAACTTGAGAAGAAAACACATACGGCTCGTCCATCAATTATTCTCCGGTGTGAATTAATCGAGAGAAATTCACCATTGTAAAGCCATATTGATCGTTTTTAATTCCGCGAGCCGTATTCACATTAGCCCAATCACCTCGAAATAGGACAACTTTGCCTTTTTCCTAATAATCCAACTCAATGATGTCAGTAATAAGTCCGTAATATTCCAAATTCCCCTCAACCGGATTTCTGTTTCTAGCACTAGCATAACTTGTAATCAAAGAATTAACAACAATTCCGCAATTTTGGGTTCTCCTCAATCTCTCGCGATACCTTGTATGAAATCTGTATCCGTTGATGAGGAAGCTACTATATCTTTTAACTATTCTGTTTGGACCTTGTGAAAGCCATTTAACGTCGTCATTTACTTCATTCCGACTTCAAACCTATTGAGTTGAAAGTAAATCGAGTAATTATGAATGTTATGAGAAAATATTATTACTTGTCAATGAAAATTTAAATTGCATACCATTTGGCTTAACCATTCATGGAATGATTCTGCGAACAACTTATTAATTTCGTCGATTTAATCTTGAGATCGTGAACGAGCTCTCAATATTTGTTTGTACTCACTACGATAAAAAGGTTTTACTTTGTTAGAAGACAAACAAATCATAATTGATGAGTATTTATCAAATTGTAGAACGTACTTCAAATGGTTCCATTGAATCGTGATGAAAAGAACGTGTCGATGTGCTTGGACCCACGATTTATCGCCTAATTGTAATTTCGACTCTGCCGACGGTTCTTGAAACTTTGAAATAAATAAGTTTCAGCCAAATTATGATCTGTGAGCCCAAAGATTTCTACTTGGTCTGTTCATTCTTGTTTCAACATCTTCCAAATACCTCGAACAAAAGTCATACATTCCTCGCCAAGTATCCTCGGAATTGATCCTTCCGGATAACGCTTATTGCGGCGATGATGACTTCAATTTGGAAAGGAACCTAAACACGATATACAACATTATCAAAAGTTAGAAATAAAGGCATTTAGTGAATGAATGAATATTTTGCAAATAAAGTAACACCTTTCAATGGGATACATCCATCGATAGAAAACGGGTCCACCAAAAAGTGCTTCACACGGGAGATAAATTAACAAGTGCACCATGATAGTGAAGAAGGAAGGCGGGAATATCTTCTCCAGATTGCATAAAGTTAATGCGGCTCGATCTTGTAGTCTCTCAAGTTCTTGAACATTCAAAACTTTACCACAAATGCCTTTCATTATATTTGACAGTTCAATTACAGGAGCCGTCACCTTTTTTGACATACAACACCGCGTAGCAACTGGCAGTAAGTCTTGCATCAATATGTGATAGTCATGCGATTTTAAGCCATATAATCTTCGGTCCTTAAGACTCACACATCGCTATATATTTGATGCATACGCATCCGAGACCTTTATATCCTTCAACACCATACAGAACACTTCTTTCTCCATCTTCGACATTGAAAAAATAGCAGGCGGCAACTGATATTTCATATTCAGAAGTGTTAGGGGATGAAGCTCACGCCGAATTCCCATGTGGACTAAATCAAGTCGACTCTGAATATTATCTTTCGATTTTCCATCGACATTCAAAATAGTCACAATGATGTTCTCGCAGACATTTTTCTCTATGTGCATGACATCAAGGTTATGGCGTAAAATCTGATGCTCCCAATAAGGCAACTCTAAAAAAATACTTCTTTTTTTCCACAAGTCCGCCTCATTAGGATCATCCTCTTCATCAAATTCATCATCAGATTCATCCTTAGATCTTCTATTTCTATGCGGGTTTGCCGGTTGATTCATCTTCCCATAAATGAAATTCATATCTTTCAACATCAACAATATTTCGGATCCACCGGTCTGCGAAGGAGCTGATCTGAACTCTTCAGTACCATCAAACTGAGCACTCTAAAATCTAAATGTATGATTTTCGGTAACCACCGACGATGCCCCATGTAAGAAAACTTCTTCCCATTATATAACCATTGCGAACATGTTCATAAGCAAAGACAACACGGACAAGCATAACGTCCTTAGTACTTCAACCGGATAAATTAGCATAAGCGGAAAGTCGTTAATAGTCCATATTAATGCCGCACGTAAATTAAAGTTTTCTTTTCTCATTGCATCAAATGTCTAAACACCAACCCATATTTGTTTTAACTCGTCAACAAGTGGCTGCAAATAGACGTCAATATCATTTCCGGCCCTTTCTCTCTAGGTATAATCATAGACAAGATAAAAGAAGATTGTTTCATGCAAACCCATGGAGGCAAATTGTAGGGAACAAGCACCACGAAAGCAGCATCTTGACGTTGTGCTCATAAGTTTATAAGGGTTAAATCCATCGGATGCTAGCCCAAGCCTCACACTCCGAGGATCGCTTGCAAAGCTTGGAAATTTGGAGTCAAAACATTTCCAAGCTAAAGAATCTGCAGGATGCCTTAACAACCCATCATCGGTTCATCCATCACGGTGCCACATCATTGATTCGATTGTCTTCGACGACATGAAAAGTCGTTGAAGCCTCGGTATAAGGGAAAATCTTGTAAAATCTTAATTGGTCGCTTCTTTGATGTGTACCGTGTTCATCCTCGTTCACGCCCTCTCATTTCTATTAATCCAACGGATTGGCCGCATACATGATAGCACTGTTGGTTTATTCGGTCGCCCCAATACAACATGCAGTCATTTGGGCAACTGTGAATTTTGTTGTATCCAAGGCCCAAACCCTTTATCAATTTCTTCATGTCTTTGGAAGATCGAGGATTTTTGCAAGCAGAACATTTCTTGCGAAACTCTAACAAAGATTGTCAACGAATTTTGGTCCAACCCCCAAACATTTCAAGTGAAAAAGACGAATACGTAATGACAATTTGGAAAATTTTGATCCTCATACAGCTTCTTCATTCATTTCACCAAGTAACATGTAGAACCTCGCCGCTTCTTCATTTGGTCGTTCATCCGGTACACTTATTTCCCCTTGGTGAAAGTATTTCCTCCAAAATTATGATCATCGGTTGCACCCAAGTCGTGGAAATGACCAAACCATCATCACGATATTAAAAGCATCCCACAACATGTTTTCCATGTTATCGCTACTAACATTCGATTGAAAGCACTATGAGGATACCCAGATTCATCGATGAAGATGCTCCACCGGATGTAGACTCGCCATGAAAAACCATATTTTGTACCCCGGACAAAGCCATCAACAAGCGGATGTTCGTAAACCACTTCACGATAATGCCGCTTAATATTGCAACACTTCTTACACGGGCAAAGAATCATATTCTCTTGGTTTGTATTTTGAAATGCGAAATTCGAAAAGTTTCTACTCCATTTCGATAGCCGTTGCTTACCCTTGACAATTTCATCCAACTCCTATCCATTTCAGTAGTTGTTGAAGTCTAAAGTTGACAATAAATTATACTGGCTAAATTGTTAATTAATAATTTATGTAAATAATGCTATGGAATTTGATCTTAAAATTAGGTAAGTTATGTATTCTATACGATCCATCATACGTGGTATTGTTACACCTAGGAGGATCCGTTATATCCGATGATGAGATATAAGGCAACCCGTCAGTTTCCACCTATATACTTTGAATCCTTTTTTTTATAAATTATACAAGTATTATGTAAGTTATGAAGTTTGATCTTAAGGAAAATTATGTAAGTTATGAAATTTAATTGTCAACTTATGTAATTTATGAAATTTGAACTTAAAATTAGGTAAGTTATGTATTCTTTAAGATCCATCATACGTGGCATTATTATACCTAGGAGGATCCGTTATATCCGACGGTGAGATATAAGGCAACCCGTCAGTTTCCAACCTATATACTTTGAATCCTTCTTTTTTATAAATTATACAAGTATTATGTATGTTATGAAGTTTGATCTTAAGGGAAAATTATGTAAGTTATGAAATTTAATCGTCAACTTATTTAATTTATGAAATTTGAACTTAAAATTAGGTAAATTATGTATTCTTTAAGATCCATCATACGTGGTATTGTTACACCTAGGGAGGATCCGTTATATCTGACAGTGAGATATAAGGCAACCCGTCAGTTTCCAACCTATATACTTTGAATCCTTTTTTTTAAAATTATACAAGTATTATGTATGTTATGAAGTTTGATCTTAAGGAAAATTATGTAAGTTATGAAATTTAATCGTCAACTTATTTAATTTATGAAATTTGAACTTAAAATTAGGTAAGTTATGTATTCTTTAAGATCCATCATACGTGGCATTGTTACACCTAGGAGGATCCGTTATATCCGATGATGAGATATAAGGCAACCCGTCAAGTTTCAACCTATATACTTTGAATCTTTTTCTTAAAATTGTACAAGTATTATGTAAGTTATTGATTTTGATATTAACTTAAAATTAAGGGTTAAGGGTTATAGGTTAGGGGTTAAGGGTTAGGGGTTAGGGGTTAGGGTTAGGGTTTAGGGTTAAAGGTTAGGGGTTAGGGTTTAGGGTTTAGGGTTTAGGGTTTAGGGTTTAAGGGTTTAATACATGTTATATTATTTAGATATTTAATTTGGTATTTCGTTTAGATCCATCATACGTGGCATTGTTACACCTAGGAAGGATCCTTTATATCTAACAGTGAGATATAAGGCAACCCGTCAGGTTTCCAGCCTATATACTTTGAATCTTTTTCTTAAAATTATACAAGTATTATGTAAGTTATTGATTTTGATATTAACTTAAAAGTAAGGGTTAAGGGTTATAGGTTAGGGGTTAGGGGTTAGGGGTTAGGGTTTAAGGTTTATAGTTTAGAATTTAAGGTTTAGGGTTTAAGGTTTAGGGTTTAAGGTTTAGGTTTAGGGTTTAAGGTTTAGGGTTTATGGGTTTAAGGTTTGGTGTTTAGGGGTTTAATACATGTTATATTATTTCGATATTTAATTTGGTATTTCGTTTAGATCCATCATACGTGGCATTGTTACACCTAAGGAGGATCCTTTATATCTAACATTGAGATATAAGGCAACCCGTCAGGTTTCCAGCCTATATACTTTGAATCTTTTTCTTAAAATTATACAAGTATTATGTAAGTTATTGATTTTGATATTAACTTAAAATTAAGGGTTAAGGGTTATAAGTTAGGGGTTAAGGGTTAGGGTTTAGGTTTAGGGTTTAGGGTTTAAGGTTTAGGGTTTAGAGTTTAGGGTTTAAGGTTTAGGGTTTATAGTTTAGGGTTTAAGGTTTAAGGTTTAAGGGTTTAAGGGTTTAATACATGTTATATTATTTCGATATGGAATTTGGTATTTCATTTAGATCCATCATACGTGGCATTGTTACACCTAGGAGGATCCTTTATATCTAATGATGAGATATAAGGCAACCCGTCAGGTTTCCAGCCTATATACTTTGAATCTTTTTCTTAAAATTATACAAGTATTATGTAAGTTATTGATTTTGATATTAACTTAAAATTAAGGGTTAATGGTTATAAGTTAGGGGTTAAGGTTTAGTGTTTAGGGTTTAGGGTTTAGGGTTTAGGGTTTAGGGTTTATGTGTTTAAGGTTTAGTGTTTAGGGATTATGGTTTAGGATTTAGAGTTTGGGATTTAGGGTTTGGGGTTTAAGGTTTGAGTCTTGATATTTGAGATTTGGGATTTAAGGTTTGGGATTTGGGGTTTTGAAATGAAAATATGAAAACTACAAAATATATATATCTTATTAAAAATTTAAAATTACAATAAATTTTAAAATTAAAAGTACTTAATTTTTAAAAATATTAATAATATAAAAAATTATAGAAAAATAACAATGAATTATTAAACAAATATAATCTTTTTTAAAAAAATTAATTAAACAATATTAATTAACTTTTAATTTTCAATTCAATTTTTAGAGTTGATTTTGAGTACCAAAATATATAAATTTTTTACCATACAACTAAACAACATAAAACCAAAGAATGATATAAAAGGAAAAGGCCAAGATATAGTTACGTGTTGTTCTTATGTGTTTGATTGATTTTAGATTGTTGTTAGCAATTAGTACTTTATTCATATGTAATAATTTATGTCTAACTAAAAGCAAGAAGGTTATTTTAACACAAACAAAAGGCGTTGCACAAACAAAAGGCTGTTATTTTAACACAAAACCAAGCCTAAGATTAACAAGTGGAAAATAAAACTAAGATATGAAAGAACTTACTTTTTCAGGTGATAACGCAGAACCAAATTGTAACTTAAATCAAGAAGCCACTTATCTTTTAGAATTAATGAATTCACCGCACATGCGTCATGTGAATTTGGTTGTATGTAGTGGAAAAAAAATAAAAATTGTCATTCAAAATTCCAACACACAACAAGATCATGCAGACCAAACTTCTAACGATCGATGGTCCAATCGACTTGACAATCAAATCATACCTAATAAGTTCTAACAATACTTCACTCAGTGGCTAGCAAAAACAGATCCAAAAAAGATATATATATATATATATATATATAATAACACAAAAACAGTTATGAAATTAACAAATAACAAAATTTATTTTATTAAAAAAACATTATATTAGCAAGATTCTTAACAACTTTTGGAGGGGGTGAATTAAATCTATGATCTTTCGAAGGGCACTATAGGTCATAGTATTGATGAAGGAAGTTATGCACTTCTATCAATGTTCTCATTGGGATGCAACTAAATTAGATTAGAACCAGTTTCCATGTAGCACAACTTTCAGTTTACACTTAATAACCTAGGTTATATACATACAACTAAGTTATATACAAATTTCAACTAAGTTATATACAAATCAGATTAATAATTTTAATAACTTAATAATATCAAATTTCAACTAAGTTATATACATACAACTAAGTTATGCCTAAAAGTAACCTAGGTTTACGACTTTCAAACTTAATAAGAAGAAATGTATGCCAAAGATGTAATATCAAATAAAATGAACATCTAATTATATATGCAACTAGGAATAAATAGATTTCTTCACTTCATGGCTCATCAACTAGGAATAAATATGAGACTGTAAGAGCATCTAATGATATCTCATATGAAATGATTTTGATAAACCATAAAATCAATACATAATCAAAATCAAATAATGATATTCAAATACTTGGGGTTTGATTTCGGTTCTTGTCCAAATCTCAAATTATTTCCAGCCGTCAAACCTATCGAAGAAAGATTAAGAAGGTAAACAAAAGAAAAAACAGAATGATATAAATAATAAAAAACCCCAAATCAAAAAACTATCTGTTTACAAATTAAAAGAAATTGTTACCTTTAAGAAACTTGTTTGATAAAGGGAGACAATACTAAAACTCCTATTCGGCGAGAATAACCATGAAATCGCGAAAAAAAAACCAAATTAGGCTTCTTACTGGGAAATTTGGGATTAATAATTTTGAGTTTGCGGAGGGAGACTAATTGGGAGACGATGGGGGAAATTTGGGATTAGGGAAATTGAGTTCGGGGAGGGAAACAGATTGGGAACGATGGGGAAAATTTGGCCTTAAACTATACTGAGTGTGGGGAGGGAAACAGATTAGGAACGATGGTGAAAAACTTGGGAAATTCTGAGTTTGATTTTGGGGAAAAAAATCGGGGTTAGATAGTGGAAAGGGATTAGGGGTTCGCTGTTTCTAAAAATTTGGGGAAATTTTTTAGGGATTAGGGGAAAGGGATTTGGGGAGAGATTTTGATGGAGGGGGGAAAAATGTTCTGTTCTTTTGACTTTTTGTTTAGGGTTATAGCAGATGAAACAAAACGACAATGTTTTGCAATAAAACTGAATCCCATTGCGGCGTTTTTATATAAAACGCCACTAAAATAAATGACAAAACGAAGTCGCTTTTGTAAATGCCTATAAAAACTCAGTAGAATAACGGCGTCGTTTTGTAAACAGTTACTATTATCGCGGCGTTTTAAAATAAAACACCAGTAAACCAGAAGCCTCTGCGGCGTTTTTCTATAAAACGCCACTAAAATCAAATAACAAAACGAAGTCATTTGGTAAACGCCTCTAAAATCTAAGCCGAATAACGACGCCGTTTTGCAAACAGTTAATATATTTGCGGTGTTTTTACTCAAAACGCCAGTACAACTAGGGGTGAGCAAAATCCGATTCGATTCGAAAAACTTGATAAATTTTTCAAATTTTGAATTAAATAGTTCAAGTTATTTGAGTTAATCAAGTTTTTTGGATCAATTCGAATAAAAAATTAAGTTTTTAGGTTTAACTCGAATGTGAATTACACAATTCGGGTTATCCAAAATCGAATAAGAAAATACAAAACTACGTCATTTTGATAAATGTTTACCTTTTCTAAAGTTAAAAGTCAAAATTATTAAGTTAAAAGTCAAAATTACGTTGTTTTGATAAATATTTACTCATTAAGTTAAAAGGCAAAACTATTATATTGTTTATGTAGTTAAATAACTTTATACTTCATTTACTAGTTAAATAATTGGTTCATGTAAATGCAACGTTAAGTATAAATAATAGGATTTGTTAACTCGACTCGACTTGACTCGAAATTTTTTGACTCGATTCGATCCGATTCGAAAAAAATTCAAATTGAATTCGGTTGCGAAAATAAGATTCGTCAACTCGACTAACTCGAAATTTTTTGACTCGATTCGACTCGACTCGATCGAATACTCACCCCTAAGTACAACACAACATTTTGCGGCGTTTTACTTATAAACGCCACTAAAATCAAATAGTAAAACGAAGTCGTTTATGTAAATGCCTCAACAAACTAAGCAGAATAACGGCAATGTTTTGTAAACATGTAATATATTCATGCGTTTTAACATAAAATCCAAGAAAACACAAGCTTTTATGGCGTTTTTTGAAAAACGCCACTATAAACAAATAAAACACATCATTTTTTGCCGTTTTGGATGAATGCCACCGAACATAAGCTTCAAACGACGCTGCTCCAAGTTTCCCATATATTACTGCGCTTTTAATAAAACGCCACTATTCCTAACTTATTATTATTTTTTAATTTATTTATAAATATTTTATAGTTTTGTATATATTTTATAAAATTAAACATTCAAATATACATACATATATTTTTTGTAAGTTTTTAGGTTTTTAATTTTTTACGCTTTTAATAATAAATATCAAATTAACAGAATTAAACCCTAATCCTTAAAACCCTAAACCCTAAACTTTAAAACTATAAGACCCTAATCCTTAAAACCCTAAGACCCTAAACCATAAAATCCTAGACTTTAAACCCTACATTCCAAATCATATACCTTAAACCCTAAACCCCCCTAAAACCTAAACCCTAAACCTTAAACTTTAACCTCTAAACCCTAAACCCTATATCATAACTCCTAAACTATCATCCCCTAACCACTAACCCTTAACCCCTAACCCCTAACCCTTAACCATTAACCCTTAACCATTAACCCTTAAACACATAAAACCCTAAACTTTAAACCACAAACTATACACCATAATCCCTAAACATTTAAAATAGTAACACTTAATTAACCTTACACCTTAAATTGTATATGCTAAACCATAAACCCTAAACTATAATGATAATTAATTTGATATAATAAAATTAATATACCTATTTTACAATTATGTAAGAAATTATTTAATATATAAATTAACAGAGACTAATTACTCTAAACCCTAAACCTCTATCTTATATATCTCATAAACCCTAAATCACATAACATAAACTCCTAACCCCTAACTCTTAGCCATTAACCCATGAAACCCTAAACTTAATTTAAACCACAAACTACACGCCATAATCCCTAAACATTTAAAATAGTAACTACTAAACCTTACAAGTAAATTATATATGCTAAATCATAAACCTTAAACTATAATGATAATTAATTTAAAATATTACAATTAATATATCTATTTTACAATTATGTAAGGTCCCCTAACCCTTAACCCATGAAACCCTTAACAGTCAATCATATAAACCCAATAAAACTTTAACATTATTTGCGGCGTTTTCCCAAAAGCACCGCTAATTCTCAGACTTTTAGCGGCGTTTCCCAAAAGCGCCGCTAATGTTCAGACTTTTAGCTGCGTTTTACAAGTAAACACCGCCATATCTCATTTTTAGCGGCGTTAATTACCAAAACGCCGCTATTGATCTTTTTTTTTTACGGCGTTTCTTTTCAAACACCGCTAATGTATAATATTTGCGGCGTTTTTATTTAAAACGCCACTAAAAACGCTGCTAAAAGTATGTTTTGGTGTAGTGAGTGAACGATGGATTGTATATGTGTGACTCGTATATTTTAATGTAAGTAAAAATCTGAGTTCAAATAGATAAAGAACCGAAAGATGGTGTGTTAAGTATTATACTTTTGCGATATGTAGCAACATTCCACAATAGTGGAATTCATAACCCAACTAAAGGGTAAATGATATCCTCTCATCTACATTACATGATAGATGAAAAGTAAACATGGCCTTGGGTAATTTGTAATTATGAAAAATGATTTAATTACTATTTGATAGTAATTGACTTTTCATGAAGTAAGATGTAATGGTTACTATGAGATAAAATATGATTATATTGGGAAAGCGAATTTATCTCAAAGAGATTAAGTATGTCCTATGAGAGTAACACATATGATAAGGTCATTGGACAAGCACTTATTAAGTAGTTTTCATAATAATAATAAGGGAGAACTCAGTTATGATACTTTATTAGAATGACTTCGTGACTAAATAAATTTATAATTAATAGACAAAAAGGTGGAACCTAATTATACATTATTTGAGCCCTAATTATATGTCTAATAGGTATCTGGTAGCTCGTTGAAACAAAAAATAAATTGCATGTAGAATCAAATGAATAGAAATAAATGGAAATGATAATGTAAGAGAAAATGATCGTATTGACAAATGAATATGTTTTCTTGTTAAGTACAAAACCACTTAAGAATTAATATAAGGTTTTCCAAATTATTATTTAATTAGTCATAATTAAATATTTGAAGTTTAAAATTAAATTAATTAGTCATTATGAATCAATTGAATAAGGAAATTAAATATATTTATTCATAAATTATTTTAAGGTAAAGTTGTTTTGATTTTAATAAAATTAAAATTGGGTTAAGAAAGTTATTTTATTGAAAATTTAATTTAGTTAATTTAATTAATTTAATAAATAATATTTATTTTGAAAAATAGAAAATAAGTATTAGGTTGGATTAAATTATAAAGTGTTAAGTTAAAAGTTCATCATACAATAAGTGAGGGGCGACAACCCTAGTAATATTTACTAAGGTGTGCTGCCCACCTCCTATTTTAGTTAGAGTAGGAGTGTGTTTTCTATTAAATAAATATTATTTATCAATGCATTGTTAAACCAGAATTCTTATACTTCTCCATATAAATAGATGACGCTGTTAACCTAAAATACACTTCATGATTATTGAGTTATAGTTATTCTACCACAAAGTATTGAGTATTTATTAATTAAAAATAAATTATATTTTTCGGAATTACAATTTTTATTGATTTTTATAGAGAGAAATTACTTTTTAACTAAAAGTAATTATATCGTTTCTTTTTTTGTGATTTAATTCGTGTTACTCGAGCTCACACTCGACGCAATTTGTGCTATAATAATAGTAGAGAAGACCTTTTTTAAATTTGTTAACCAATTTTTCCAACATGAAGCCATAGTGGCAATTACTATGGGTAGAGGCGGACCATCCAAAGTTTTAGGAAACTTTGATTTTTCTTTAAAATTTTTGAAAAATTTTAATTAATCTCTCTTAAAATATTTGACAATTCCCATTAATGTCATAAAAATTCCTAAATTTTTTAAAAATTGTAGTAAGCACCAAAATTTAATCATAGAAGCCTCCACTAATTAGAGGAACACTTGGAACCACCTAGTACTTTCCATTGAGGATGGTATAGCAACCCCTTCAGCTTCTTTCACAACAATAGTCGTTGCTTTAGTGGCAAAAACAAGAAGACGTGGACAACCAAAATCATGGTCATTTTGCTGCCCTTCATTTTTAATCTTTCAAGTTATTTAATTATATTATCTCATATTAAAAGTGATTGTATGAAAATAATACAATATAACTTAATATCCCACATCCATTCAACGAGATGAATTTATATTTGTATTGATTAAATTTGATTTGATTTCTGAAATTTTTCATTTTTCCATTTTAGTACTAAAAATTTCTTTTATCCTAATTTAATATCTAAAGTATCATCATGGTATACTTTTCAATCTATTTCACTAATAGACGCTTAAAAAATTGATGGCATGTCTTTCTTTTATAAAAATATAAACTTTTTATTATATATATAAACATTTAAAAATCTAAAAATTCTAAAAAGTAATTAAATATTTTTAACAAAAAATCAAGAATCATCGAGGTAATTCTTGATCTTTTATCTTCTTCTCCAACGTCAAAATTCATCTCATTTGATTTCATCTTCATTGGGGTAATTTTTCAATATCAAATCCTTCTTATCATCTTTAACACCAAAAGATAAAACCCACTAATTCCATTAAATAATTAACTATTTTAATTTAAAAAAGAGAGTCTAGGTTACACTTTGAAAATGGTTTTCTTTTGAAGAAGAAGAGAATATAATATAATCCAATTATCCACATGCTTTATTTTTTTTTTCAATTCTTTAATTGCTAAAGCTAGTCAACACCCTTTTGTTGTTGACACAAGAAAATCAAAAAGGGAAAAATCAACACAAAGAAGACAACCCACCTTATTTGGGTTTGGGTTTTTAGGTCTAGTGCTCTCAATTCTCCGTTTGAGAATTCGAATGATAAAAAGAAAGACACCGAAGATCGGAGCGTTGGAACTTCGTAAGAAAATTTAGTAAATCTATGGTTTTTGTTAGGTCTAGTGATAAAATAAAGTGAATATTTGAGTAGAGGAAAGAAAGGGAAGAGTTTGGTGGCGATATTTGCCGGAGGAGATCACCGCAGGGGTGACGACAATGGTGCGACAAGTCACTTTGCTCATTGTTTGTAGTGAAGAAGAAACACTGGTTTGGGGGAAAAAAACACGATACTTGTTTAAGGAAATTAATAATTAAGAAAATCAATTAATAATATAATATTTATTTTAGTAAAAATTTTAATTTTAAATTATACTATAAAATGAAAAAAAAAAACAATGGCAAGCGGCATGATCTGATTGGCCATCATTTTTCTTCAGGTCTGTTACAAAATGTACTGAAAATTATAAAACAATACTTTAAGTATCAAATTGAGGTAAAAAAATTTAAGTACTAAAGTAAAAATAAATATACTTTTAAGGGTTAAATTGTAAATTAAACCATTAAAATTTTATCATTACGAGATATAGTAATTCTAAATAAAATCTTAAATATTTAAATAACAACAAATAATGGAGCGAGTTTTAATTTTATTCAACCATAGCATTAAAGGACTAAACGTAGTAAGAATCTCGCGAGAAAAAAGAACTTCATTCACACTTCACACCATGAACTAATTAAGCCAATCAAAATTTACATTTGATAACTGTTTAAATTCGACCAATGATGAGGTTATGCATGCAACCCACTATGTGTAATTAGTAGAGGTGATCATGGATTGGGCTATTTGGCCCGGCCCGATGCCTGCCCGAAAAATGGGAGGGTTCAGGTAAAGATATAGGCCCAAAATATGGGTTTGGGCAAAAAAAGAGGCCCGTTCAGAAAACAAGCCGGGCCTTAGGTAAAGCTTTTTTGGCCCAGGCTCAGCTCGGCCCGGCCCGACCCGAATTGTATATTAAATATATATTTTATTTTTAATCAAATATACTTTTTTTTGAAACAACATGACTGGATTCTTATTAAATGATAAAAATAAAACCAAAACTTGTTGGGCTTTGTAAGACCCAATTTATGCCCGGGCCCATTTTATAACCAAAAAAACCATTAAACAGAAAACCAATAATAATAAACAGTCCATTAAATGTCCAATAACAATCCAAAATTTAAAATTTAAAATTTAAAGCCCAAATACACTAAACCCTTGACCCATCACTAAACCTTTGACCCATCACCTAAACCGAATGGCCCAGTTTGCTAAAGATGGCCCAAATGGCCCAAACAGAAGGATCTCAGAAACCCTAAAAACCTTTTAGAACATTCCAGTGCTGCAGCCTTCACCACGCGCGCCTCTTGGGCTACCGCGTCCCTTCACACACGAGACCACACGTATTCCTACACGCGTACCACGCGCGCGATCGCGCGGGCCTTCATGCTCCTTACCACGCGCCTCCGTACATTCAGTATGCCTCGCGTCGAATGACACGTCGCCTCCGTAAGCTATGTCCGAGCCTCTGTACGCCACGTCTGTCGGCTACACCTGCGAAAAAGACGAACCACGACTACAGAGAGAGAGCAGCAGAGAAAACAAAAAGAAAAAAAAAGTTGTACGAGCTAGGGTGTTTATAGATCTAGAAATGAAATCAAACCTTAACACTTTAAAATCTAACTTCTTTTGATGAATATAAAAAATGTATGAGCCGATCTGAGATCTGTCTAGCGAATCATTTCTACATTTTTTGATAACTGTTAGTGAATCACCCTCAATGATAACGTCTTCCTTTTGCATGTCAATCCCTAACTGAACTGCTTCTTGACAAGCCAAAGCTTCAGCCGCGAAAGCGGAGGCCACCCTCTCGTGAAATCTAGACTCTGAAACAAGAATAGATCCTTCATTGTCTCTGGCCATTACTCTTGATGCTGAGAGGTGCTCCTTTATGTCAAAAGCGCCGTCAAAATTGATTTTCATAGTCTGAAAAGGTAGGTGTTGCCATCTATTTATAGTTTTTGAAATTTTGACTACTTTGGTTTTTGCTCCGTCAAGTTCTTTTATATAATTTCTCACAAAATCTGCGATCTCCTTCCCCGTTCTGCTTCTCTTTTCATGAACCCAAGTATTCCTATCCCTAGGTGGCCCAAAGAGCTACACAGAAAATTTGGCATAAGTCTAAAGACAGAAGAGCAAAAGACGAGGTGAGCCACTGTTTAAAATCTACATTAGGGTCTTGTATCAATTTTATTTCAGTTAAATGTGACCACATATCAACTGATGTTGGACAATCTCTGAACAGGTGGTTTAACGATTCTGATCCCAGACCACAACGAGGGCAAGAAACATCTGAAGTTAACTTTTTGAGTGATAAATTTACCCTTGTGGGTATGTAGTTCCAGGAAGCTTTCCACGTGTTGATTTTAATCTTTGTAGATAGGTCAATACACCATAGCTTTTTGTAAAAATCAAAGTAGATAAATTGTAACGCATAAGCGCTAGGATCAAGGCTCTGTAATAGTTTATAGGTGCTTTTGACCGAGGAAACCCTCGTTGGTTCACCCCTCCATACCATAAGGTCATCGTACAGATACTTTGCAAGAGGGATGCGAAGGATCTTGTTTGCCTCGTCAGCTCTGAAGGTATATTCAATCACCTCCCTATTTCATTCTCTTGTTTGGCAACTAATAAGTAAAACAAATTTATTATCATTTGACCCCTGTATAAGAAGATAATAATCTGGAATTAACAAGATCTGGAACCCACACATCATTAACGATAGAGATACTAGTGCCCGTTCCAACTTTTCAAATTAGCCTTTTTTCCAAAAATACCCCTTGCAGCCCAAATACTACGCCAAGCGTATGAATTTCTATTTTCAATTGCGAATTAAGGAAATCACTTTTTGGAAAATATTTTTCCTTAAACACCTGCGAAACTAAAGAGGATTTTCTAAAAAACGCCATCCCTGTTTAGCCAACATAGCTGTATTAAATTGGGCCATATTATGAAAACCCAATCCCCCTTCATTTTTTGGTCAGCATAAATGACTCCATTGACAACAATGAATGCCTTTTCTGGCCTTACCCTTCTGCCACCAGAACTTAGCAAAAATGCTTTCCATTTTTTTGCATAAAGAATTCGGTAGAAGAAAACATGACATAGAAAAAATAGGGATAGCTTGAAGGACTGATTTGATGAAAACCTCTTTACCCCCTTGCGATAGCATTCTGTTACTCCACCCCTCAATGCGCATAGAAATTCTATCTAGGAGATTTTGAAACGATTATTTTTTCTTCTACCAATCATGTTCGGAAGGCCCAAATATTTTTCTAGATTAGTAGCAACTCTGACTCCTAGCAAGCGAGACACCACTACCTTATCTTCTTCAATAGTATTCGACTAAAAAAGACTGTTGACTTCGAAAAATTCACACACTGACCTGAACAAATCTCATAGTCTGTAGAATGTCCTTTAGAAGTTTTGCTCCTTTGTGAAAGGCCTCCCCGAAAAGAATACAATCATCTGCAAATAGCAAATGCAAAGTTGCTGGCCCCTGTCTGCTTGCTTTTGCACCTTTGATTAAACCTCGTTTTGTAGCTGTTCTCATAAGAGATGAGAGTCCCTCGCTGCAAATCAAAAAGAGAAAAAGACTTAATGGATCCCCTTGCCTAAGACCTCGAGATGACTAAAACAAATTCCCCCTCTTTCCATTTATGTTGATTGCATAACTGACTGTAGTAATACACCTACGTAAAAGTTCCGTCCATTCACAAGCAAAACCCATTTTTGTCATAACATCCTCGATAAACCCTCATTCCACCCTATCATACGCCTTGCTCATATCCAATTTGACTGCCATAACACCTTTCTTTCCTGAACGTTTTTACTTAATCGTATGAAAAATTTCATATACTAGAAGCACATTGTCTGTGATAAGTAGCCCAGGTACAAAAGCGCTCTGAACTTTATCAACACATTTGTCAATGATCTTCTGCAAGCGATTGGCTATAGTCTTAGCCACTACCTTGTAGATAACTAAACACAAATTGATGGGTCTGAAGTTGACCAAATGCGTAGGTTTTGGGACTTTTGGAATGAGAACAATATCTGCACTGTTGAAACCCCCAAACTCCTGATTATTATTCAAAATACCCAAACAGAATTCAGTGACATCTCGACCTACCATGTGCCAGTACCTTTGATAGAACAGAGCTAGAAATCCATCTACTCTTGGAGCCTTTGTGGGACCCATTCCCTCTAACGCTGTCTGTATTTCTTCTTCATGATAGGGACCTAATAAAAACTCATTATCCTCCTGAGTTATTGTTCTTTCAATGCCATCTAAAACCTTGCCAGGATCTACCCCCTTTGACTTGAAAAGATTCTGGAAAAAAGAAGAGGCTGCACTCAAAATTTTTTATTCCTCCTCGATCTCCAATCCTTTCTCTGTAACCAGCTTGGAAATTGTGTTTGTTTACCTCCAAGTTAAAGGGCATCTATGAAAGTATGCTGTGTTTTTATCCTCGAGCTTTAACCAATTCTGTCTTGCCCGCTGCTCTCAATACATCTCATCTTTTTCGATTTCCAGATTCAAATGAATTTTAGTATCAATGAGCTTAGCCAAAGTGTCATCATCCCTCTCCTTTTCTGCTAGGACTTCCAGTTCCTTCATTAATTTTCCTTTTAAGCCCTCCTTATTTCTACTATTTTTACGTGACCAATCCTCCAAACATAGCTACAATTTTTCTAACTTATCTAAAAGCGTTCCTTCATTTACCTCCCACGATTATCGAATGACTTTTTCTAAAGATTCTTCTATGGTCCACCAAGCTTCGAAATGGAATTTTCTGCTCCCAGTGAAAATTATAGACTTTTTTGTATTCAAAAGAAGAGGACAATGATCTGAAATGGAATAAGGAAGATTCTGAAGAGTATTCAACGGAAAAAGCTTAAGCCATCTCTCATTTGCAACACCCCTATCTAACCTCTCTCTTATATTTGTTTCTGGCAGATTTCCCCTTTCCCATGTAAAACAGACTCCCGAAAACCCAATATCAAACAACTGACAGTCCACTAGGGTCTCCCTAAAAGCCTCCATTCGCTTGTTATCCCTTGGAATTCCTCCACATTTCTTAAAAGAATAAAGAATTTCATTGAAATAGCCAAGGATAATCAGTCTCTTGAGCTAATCTTCGTAGTAAATTCCAAACTAAATTTTTATCTTTTAAATAGAGAGATCCATAAAAACCAGTATATCTCCATTCCTCTTCCACATTATCCTCCTTAATTAAAACATCAATGTGCCATCTGGAGAAACTTCTCAAACTAACAGTAATTTCCTTCTTCCATGCCATACAGAGACCTCCCCTAGAGCCCTCCGCTTCAACTTCAATTCCATTTTCAAAACCACATCTTCTCTGAACTTTTTCCATTCTTTTCTTATCCAGTTTCGTCTCCATTAAGAAGACCAAATGGGAATTGTGCTGCTTGACTAAGAAGCACAACCTCCGAACTGCCCGTGGACTCCCCAACCCACGGGCGTTCCAACATAGGCTTTTCATTGTGTTCAGTCGGCTTGCCTAAAGGCAGCCGCCGATTTAAAAGAGTCTGAATCATATAATCCACCTGAATCTCAATAATCTCACTCCCAGCCATATCTTTAATGCCATTTACTTTTTTCTTTTTTCATACATCCTGTTCCAAAGCTACCTTCAAAATTTATATCACCCATATTATCAAGAAATTTGCGTTTGCCCGCCACTTGTTCACTCAAACTGCTTTTACCCTTATTTCTTACTTCCATTCTTCTCCAACTCTTCTTTTTGTATCCTTTTTTATCTGTCTCCATCAACTTGATAACCACTTCCTGATCCACCAATTCAACAACTTCCTTATTCATAAGGCCATCCTCTCACTTTGACAGTGGTCTTCCATTAATCAAACTCTCTAAATTTACCCTGGAATCAGCTCTTTTAGCACAACCTACGATCCCCTCTTTTGAACGCCCTATGTATGAACTTTGGACTCCTTGCAATTTTGAGAAAGCTGTGAATTTCATGCTTTCTTTTCCCACTGCCCTAAATTCCACTTTTAGCGCAACAGAGAAATGGGTCATCTTTAATGTTATTTTTTTCTTCCAGACTCATTAACTCACAATCCTAGAGACCATAACCCGAATGTCCACATCCGAAACAGAAAACTGATAATTTCTCATATTTGAATGGAACCCATGAACTAACACTAGTACCACTAGAAGCAAAGATGCCTCTCCTCAAAGGTTTCTGGACGTCTAACACAACTTTCAGTCGACAAAAATCATCATAAATCTCAGATCTAATTATCCCACCAAAATTACTACCAATTGCATGCAAAAGATCTTTTTTGTCAAAATCAGGTAAGCAAGGGCCAATTTTAATCCAATATGGTGATGAAGTAAGACAGATTAAATCTCTATCAATTGGACTAACTAATCTATCAAAAAGAATAAGGTACTTACGAAATAACCAGGGACGTCCTTCCAAAATATCCTCCAAATCATCCTCTAATTCAAAAATTACTGAGAATAAATTTTGTCCTTCAAATCTGATCTCAAATTTCTTTTTTGTTTTCTAGATACTTCGCATTTGTGCCTTGAAACTCTCAAAGTTAAACTGCTTTTTGGTCCACACCGAACAGATCAAAGTGGGTTTATCGGTTGGAATAACCATAGATCTCTTAATGGACAGTTGGACAAGTTCTTTTGCAAGCAAGGTGATCTCTTCGCCGAAAACCCTCTCTCCGCCACCACTCTCCTCCATCCCAAGCCGCAATAGAAGACTGCTCTCTCTAGGACTCTATGGACAGCACTCTTGGTTTCAGAGGGTTTTTTTAATATCAGTCAAATATACTTTTTAAATTTACATATTTTTTATTTGTTTTTTTAATATTTGTTTTAAAATTTTTTATTTAATGAAAAAAGCTAAAAAAATTAATATAAGGGGTAGGCATGGCTTGGTTTATCAATTTTCTTTCAGGCCGGGCTTGGACAAGTTTTTAGGCCCATATTTCGGGCCAGGTCAGGCTCGAGCCTAGAAAACGGGCCTAAATTTTTTTGGGCCCAGCCCAGCCCACGATCACCTCTAGTAATTAGCTTTAATTTGAAATTTAAAGTTTTTATTCTTCTTTTTAAAAGAAAAATGTAGTGCGAATTTACTCCCCTCATGTAAACATCACTTAATATCTTTGAAACAACACAATTGAATGTTGAAAATTGACTTCTCAAATGTAGTGGTAGGGATAGCTTAATTGAATTCTCGATTATCCTTCGAATCATGTGAGGGGTATTACAACAGTGACTATTTTGCTTCCCCTTATTTGCATATCATTTTATAACTCAATATTGAGACATTCAATATTATTTATCAATAGTAAATCATCAACAACAAATTTTGTTGATGCGTATCAATATAGCAATAAAATTCAATTGCATTCTTATGCTTTAGATGTCACTAATAACTTTATAAAACATGATGTATTGTATCATTCACTATTACCAATATAATAAGTGTATTGGATACATAAATAATTGATACTTTAGGACCATTGTTTTATAACATCATTGTATGATCATTTGTTTTTATTGAACGTCCAATCTTTAGGTCAAGACAAAATTTAATTTTTAGATAGATCTTCATTATAAAATTTATCTCTTGAATAATTATTGCTCTTGAAAATTCTTCAGAACTCCAATGATATTTGACACATTAATATCAACAATGATGATAATAACCTATATGTATAAATACATTAATTAATAAAACTCTGAACAAAATCATATTCACATTTAATAATTTTCTCATTAAACTTGAGTTTTATGCTTGGTATCAATATTATCAAATAATTTATATCGATTGAATACAAATTCACTAGACCTAAATAAATAATTTTATTTAGTGTTAGACGATTGCATCCACAACAAATTAATCATTTTTCATAACTAAAGCCAAGTGCCTTGTGAAAGTTTGTGTTACAAGTCAATTATATATGTTATGACTTGTATTTTTTTTCATTATTATGCTAACATGTACTCCCTTGGCTTTACACCTTCTGAGTGTTTAGACTTCATATCTGAGATACATTTCATAAGTTATAATAGAAGCGTTTATTTATTTTGATAACTTGTTCTCATCTCAATGCTTTCAAGTATATTTTCACTAAAGATCCTCACTTTTCCGTAATATTGAAGTGTTCTATGTATATTATCATTGTTGACAAAAATTCCTTTTGTCAGCTCCTTCATCTTTGGTTATGACATAACTAATTGAGATGTCTCAGTATATTCATAATTTCAGAACCTAAACCTTTTATGGGGTTTATCAAAAGTTATGTCTTAGGTCTCTTCATGAGTACCTGCCTCCTTTAGCATGTGACCATCTTCATTTCTTTCTCATTTCTTTCAAGAGTTTTTCATTTTATGGAATCAATTGGTTTACCATGCTTCTAGCATGCCTAAGACTTATTTTTATTACATTGTCCTTTTGGGACATATAATTATTTGGAGCATTTTAGTTGGTATATGTATAAGCTAGTTTTACAATCTCTAAATGTCATCACTAAACATGTCTGACAAAAAAAAATTATCTTTCAAACTTTGTACACATAATATCAGTGATGAAAACAAAAAAATAATGACATAATTATTTAACCAACTTGTCTCCCCTTAAAATTGAGAAAAATTGCAACATGACAATACTTATTCAAAATTATAAATGTACACTCTTCAACTTTTTCACATATAATGAAAATTCTAAATTTGCTCAACTTCATACTTGATGATCTATCTTAATGCGTTATAGTGAAACATAAAATAGATATTGCCTATCCAAATATTCTTAGATGAAATCTATTGGCTTATAAAAGAAAGTCAATTCTTACGAGACAAATATTTCTTATATGTTAGCTTGATACAAATAAAATTACATGCGTATTGTAAAGCTATTATTATATTAATGGTTGAACATTTAAATGGAGGCATAGTTTTGCTAACCATTAAGTGTAACATATATAATCATAGACAAACTTAGTATTATCCCAACTAAAATTATGAAAATAAAGCTTGAGATATATTGCACCAGTGTTGTTAGCACAAATTGCATACTATAAAGATTGTGCACAATCAAATTATTTTAAGAAATAACATTGTAAATTTCGGGTTGCACACATGTGATACATGAGCTCATATATTATTTGGTTATTATGTAAAAATGCAATCGATCTCTAACTCTAGCTGGTGTTAGTTCAATATTTTCTCCAAAGAACTAGTATTGATGACAATTATTAAAATATAACTTCTAATTCTTCAATAAAATCTTATAAATTTTCATCAATTTATTTTGCATCATTTTTTACTCGAGATGGTCTAACCAGTCATACCAACACTATGAACTTCTTTTCACTATCTCATATGTCAATCATATAAGTGTAATATATTCCTTTGGGGAATATATATAATACAAATACAAGAGTATCTCATGTTATTTCTATCTATGGTTTTAATGTATAACATAGAAAAGTTTCCTTCAACATATATTTTTTGATCTGAAAAATAATATTATGTTTTACAAAATTTTGCATCACAAGGAGGTAAAATATTAGCTCTTAAAGAGCTTTTACAATTTGATGCAATATTAGCTCTTCAAGAGTATGTAATCATTTTATTATATAACCTTAATGAATGCTTAATTTATTTTAAATAATATACACTTTTGCACTTCTTTTCAACATGAATGATAAAATTTCTAATCTTCAAAAACTTTATTATTCATATAAAAATAAAATGAATAGGTATAAATAAAACATATATATAACAAATAATAAATTCATGTTGCTAATAAATCACTATGGTTAGATAAATTTTTTATATATACCTTAAAGCAAAAAAATACAAAATATTATAATGTCAAGAACTTTACAACTATAAATGTTTAAATATAAACATTTTCTAACCTCTACCTTTATCATAAAATTATCCAAACTAAGTGAATATCCCAAAGTTCATCACTAGTAAGTACTTTTACTCTCATTCGCAATAATCATATATCTTAATCAAAATTAAAATTAAACCAATTAATTCTATTAAAAATGAACCAATTAAAAATAAAACATTTATCTCCACAAAAAATCCCACTAACTAAATGTGTGAAGAGTTTCAAAAATTCATAGAGTTACGAGTAGAGAATTATATAAATTAAAATTATCACTACAACAAAACAATCTTATAGCGACACTTTTTTTGACATAAGACGACGCAAAAAAGGTTGGCATAAGTTTCGCGACGCTTCGTCCGACGCTTCCAAAATGGTTGTATATAGTGCAGTTGGTATATGCATAGCGACGCTTAAGCCGACCCTTATTAAAGGGTTGTGAAAAGCTTGGTCAATGCCGACCTTTAAAAAAGGTTGGGAAAGATCTAGTCAAAGGTTGAGATAGACCTGTTTAAGACAACCTTAAAAAGGTTGGTATAGTTCTTGTCTAACGCAACTTTTAAAAAATGGCTGGGATAGAGCCGTATAAGGCAACCTTAAAAAGGTTGAGATAGACCTTATCTAAGACAACCTATAAAAAAAGGTTGGGATAGACCTGTCTAAGGCAAACTTAAGTAGGTTGGGATAGACTATATCTAAGGCAACTTTTAAAAAAAGTTAGAATAGACTCGTTTAAGGCAACCTTAAAAAGGTTGGTATAGACCATGTCTAAGGCAACTTTTAAAAAAGTTGGGATAGACCCGTCTAAGACAACCTTAAAATGGTTGGGATAGACCTTGTCTAAAGCAACCTTTAGAAAATGTTGGAATAGACCTGTTTAAAGCAACTTTAAAAATGTTGAGATAAATCTTGTCTAGGACAACCTTTAAAAAAGGTTATGATAAACTCGAAAAAGATTGAGATAGACACGTATAATGTAATTTTTTTCTATTTTTTATTATTTCAATATTAATATATTTTTATAAATATTTACAGTGAATAATGATAGAAATTTTGCTTTAAATACAACTAAAAAATATAAAATTAAAATTAAAATTAAATATTCACTATAAAAATCGATCCAACAATCAAAATACACTAACATTTAGCTGAAATGTATACCACTGACATTCAACTCAATATACAAAAGTAAACAAATAAAAAAGTACCTAAGACGATGGACATTGATATTGATGTTGTACTACAAAAAAGCTAATACAGTTTAAAAATGCAACTTTAATTCCAAAAAACTCTGTTGATCTCTTATTTCTACAAAGGTAGCCCCAAGTATATATCCAGATCCAAACAATCCATTTTGTTTACTACCTACTTGTAACATATGTAGTTTTCTCTCTTTTCACCTTTATTGCTTCTTGACTCTTTGCTATATTTAGCGTTATCCCTCGAGCCCCAACCTTACTATAAGCCAATTGCAGACCTCATTCATCTCTCTAAGGATTGTGTAATGACCAATCCTACACAAACCGGATCAAAAACTTAAAACTTTGTCTGGTTTTATATTCCCTTTAAGATCAAAAGGACTGAGAATAAATAAATAAATAAAACAAAGGACTGAGTGTTTAAGATTCTTGCACTCAATTCTACAAAAACAACATAGTAAGAAAGAGATACAAACCTTCGGGTTTGGAATGATCTCCATCTTGAGTGCATCAGCTTCCACAAGCCTCTTGATAGCATTCAGGTTAACCCACCTGTAACATTGACTGTTAGTACTAAGCCAAGTAGACAGTTCAAATATATTAAGGCAATATGACTTACAAATTGTTTGTATTGAAAATTTTAAACTTTTCTATAGACTTGAACTCATTGACTTATTGACCTGTTACAAAGAGAGAATCATGTCAGCCTCAACCATAAAGCTTACGAATGTTATCTTCATTAGTTTTTCAATGTATGGCATTTACAGTTCTCTAGTTGTTTAGCCTTGGCAGTTTCAAGCAGTGAACCTCATGTCCTCGTAGAAAAAGAAATTTGGAGGCCAATGGGCATCAGGACAAGAAAATGGATTGTACCAAATTCACAAAGAAGTAATTATTTTGAAATTTTGACGGGATGAACAAAGATAAGAAGGCTTTGGGGGTGGGTTTATAAAATCAACAGACAGTTAATAACATCCCCAATACAATTAGATGTAGCTTATCATGGTAAACCCAAGCACCACATAGCAGTCCAATTGCCTTTTGAACCATGATCAAATTTCTAATATTAAAACCAGGTGGTCTTTGTTCAATTAACAGAGTTTAAATAAAGTCAAGGTAGAAGAACAAATAGAAAAACAAAGATGGAGAAATAGATTACTTACATGTTCATCAGGGACTTGAGCAATTTCAAGGAGCTGAATCATAGAAGAAAATGAAAGGGTGTTAATCAATTTTGATAACTGCAATAAGCCTCTTTTTATTTGACAATACTAAAAGAAAAAAAGTTGGCCTCAAGACTAACAATGCACATTTCGAAAACTATATGGACAAGAAATTATGAAATCATAATAGAGGGCCTAGATATGGCAAAAATGTATGGTACAAGAACCTTCTATACAAATTGACCAATGATTTTCCGTAGTCATTAAATTGTATAGAGAAAACTAAACTTAAATTAACATCATTATATCCCTTTATTTAATGCAAACTCAAGGCGTGAAATCGGAAGAAATAACATAAAAATCATATTATGTGAAAGAAATGAGAATCAATCTGGCTCTATTATATGTCCTCTACTAAATAATGCTTAATGATAATTCACTACAACAGAGCAAGTACTGAAAATATTCAGCATCCATAAAGGAAGAACAACGACCTCCTCTAAAAGTCTTTTTGCTTCAATCAGACCAGTTAGATTCCATTTACTACATAAATTGTCATAAAGTTGTTGTGGATATGATTATATAGAAATCAACTAAGATTCAATGTGTGATTATGTACTTGAAAAATAAAAATGAAATATGAAATTTTAAATTCATTACTAAACAACCATTCTATAATTTCATATTATGCATTTGAGAAATAATTAAATTTATACTTGTGTGTAGAAACTCCTTACTTAAAACACAAATGTTAGTTTAAAATAATATACAATAAATAACAAAATGTGTAGATATTAAAATGGAAAAAAGTAAATTAATTTGTGAGTAAATATTATTGTTTTTTTATTAATTTAGTGGTAAAATTTACCTTAAAAATAGCCCACCAATCATAACCTTAGACAAATTACGAGAACTTTCTCCATCGACACACTGCTGCAAAGAATGAACATCCTAACATAAAATTTGCTACATCCCAAGATGACATGACCCCATACCAACAGTCTTGTAAGTTCATGGAAGCAAATATCATGATGTTCATACCACTTTCAAATAAAATAAAGAAATAATGTTTGGTAAAGGATAGAAAGCTTATAGCTCGATGTACATATATGAGATTGTGACAAGGATCTTGGATTTTTGTAATCAAATTAACTAAGAAGCTATCACCCACAATAAGAATATTTTCTAAAAACAAGAAAATACTGCAAAAGTTCAAATTTTCACATGAAACATGGTTGTTTTCTAATTTGGACTTTGTAAAATACAATTATATATTTTATATTTTCTATATCTTAAAAATCGACAAGTTATACAAGAATTTCCAGAGAAAAACAAAATAAGTTATATCTATAAAGCCAAAATTTAATCGAAAAATAAGTGATGTTCAGTTATAAAGGTAAGGAATCATAGAAAATACCGAGAAAAGTGGCGTGATCGCATCGAAGTTCAAGCCGAAACTCTGCAGGTAAATTCAAACCTTTGAAAAATGTTCTAATGAGAGATGAAAGTGTGCTTGATGGAGGGGATGTAGAAGAGGTTAAAGTGAAAGAGATTAAACAATTTGCACTATCCTGTTAGCATTTTATTGTTGAAAAATAAAATGCAATGGTAATAGAGCATGCAGTTAATTTTACTCTCCTCCCCACTCCTAGAAAGTAGATGGTGGAGACAGTCTGACTCCTCATATTCCCACCTGTTTACTCTACATGATTTCACTTTCAAACTTCCAAAATTGAGATCTAAGAGAATGTAAAGAAATTTTAGAGCTGAAACCTATCAAAAACACTAACGAGTTTTCGAACTCAAAACAATAAATAGAAAAAAAACCAACAATTTCCTCATGCAACTAAAGAAAAAGAAACCAGCATTATTGAAGGAACTTATATATATATATATATATATATATATATATATATATATGCAAAATCAAAGTAAGATATAATCATGAACTCATAAGTAGAAAATAGAAGAGAAGCCTTGCCTGTAAACTATTTGAATAAACCTATCAAAAACAATATTTATATATAATTTCAGGTTATTAGCAGGTATATCTCCAACTCTTGAAACAATAACATGACGACAATTGAGCATGGTGAACAAGTGGATTGAAAAAGTAATGGTCGCCCATGTCTACGCATAAGCGAATGAAGTCGAACAACATGAATTGATGAAAACAGTTCTTCCTAAGAAATTTATATTCCTACAATAGAACATAAAATCATATGAAATAAAAATAGTAATAAATGCCTTCATTAAATTAAAAAATAAAATAAAAGAATGAATGAAGAATAATGATTCCAATCCAATATAAGCGTAAGAAAGCGTAGAGATGACCTTCTTCTCGCCAAGGAAATTACGGATCTCGATGGACTTGTTGGCGTTAGTAATGGAGGCGTTGATGGGAAAGTGAGCATAGACGAACCTCATTTTGTAACGGAATCCTTTTGTCGACGCCGGTGATGAGGTTCTCGACGTGGTGAGAGCGGTGCGGATGGCGGCGCTAGTCTTCCCGAGCCGAACCAAGCCTCAATCCTTTGTGATTCGGGACTTCGGTTTCCATGAACTTCATGGTAATTTAAACAAAACCCAAAATCAAAATTCAACCTTTGCTCTCTTATTAACACAAATGAAAAGGGAAAGATGCAAGGAACTTACAGAAAAGGGCGAATACATTCCATATCAATTTCTGTAAGTATAGCATAGTTATAAGTCTCCTATAGGGTTTCGGCATTTTGGGAAAGTTGAGGAGAAGAAAAAGGTTCTTCCCCTTTTCATTTTTTTGTTTCCTGATTTTTCTTACCCTCTTTTTTTATTATTATCTATTTTTATATTCCCATAAAATTTTAAAATTTTATAACATATATTAAACTATAATGGTTTATTTATTAGATAAATCTCTTAGTTATAATTTAGCTTTTAATTTAATAACAGCCATACTTTTACCACTTACATGATTTAGTCCCTATACTTAAATTGAGCACTAAAGCAACGAAATTATCAAATCAAAATTCAATTCACCTACAACATAACTCTATAAATATTTAATAAAAATATTTATGACATCGATTTACAAAAACAAAGTCACAAAACTAGATTTTTCAATACTACTGACTTTCGAGTCGTTATAGAGATGCAATAGAGGACTGCCGATGGAGATGCAGCACTTTTATGCAAAGGATTGGGGAAAATTTTAGGGATTTCGGGGAAGGGGATTTGAGGAAAATAAAATGGGAAAAATTAGAGATTTAGGGGAGGGAATGAAAATAAAATTGCGTCGTATAGTGAAAAGTTTTTCTTTTAATTTTTTCATTTTATTTTTAAAAATTTTAAATATTGAACTTTTGATGAAATATGGACTAAAATATTAAATTTTTAATTTTAAATATTTTTGAAGATTTTATAATTTTTAATTAACATATAAAACAAATAATATCATGTCATGTGGATTACCTTGTAGGTTGTCACATCAATATCATTAAAAATTAATTTTGTAGTTAAATTTCTATTAAAATTGAGATTTAACATTTTTAAAAAGTCAAATGTCAAATTTAGTTCAAAAAATAAGAATTAAATTGATAAAAATAAATATTGAGAGTTAAAATTTACCATGATCAACTCTTTTAGGAATTAAATTGATAAATGGGTGTGGCATGGTCTAGTATTGTTGAAAAGATTTTTTTTTCAATATGAAATTCTAATTGTGGTTTAAATGTATACTTAAAACTTTGATTTTGATTTAATCATACACATTTTAAAAATAATTACATCAATTTATTTTTATATTGAATAAACATAAATATTTATGTATGCAATATATAAATATAAAATTATGTTATATCAATATTTGTGTTAATAATTTATAAGAACTGGATCAAATTAAAGTTCATATATTCAATTCCACATTAAACCATTGTTCATGTATGCTTTTGGGATTTATCCTGTTTTGATATTTTATTATTTGAAAATAATAATTTATATTTATCTTATTTATGATTAAAATTTTAAATATATATATAACATAAAATTTAAAACATTTATATTAAAAAACCCTAAAATCCTAAACCCCAAACCCATAATCCCCAAATCCCAAACTCTTAAGCCCCAAACTCATAAACACAACACCCTAAAACCTTAAACCATAAGCTATAATCCTTAAACCCTAAACTCTAAACACTAAACCTTAAACCCTAAACTAATTTAATTTTTTGCGACATTTTTATTAAAAACCTTATTCACACTCGAAGTTATTAAGTTATTTTTAATTTGAATATATATAATTATTCACAAACTGATGATGTAAAATTTTAAGAATATTTATATTTTAAATCCAATTTTTTGGTGCTACACATTAAAAAAAAGTCGAAATTAAGGAAATTTGGGATGTTACACCTTTATACAAAGAGTTGGCTAGATCGTATGCTGACAAGTCTATCCCAACACTTAGGAAAGTGTCGCCCCAAAACTGTCGTCTTAGGACTAGACAAAAGCCAACTCTTATTCAAGCGTTGCCTTAGGCATACATATCCCAACCCTTATACAAAGAGTTAGCTAAAGCGTAGTCTATCGCAACACTTAGGAAAGTGTCACCACAAAAGTGTCGTCTTAGGATTACACAAAAGCCAACTCTTATTCAAGCGTTGCCTTAGGCATACATATCCCAACCCTTATACAAAGAGTTGGCCAAAGCATAGTGTAATAACCCATTTTGCCTGGCCCATAAAACCAGAAAAATGAAACAAACAAAAAATAAAAAAATAAAAAAAATGGTTAGTGTCCTTTTACAGAGCCTAATCCAGAGGCCCAATTCCTAAACAGACTACCCAGCAACCCGATTAGCCCAGTTTAAACCTAAACCCTTGGCCCAAACACCCGTGGCCTAACCTGACCTATTAACCCAAGACCTTCGTGGCCCAAAAGGCCCAAAACATTAAGCAGCCTCAATTGCCTATGGTTTCTGGGAAACCCTAGGCGCCGCAAGCCTTCGCTCCCCCAAGGGATCCCAACAACAGCGCCAAAACTTCGCCAAAGATCGCGTCAGAATCGAGACCTTTGGTTGTGCCACGATCCACGCTGAGTCACGCCATCGCCACCGTGAGATCGCTGCCCGACTGCAAAACAAGGAAAACACAATGAAGAGGAAAGAAACAAATATGACAAAAATGTATTTCCTTTTTCTTACGTTTTTTTTTTGGGGGTTATAAAAACCCCTAGATTAAACTTGTAAAAGGACACGGAGACTGTCACGAAAATTCAAAGAGAAATATACTGATACATGAATACACAAAAAGCATAGATTTGCACAAAGTCAGTGGGCACAAAAATATTGTCAAAAATTTCAGAAGAATAAAATACATTGATTTCTCAGAGGTGACTTCTTATTCTGTTTAGTTTTATTTTTATTTTATATATTTATGCGCAGATATAACTACTTTTTTTGAAAAGTATATATATGCATATGATATATTTTATTACATATTTTTATAATTAATATATTGTATATATATATGTATTTATTTAAAATTATTATTTGTTGTTTACTAATTATTTTTGATATATGTACTAAATTATTAAATTATGTATATATTTTGTATAAAATTTTTATTTATTTCTTTTATATGTATTAAATCGTCTTAAAAATTATTTTATTAATTGTTTAAATATATCATTCCTTTTGTTTAAATATGAATGTTTTATTAATTAATATTTTTCGCCTCGCATGTTTTTTTTTTGCTATTTTAATTGTTTATTATTGCTTAATATAATGTTTTATTTATTCATGTT
The DNA here is from genome assembly GCA_025506655.1 of Gossypium rotundifolium. Classification (NCBI taxonomy): domain Eukaryota; kingdom Viridiplantae; phylum Streptophyta; class Magnoliopsida; order Malvales; family Malvaceae; genus Gossypium; species Gossypium rotundifolium. The sequence goes on along the minus strand of CP106733.1, from coordinate 148,264,888 downwards.
ATTATTTTTTATTATTTATGGTTAAATTCAGAGAATTGCAATTGATATATATATATATATGTTATAATGTTTTACTCATACTATTTTTTAATAAAAATACCTTTTACATTAAAGATTTTTTTAAATATTTTTAACGGTGATATTTGATATTTGGAGTCTTCGAGAAGAATTGTGCCCTAACTTATTGGGTTGTGATTTTTCTCGTAAAACTCAAAGTATTAGATATCCTTCCATTTTCAAAATTGAAGCTTATCAATTTCAAATAAAAAAACTTATTCTTGAGAATTCAAAACGTTGTATCCTAACTTATTGGGTGTGATGTTTTGTGTCTCAAGGTAGGAATTTTCTAAAATAGAGATGCACCTAGCTTCAAAGTTATGAGATGCTGTATCCTAACTTATTGGGTATGGTATTTTTATTTCTTTGAAATAGGTAAGTCTTGGTTTTCTTTTCAATAACGGATCTTATTTTAAACTTTTTAAATTTCAAACATTTGGACATGATTCTATCAATTAGGTACCAATTTTTGGGCGTTATGAGGGTACTAACCCTTCCTCATACGTAACCGACTTCCGAACCCGTTTTCTCGTTTTCCGCAAACCAAAATCAAATTTTTTAAAATGAAATGTTTTACAAGGTGATCCAATCACACCTAAATGAAAAGAGATTAGTGGCGACTCCCATTTTTTGTTTTTTAAAAGTCGATTCCCATTTTTTTTAAAAAACCCGATTTTAAAATGGTTTCGACACATAATCTATCCCAACACTTAGGAAAGTGTCGCGACAAAAGTGTCATATTAGGACTACACAAAAGCCAAGTACTCTTATTCAAGCGTTGCCTTAGGCATACATATCCCAACCCTTATACAAAGAGTTGGCCAGAGCATAGTCTATCCCAACACTTAGGAAAGTGTTGCCACAAAACTATCATTTTAGGACTACACAAAAGCCAACTCTTATTCAAGCGTCGCCTTAGGCATACATATCCCAACCCTTATAAAAAGAGTTGACCAAAGCGTATGTTGGCAAGTCTATCCCAACACTTAGGAAAGTGTTGCCACAAAAGTGTCGTCTTAGGACTAAACAAAAGCCAACTCTTATTCAATCATTGCCTTAGACATACATATCCCAACCCTTATACTAAGAGTTGGTCAAAGCGTATGTTGGCAAGTCTATCCTAACATTTAGGAAAGTGTCGCTCCAAAAGTGTCGTCTTAGGACTAGACAAAGCCAACTCTTATTTAAGCGTTGCCTTAGGCATGCATATCCCAACCCTTATAAAAGAGTTGGCCAGTCTATCCCAACACTTAGGAAAGTATCGCCCCATAAGTGTCGTCTGAGCACTGTTTTGTTGTAGTGTATTAGAAATAAAATTAAATTTCAAAAGAAGTTGATTAAACTGACTTAGGTTATCATGGATGATAAGCAGTGATTATAAACATATTTTGATAATGACAAGTAGTCATTGATTCTAATGATTCTTAAACCAAACAATTCAATTTTAATGCTTGGATCCCAACAAAATTTTGACACAAACTAAGAACATATTAATTATCCTTGTATGCATGGTCAACTTTAGCATCATAGTAAAAATTTTAATCTTTTGCCAAACAATTATCCTCCATTTCATCATTTTGAGATAACGAAATTTATCTGAATATTGTTTCCCCCTTTTTTAATGGATGCTTTGATAAAGTTTCATTAAATGCTTAAACATACGATAGGTACGTGACCAATGCATTTTCATACCACATTGGTAACATAAATTTTGAATAACCTTCAAATATTTTAACCACAATTTTCTTTTTTTCCTTGTTATTTTTTTCTAGTAATTAGAAGTATCACTATTATGATGTGAGCTCGCAATTAGTTTAGAATTACAAGTCACTCGAATGTCCGACCGTTTCTAAACAGGTACTTGTTACGGAAGAAATAAAATAAAAATCTTGAAAACAAAGGTTTATACGAGAAAAGAACCTACGTTAAAGAACGTGACTCATTTTCTAAACGAAAAACAATTGGAAACAAGAATTAGAATCGAACAGACCTCGACTCGTTGTTTATGAAAGAAACAAGAACCAAAGGTATAGGAAATGAAGAAGAACGCCACAAAGCAAAAAGCTTCGATAAATTTGGTTTGTGTGTTCTAAAGAACTCAAGAGAGAAATCTCATAGTATGCAAATTCATTTATCAATCCCCAAAGTACAAATTGAGCAATTATTTATAGTCTATTCTTAGGCATACGAACAGCCAATACCAGCCATGAAGTTAAATTCCTTAATTATGCATGAATGCATGGAGCACACAAATAGTCACAAAGCTCCCATATTGAATGTTGGCAATTAAAGGGACTTAAGATGAATGTGAACCCTTTGATATTTCATCCCTTAAATTTTACCAATAAATTTGTGAATCCTTAGGTCTTTCCTCTACTAAATTCAGACAATGAATGTGTCTTTAAATTTCCTCTCCATTGAATATGTCTATTCAAGACTACTGGAATTCTAAAAGTCACGTGGTTGCTGAAAAGTCAGTTGTTTTCCAAAGGTCATGTTCAGTTTCCATCTTGAATGCTTTATTAAATTCGTCCATTGAGTGATGAATTTTTAATCTTCCCCCCATTAAATTCTGGTTTGGAGATGAATGGTCCTCAACAAAAGTAACCTGCAAAACACTATAAATAAAGCTTCAATTCATAATTTAAATAAACAAATACATAACCGAAAAAAATGAATGCAACAAAAACAAACAATCAAGCATAATTAAAAACACCACTTTATTTATGAATGCAATAAAACAATCAATGAAGCATAAATAAAACAGCTTTATTTATGAATGCAACAAAACAATCAATGAAGCATAAATAAAACAACTTTATTTCTGAATGCAACAAAACAATCAATGAAATATAAATAAAACAATTTTATTTATGAATGCAACAAAACAATCAATGAAGCGTAAGTAAAGAAAACACAACTTTATTTATGAATGCAACAAAACATTCAATGAAGCATAAATAAATAAATAAATAAAACAACTTTATTTATGAATGAAAATTTTCTTAAAAAGTAAATAGGCTTAAAATGCTTATTGAGCAATAGATAAAACGTTGCAAAGTTGATGCTTCTTGTTTAATTCAGATTAAAATATAGATTATTCCAATTTGGCACAAATGGCTTGTATGAAAACATTGAGCGCCTCCTTAAGCTTTCTAGCCCTCGCCCTGATCATAATTGGTCCCATAGGTACGTGCAATGCATCTCCAAGTATTGGAACCTTCACGTTTGGAATTAAGGTCGTTCCCATGCTTAGATCATTTTATAACCACTATGATAACAATTATTAGTACGTCTCTAACCACATCCTCAATTACTACGACAATTACAATCTCTATATTTTGATTTTTCATAATTGTTATGTATTGTTACATTCACTTCAAGGAATAAAGACTTTTTCACTAGAAAGCATGAGATCGTTTCAAAATACTTTTTAAAGTCTTTTTTATAATATTGCTACTGCAGGAGCACATAAGATATTTCAATCATAACACGCTTTAGAGAGTATTATCATTTTCTAATTGTCAAATAATTCTTTTAAATTATTATGCAATTCAAGAGTCAAGATGATCTTTCGCAATTAGATATTTCACTTTTAATCCTTCATGTAGATGATGTTGGAAAAAAAAAACAATGGTTTTTGCTTTGTCTCTGTAAAAGGTCAAATTCGTTTATACTCACAAATCATGTGTGGCTCTATTAGAAATAATCTAATAGGCAATGTAGTACATTTGGTAAATGTTACCAAATAAAATAAAATATTAAAATGACTACTATTTTTAATCATATCAATAACATATGTTATGACATATATACATATTTAAGCAAAAATATTCAATTTGTTAATACTTCAATCTTATTCAAAATCTTAGATCATAAACAAGCATACCATGAAATATTTAAAACATCAATTCATACTTAAATACGAAAAAAAATTTATTTTTTTTTCATTAAGAATATTGAAATCTCAAAATCTTTCAAGCACGCATAGAAATCACACCTTAGGAGCCTTGCTTTAACAAGGACGTTATATGTCTGAATTACTTGTTCTCCAACGAAATATTGAATACTATCGAGCAAGCTCATGCTAATAACATAATATGAAATAATAATACAAAGAACTCAAGAATAATAGATGAGAATAAGGGGGATTTCTATTACATTCCTCTTCTTTTTCATCATCATTACAAGTAGTACTCATCATTTTGTAATACATAAATAAGAAATGAGTTACAAGGAGATGAAACGTGAAGAGTTAAGGAATATGAAAGGTGAAAGATTGATTATAATGAACATCCACTTAATAGCATTCATAACAGGTAGACCTCCCGGCTCGAAGGCCCGTCCAAAAAGTAGAAGGGTTTGGTTAAAAATATAGGCCCGAAAAATGAGCTTGGGCAAAAAAACAAGGCTCGTTTAGAAAATAAGTCGGGCCTTGGGTAAGGCTTTTTTGGCTTGGGCTCGGCTCGGCCCGAAAATGCAAAAAAAAAATATTGTTTTTTTATTGATTTCTTGCTATTTTTTTATCGTTTTGTTACTATTTTCTTGTTGTTTTTTTTCACTATTTTGCTACCATTTCACTATTATGTTGCTACTATTTTGTTGTTATTGTTTGAATATTATATAACTCTTATTTTATTGTTAATTTTGTTATTATTTTAGAGCCATTTGTTTGTTAAGTTGCACCTTTCTTAGTGTTGTTTAAATATACATATTGTTTTTAATTTGTTGGGAAACATTTATTTTTATATTTTTAGTATTTTTGATGTATTATATTTTTAAAAATAATATAAAAATAAAGGTAGGCCGACCCAAGCCCGGGTTTTAGTATTTTTATCCGGGCCGAATTTAGACAAAGTTTTAGGTCCATTTTTTTTACCGAGCTCGGGCCTAGCAAACGTGCTTAAAATTTTGATTGGACACGTCTAATAGCAAGGTTAATTTTCTATTTTGGCTTATACATAAAATGTCAAAATAAGAATTTAATGTTGCAATTGGTAAAAAAAACTCGCATTAGTTCTTCTCAATTTTGAAATTAAGCAAATTGACTCCTCTAAAAAAATCAAAGCAATTTAATATCGTCAATTTTGAAATGAACAATTAATGACAATTAATCAAGATATTAATATTTTCCATCAATTGTACATGATTTTGATTGGTATAATAAAAAAATTAGCCCTTAAAGTTTACACATTTTGTTAATTTGATTCTAATTTAACAAATTTATCTTGCAATATTTGTGTAAATGTGTAAATGTTGAGGCTAAATTTGTTGAGTTTTTTTAGAATTAAGGTCAAAATGACAAAATATGTAACCGTCGAAAGCTAAATTTGTTACTATACCAATCAATATTATGTACAATTGACGAAAAACATTAATATTGTGCTTAATTATCCTTAGTTGCTCACTTTCGAAATTGATAGAGATTAAATTGCTCCAATTTTTTTGAGAGGGAGCAATTTGCTCAATTTTGAAATTGAGAAGGACTGGAGAGGCATTTTTACCATCCCAATTTTAATGGATGGAATATTTTGCTCATCGATCGAATGTACAAGGGCTAGTTTAATCTTTTTTGAAGTAACAGGATCAAAATGAAATCCAGAGTATAATACAAGGATTATTATGGTGGTTTTACCTAATAAAGAATATAAAATTATGTAAATCAAAGGCTATAATATTTTCATTTGAGGTTTTAGTCTTAAGATATAAATAAAGAGGCGAAGAAGAAGATATTGGATGATAATTGATAGTATCATCATAATCTACAAAATTTCTGGTACGAACTTTTTTTATTCCTTTAATTTGACTAATTAATTAATGGAATTAAATTGTTAATCAAAAAATTCGCTCGCTATTTTTGACTTTAAGTTCACAATATTTGTCTAATTTCTCCAATTTAGGGTTTGAGTTTCATTCTGATTTGCTCTTTGCTTTTGGGGTTTGTTCTATCCAGTTTCATGCGAAGCTTGGCTTTTTGAGATCATTGATATTCATCCGCAGGTAAGGTACGCCTGCTTTAGGGCTGTTTCTAATGAATTAAATTTACTGCTTTTTGGTTTCTTTTATTTGTTTAACGGGGACAAATGATAGCAGGAAAGGGATCTTGACAAACAAATATTCATCTGCTAAGCTGATAACAAGATCTAGTAAGATGATTTTTTGATTTTTCAGCTCAGCAATATTGAATTTTCAGGTCAATATGATTTAGGATTAATACCTTTGTACTCTTTTTTCTTAAGAAAAATCCTTTAAATGGTTTAGTGTATTGACTTAGCAAGTCAATTTTTAATTTAAATTTTTATATTTTGCAGGAGAAGCATTTGCTATAATCTGTGTGATTTGCACCACATATATAACAACTTTTGTGGTAATTAACTGATCGGAGATGCCTAGAGACTTGTCAAGATCACGATCTCGTTCACCCTCTTATCGACGTAGACATTCGCCCTCTCCCGCAGGGCATAGGTATGGGAGGAGGAGCCGAAGGGACAGAAGCCGATCGCCATATTCGTCTTATTCTTATAGCAGGTGATCCCGTTTATATTAATACTATTTATGTTAATTTTGTTAACACAAAAGAAACTGTAAGGATTATTGTAAGAAAGATTGGGACTCTGAAAGTTGTCATGCGGATTGGAAATACAAATACTTCAAGTTTATCTGTATACAGCCCATATTTGTTTGCATATATTTTGGTGTTCCCTCAACTTTACTGGAAAGAATATCTAGTTTGCTTGTTGTTTACAATTATATTCTGTTTTGGAATCGCATCCTAGCCAAGAATCCAGTAAGGAGTGCAATTAAGTTAGTCGAATGTGCCAAATTGAAGTTGCTGCTGCAGTTGAGGATTGTGTTGGCAATTTGTACACCAGGTGCTTTTGGCTTCACTTTTACCATGCAGTTGAACCTTTTGGTTGCCTACATTTTGGCATGCGTGTGATATTTTATGTTCAGATGGCATCACGGCTTGACATCCTTGACGACCTTCAGGATTATAGATTTATGTTTAATGACCACCATTCTTATTGTGAAGTGTTGCTGAATATTTAAAGTTGATGGTGTATTGCTCAACGTCTTCCATGAAATTATCAACATCTCAGTGGGCACCTGACGTGTGAGGAACTTTACTTTTGCTTGTTAAAATGGAAATATGCTAACTACAAGTACATTTGGAGCAAAACATAGAGTTCTATGAGTGTTATAGGAAGCATGCCCTTCTTTAGGAAATTAAAGACAGTTTCTTCCCATTAATTGAGATGGGAAATGAGCAGGTGATGGGTGTCGATGGGTTCCTTTCGTTGCTTGATTCTGACATTATCTACTTCCTGTCATAAAAGGTGGAGCTCAATGCTTATATTAACAATGTATGAGGTAACTGTATATGCTTTTATATTTATTCTGCAAGATGGTGAGCTGTCCGTGTTCTTAGTTAATGTAGCTAGTGATGCCCAAAGTCTATAGCTGTGGCTCAATAAGTTGTGTTGTTGTACAGACGGAAGAGTCGTTCTATTAGTCCACGCCGCCGCAAAAGTCGTTCTCCAATTACAAGGCGTCATAAAAGCCGTTCTCCTACTCCAAAGCGTTATAAGAGGCAAAGAAGTAGGAGTTCTTCATTGTCTCCTGTTCATAAATCATCTAGCCCAAGTCTCGGGTCAATAGAGCGCAAAAATGCTAGTGAGAAATTGAAAAAAGAAGAGGAAGAGAGGAAAAGGTATATAAAATATTATCTTCTTTATGCAGACTATTTTTGTTTTTCTTTTTATGGTTCTTTTAGATATCTTGATTTCTATCAAGTCTACTTGATTTTTGCAACATTTTCTAAATATATTGAGTTTACTATGTTTGGGTCACAATCACATTGAGGTTTAGATTCTCTACAGTTCTGATTTATCGGAGGCTTCTATATTATTCGATAGTTTTTTTCATTGCCCTATGATAATTCCTCTGCTGAGGTGATATAGGAAGCCATGAAAGTCAGATCCTATTTGGGTTGTCAGGTCTTGTCACTTGTGGAAATCAAAACTTATTTTTTGGCTTTTATTTCGGTCCTGTTGGGAAAAGAGTATTCAGTTGCATGTGCACAAACCCCCTTTCCTTCCCTCTTATACTGCATGTTACCTGTTGATGGACTATTTTGTACAGCAGAGGAAAATAAAAAGAAATACCAGAGAGAGAGAGAGAGAGAGAGAGAGAGAGAGAGAGATTTATATGCTTACCATTGTAGAACATGAAAAAAGAAATGTCTGCCCTGTCTGAGTGTCTTAACTTTGTTTGTTTGGACATTTACGTGGATAACCATTCTGACTAAATGTTTTTGAGTTGAACCATTTTTATTCACCATCCATTAAAATGTGAGGATATCTGTGAAAAGATGTAGGCCTGTAAAAAATGTATTTTGGTGCAAGGTTTGAAGTACTACGGTGAGTGTTATAAAATTGCTGTAAGTTACTTGGCATTCTTCTCCACAGGATTTTCTGAAGGAAGATACTGCTATAAGTCAACTTGTTATATTTGATGATCTGATTGGATGCATCTAATGTTCACCAGTTTTGAAACTCTTTTGTTTGGATCAGGTTCGATTAGAGGTATGCCTTAAAAGCATAGCATATTTTAGTGCTTTTGTCTTCATGAAGGTTAGTTTGCCCGTTTATCATAGTTCATAGTGAATCAGGAAAGTAGGTTAGTGAGAGAGAAAAAAAAATCAAAATGACTTTGTAAGCAGTTTTTATGTAGTGTTTGTCTGGTTTGGAAAGACGTTTGTAATGGATAGTTGCGGAATGCATGTGTCAATTTCTTGCTTGACATTATATTTTATTTTCCCAGGCGTCAAGAGGAAGCAGAATTGAAACTGATAGAAGAAGAGACTGCTAAGAGGGTGGAAGAAGCAATTCAGAAGAAGGTTGAAGAGAGATTGAACTCAGAAGAAATCAAGCAGGAAATTCAGAAGCGACTAGAGGAAGGACGGAGAAGACTTAATGATGAAGTTGCTGCACAACTTGAGAAAGAAAAGGAAGCCGCTATTCTTGAAGCCAGGAAAAAAGAGGTAAAATTAAATATCAAAGAAAAAAAAAGTCATGTGAATGCTGGTCTGTTGTTTGTTTCTGTTAATTCTTTTTTATGCAATGGATAGAGTAGGGTGAAGCTCTAGTCTAAAAAGAAACAACATGGTTTTAATTTTGAATGAAGGAAAGACTGTTTTGGTTGTGGGACATGTTTGGTGTAATTTTGTAATGAACCTTGTTTGATAATGTGATACAGGAGGTAGCTAGAAAAGAGAACGAAGAGTTGGAGAAGATGCTGGAGGAGAACCGAAAGAGGGTAGAAGAAACTCAAAGAAGAGAAGCAATGGAGCAGCAGCGGAGAGAAGAGGAACGATATCGGGAACTAGAAGAGCTGCAAAGACAAAAGGAAGAGGCAATGAAGAGGAAGAAACAACAGGAAGAGGAAGAACGATTAAATCAAATGAAATTGTTGGGAAAGAACAAATTACGGCCAAAGTTGTCATTTGCGCTTGGCTCCAAATGATTGGTTTGGCGAAGGTGGTGTTAGTTGTTGTAATATGTTTTTTTGTTCCTTTTGAACTTTGCTTTTTTGCATTGTAATTTGAAGAAGATACTAATATTTGTTAGTGAAGTAGTTTTTGGAAGTATGAGAAATCTTTGCCTCCTCCATAAGAAGAGTAATAGAAAGATGAGAAAAGAGAGAAGAATATAAAAATCAAAGATTGGTCCAGCGAGGAAGCAAGGCTTCAACCAGTGGGTTCCTGTAATTACATTACCTCGGCCTTTTTTCAAGTGTTAATATATACCGAGGTAATTGAACTTGATAATTTATTGATATTTTGGATCTAATTGGTACTTAAATTTGGAAATCATAAGTCAATTTAATGAACTTTTTAAGTACTTAATTAACACCATTAAAATATGTGGTATTGATGACCAGACACGTAGAAAAAAAATAAAAATAAAAAGGTTAAAATTTATTAAAGAAATTTTGTCACGTGTCAAAGTGTGAGGCCGCTACATGCTACCATGCTATTTTGCTTGTTGGTCATTAGTGTTATGTCAGTTATTTAATAGTATTAGTCAGATACTTAAAAGAAGAGTAATCGGTTTTCAAGTTTAGACACCAATTAAGTTAAAAAAAAATTCATGTATCTTCGAATATATTAGTCTTGAGTAAATTTGAAGTATATGCCATTTTTGAAAAAAAAAATTATGGTTTTAGGTTGTTTTTTTTATATATATTTTAGGAAATAGGTCGATTTTGGAGAGAAAAACAAAAAATGCGTGTTGGACGCATTTTTAGCCAACGGTAACTTTTCCCAATGATAAAGAAGTCCAACGATAATTTTTTTTTTCCAACGGCTAAAGACGGCGAGTTTAATTGCTATATAAACCCAAACCATTTTCTTCATTTTACATTCAAATCTCATTCCCCTAATTATCTCAATTCATCTATTCTCTCAAGTTTTTAGTGCTCAATTTTTCATTCAATCTCTCTCAAAATCTTCTTGTTTTAATTTTACATTTCATTATTTATTTGTTTGTTTTTAATTAATTTTTATAATGGCAATTCTACTTATTCGTTTAGATGACAAACACATTTCCGCCATCCAATTGCAAATGGTAAAAAAACATTATTAAAATTTTTAATTGTAATTAAGTTCATCATTAAGTTGTTAACATTTTTAATTTTATAATTTTTTATGTTTATAAAATCAAGTCGAAGATCGGATTTCAGAGACATACATACACAATTTAACTAAGAGGGCACCGCGTGTTATTGAACAACGCTTGCAAGAGGCGAGCTTCTTGCATGTGTCTCGTATGCTAAAGGGGACTAAATTGAATCCCACACTTATCAACACTTTGGTGGAAAGATGGAGACTTGAGACACACACATTCCATCTTTCGTGTGGTAAGTCTACAATTACATTCAAGGATGTAGCTTTATAACTCGGTCTACCAGTGGATGGGCCAATTGTTACGGGGGCAGTGGTCGTAGGTGATTGTTGCGACATTTGTGAGCAACTATTAGGCAAGGTGCCGAACAAGTTTTTTGGTAGCCGGATAGAGATGAAATGGTTGGAAGAATATTTCAATTATATCGACAACTCCGTGAGTGCTGTTGAAAAGGAACAATAGCCCGAGCATTCATCCCGAGGTTAATTGTAGGTTTTCTAATGCCCGATAAATCTCAAAATCTGGAACATTTAAGGTGACTATTACAACTCGCCGAATTAAAAGAAACGGGGCAACTCAGTTGGGGATCAGCTGTGTTGGCGACATTGTATCGAGAGATGTGTCCGATGACACAACCATAAAAAAAATAAAATTGGTGGTTTTATACTCTTTTGCAATCATAGGCATGGTACTGATGTAACACCCTTAACCCGTATCCCTCGTTGGATCAGGATTACAGGGCATTACCAAACATAACACAAATCATAACAGATAATAATAAGCAAATGATGCTTTTTAAATTTTAAACATATCAATAAAATTAATTTCTCATATTCGATCACAAGTAGACAAATAATATTGCATATACTAATTACCACATAAAATGTGCATATACCGATTAATCAACTCCATTCAGCACTTGAATGTTACTACATGTGATACCTAACCACCCATTGAATCATATCAAATCTACTATTCATATGGTCATAACCAAATACATCATGAGTAATAATGTACTTTCATAGTATGCTTAAGTATTAATGCACATAGCTCAAATCTATTTATCCAAATTCCATATAAACAATTTTCCATCAAATAACCATAGTTACTATTCATTTGGTCATTGAAATTACATTAGCCGAACATACTAACCAAATAAGAACTATGATACATTTATTTGCATAAACCTTGCTTGTCCGAATCTAAGGCATACCAATTGCCGAAAACATCCAACCACATTATCAATCACATCTCCTATAAGTTACATAACCGAATCATCAAAACCAAACATATCTTACATTTAACTATGGACATATAAAACTAGCTCGTTACACATACATGTATATACACCATGACCAAACTTACACAACCATTAGCAATTAGATCCAAGATACCACACATAATTACCAAGATCTGATCTTCATAACATAGACATTCAATTTAGCCATTTTCGCATGGCATAATATATACATATCTCAAAATTTATCATTTCAAAATATAACACAGCCTATACATGCCGTAGTTTCAAAAATTTAGTTTATAAAATACCAAAGTTAGTAGATAGTGTGATAGACTTTGACGATGATCCCCGAGCTCGTCACTAGTCTCCAAAATTTATAAAATAATACAAATAAACACATCCAGTAAGCTATCATAACTTAGTAAGTTATAAGGAATTTTCACAACAACAATACATTATATCATTATATTAGTAAGACCAATTTTAGGTAATCACAATTAAGGTTTATAACCATAACTATAATTTATAACACCTTTCGTAAACTTTCACATTTCATAGCCCCAAAGGCCGAACACCCACACATTCAACAATAGATTTCACATGATCTATAAATCACTTTCTCATCTCAAAACAAATGCATATACATTTAAACAAATATACATATATATATATATATATATATATATATCACATTTCAACTTACCGGATTTATACTTACATTTCAAACTCATATAAAATCACATATTAATATGAATAATCCATAATTTCATTTCAATAGTCAATACTTACTTCATTATCCAAATGATGATCTATCATCACGTACCTGATCATTTTATCTCGTCTAACTTTTATCGATACATTTAAAGGATCAGCAAATTCGCACACTCAATGCCAATACCTTGTAACGTATCGCACACATAGTGCCGTCACATTAACATCTCGCACATGTAGTGCCAAATTCTTGTAACGTATCGCACAATTAGTGCCGTCACATTAACATCTAGCACACTTAGTGCCAAATGACCGATTTCGCACACTTAGTGCTCGGCATCAAATTTGCACATTTAGGCATCTCCCAAACTCACTACTCATTCATATATATGTATATATAAAGCTTAAACCTTAACCTTTTATGTATATACATGGTAACCTATTCATCTCACGAATCAATATCATATTCGTGTATATCATTGACATTCATTTATACATCACATTCGGCTATATTCAACTCTAAAATCAATAACACATTCGAGTATACCATTAGCATATAGGTATGCATCACATTCGGCTATATCGTCATAGAACATATATATTTCCATTAAATTCATGTATATCATTATAAAAAAAATCCAATACAACATAATTGCTTAAAAACTTACCTCGAGTATCGACGAACTATGTTTCTCGACTATTCAACTAACTTTGCCTTTCCTCGATCTAATCTCGATCCTTTTTGTTCTTGATCTAATAAATTTAAAATTTAGCTAAGTCAAATATAATTCCATTGAATTTGGTCCAAATACACATAAATGGGCAAATTAACATTTTTCTGCTGATATTTTACACTTTTTACAATTTAGTCCTTTTCGCTCAAAACACAAATTACACAAAATTTGACCACACTTCTTTAGGGCCAAATATTCATAGCTTTATTACAAGCTCGTACATTTAATTTATTTCAAATTTTGACCCCTCAATTTATAAATTTCACAATTTAATCCTATTTAGGCATTTCTACCAAAAATGCCTTAATTAAACTTAACAATCTAACAACCTATATTTATTTTCCATCACTAAACACCAATTTCATCAAGCTATCAACAATGGAATTTCATGAATACATCATCAATTTCGAAAATTCTAACTTGGGCTAGCTAATATTCAAAGCAACAATCTCAAAAACGTAAAAATTATCAAAAATCGAACTCAAATCACTTACCTATTTGAGCTTGCAAAGGACGAATGTTATAAAGCTTTTTCTCTCTTTTTATCTTTTAGTTTCGGGAAAGAATAATAAGAAAGATGAGCACTTTCATCTTTTTATCAAATATAATATGTTAACATATATTAAATTATATTATAATATCATAAAATATACTAAACAATATAAGTCACTATTACATGCATACCAACCGGCCACTATGTTTATTTTTATGGTCAAATTGCTACTTAAAGCCTCCAATTTATAAGAACAACAATAATTAGGCACTATCTCATTCAACCATAAAATTTTCATTTTACTCGATTAAGCCCTTTTTTTTTTTCAAATTAAGCACCCAAACAACAACATTAATTCACGAAACTTTCACAATAGTAAATTCACACATAATTAACACATAAAATAATAATATATATTTCAAATTCAGATTTGTGGTCTCGAAACCACTGTTCCAATTAGAGTCAAAATCGGACTGTTACAATCGACTACCATTTTTACGTCCCCACGTAAATGTCCTTTATTCTTTCCCACTTGTAATAAAGTAATATTCATTTTATAATATAGTTATCATAATATTTTTTCATTATTATATTTTTGAAATAAAATATTATTTGAATAGGTAGAACAATGAGGCAAGTCATGTGGATATAGAGAACGAGCTCGAAGATATTCAACTATTGTTAGATCAACGATGAGAACTTGATTTTAGCTTTTGAAATTTTAAATTATATAATATTTACGTAAGGATTTGAAATTTAATATTAGGTGCTTCGTAAAATTTATAATTTTGTATTATAGTTTGAATGGATGCCATACGCTAATTCGAGAATTCAAGAACGCATCTCGGCCAAATTTTTGGCCAATTGCAATATCCGATACATCAAGGTGCCATTGATAGTATTCGCGATGGCTGAGATGCACAAATTTGATCGAGTGATGCGCCAATTCATGTTTAGGTAAAGTATTTCGCAGTAACCCCAAAACATCAAAGAACTGTAAAAGGTCAACTTGCAAGGGAGAATAGACGAAGATTGGGCGAAAGTCCACGAGAAATATATCTACATTTGGAAGCATAGGTACGATTTCATACCTATGTGCGAACCAATTTTCGCACTGGATTTGACGACCTCTCCATAGTACATAACATGGTTTAGACGTCACAGTAAGTCATATCTACTGTCGGATGAAGAAAGGACTAGGCAATGTCGTCATAAGAGGCCAAGACGACCCCATATGAATCCTAAGTCGAGAGTACATGCCTCAATGGAGTCATCATCCCAACCCCACCCGTGACATTGATGACTGTACCATCTCCCAGTCAATATGGTTCATACTATGCTGGTGCTGTCACTAACCCCGTTATTTTTACACAAGCACCACATTATGCACCACCATACCCTGTGTAATAGTCCAATTTTACCCGGGCTTCTAAAACAATCCAGTGGCCCAAAAAACAACATAAAATTAAAAGCCCAAATTAAAAGTATCCAGGCTCAATTACATTTAACAGTCCATTTTATACAGACCCAAAAGGCCCAAAAACTACAAGGCCCAGCAGGCCCAAAAAAATAAATTTTTTATAGAAAATTTAGGGTTTCTGAAACCCTAAACAGTCTTGTGCCGCAACACCCTCCAGCCTCCTCACGCTCCCACCATCTGCACAAGACGCCTTTTACGTATGCCATCATTGAACATCATGTCATCATCATCGGCGCTGAATTGCACCCTTATCGCCTCCGTACATGCCTGCAAAAATGCAATTAACAGTGAAAATCAAGATCTTGTATTTATTATTTTAGGATTGATTTTGGTTATAAAAACCGAGTGTAACTAAACAAAAAGGGGAGATATTTCTTTGAAAAGATACAAGAGCACTACATTTTTTAAAAGAAACAGACAAGCAAAAGTTTTTTTTTATTTCTCTTCTCTTTCGAATTTGTGCTTCTTTCTTTAAGTTTTTTTTTCTTTTTCTCACATATATTAAATTTTATACTATATAAATAAAAAAGGGAGGAAAAAACTCACCTTTTGGGAGTTTCGGCCACCGTGCACATGGCTGGCGGCAGCGGCAGGTCGCGCCGGAACTTCACCGGAGTTCTGCCGGAAATCGCTCAAAGGGGAGAGCATTTTTGAAGGCTCTCCATTTTTTTTTTGCTGAAGTGAAGAATGAAATTTTTTTTTAAAAAAAATTATTTATATAGGCACCTAAAACGGCGCCGTTCTGGGGCTGGTAACTATAGCCCAAAACAACGTCGTTTCAATGCAGACTGATCGTTGTGAAATTGTCGAGTTTTAAAATTTATAAAGAGAATGAACGAACCTGGAAACAAACTCTGACAACGACTTAAGGCAAGTGTACCTATCGAACAGTAGTATAGCTTAGGTAAGACCGAATTATCGAACCCAAAGGAACTAAAAGTACTAATACTTACTTTCTTTCTATTATTTAGCCTAAATATTAAATGATTTGGTTGATTAACTAATTAATTACTAAACTAAGATGCAAAGAAAAAAAGAATGAATTGGGAAATAACTTGAAGAGAAACTCAGTTGATCACAATGATACCATCAGGAAGAATCCACCTAGACTTCACTTATTATCTAACACTGAACCATACGATTTATTCACTTGATCCGTAAGACTCCCTAATGTATATTAAACCCTCTCTCTAGGCGAATAATGTCTAACCCTAGGTTAATTAACGAAAATCTCTTTCTCACTTAATAACCCCGTAGAATAGCAATAAATCGAACTATAGATTCCCATATTAGGTTTCACCCTAATCCGGCAAAATCTCGTCACCCTATCTCTAGGCGCGCGAACGACTCCACTTAATTATGCTAAATCTATTCTTAGACAGGGTCTATTCCTCCACCACCTAAGAACATCTGACTTGAATTAATATCCAGGAAACATTAACATAAGAATTAAGCACACATAATTAAGAACAAATCAAATATTTATCATATAGTTCAGAAGACAATAACAAGATTCATCTAGGTTTCATCCCCTTAAGGTATCTGAAGGGTTTAATTCATAACAAATAAAGAAAACATCTGAAGAGAAAAGATAAAACAAAACATAAGAAATCCTTAAAACCCCTGAAGGAATTGAATGAGAGATCCTCCGTCTTGAGTAGAATTCCGGCTTCTTAAGATGGATCAACTGGCTATCTTCGAGCGATTCCCACAAAAGCTCCGACTTCTGCCAAATTCCAAATGTCTTGGCTTCTGACCCCACACGTCCCTTTCAGGTTACACTTAGGGTGTTTATATAGACTTTTGGAATGCTTTACTTGGCCTCTAGGTGTCCCAATTCAAGTATACTTCCTACTCAGTGTTTGAATAGGCTTTGGAATGTGTTTCTTTGCCTCAAAGTATCCAAATTCGAGTATAATTCCTCTTTTCCACGACAGGGGCACGACCATGGTACATGCCGGTGTAAATCGTCTTCAGGCCGTGTCTCGATTCTGTCGATTGGGGCACGGTCGTGTAAATCGTGGCATGGCCGTGTCTTAGTTAATTATCGAGGCACGATAGTGTGGCTTGAAGTCCAGGCCGTGTCAATTTCCATTTTGGCCCAAATTGGCCCTTTTTAAGCCTGTTTCTCGTTCTTTTCGTCCTCGGGTGCTTTTCTGAGTATAAAACATGAAAAGAAAGGATTAAGAGCACCTTTTTACATAAATTAAGGGCTAAATCATCCAAAAGCATGATAAATATGGGGTTAAAATATGTTACTTTTACGGTTTATCAAATACCCCCACACTTAAGCTTTTGCTTGTCCTCAGGCAAAATTCTCAACTTACAATTAAAACGAACTTTCCATAATTCACAATTCCTATCAATAATGTCTCATCATAATTCATAGATAATTTATACATGGATAGTTTAGCTCAAAGACTCCTAAAGATTCAAACAATTCTAAGTTATATGTTTGTAACACGAAAACATAAGTGTCTCCCCTTATCTAAATAATTACCTTTAATTCAAAATCGGTAAGGATTGACATCCTCACTAAAGATTCATTCAAATCACTCAAAGTGTTTTAAGGTTCACAATTAAGCACTCAACAGTCGAACCTGAAAAGTTAATCCTATAGGCTTGCCTAAAAATCAAATCTCCACCACTGTAATATGAGATGATACACAAATCAAAAGTTCTTTGACAGGGTTGTAATGAGGCTTAGGTTAAAGGTGTGGATAAAAGTTGAATTAGAAGGTTTAGAATCAAGATTGAATTGACAAATTACCTAACTAAAAATAATGAACTGGAAAATAAATGATTACATCAATTGAAACTTTGAAACTAATAATACTACGAGCTTTTTCTTTGATAATTGAAAATTAAATGTACAAGCTCACCTTTTATACTACTAATGCTAAATATACTTTGATTTTTCGATCGATTTATATATAATAATTTTTTTTAAGAACAAATCAAGTAGAAACATAACAAAGAAAGAACTTTATCAACTGAAATAAACTAATTCGGCAACTGATCAAATCAATTCTCGATAGAAGGGTAGTCAAAAGAATGGTGATAACAAATATAAAGGGTTTTGGGTTAATATTAGCGGGTAAATCAATAAAAATGGTTGTTAGGATCAAATGGGTTCACAAGGGTTAATTTGTGAAGGTAGGATTTTTATTGGAGTGAATGGGTTAAAACCTAGGTGCCTTTATCATTTCAGTATATCAAATCAATTAATGTGGTCTCGACATGTATAATCAAGGCAAGTTATAGAATAACAATTCAGTGTTGACACACTCATAATCAATAAAGTGAGCACGAAAAAGAATATATGCTCTATAAGGCTCAAAATCTCACAAAAATTATAGGTATTTGACATCAATCCTTGTAAATTTCAAACTTCAAGGTAATATTCAAATTCAGTTTAACAACCTAGAAAATTTTTGATTCTTGAAAAATAGACTTATCATGCTTGATTCTCTAGTATTCTTCAAATTTAATCATCAATGCATAATTATCAATGACTTACTCAAAAACATATCAATAAAAATCATAAATCATTAGAAATTTCACCCTAATTAATAATATGAGAAAATTACTTAGGAACAAGACTAAAATTCAGGATTTTGGAATAATGTAAAAAGTTAGGTACTTTTACCCCCCCACACTTAAGATGTACATTGTCCTCAATGTACAAAGATGGATAACTAATAATGTAATCAAAAGAGAAGGGGAAGAAACACTTCCTGAATTTTGGATGACTCCGGGAGTTGGCGGTGGTCGTGGTAGAATATGGGGCTTGGAGGAGTGGTGGTGGAGTGTTCTATGGGCCTGGTGGGGTGGCTACCGACAATCTCTGTACTATATGAAGAAATTGGGGAGCCTGCAAAGATGTAGCCAGGAAATCTAAAGAAACATTAAAAATATACTAATAATATAATTAAAAATAAAGAAAATAAATAGAAGGAGACTAAGAAGAAAACTAAAATTAAAAAAAAAAGACTAATGGACTGAAGAGTCCTTATTGACAGATGGTTTGCGAGGTGGGTGTGACTTCTAAGGCTACAGAGGGGCTGTGGTCGTGGTTCCGGTGTGATTCCCAAACAGCCTTTAGAACCTAAAACTAAGGAACTAAAACAAAATAAACTAAATTAAGTAGAAGAGAAGTAAAGATAAGGAAATTGAAGCAAAAAAGAAAAGAAAAATAAAAACAAATTGTCTCAAAGACCCTTGGCTTGTCGAATGCTTAAGCTGCTGGCATGAACTCATGTGAATCGGTCTCCTTTGAGGAGACTGTGGTCTTACGCTTCTTCAACATGGCTTTAGTGTCTCAAGAGTTATAAGAATGTTAGAAGAAAAGGAGAGAGAGGAAATATAGTAAGAAGAAGGAAGAAAGAAAGGAGGAAGGAGGGTGAGGAAGAACAGGGGGAGGGGTGGGGTTAAACAGAATTTTGGCTTCTAACATTTTCCCACGTCCGTGCACCGAGGGTGTGTTGAATTACACGGTCGTATCTCACGGCCGTGTGTCTAGGCGTGTTGGTTCACCCACGTCTGTTTTCCAGATCCCACGCCCGTTTCTGAAAAGGCAACGTCTTGGCATGGTTGGGTAGTATGGGCGTGTCTTTCTCGTGTCTGGTAAGTCAATAGCTTTACATGGTCGTAGAGCACGGTCGTGCCACTTTGTTGGTGCCCGTGGGGGAGAGGTTGGATCCGTGACGTTGAGAATTAGGTGGGATTTGATTCGTACTGCCTGTACTATGTTAGTATGAAGATTCTGCTGGTCCACACGGTCGTAAATCTGCACTTTTGTGTTAATTTAAAACTAAATTATCAGAAAGGAAAAGAAATTGAAAGTAAAATGTAAAGATATATTATGTTAGTGCTCGGGTTGCCTCCCTAAAAGCTCGCTTATAGTCTTAAGCTATATTATGTGCTCGCGCTGCTTATAGTCTTAAGCTAGACTTTCCTTGGATTTGAAAAATCAGGGAGGTTTAAAGGTTTGAATATCTTCCCTCATGCTTACAGTTCTATTTTCTTGATAAAGTTTAAGTCGATAAGTGTTTACCTTAAAAATGCTGAATATTGGATTGTTTACCTTGACTGTTTCGTATGGGAAGATTTTTCGTACCTCAAGAAGGATTCCTTCGGTTGTTTGTGGATCTGCTTTGTTATCCATACCTTATCTCCTATTTTGAAGTGGTTTGATGTTCCTATGAGCTCTTCTGAGGGTTCCTTAGGTTTTACTTCGTGCGGTTCCTGTTCTTCTTTGAATTGTGTCTTCCATTCTTTTAGTTTTTCGACCCTAGGGCTTCGTTCCTCATATAATTCTTCTTTGTTGGCACTAGGTCCGTGCTTCGGCTCAGGTTCATATCCTTGTGGTGTTTCCTGCAATGAAGGTTGCTCAAATTGATCATTAACTAAATTGACTTTCTTACCTTCATTGATTGTATTCCTGGTCGAGTCAAGAGCTTGAAGACTGATTGATTAATCACCTACACGAAGAATGAATTCTCCTGTGGCAACATTAATTTTAGTTCTGACAGTTGTTAGGAAGGGTCTTCCTAAAATTAAGGGGATTGAATTATCCTTATCCATGTCTAAGACAACAAAATCTACTGGGAAAATGAATTTTTCAATTTTTACAAGAACGTCTTCGATAATACCCCTAGGAATTCTAATAGTTTTATCAGCTAATTGAATACTCATCCTAGTTTGTTTAAACCTAGTTGTTTAAACAATGTATAAGGCATGACATTAATGCTTGCCCCTAAATCAGCTAACACGTCATCAATACTTAAACTACCAATTAAACAAGGGATAGTAAAACTCCCTGGATCTTTTTGCTTCTGTGGTAGTCTATTCTGTAACATTGCTGATCATACTGCATTTAATACCACATGTGGCTCTTCATCTAATTTGCGTTTGTTCGTCAAGAGTTGTTTTAAAAATTTTCTCGAATCTGGCATTTGAAAAAGAGCTTCAAGAAGCGGTAAGTTAATATGTAATTTCTTTAAGAGTTTAAGAAACTTACCGAACTGTTCCTCTGTATCATCTCTGTTTATTGCTTTGGGGTAAGGTATGCGGGTTGGTACTCTTTGATTACCAGTTTTGGCTTTTCTTGTGTTACTTCAATTTTTCCTTTTTCGTCCTTGTTTTTGTTTGTTGAGATGGGTTCATCTAACCTTACATTTCCCTGAGCTGTTATGGCTTGGATTTGCTCCTTTGCGTTGATCTCGGTGTTGCTTGGTAGACGCCCTTGCGGTCGTTCGGACATTAATTTTGCAAGTTGTTCGACTGCTTTAGTGACTTCCCCTACTGACTTAGTAAGTTCCCCTAATTGGTTCTTGGTCTCTTCAGCCGATGTTTGTTGACTTCTAAGTATTTTTTCAGTATCTTGTAGACAATTTTCTGTGGTTGCCATGAATTTTGTCAACATCTCTTCGAGGTTTGGCTTCTTCTCTTGCGGATATGGCTGATTTTGGAAATTTTGGGGAGGGTATTGTCTTTGATTTCCTTGATTTCCTTGACCTCCCCATGAAAAGTTTGGGTGGTTCCTCCAACCTAGATTGTAAGTATTACTATAAGAATTATTATTGGATCGAAAATTATTACCTATATAGTTTATCTGTTCGTTTTCTGTGCTTGGTTGGTAGGGTGGGTACTCAGGATTCGCCACAGTTCTACTTGTGTCGTACTGCATTAATGGATGTACCTGCGAATAACACAAACTATCAAGCTTTTTATTCATCATCTCTACCTGATTCGATAGCATGGTTACTGCATCAATGCTAAAAACTCTGGCCGATCTTATCGGTTTTATCCTTGTAACTTGCCACTGATAATTATTCAACGACATTTCTTCAATAAATTTGTAAGCTGCTTCAGGAGTTTTGTTATTCAGAGTTCCACCGGCGGCTGAATCAATTAGTTGCCTCGTTGAGGGATTCACACCGTTATAAAAAGTTTGGACTTGTAGACACAAGGGTAAACCATGGTGTGGACACCTTCTTAAGAGATCCTTGTATCTCTCCCATGTGTCGTATAATTTCACTAAATCCATCTACACAAAAGAAGAGATATCATTCCGTAATTTGGCCGTTTTGGCCTATGGGAAATATTTTAATAAAAAATTTTTGGTCATTTAGTCCCATGTAGTGATTGACCCTCGTGGTAACGAGTTTAACCACTATTTGGCTTTATTCCTTAATGAAAAGGGAAATAATCAAAGACGAATGGCATCATCAGAAACGCCATTTATTTTGAAAGTATCACATAACTCTAAAAAAATAGCTATATGAGTGTTCGTGTCTTCGCCCCGCAAACCATCAAATTGAACAAATTGTTGAATACTAAATTAGGCTTTAATTCAAAATTGTTAGCACTATAGCAGCCAACAATACTAGATTCTCGCCTCTGTTAAACTAGGTTTAGCATAATCATACATAGTACGCGAGCATTGTTTTCTCGCCACACCTCGTGGTGGATTATTCTCGCCCATCCTTCAAGAAGATTGGATCTCGCCCTGTTGTTGTTCTTCTTGGTAATTTAAGGCTCACCTGATTTCTCTGCTATTCCTACGTGCGGTAGCTTCGATATCACTATCATATGCTAGAGGTCCTGTTGGGTTCCTTCTAGTCATAAACTAAAGGTACCGCCAGAAAAGAAAGAAAATTTAGCAAGACCAAAATAATAAAATGAATTGCGAAAATAAAATAAAAATAATAGCTAAAGTAATAAAATAGAGTTTTCTTAATATTTTAGTTCCCGAAGAATCAAGCCAAAAACTTGATCGTTGTAAAATTGTCGAGTTTTAAAATTTATAAAGAGAATGATCGAACACGAAACTAACTCGCAATGACTTAAGGCAAGTGTACCTATCGAACAAGAGTATAGCTTAGGCAAGATCGGATTATCGAACCCAAAGGAA
Source organism: Gossypium rotundifolium (assembly GCA_025506655.1). Classification (NCBI taxonomy): domain Eukaryota; kingdom Viridiplantae; phylum Streptophyta; class Magnoliopsida; order Malvales; family Malvaceae; genus Gossypium; species Gossypium rotundifolium. The sequence goes on along the minus strand of CP106733.1, from coordinate 148,241,570 downwards.
CTAAAAGTACTAATACTCACTTTCTTTCTATTATTTAGCCTAAATATTAAATGATTTGGTTGATTAACTAATTAATTACTAAACTAAGATGCAAAGACAAAAAGAATGAATTGGGAAATAACTTGAAGAGAAACTCAGTTGATCACGATGATACCATAAGGAAGAATCCACCTAGACTTCACTTATTATCTAACACTGAACCATACGATTTATTCACTTGACTTGATCCGTGAGACTCCCTAACATATATTAAACCCTTTCTCGAGGCGAATAATGTCTAACCCTAGGTTAATTAACGGAAATCTCTTTCTCACTTAATAACCCCCTAGAATAGCAGTAAATCGAACTATGTACTCCCATATTAGGTTTCACCCTAATCCGGCAAAATCTCGTCACCCTATCTCTAGGCGCGCAAACGACTTCGCTTAATTATGCTAGATCTATTCTTAGACAGGGTCTATTCCTCCACCACTTAAGAACATCTGACTTGAATTAATATCCCGGAAACATTAACACAAGAATTAAGCACACATAATTAAGAACAAATCAAGAATTTATCATATAATTCAGAAGACAATAACAAGATTCATCTAGGTTTCATCCCCTTAAGGTATCTTAAGGGTTTAATTCATAACAAATAAAGAAAACATCTCAAGAGAAAAGATAAAACAAAACATAAGAAATCCCTAAAACCCCCTGAGGGAATTGAAGGAGAGATCCGCTGTCTTGAGTAGAATTCTGGCTTCTTGAGATGGATCAACTAGCTATCTTCGAGTGATTCCCACAAAAGCTCCAGCTTCTGCCGAATTCCGAATGTCTCGGCCTCCGACCCCACACGTCCCTTTCAGGTTACACTTAGGGTGTTTATATAGACTTTTGGAATGCTTTACTTAGCCTCTAAGTGTCCCAATTCAAGTATAATTCCTACTCAATATTTGAATAGGCTTTGGAATGTGTTTCTTTGCCTCAAAGTATTCAAATCCGACTACAATTCCTCTTTTCCAAGACAAGGGCACGACCATGGTACACGCCCATGTAAATCGCCTTCGTGCCGTGGTCTCGAAATTATTATTGGATCGGAAATTATTACCTATATAGTTTATCTGCTTCGCTTTTCGTGCTTGGTTGGTAGGGTGGGTACTCGGATTCGCCACGTTCTACTTGTGTCGATCTGCATTTGGATGTACCAAGAACACAAACTATCAAGCTTTTATTCATCATCTCTACCGATTTGATAGCATGGTTATTGCATCAATGCTAAAAACTCGCCGATCTTATCGGTTTTATCCTTGTAACTTGCCATCGATAATTATTCAAACATTTCTTCAATAAATTTAAGTCGCTCTAGAGTTTTGTTATTCGAGTTCCACCGATTGAATCAATTAGTTGCCTCGTTGAGGATTCACACCGTTATAAAAAGTTTGGACTTGTAGACACAAGGGTAAACCATGGTGTGGACACCTTCTTAAGAGATCCTTGTATCTCTCCCATGTGTCGTATAATTTCACTAAATCCATCTACACAAAAGAAGAGATATCATTCCGTAATTTGGCCGTTTTGGCCTATGGGAAATATTTTAATAAAAAATTTTTGGTCATTTGGTCCCATGTAGTGATTGACCCTCGTGGTAACGAGTTTAACCACTATTTGGCTTTATTCCTTAATGAAAAGGGAAATAATCAAAGACGAATGGCATCATCAGAAACGCCATTTATTTTGAAAGTATCACATAACTCTAAAAAAATAGCTATATGAGTGTTCAGGTCTTCGTCCTGCAAACCATCAAATTGAACAAATTGTTGAATACTAAATTAGGCTTTAATTCAAAATTGTTAGCAGCTATAGCAGGCCAACAATACTAGATTCTGCTCCTGTTAAACTAGGTTTAGCATAATCATACATAGTACGCGGAGCATTGTTTTCTGCCACACCTCGTGGTGGATTATTCTCGTCCATCCCTTCAGTAAGATTGGATCTGTCCTGTTGTTGTTCTTCTTGGTAATTTAAGGCTCACCTGATTTCTCTGCTATTCCTACGTGCGGTAGCTTCGATATCACTATCATATGCTAGAGGTCCTATTGGGTTCCTTCTAGTCATAAACTAGAGGTACCTGCCAGGAAAAGAAAGAAAATTTAGCAAGACCAAAATAATAAAATGAATTGCGAAAATAAAAATAAAAATAATAGCTAAAGTAATAAAATAGAGTTTTCTTAATATTTTAGTTCCCGAATCAGCCAAAAACTTGATCGTTGTAAAATTGTCGAGTTTTAAAATTTATAAAGAGAATGATCGAACCTGGAAACTAACTCTGGCAATGACTTAAGGCAAGTGTACCTATCGAACAGTAGTATAGCTTAGGCAAGACCGGATTATCGAACCCAAAGGAACTAAAAGTACTAATACTCACTTTCTTTCTATTATTAGCCTAAATATTAAATGATTTGGTTGATTAACTAATTAATTACTAAACTAAGATGCAAAGACAAAAAGAATGAATTGGGAAATAACTTGAAGAGAAACTCAGTTGATCACGATGATACCATAAGGAAGAATCCACCTAGACTTCACTTATTATCTAACACTGAACCATACGATTTATTCACTTGACTTGATCCGTGAGACTCCCTAACGTATATTAAACCCTTTCTCGAGGCGAATAATGTCTAACCCTAGGTTAATTAACGAAAATCTCTTTCTCACTTAATAACCCCCTAGAATAGCAGTAAATCGAACTATGTACTCCCATATTAGGTTTCACCCTAATCCGGCAAAATCTCGTCACCCTATCTCTAGGCACGCAAACGACTTCGCTTAATTATGCTAGATTTAGGCAGGGTCTATTCCTCCACCACTTAAGAACATCTGACTTGAATTAATATCCCGGAAACATTAACACAAGAATTAAGCACACATAATTAAGAACAAATCAAGAATTTATCATATAATTCAGAAGACAATAACAAGATTCATCTAGGTTTCATCCCTTAAGGTATCTTAAGGGTTTAATTCATAACAAATAAAGAAAACATCTCAAGAGAAAAGATAAAACAAAACATAAGAAATCCCAAAACCCCGAGGAATTGAATGTCTCGATTACATCGATTGGGGCACTAGTGTAAATCATGGCATGGCCTTGTTTTAGTTAATTGTCGAGGCATGGTCGTGTGGCTTGAAGTCCAGGCCGTGTCGATTTCCACTTTTGCCCAAATTGGCCCATTTTAAGCCTGTTTCTCGTTCTTTTCGTCTTCGGGTGCTTTCCTGAGTATAAAACATGAAAAGAAAGGATTAAGAGCACCTTTTTACATAAATCAATGGCTAAATCATCCAAAAGTATGCTAAATATGGGGTTAAATTATGTTACTTTTACGGTTTACAATTTTATTTTTATAATTAACTTTATTGTTATTATTATACTCATTTGTATTATTATTATTATTATTATTTTATTATTATTACTTTCCTTTTTATTATTTTATTATTATTGATATTGATATTGTTATTATTATTATTATAATTATTATAATAATTATTATTATTACTACTCTTATTTTTGCTAATATTATTTGTTTATTAACACATTTTATTATTATTATTATTGTATTTTTTTGTCACTATTATTATTATTTTATTATTGTACACAATATTTATTTGTTTATTGATTTATTATTAACTTTTGTTTTTGTTTTATTTTGTCATCTTTTACTTATTATTTTATATAGATTATTCATTTTAATTTTATTTATTATTGTAATTTATATTGTTTCTCTTGTTTCACTCTATTATGCATGTGTATTATAATTCATCCTCCATTTTATTATAAAATCACACACATTTTATCCAAAAGTTTTTCTTAAATAAGGCAATGTTTTGTCTTTAGAAATTGGAAATAGTGCCCTAACGTCTTTGGGTTACGATTTTTCGTTTGACTAAATAACTAAATATCCTTTTAATGAATTTCAGTAAATTATGAGATGATTTTGGTTATGAGGATTTAAAATATCATGTCCTAACGTGTTGGATGTTATGTTTGTATTCTTTCAAAACAAAGGAATCTCAAGTTCCAACTCAAATTGTTCAAGTTTTTAAAGAAATCATGTTTTCAATTCTTTTCGAATTTTCGACATTAGGACAATAACTAATCAATCTGGTACCAATTTTGGGCGTTACGAGGTGCTAATCCTTCCTAAATGCATAGCAACTCCGAACCCGTTTTCTTGAATTTCGTAGGCCAAAATCAATGTTTTGAAATAAAACATTTTATAAGGTGATCCGATCACACCTAAGCAAAAAAAGATTGATGGCGACTCTCGTTTTCATTTTTTCAAAGTCGATCCCTATTTTTTTCAAAATAATATAAAAATGATTTCGACACCCTGCATCAACCCCTTTTGTAGGTATATTTTTTTTACACCACCTTCATCCCCAACACCATATTACATGCCAATGTCGACATCAACGTTCGCCATCTTGACGATCCCAACATTTTATTCAGTAACACAACAATTTCATGTGCATGGAAAACAAAGTGCTTGAAATCTTCCACTATAACAACTCATTTTTAGTGGTGTCGAAACGTAGTTTGAACCTCATTTTGATGAGCGAGTCCACAAATATTATTATTTAATATTTATAAGGTTAGTATAAAGTTTAATTAAAGTTTGGTCCTTTAATTTTGTCAATTGGATAGCTAATTAAGGTACAATAATTAAATTATAAAAATTGTAAAAAATAATTGCTATGGATTTTAATTAATCAAAGGCTCAAGTGAACAATTAAACCCTTTTAAAGTGACTAAACGATGATGAGTGGTTGTGGAATTCACTAACTTTGATTAATTATGTTAATGTTTAATTATTAATCTTAATTAATTAAAGTTGAACATTAGTATAAATAGTAAAAATAAGTAAAGTGGTGTCATCATTTTCTTTTCTCCACTGAAAACATAAGAAACCTAGTAAGTCATTGTTAAAAAGCTTCAACCATTCGACCCTTTTGTATGGTTTGCTCAATCTAATCTTTTATTGTCATTTTTATGTTTTTGAGGTCCTAGGAGCTTGATTTAGCTGACCTGTCTACTAATTTGTAAAATAGTTAAAGTTTTCAAAAGCTTTCATTGATGAATGCTTGATGAAATTGATGTTAACTTGTTAGATTTTAAGCTTAGAAGTGAAAAATGACTACTTTGTAAAGTTTAATTGTTAATTTTTGAACATAAGGACTAAAGTGTAAATATTTCAAAATTGGTATGAAATTTTTGTAATTATGGATAGTAGAGAAATTTAGAAGGATGTAATTGAAATCAGTTTCAAAATTGAGGCTCAAGTTTGAAAGTTATGGTAATTTTGGTTTTAGGGACTAAATTGAATAAAATGTGAAACTTTAGAAAATACATAAATCAATGGCTTTTACAATTGACTCACGACTCCACCCAATTCCGTGATCTCACAGTTTTTACTGGAGGGCTAATTGCACTTTTAGCCTCCCGCTTTTTTTATTAATTTATAATCAAGTTTCTTTTATTTTTTAATTTGGCCTTATATTTTATTTCGATTTTAATTTAATCCCGCAAGAAATCGCAGAGTTTTGGAGGGAGGGGATATTTTCCCCTTTAGTCCCTCCTTGTTATTCGAACCTTCAGATAGGTCCCTTCCTTTTTTATATGTTTTCGGATTTGCCCCCAAACTTTTATTTTAAGTTCAATTTCGTCCCTTTTTTATTTCTTCTGTGATTGTTGTTATTTCATTATTAATTTTTTAATTGTTATTATTATTATTATTGCTTTTACTATTATTTTAACATTACCACTACTATTGTTTTATTTATTTTTATAATTAACTTTATTGTTATTATTATACTCATTTGTATTATTATTATTATTATTATTTATTATTATTACTTTCCTTTTTATTATTTTTATTATTATTGATATTGATATTGTTATTATTATTATTATAATTATTATAATAATTATTATTATTACTACTCTTATTTTTGCTAATATTATTTGTTTATTAACACATTTTATTATTATTATTATTGTATTTTTTTGTCACTATTATTATTATTTTATTATTGTACACAATATTTATTTGTTTATTGATTTATTATTAACTTTTGTTTTTGTTTTATTTTGTCATCTTTTACTTATTATTTTATATAGATTATTCATTTTAATTTTATTTATTATTGTAATTTATATTGTTTCTCTTGTTTCACTCTATTATGCATGTGTATTATAATTCATCCTCCATTTTATTATAAAATCACACCACATTTTATCCAAAAGTTTTTCTTAAATAAGGCAATGTTTTGTCTTTAGAAATTCGGGAAATAGTGCCCTAACGTGCTGGGTTACGATTTTTCGTTTGACTAAATAACTAAATATCCTTTTAATGAATTTCGTAAATTATGAGATGATTTTGGTTATGAGGATTTAAAATATCATGTCCTAACGTGTTGGATGTTATGTTTGTATTCTTTCAAAACAAAGGAATCTCAAGTTCCAACTCAAATTGTTCAAGTTTTTAAAGAAATCATGTTTTCAATTCTTTTCGAATTTTCGACATTAGGACAATAACTAATCAATCTGGTACCAATTTTGGGCGTTACGAGGGTGCTAATCCTTCCTCGTACGCAACCGACTCCCGAACCCGTTTTCTTGAATTTCGTAGGCCAAAATCAATGTTTTGAAATAAAACGTTTTATAAGGTGATCCGATCACACCTAAGCAAAAAAAGATTGATGGCGACTCGCTTTCATTTTTCAAAGTCGATCCCTATTTTTTCAAAATAATATAAAAATGATTTCGACACCCTGCATCAACCCCTTTTGTAGGTATATTTTTTTACACCACCTTCATCCCCAACACCATATTACATGCCAATGTCGACATCAACGTATCTGCCATCTTCGACGATCCCAACATTTTATTCGTAACACAACAATTTCATGTGCGCATGGAAAACAAAGTGCTTGAAATCTTCCACTATAACAACTCATTTTTAGTGGTGTCAGAAACTGTAGTTTCAGAACCTCATTTTGATGAGCGAGTCCACAAATATTATTATTTAATATTTATAAGGTTAGTATAAAGTTTAATTAAAGTTTGGTCCTTTAATTTTGTCAATTGGATAGCTAATTAAGGTACAATAATTAAATTATAAAAATTGTAAAAAATAATTGCTATGGATTTTTAATTAATCAAAGGCTCAAGTGAACAATTAAACCCTTTTAAAGTGACTAAACGATGATGAGTGGTTGTGGAATTCACTAACTTTGATTAATTATGTTAATGTTTAATTATTAATCTTAATTAATTAAAGTTGAACATTAGTATAAATAGTAAAAATAAGTAAAGTGGTGTCATCATTTTCTTTTCTCCACTGAAAACACAAGAAACCTAGTAAGTCATTGTTAAAAAGCTTCAACCATTCGACCCTTTTGTATGGTTTGCTCAATCTAATCTTTTATTGTCATTTTTATGTTTTGAGGTCCTAGGAGCTTGATTTAATGACACATGCCTACTAATTTGTAAAATAGTTAAAGTTTTCAAAAGCTTTCATTGATGAATGCTTGATGAAATTGATGTTAACTTGTTAGATTTTAAGCTTAGAAGTGAAAATGACTACTTTGTAAAGTTTAATTGTTAATTTTGAACATAAGGACTAAAGTGTAAATATTTCAAAATTGGTATGAAATTTTTGTAATTATGGATAGTAGAGAAATTTAGAAGGATGTAATTGAAATCAGTTTCAAAATTGAGGCTCAAGTTTGAAAGTTATGGTAATTTTGGTTTTAGGGACTAAATTGAATAAAATGTGAAACTTTAGAAAATATTTGAAAAGTGAAATTGAACTGTTATATGCATATAAAATGATGATATAAGATACTTGGAATTGATAAATTGAAATGAATTATCGTATAGATCAGGATTTGAATCAATCAGAGGATAATCGAGGAAAAGAAAAATTACAGATTAGTCCTTGACATCTTTTTTTTTTTTGGCCAAGTAAGTTCATATGGAACTTACTATGTTATTTGTGATATGTTTGAATTATATTATAATGTCTATTGGTTTAGGTTAATTGTAATTTGATAATGTTGGCATATAAATGACTAAATTATAAAGTATAGAAAATATGGTTATTATGAATAGATGCAATGTATTGAATGGATGTGAATTTTTATATGATTGAATGATATGTTTATGATGATGTTACAAGGCTTCAAATGATACAGAAGCAGTAAAAGTGCCCGTGTGAACTTAGTAAACAATTAGGATACGAATGGCATGCCATTAGGGTCCAAAAAGGAAATAGAGTGTTTGATCAAGGATTTATTTAACGATGTCTTGAGATCCAATATGTGTTGCAATTTCTCTGACTCTTGTGTGAGCAACATCGAATATGTCAACTTGTGTGAACAACCCTAGCTTGAAGCTTGTGTGAACAGCCCAAAAATGTTAGCTTGTGTGAACAAATCAGTCTCGTGTATCCGAATTCAATTTACTATAGTTGTTCGGGAAAAAATAGAAATGAAAATATATTAAATGGAAACGAAATAGTTAAAATGAACGTAAGTGAATGAAATGTATTCTTATGAATGTGAATTGAACATTATAGTTTTGCTATGCGAATGAACTAATCTATATGTTGTTGTTGTTGAATTGCACTTGTTAGTGAATGGATGCCAATGGACATCATGTGCTATACCATTGAGTTCAATTGTTTAAATTTTTATAAACGTTAAGGTAAGTTAAGGAAATTTCATATGGACTTACTAAGCACTCGTTTTACTTACCCGTTACTTTTTCTTTTCTCTATAGATTGTTGAATGTGGAACCTACCTGTCAGATCAACTCGAAGACCACACTATCCTACCATAAACTCAATAGTCTTTGATCATTTTTAGTCCTGTTATGTAGCATGTACATAGGTGTTTATATGTTTGTTAACTTTGAATTGATCATTTAGTTTAAACCTTGATTAATGTTGAATTTGGTATGTTAATGCTCATAATTATGCATAATTTGGTAATGTGTTGAGAACTATGAATGGTATTCAAGTTGACATAATTGAGCTTAAAATGACATAGTTGAATGTTGATGTGAATGGTTAAAAGCATGATTGTATAGGTGAAATTTGAATAGGCTAAATTAGTATGTTTGGTGGCAAATTGTGGCATATTGGATTGATTGATTTTAGAAATAGTTAAATGAATGTTTTGGTATGTGTTTTGGTTGGTTTTATGCAGGTTTTAGTGTACATTTAAGCACCATTTGAGTTGATTGTTAAGGTGGCATGAAATAGGCACCAAAATGCACGTTTTTGACATTTTTAGCACAGAGGCATCGTTACCTTAGGGGTATCAATACATTGGTGATTTTTCTTAGTTTTTCAAACATTAAGCCTAAAAATGTTATCAATACAAACATAAGGTATCGATACCTTGACAAGGGTATTGTGTTGGATCCGATGCCCTAAGTGTAGTATATTCATCTAAGCACACTTGTAATTTTTCAAACAAATTAGTTAATAAAATTATTCATGAATTACATTAATATTTTGTATATTGTCCTCACATGGTTTTGCACGCAAAGAAAAATGAAAGAAAATGTTGCTCATTGGTTGTCTAATGCTTAAACTAATACTGAGCGATATCACGTCGTTGGATTGTGATACAGAAAGACAACTTGTATTAGTAAATGAAACAACATATGTCCTTAGTCTAATCAAAATGAGCAAACCAATTGAAAGACTAATATGTCATCTATCAAGTCCAATTAGGGAGATGCTTTGTCCTGGACATCGGAGCGGATGACTACCAAAAGATAGAGACATAGATGTGACCAACTGGATTGACAGTACATCGGATTGGACCTAAGAATAATGGGTCCTAAATTCTTTTATGGATTTATTCACTTGTGATGTTCATAGTGCGGCATACCTAAATCCTGAGTGAATTAAAGACTATGTATGCGTGACTCGTACATTTTGATGTAAATAAAAGCCTAAGTTCAAATAGGTAAGGAATCGAAAGCTGGTGCATTAGGTGTACTAATTCTACAGTATGTAGCGTCATTCACAACAGTGGAATTCATAGCCAGATACATGGTAAATGGTATCCTCTTATTGGCATTACATGGTTGATGAAAAGTAAATGTGGCCACGAGTCGTTCGTCTTTATGATGAATAACTTGATTACTATTTGATAGTAATTGAATTTTCATTAATGAAGATGTAATGGTTACCATGAGATAAAATAGGATTATATTGGGAGAACGAATATTATTCCAAAAATATTAAGGATATCCTGCGAGGGTAACACACTTATAACAAGGTCATTGGAAAAGCACTAATCGAGTTGCTTTCGTAATGGTATGCCATTGAGGAGAGCTCAGTCACAATACTATAGTGGAATGAATTCGTGACTAAATGAGTTTATAATTAATAGGCGAAAAGCTAGAACTTAATTATAAATCATTTGAGCCTCAAATGCATATGTCCAATCGGTCCCTCCGCTAGCTTGTTGAAACCAAAAATGAATTGCATGTTGAATCAAAATGAACAAAATGAATAGAAATAGAAAAAAGGAAAACATTCAGAAATGGTTATCATTTTTCTCTAAAATGGAGAAATGGAATCATTTGGAAATGAATGTGTTTTTCTCAAAATGAAAATGAGAAATGATTTATTTGCAAATGAACATGAATTTCTCAAAAATGATCGGAAGAATGAGTTTATGTTTTCGACTATTTTAAAGCCCGAAAACAAAAACAAATCGTTCGGTCAAAGTGAATAAGTTGAACAGTTAAATATTAAATATATTTTCTCGAAATTTTACTAAGGGTAAAATTGTCATAATGTTACAGGGGGTAAAACTGAGATAAGAAAATTATTTAATATAAATATTGAAGTTTATTTTTGGGAAATAGAAAAACAAATATTGTGTTGGATTAAATTATAAAATATTGGGTAAAAAGCCCAAGAAGTACTTTTAATTAGACCTGATATGGAAGAGGCCCAAAAGCCCCTTATGTTAATAGGGTGGACGGCTAACCCTACTTAATATTAACTAGGGTTGTTGCCACCTATACTCCTAATTAGACAAGTAGTTTTTTTATATATATGCTAGATTAAAGAAAAGAAGCCCAAGACAAGGCTTTTGGGCCATCCAATACACCGAAAACGTAAGAGACAAAACATTAAACCCAACTATTTACTCTAAAGCACTTCATTAAGCATAGAGATCAGGAATTCAAGAAGCTACAAAATTAATACCAGTATCTAAAAACAACAAAATTAGGGGAAGAAAACCTATCAGTTTCTAAGAAAAAACACCCAACAGACAAACCAATCTTCTGCTCCCCCTTCTTTCGAAACAGTAAAAGTTTCAGTCTGGTGCCTCGAGCCAGCACTGATCTTGTTCAACCAAATCCTTTGGGAATTCTGGAACACCATTCAACTCGAAAAAACTCCAATTTAAGTTTAAGCCCTTCACTCACTAACTGGTGCGCCACTCCATTTGCTGATATCTGAATATGCATAAAAGTATAGACCTGAAAATCTCTACTCATATTTTTCATGTCTTCAATATATGCTAAAATTTCAAACCTGTCATCCTCATTGCTTTTCATTTTTTAATCACTGTGAGGGAATCCCTTTCAACTTCCGGTCTCTTTAAACCTAGATCTAAGCACAACTTTATGGCCACTGTGCAAGCCACTGCTTCCGCTAAAAAAGGCGATGAGATCCTCTCGTGACAGGTGATTTTTGAAGCAATTACAAGTAGTTTGTTTTCCTAGTTGAAATACACTTTTAAAATTCAACAAGGGTTCTACTTTCTTTTCTTATAAATAAATGACGGTGGTAGAGCTATTTACATAATTTTCAGATATCGTTATTTTGCCAGAAAATAGAGAGACTTTAATTCTCTTATAATTAAATATATTTTCATAATAACGATTCTGTCGGTTTCTATTTGAGAAGAAAATTTTTCTTTCCACTTAAAAAAAAGAAAGAATTCCTAGTTCTGTGTTTTGATTCAATTGGTTCAAACCCACACTCAAAGCAATTCGTGTTACAAGAATAATGTAGAAGATTATTTGGTTAAAAGCCAAGAACGACAAGGATCCGTCTATCCAAAACACATATATGATTTCGGTCTAGGGTTTATTACTATAAATATCACAAGCCAGGTTGGTTTTCAAAATTGTAATTTTCCGTTGTGCAAAAAACCATTTTCAAACTAGATTTTTTCAACATAACGGTACTTTAGCTTTGGTATCAATACTTTCGTTTTTATCTCCATTTTTCTAAAACATCGAAATCCAAAATGATATCGGTACCTTTATGGGGTATCGATACCTATTCAATAAACTTTGAATACATTACAATTGGTCATTTTTCATACTCGAGTCTATAAAAGAGCTTTCGTAAGCTTGATTTAGGCTTGAATTTAATTATATATCATAATGTGAATGTGTTTAAGATATGATGGAATGTTTGAATGGTTTATTTACGGTGTAATTGGCGGTAGTTGCTTTGACAACAACTGTAGTATCATGTAACTTGAACACGACGATCGAGTCGGGCAAGGGGTGTTACATTTAGTGGTATCAGAGTTATGGTTTAGTCAATTCTAGGACTAAAACGTAACGCGTACGAGTCTAAAAATACATGCCACAATAACCTGTGATAGTTTGATGCTTTCTGATCTAATTTAACTCTATTTTCTTATAAATAACCACGTCGGCCAAAAAAAATCGTGTCGTATTTGACGAGGTAGGTAGTAATATCCCAACTTTTGATCAGGGAGCCAATCATAGTGTTTTGATCCCACAAATTCCTGGAAGTGAGGCAAGAGGTGCCTTTTTCCAAATGATGAACAATCGATCCAAGTAGTTTTTGTGAGCTAACCCTTCAGCTCTGCAACCTTAAGGACAACCTCCACCCTCGATCGTGCCTCTAGTGGCACCCCTTTGTCCTCTAAATCCTAATACAATATGATTATGATATCAACCCATGTAGCTAGAACCTATATTTTGTATACAATACCTATGGTGTATATGACCCCAGAGGCTTCCACGCCATTCAATTTTGACCTGTATTACGTGCCCCTATCAGAAATGACGCTTATATCGGGTTGTGACACAACATGTCTTTTCAAGTTAGTTAAGAAGAAATCCCAATCATTAGTGGATTTTACTCATGTTATTGCAAAACCAATTGGCAGGATTTTCAATTAGCGTCTTGTGCAATAGCCAACAACAACCGATGATCATATCTCCCATACATGAATGTGTCGTCAATTTATACTAATAAATTATAGTACCAAAATGCTACGATACATTGCTTGAATGTCCAAAAAAATGATGGAAAACTCTTTTTCCTTGAACCAAACTGTCGTGAAAATATGCACGTTCTTTTTGCAGATCGGTTACAGAACTTGGGGCATATCAATTCAGTACTTGACACCATTGCCACAAATCATTATATAATTTATCCCACCCATTATGCATCTTTTCCATAGCCTTCTGTTTTGTGACTCATGCATTGTATTACGACACGGTGTAGTCGTACTAACTATGGATATTGGCAATCAAAACCAACACAAGAACCTTATGACTCTCCTTTATCATACTTGCAACAACATAAATATTTCAAAATGAGTAAGACAATTTCAAAGATGAGGCTAGATTCCAATCTCGATGATCATGTGACATACCTGCGACAACACAAGTATGTGAAGCGTTATATTTTTAATTGTCCGAACCTTGTTTTCTATCTCACAAATGCCATGATTTTCCATGAACATTTGATGTCACGCATTGCGCACTTGGCCTCAAATTTTTCTTATCAGGATTTTCTAACATGGTAGTTGATCCCATGCTTTATGTTGTACCACTTCACTGCAACAACAAAAGCATCTTTTGAGGAAAACTCCATTCCATCTTTTAAATCATCAACATTTAATGAAGAACTATAATGGCTCAGTCTTCTGTAAGAGAGTTCTGGAAATTCTAACCCACCTTTAGCTTGGAGGTCGACATTAACTGGAACTGTTGTTGAATTCGAAGCACCTTCATCAACATCAACAAAGTGGACATATAACTCTAGTATAGGTAATCCACTAAAGCAATGCAAATCAAGCATCTCCTCGAGCTTCATGTTGCCTCTAAGCTCAAATATATCATATCTAATGGGGTCCAAAGGATGTTAGATATCTATATTTCAAGCTCAAAATTCTTCTCTAGCTTAAACTCGCCACTTTTCTCCTAATTCTTGACCAAGCTCATGCAATTTTATACTTTAGTTGAAAGCCAATTCTGTGGATTGGGCTAATGCAAAAATGACCCCAATTTTAGTGTCACAAATTCCACTATCATAATAAATAATGACTCTAAATCGTCTACTAATCTTCAACCAAATAACTTGTTTCACATGTTTAAAACGAGAACATCATGTAGAAAAAAAGAGTAAGAATTATCTAAAAAAAAATACAAACGAAACTTACTTGAATTAATATAGTTTGTTGGGTCAATTTTCAAAATTTAGGTCTTTCACATAAACAAATTTCTCTGCATGCAAATCTCATTATGAAAAAAATTTGCTCGAAATTTCAATATAAAAGTTCTCAAATAGATGGTGGCTCATTTTATAGCAAATACTACCTGTAATAGGCCCAATTTGCCCGGGCCCATGCAAAACCCAAAAAATAGAAAATAAAAAAATTTTAAACCAAAATGTTCGGTTCATTTACAGCCCAATAAACATGACCCAATAATATTAAAACAAGACCCAAATAAATAAAAACCTAGCCCACCTAAACCCATTACACCAAGCCCAACTAAAACAAGCCCAAGAGGCCCAAAACTAGTTGAAACATTCAGCAAAACAAGAACCCTAGGGCTAATCGCATGAAGAGACCTCCATGCGCATACAGCTACCTTCATCACGGAAATCACGCCTTATCATTGCAGTACATGGTGCAAAAAACGCAATTAGCAAAGAAAATCAGGATCTTTATCCACCTCGATCGTGCCTCTAGTGGCACCCTTTGTCCTCTAAATCCTAATACAATATGATTATGATATCAACCCATGTAGCTAGAACCTATATTTTGTATACAATACCTATGGTGTGTATGACCCCAGAGGCTTCCACGCCATTCAATTTCGACCTGTATTACGTGCCCCTATCAGAAATGATGCTTATATCGGGTTGTGACGCAACATGTCTTTTCAAGTTAGTTAAGAAGAGATCCCAATCATTAGTGGATTTTACTCATGTTATTGCAAAAGCAATTGGCAGGATTTTCAATTAGCGTCTTGTGCAATAACCAACAACAACCGATGATCATATCTCCCATACATGAATGTGTCGTCAATTTATACTAATAAATTATAGTACCAAAATGCTACGATACATTGCTTGAATGTCCAAAAAAATATGGATAACTTTTTTTCCTTGAACCAAACTGTCGTGAAAATATGCACGTTCTTTTTGTAGATCGGTTACAGAACTTGGGGCATATCAATTCAGTACTTGACACCATTGCCACAAATCATTATATAATTTATCCCACCCATTATGCATCTTTTCCATAGCCTTCTGTTTTGTGACTCATGCATTGTATTACGACACGGTGTAGTCGTACTAACTATGGATATTGGCAATCAAAACCAACACAAGAACCTTATGACTCTCCTTTATCATACTTGCAACAACATAAATATTTCAAAATGAGTAAGACAATTTCAAAGATGAGGCTAGATTCCAATCTCGGATGATCATGTGACATACCTGCGACAACACAAGTATGTGAAGCGTTATATTTTTTAATTGTCCAGAACCTTGTTTTCTATCTCACAAATGCCATGATTTTCCATGAACATTTGATGTCACGCATTGCGCACTTGGCCTCAAATTTTTCTTATCAGGATTTTCTAACATGGTAGTTGATCCCATGCTTTATGTTGTACCACTTCACTGCAACAACAAAAGCATCTTTTGAGGAAAACTCCATTCCATCTTTTAAATCATCAACATTTAATGAAGAACTATAATGGCTCAGTCTTCTGTAAGAGAGTTCTGGAAATTCTAACCCACCTTTAGCTTGGAGGTCGACATTAACTGGAACTGTTGTTGAATTCGAAGCACCTTCATCAACATCAACAAAGTGGACATATAACTCTAGTATAGGTAATCCACTAAAGCAATGCAAATCAAGCATCTCCTCGAGCTTCATGTTGTCTCTAAGCTCAAATATATCATATCTAATGGGGTCCAGTGATGTTAGATATCTATATTTCAAGCTCAAAATTCTTCTCTAGCTTAAACTCGCCACTTTTCTCCTAATTCTTGACCGAAGCTCATGCAATTTTATACTTTAGTTGAAAGCCAATTCTGTGGATTGGGCTAATGCAAAAATGACCCCAATTTTAGTGTCACAAATTCCACTATCATAATAAATAATGACTCTAAATCGTCTACTAATCTTCAACCAAATAACTTGTTTCACATGTTTAAAACGAGAACATCATGTAGAAAAAAGAGTAAGAATTATCTAAAAAAATACAAACGAAACTTACTTGAATTAATATAGTTTGTTGGGTCAATTTTCAAAATTTAGGTCTTTCACATAAACAAATTTCTCTCGCATGCAAATCTCATTATGAAAAAATTTGCTCGAAATTTCAATATAAAAGTTCTCAAATAGATGGTGGCTCATTTTATAGCAAATACTACACTAATAGGCCCAATTTGCCCTGCCCATGCAAAACCCAAAAATAGAAAATAAAAAATTTTAAACCAAAATGTTCGGTTCATTTACAGCCCAATAAATATGACCCAATAATATTAAAACAAGACCCAAATAAATAAAAACCTAGCCCACCTAAACCCATTACACCAGGCCCAACTAAAACAAGCCCAAGAGGCCCAAAACTAGTTGAAACATTCAGCAAAACAAGAACCCTAGGGCTAATCGCCGCAAGAGACCTCCATGCGCATACACGCCTACCTTCATCACGAAATCACGCCTATATCATTGCAGTACATGGCTGCAAAAATGCAATTAGCAGTGAAAATCAGGATCTTTATTTATTATTTTAGGATTGATTTCGGTTATAAAAACCGAGTGTAACTAAACGAAAAAAGGGAATTTTTTCACAAATCCAGAATCAATAGGAAAGCAAAAAAAATCAACATAGGTTTTCATTTTTTTTTCTTTTCTTATTTCGATTACTGTTTAAATGTATATATAAAGATAGTTTTCTTTTTTCTTAAAATTATACATACATATATTAGAAGATTTAAAAAAAGAGAAAAAAAATAACATTTTTTTAGTGCCGGCCACCGTGTACGGTGGCGTGACCGGTCAGAGTACTCGCCGAAAATCGTAGGGAACTTGGAGAGGGAGAGCATTTTTTATAAAGCTTTTTAAGTTTTTTTTTAAAAGAAGGGAGCAAATGATTTTTTAGTCAAAAATTTAACTTATATAGTAATATCAAAACAACGTCGTTTTTGCTTAGGGTAATAAGCATCAAAACGACGCCGTTTGGCCTTTACCCAAAATCCGACCCGATCTGACCCAAAGGATCCGTGTGTTTTAAAGTGGAAGGGTTATTTGCGCTTTTAGCCCTTCCGCCTTTTTGGATATTTTCAATTTAGTCCTTTCTTTGTTTTTACTTGTAATTTTACCGCGCAATTTTGATTTTATTTCAATTTAATCCTTTAAATAAACAATGTCTTTTCGAAAAGAGGGTGTATTTTCTATTTTGGTCCCTTTCCTTATGCGTGTGTTTTAATTTAGGATTTCACCCCTGGAATTATGTTTAAATCTCATTTTAATCCTTGTTCAAAAAAAAAAAATCTCATTTTAATCCTTATTTTAAATTTTGGTATTTTTTTTTTGTTATTTCATTATTTATCAAAAGCTTTCCCATACTATTTATATAAAATACATATTATTTATTATATATTATTATTATTTTTAAAATTTACCACATTATTTATTTTTTTTAAAAATTGTTTCGCTATTTAACCAAGTTTTTTTACATGATTTTTTTAAATATACGCTATTTATTGAAGACTTCACCATATTATTTTTAAAATTGTTTTGTTAATCATCTATTAAAAATATCATTAATTGTAAATATTTTATTTTGTTTTATATATACATTCGATTTATTTTATATAAAGTATCATTTTTTAGTTTTTATTTTATTTATACATTTTCCAACCGTTATTTGCTTTATGTTTTTTAGATTGAAATTTCAATATTTTATTACTTTTTTTTATGTTAGCCTTGGCATTGTTTCGCTTGTTTGAGATATTAGCTATGTTGTTATCGCATTTTCTTTTAATTATTTATATTGAAGGATTAGCATGTATGTAATTTCAGTGGATTGTCATTAGATATTTGTATTATGTATTTCATTGGTATAATGGATTCATTAAACAAATCATCGTCTTGAATAAAAAATGTATTTCATTTTTAATTCCAACTATTTATCCAAAAGTTTTTCTTAAATAAGGCAATGTTTTGTTGTAACATCCTGGAATTAGGGGCTTTGCATTTATTATGTTTCTGTGTGTTTGGTATGCTCTATCTATTAATTTGTTATGTTTGGGGTTCCCGGGAAGGCTCGGGGATGAGCTTAAGCTTTGGTGAAAATTTCAATTTTGGGCACTTCAGGGGAGAGCTAGCGGGGGCAGACTTTAAGGATCATTGCTAGTGTTTGTTGACATAAGAAGTGATGTGGTAAAGTGGCAAGGTGTCGCCTAGGAAGCAAGGGGGATGACGCCTCAAGGGGAGCTTGGAGGAGGTGGGAGCAGGTTCGAGTCGCATAGTTTGCCTTTTTGGAGTTTGTTTTGGCGTTGGATGGAGAGGTAGTGGAGTTCGGATAGGGCACTTCAATGAGGGAGTGTTGAAAGGGTCAAACAATTTGAATGGGAGGCCATGAGAGAAATGTGGGATTTGACTTATTCAAATGGTTTCAAAGGGATGGTTGAGAGGTGATGGGGGAGTTGAAGAAGTCAACCAGTTTGAATGGGTGAATGGGAGTGATTGTAGGAGGGAATCAGGGAGTGGTGGCTTGTTGGGAGCTTGTTGACCGAATGTTGAAGCTTGGTAAGGTGTTGGTCGGTTGGGGAACTTGTTTAGGGGGATGTTGGATTCGGGTTAGTAGTACCTAGGGGTGTGTCGAAAGTTGTTTTAGGCTTTCCTTTCTTTCTTTTCTTGTGTACACTTTCGGTCATTTGGGGTGTGTGCCGATTATTGCAAGCTTGTTTAAGTCTTTGTTTTTCTCTTTTTGTTTTTCTTATTTGTTTCTCTTCTTCCTATTCTCCCTTGGTGTCGAAATTTTCTTTAGGAGCATCTAGTTTATTCTTTGCAATTTAGGCATTGGCATTTCAACTTTTACTTAAACCGAAACTTTAACTCTCTCTCTGGTTATTCTCTCTTTGTTTTCTTCCTCCTTTCACCTTTCTTTCTCTTCAACCAAACCTTGTGTCCTCATTTTCTTTTCACCATTGTTCACTTGTTCTTCTTCCTAACCAAAATATCTTTTGTTTCTTCTTCTTTTTGTTCTTTTGGTCATAGCCAAATCTCCCTAGCCATTTGCTTCTTGTTCTTCATAGCCGAAATAGTAAGTGTCTCAACTGACTACTCTTCTTCTCTCAATCCCTCTCTTGTGCCGAAAATACACAAGTCTTCTTCTCTTGTTTGTTAAAGCTGGATCACCCTCTCTTGGTGTGCGTCATCTTGTTCAATCTCTTCTTATTGGATCTATAGTCAAATTCTGTTGGCACTCATAAGTGTTCTTTCGGGTTTTGTGGCAGCAGAATCATCGTGGACAATTTGGCATCACTCATAAGTGTTTCAATTGTTCGACATCTCTTTTTTTATGATTAAATGCCGAAGGCAGATATTCCGCATTTCTTTGGTGTTTGGCCGAATGCAGGAAGGAGGGGTTGATGCCATCTGAGGTGGAGTTTTCGAAGTTTGTTGGTCGTAAGCCAAGCCTAGAACCCTCGGGATCTGTCGACTTAGGTAAGGGATCTAACTCCGGGATTCCAGTTCTTTATATTTTAGTTCACTTCTTTAACCCAATTTAGTGATAAGGTATATTATGGATTCAAAGGCTAATCAGGCAGTGAGTGGGGTTAGATCTGAGACCCCAGCCCCTAAGTTTAAGAAAAGGGCGGTCTCAGCGATTCGTGATTGGCCACCGGGGTGTGGACCAGTATCCGAGTAGGAGAGTAGACGAATCGCGGTTGTGTCGATTAACGGCAGTACCGACGTAGAGAGTGTAGTTTTGCGCGTAATCAGGTGTGTATCTCTTACACACTTCATAATCAATGTATTGCTATGTTATTAACTTAAACATTGTTGAAAGCCGAAATAAATGTGGATATCGAAATGCTACCCTTATAGGTATGAGCGAGGACTCCGGGTAAGTCCGTTCCAATAGTTAATTATATTTGATTGCTGATGAATATGTATATGCTATGTTGTAGTATGTTATTAATTGATAAAGCATGTAAGTAATGTATGTATAAGCATGTGCACTGAATGGGTATTATGAAAGGAGGGGGAAGATGTGATATTTGTGACTTTGGGTCACCAGTGGTTTGGCACCACATTGGATATTTTAGTGACTCGTCCTAGTGGCTTAGTACCACAGTGGGTTGGCCTCACATATTACATTAAAAGGGATTGTCACTAGTGGTTTGGTACCACAAATTGGGTTGGCCCCACATATGGATAATTGTGACTTTGGTCACCAGTGGTTTGGTACCACATTTGCATATACTTGATTGTGACTTTGGGTCACCAGTGGTTTGGCACCACCAGTGGTTTGGTACCACACGGGGTAGAATATGGAGTGTTGGATGGCTAGGTTTGGGTTGCATGACATTCTTACTTGATTATGAAACTGTGCAAGAGTGTTGTTATATTCGGGAGGGGGATTATACACTGAGTCTCAGTGACTCACCACTTCCCTTGCATTTTGCAGATGACTCGTAGATAGCAGATGTGGAGCCGGGCGAACTCGTGGTGGCTATGCACATTGCGTTTGGTTTTAGTTTGTTCACTCTTTTGGGTACTTTATTTTTAATTTGGTTTTATTTGGGTTTGTAATAAGGCCACTAACTAATATTTCTAGGTTGTTTAATCTCGTTAAGTTTTCTCATACAATGCTTAAGTTACACAGCATGGAATGTCTAAATAACCCGTAAAATCAATGTTTTTCTAAATTCACACATCTTACCAGGTTTTCTAAACTTTACCATCGGGTAATAACAAACAAGTGATGACAATGAACCAAACTCAAATTTCTTCGTAAAATTTAGTTTTACTCTGAGACCTAATGGGAAATGGTTTTCAACCTCACACTTAAGCGAGGACGGGTTTTTCTTAAAATCGAACGATTTTCCTGGTAATGAGAGGCGACGAATGGGTTTTCTCAAGGGAGTCTTTTCCTTCTGTTTAAAAACTTTAGACAGCAAAATGTTTCAATGGTAGTTTTTCACGAAAATAAACCAGCAATGTGTTCTATTCAAACGTTTTCACCCTGTGACATGCCGAATCTGGTCGTAGTGTGTTGACCGGGTTTGGGGTGTTACATTTGTGTTTAGAAATTCGGGAAATAGTGCCCTAACGTGTTGAGTTTCAATTTTCGTTTGACTAAATAACTAAATATCTTTTTAATGAATTTTGTAAATCATGAGAATATTTTGGTCACGAGGATTTAAAACATCATGTCCTAACGTGATGGATGTGATGTTTGTATTCTTTAGAAATAAAGGAATCTCAAGTTTCAATTCAAATTGTTCGAGTTTTAAAGAAATCATGTTTTCAAATCTTTTCGAATTTTCGACAATAGGACAATAACTAATCAATTCGGTACCAATTTTGGGCGTTACGAGGGTGCTAATCCTTCCTCATACGTAACCGACTCTCGAGCCTATTTTCTCAAATTTTGTAGACCAAAATCATTATTTTAATAAATCAAAATATTTTATTAAAATGATTAATCTTAAGGTGACCCGATCACACCTCGAAAAAAGATTGGTGGCAACTCCATTTTCGTTTTTAAAGTCGACCCCCATTTTTTTAAAAAAATAAATAAAAATGGTTTTGACACTACCTTTGGATATCAAAGATAACTTCAAAATGTTGGAAAATATTGGACATGACAAGTCTGAGTAGTTTTTTAAAAAAACGCATATTATTAGAAGCGTTTTAAAAAAAATTGGATGAAATGTCTGAAATTTATTCGAGAGATTCTCTAGCCCAAGGGTCTTTAATTTAAGGTTAAGGTTACAGTTTTGGGAATTTTTCACAGGTTAGGGTTTAAAATGGGAAGGAAGAAAATGCACTCTTTAGGATGCTTTTTTAGCTAACTTGGCTGCCATGCAGGCCGAAAGTGTGTCCTACAGGGTGTGCTTTTAGAGAACATTCTACCACCTCAACTGAAAACTCGTCCTGTAGGGCATGTTTTCTTCCTTCGCATTTTCAACCCTAACCCAAACCCGTGAAAAAAAATTCTAAAATCCAAAGATAATTTTCAGACTGGGATCCCACATTTTTTTTTAAAAAAATTTTACTCCTGGTTGCCTATATAAATGGGGTTTTTCTTCCCCTACTCCATCAACTCTCTTGGCCACCGTGCCGTATAAAATAAAAAATTATCTCATAAATTGTTTTTTCTTTGTTGAGTGTTAAAATTTTCGGATAGAAAGATTTATTTTTATTTGTGTTTGAGGGAGACAGTGTGATAGTTTTAAGGTGTGTTTGAGTTCTCGGTGATACAGTGGTGCTCAAAGACCCTCACATTTCATCTACAGTGTGGGGATCGAACCATCACCTTAAAAGCCCATCACATTGCAACTTGGGCTCCAGTTCACGGTAGTCATATAGTCACGAGTTAAAGTATAACTACGGCTGCTGGTTGACGATGGTTATGCGGTCCCAAGTTAGAGTATAACTCGGGAGCCCAGTTGACGGTGGTTATGCGATCACGGGTTCAAGTTTCATGCCACCCAAAGAAGATGCTTTATAAACCCTATACATAATTTTGAGACCATAATTATGACAGATTCGAGTTACAGAGCATTACTGTACAAATCAGAATAATAATGTCATTTAACATTAATTACTTAAAACTCATTACAAACCTAGCCAACATATACATTTAGGCCTTAAATCAAGCCTTAAAGGCCTTAAAAACAGTTTAGAAACAATTACGTCAATTTGGGAAAAAGTTAAAAATTTTGATAACAGGGGTCACATAGCCGTGTAGGCAACCCGTGTGACAAAGCCCAAACCGTGTGGTATTCAAACAATGGGACACACGGTTGTGTCCCAGCCCATGTCATAAACCGTGTAACTCTCTAACTTGTGTCACACAGCCATGTTGCAGGCCATGTGCTAGATCGTGTAACTCATTGACTTGATATACACAGTCGTGTGATACTCACACCTAAAATAATAAGTGACACACGGTATTATAGCCAGGCTGTGTGACATTCCGTGTCCAGGCCGTGTGCTCCATAATTGGTCACTCAAAACAAGCCATTTAAAGTCCAAAACTTGCCGAACAATCTACTTCATTAGTGCATACATTCAATAGACCTAAACATATATCAAACACATATAAACATACCAATTTAATCAACCTATTTCTCCTAACCAATATGTCATTCATAGGCACCTCATTTTCACCAAACAACTTCAATCGAAACAAAGCTATATTGCCACATCTCAAGCACAAAATCTAGTTTAACCCTATGCCAACCATGCCAAAATAACCATTCCAAAACATGCCATCATACTTGTCGAAACCATTTTAAAAATCGAGTTTTGAAAAATGGGGATCGACTTTAAAAACAAAAACGGGAGTCGCCACCAATCTTTTTTTACTTAGGTGTGATTAGTTCACCTTGTAAAACGTTTCGTTTTAAAAACATTTTTGGCCTGCGAAAACATAAGAAAACAGGTTCAGGAGTCGGTTACGTATGAGGAAGGGTTAGCACCCTCGTAACGCCCAATAAATTGGTACCTAATCGATAAAGTCATGTCCAAATGTTTGAAGTTTTAAAAGTATTCAAAAATATGATTTCTTAAAAAAAAATTTGAGCAATTTAGGTTAAAATTTGAGACTTTCTTGTTCCGAAAGAATAAAAACATCACATCCAGTACGTTAGGACACGATGTTTAAGAACCTTCGTAACCAAAATCATCTCATGATTTACAAAACTTGAAAAGGGTATTTAGTTATTTAGCCAAACGGAAAATCGCAACCCAGTACGTTAGGGCACTATTTCCCGATTTTCTAAATACCAAAACATTGCCTTATTTTAAAAACATAGTAAGCTTGTAAAAATATATTTTTATTTTGAACAATAATCTATAAAACAATATTGCATTTATAAACTATCATACACAAATATTAAAAACGATTATAATACAATAGCATACAATATAAAATACAACTAAAATAACTACACTATAGTAATCATAAAATAGTAAATAAATAAAAGGGCATTATATAAACAAATAAAATATATAAAGAAATATATGTAAAACAATAAAAAATACTAGATAATAAATATAGAATTTAAGAAATATATAAAACATATGTGAAACGTGTTATAAAATATAAATAAACTTTATACAATTTTTTTTAGAAAATAATATATGATATAATATACTACTATGTAAATATATACTATATATATATATATATATATATATATATAAATATATATAAAAGAAATGTAATGAAAATAATAAAATAATAAATAATGAAAAAAATATATAATAAAATATAGATTATTAAACAAGTAAAATAGTATATAGGAATAATTAAATATACAATAAAATAATACATATAAAATATAGGAAAATAATGTAAAATATAATAAAATAATTTAATATACTATATAATGATAAAAATATAATAAAAGGATAAAAATAAAATAAATAAAAAGAATCAGCGGTCAAATACTAATTAAAACAGATTAATAGGATTAAATTAAAGATACACGTTAAATCCCAGGGACTAATATGGAAATTAAGCCCTTTTTTAAAACGGTGCCGTTCCGATCTTTTAGCCTTTAAAACAGTCAGGGTTTAATTGAAATAAAAATATTTTTTAGGGTTAATTTTATAAAAAATAAAGTTTCTAAATAAACTGAATTGAGACAAGTAAAATTACGAAAGGACTAAAATGGCAATTAGCCCATTCAAAGAAAAACACGCGGATCTTGAAAGCCGGGTCGGGTCAACACGCGGATCCCATGGCCCAAAACGGCGTCGTTTTCATTTATCTATATAAGTCAAAAATTGATTAAAAAATCATTTTTCTTCATTGTTTTAAAAGAAATATAAGAGGGCTACGAAATGCTCTCAACTCATTCGGCCTGAGGTCAGTCTTGGCCCTTTGCTCCGGTGACGCCCACCAGTATCTTGCCGTTATGCGTGCCTCCTCGACCAAGAATCAAAAGTCCAAAAGTTACCATTTTCGACGCCGATTAAAAGGTAAGCGCTTATCCTTTTTTTAAAAATAATATATGTATATATGCATGAACTGAAAAGAAGAAAAGAAAAATAAAAAAAATAAGACAGATATTCAAAATAAATAACCTTTGTAAACTGTTTTTGTATTTTTATTTCGTAATCTCTTTGTATTCGTATCTGTCTTTTTGTGTAACCGTCCCCCTATTTTTTACAAAATAATCGGCTTTTATAGCCTTGAAAAAATGAAAATAGAAAAGGAAAACTATATTCTTGCGATTCTGCTTCGATTCTTCCCTTTTTTGTGCAGGTGATGAGAACGCGGTTGTGATGGGGTTGCTCGCGTTGACAGCAGCGCGATTCGCGGCTTGGACGAAGGCTGGTGGTCTCCTGTGGCGATTGGGGTTCTGCGGTGCGACTGTTGGGATAGCCCCTTACGGCGCCTAGGAAACCCTAGGGTTTCTTGTTTTTGTTAACGTTTGGGCCCTTTTGGCCATTTTTTTATTTTGGGTTTGTTGGGCTATAGGTAAACTGGGTTAGGTTTGTAGGTGGGCTACGGGTATTGGGTATGGGTAATTTAGTGTTTGAATTGAAAAGGGACTTTATTTTTTATTTTATTATTATTATTTTTTTATTTTTTTTGTTTTAGTTTTATTCCAGCCTGGTCAAAATTGGGCTCTTACAATACTATATACTATCTAGAATCGATGGAGTATGCATGAGGGTTCATTCACCCATATTTGCAACTATTATTCATGCCATCATTTACCTTATTAACCACGATAAGCTTGACACAACTCAAGACAAGCAATTTCACTTGAATAACCTTTCAACCCTATTACATGTCATTTATAACCATTAACCAAAATAGCCATAAATACTAATATGTCGAATAGATAATGTGACGATACTCCGACGAGATTCCAACCGGCTAAGCTTTTCGATAATCTACAAGATAAAGGAAACGATTACGTAAGCATTTAATGCTTAGTAAATTCGTATAAGCGAAACTTAAACTTACCAAATATATTAAATTAAACAACCAAACCTACTCTCATCATGTCATATGTCAAACTTCCTTTCCTATACACATCACCTCATAAGGTTGGTAATATATCATTACAAATAAATCCCAATTAACTCATGACATATACATGATAAACATTTAGGCTTTATCCATAATCCATCAACCATACATATATCCTTTACATATACTTTCCATTGAAATTATATGGTTAATAGATAGTAAGTAAACAATACATCTATGAAACATAACATATATTAAGAAATGGATTCCATGCATATTTCGTCCATCACTTGATAAATTATCATCCATTTTCATCTCGTATATGCATATTCATTTTTTTCCATATCATATGAACATTAAGTCTTTATACATGCCTTTCCATTGACCTTTTTTTATCTGTTGAACCTTTTCAAATAACATCGGATACATGGAATACCTTTTCATGTAAATGTAATCGTTCCTTTTCCTTTTTAATAATGCTTCATTAGCTATGAAGTGGGCCTGCTCATACGAGTTGTGGGTCAGGACGGTAGCCACATGATGCTGTTCACACGAGTTATGGAGAATCCACAACACATGCTGGATCTCAACCATCGGTAGGACCTCCAAGACCAGCACCCAATACATATACTTTCTAATGACATGTCATTTGTATCCTAAGCATTCTCTAAGTTCAATGGGTCTCTTTCAATATCCTTATCTCTAACCTTCATCCTCATATAACCGTTCATAAAATTTACATGCTCATAATTTCATCATGTCTCACTTTAATTATTAAATACAATACCATCATCCATGTTATACATAATAATCCATCCAAAATCCATCTACCTTAATTTTGCTTTCCATTATATCCTTTTTCCAATATACAATTCCTTCACCATAATTCCCTTTTATTTTTTTTATCCAAACCAAAGCACTATGTCATTCAATTTAATTAACATCATATTTTGGTCTATATTACCAGGATAGTGTATAATTGCAAATATAATCATTTATAACATAGTAATTATAAACATGACATGCAAAATAACTTATAATAACTTAATTTTTATACGAACTTACCTCGATTAAAGCAATTGCTAAAATGGAGTCGACAACTTGACCGAAACTTTTAGCTTTTTCCTTTATTTAAATCCAATCGTATTGTTTCTTAATCTAAAAATAAATTCCATTCAATTAATACAATTCCAGCACTTAAATAATCAGTTTTATTCAATTAAATCCTTCTATCACCATTTTACAAAATCACTCTAACATTTTTCTTTTTATGCAATTTAGTCTTTAAAATCCAAAACTTGCAATTTTACCATTTCTAGCCAAAATATATGTTAGCCGAATTTCTTTATGCACACATACAGTCCACCCATGTTGGAATTTTCAAGAAAACCATGCATATTTTAATTTAATTTCATTTTAATCCCTAAACGTAAAAACTAGCCTAAATCATTTTACAGACTCAATCAAAACCATCATCAAGCCTCAAGTTCAAAACTTAACATCAAGAACATTCCAAAACATCTTCAGCAAACTTTATAAATTTTCACAACATCTCAAATCAGTCCTCAAACTAGTTAGCTACCAAAACAACGACAACAAAAAATACAAATCTCATTAAAAAATGGATCAAGAAAACACTTACATGCATAAATACAACTAGCCGAACTTCCAAAGCTTACAACCATGGTGATTTTCGGTGGAATAGCCAAATAAAGAAGATAACTCCCCTATCTTTTGTTTGTTTGTTTTAATTTTAATGCTTAGTTACCATTATAACCTTTAAACTTCATGAAATTTAACATGCAACCTATCCAAGAATATCCACTATCTTTAAATATGGTATAATTACCATTAAGGTCCACCAATTCACCTTTTCATAATTACTAGACTCTTTTAACATATAAAATTCAACTTTTGTATCTTCTACAATTTAGCCCTGTTCACTCAATTAATTATTTAAACGTTAAAATTTCTTAACCAAAATTTAATATGGCCCTAATAACACTCCGTAAAAATTTAATAAAACCACTTGACTTTAAGAATTTACCACATAAACCTAATTACTCATTCAAATAGCATAAATTGTCAATTCAAAATTTATTTTAATACTAGATTTAAGTCGTAAATATTAACTAATAATATTTACGGATTTACTCGTCGGATTTGTGACTTGAAACCACTATTTCCAACACCACTGACAAACGAGTTGTTACAATAATAATAGGGAAAAACTAATAGGCTTTACGGTATAATCAACTTATTATGTTTTTCATTTCCACCAAAGCAATGTCCTTAACCTCCCTGTTTGAAACCTATGACGAGTTGGGGGCAAGATGACTTTCAAAGGAAGGAGTGACTGTGATGGTAGAAAAATGATGAAAGTCCTTTCAGGCCAATAATAGTTGTTGTGATTAAAGAACTCATCAATAACTACAACCACTATCGCCCCAACTCAAGTTTTATCTTCTCTCCACTGCAACAATCATTCCCCCTTGAAAGTCTTTTTGCATCCAACTATGTCACAGGTTTCGGACAATTAGGTTAAAGATATTACTTTTGGTAGAAATGGAGAAAAAGAATAAGTTGATTATTCTAGAAAGACCTTTTGTTTTTCCTTATGATTATGGTCTCAAACTTATGAATGAGGTTTATAAAGCATCCTTTTTCGGTATCATGATACTTGAACCCTTTACTGCATAACTACTTTCAACTAGGATCCTGAGTTATACTCCTACCCATGATCGCATAATCATCGTCAACTAGGATCCCTAGTTATACTTCAACCCGTGACTGTATTAGCACCGTGAATTGGGAGCCTAAGTTGCAATGCGATGGGCTTTTAAGGTGATGGTTCCATCCCAACACGATAGATGAAATGTGTATGTCTTCGATCACTATCGCATCATTGTGAACTCGAATATACCTTAAAACTATCACAATTTCTACTTCAAACACAAACACAAACACAAATAACTCTTCCTCCTCAAATTTCCAACACCCAACATACAAAAAAAAAAATTTGGAGAGAAACAGAAAATGCATCCTCCAAAATTGACCTATTTCCCTAAATATCAGTAAAATCGACCTAAAACTCTAATTTTTTAAAAAACTGGCATATACTTCAAAGTTACCCTATTAATCCTTTTTTTATCAGACAACTCCAAATCCTCTTAAGAAAAAGCTTGGCCTTTTTCTTGCATTAGCAACCAAGTGGAAGAAGGCAAAGTATACAGCCTTAACTTAAGCCTTTTTTCATTTCTATATTACCAATTTTGAAAGTTTTACCTTTCCTTTCTTCCATTTTTTTTCTTTGAAGGGATTTTTTAAAAATTATCAATATTTTTTTTTTGACGAAAGATGAAATTCATTAATCCAAGAATGCAGTTAAACTGCTACAAAAGAACAAAAAAAAAACATTGTACAGTAACTTTAAACTATACAAACAAATTAACCAATGATAACCTAAGAAGCACAAAGTGAAGCATTAATAAGATCAATTCTATTGATTGATCTTCCTCTTAAGGGATCCCGCACAATCTCTTTAATTTGCACCAAGACGGCATCTTCAGTCAAGACAAATCACCAAAATACCTATTGTTCCTTTGTCTCCATATCACATACAAATATGCACTCTAAGCAAGCTTGAGTATAGCAACAAGCAAGGACATTCCTTTAAGTTTCAATATCGCCTAAGCTAACTCTTGCCTCCAAGTTCCCACAGACTATGAATAGAGCAAAGGCACAAAACTAATTGCCACACTTTCCTTGAAAAATTGCACTCAAAGAAAATGTGATTACGTCTCTCTGTAGCATCTATACAGAAAAAACAATAAGTATCAATCAAAATCCCAAAAGGAAGCAAACGATCCTGGGTTGGGAGTCTATTAAGAATGACCATCCAAGCAATAAAACCATGCTTGGGAATATGTAAATGGAACCATAGAAGATGGTGTCATTCCACCTTCATACCACAAGTTTTAATTGCCTCTCACAAACGAGAATTACTCACTTTAGCATTAGCAAACTGTTGAGAAGTGACAGTAACCAAAGGCTTCAACTTAAGCATCCTTCTCTAATTCCAGCTACTTATGGAAGTAAGAGTCACATCTAGAAAAATCCTACCCTTTAACACATATTCATTAACTCGAGCAATCCAAAGAGACCCCTCTCTTGCAAGCAATCCAAAGATAAGCTGCAAAAGACAAGCTTGATTCCATTTTATCACATTTTTTAGTCCCAAACCCCTCTCAGATTTAGGTAAACAAATTGCCATCCAACAAACACAAGCCCCTTAACCCTAGCCAACCTTCCCTTTCCAAAAGAAGCTAAAACATTATTGATAAACCTTCTTAAGAACACTCTTAGGCATTAGAAATTGACGACTCCAATAGGCTTGCACACTAAAGATCACAGCCTTAATAAGTTGCAGTCTACCAGCATAACTCAAGTGATTAGTAGACCACCATTGAATCTTGCCTAGAATTCTATTGGTTAAAGCAACACAGTCAGACCGGAGATAGCTCTCGAGAAATAAGAAGAACACCAAGGTACCTCACTGGTAGCCTACCAAATTTAAACCCTATGCAAGTAGTCATGAGAGCTAACTACTCTTGAGACACCTCGGCAACAAACAATTCACTTTTGGATGGGTTAAGTTGCAACCTAGAAAGTAAATAAAACTGCTAAAGAACATAATAAATATCAGCCATCGAATCAGTAGTACCCATAGAAAAATAAGAAATCATTGGCAAACATTAGATGAGTCAACCGCACTTGAGGGCACTTAGGATGATACTTGAAGAGAGAATTTATGGCAGCAAAATCCAATAACATGGATAACACATCCATTGCAAGCACAAAGAGGTAAGAAGAAAGAGGATCTCCTTGTCTAATACCTTTCCTCCCTCGAAAGAACCCCACAAGGCTTCCATTAAAAGAGACAGAGAACCGATGAGTAGTTAAACAAACTTTAATCCACTTTAAGAACTTTTCAGGGAACCCTTGAGCTCTAAGTACTAAAAGCAAAACCCTAGTGCAATGACTTAAACGCCTTTTGAAGATCAACCTTCAAGGCACATTTAGGAGAAATATGTCTCCTACCATACCCTCGCATTAGCTCATGAGCCAACATGGTATTATCAGTGGTACTACGCCCTCTAATAAAGGCACTTTGACTATTAAAATCAAAGTAGGCAAAAAAAGAGTCATTCTATTAACCAAAATCTTGGTTATGCACTTATAAATTGCACTACAACAAGAAATAGGCCAAAAATCCTTTACATAGCTACGATTATCACACTTGGGAACTAAGGAAATTGAAGTAGCATTAAAGGTAGCCAAGTGAGTGGAGGATGCAAAAAAATACTAAACAGCCTCAAGAAAATCAGTCCCCACTATACCCCATGCAAATTTGAAGAAAAAAGCTGTAAAACCATCACGACCAGGGGCTTTTTCATTACCCTGCCCAAAAATAGCTAATTTTATCTCTTCATTGGTAATAGGGCTAGTCAACAAACGATGAGCATCATTAGACAGTTTAGGCAGTAACTCCTAAAGTAAAAAATCTGAGCAGTCAACAACATTGGAATCAATTACACCAAGAAGATTTTGATAAAACCCCAAAATCTTTATAGAAATTTGATCAAAGGATTCCAACCGATTACCTACTACATCAAAAAGAGAAGTAACAGTGTGCTTATTCCTCTTAATTGCAACAATACTATGACAAAATTTAGTGCTTTGATTCCCTTCCCTAATCCGCTACACCCGAGCTTTTTGCCGACAACAACATGCTTTGGCATCTTGCAAAACCAAAAGATCAGCTCTCACCCGATCAATATGACCATTTCTAACCAGATCACCCCACAACAAAGCAAGCTGCAAGCTCTCCAGCTCCTCAGCCTTAGCCTTAAATCGAGTAGAAATATTACCAAAAGCCTTAGTGTTGAGCATCTTCAAGACAAGCTTAAGTCTCTTAGGCTTGGTAAATAACTTCAACATAGGATCACCTACCACAATAGGCTATCAAGATTCAGCAACAAGCTACAAAAACCTATCATGCTTAGCCCATAAATTAAAGAAACGAAAAGGCTTTGGCAAGGATTGCATAGGCCACTCCAACCAGACAATAGAAGGACAATGATCCGAACAACCAGAAGCAGCAAACTCAACCCGTGAATGAGGTAGAAATCGCAACCAAGCTGCATTAACAAGAACTCTATCAAGCTTCTTCGTAATCGGCCTATCCAATTGATGATTAGACCAAGTGAAAATAGGGCCAAAATAAGCATGATCAAAGACTTCAATATCCCTAACCAAAGCTTGAAAATCCTTCATATCAACAGTAAAAGACTGAAAACTATCGAAAGAAGAACTCTCATTAGGCGAAAGCGTGACATTAAAGTCAAACCAACCTAGCCACTCATAGAATATAATATTATTGGGTGTAATAGTAATGCATATTGCATTCTTAAAAGAGAATATAAGTTCGAATTTTGGAAACAATATTATTAAAAATGGTAATCATGAATCCCGAACATGGATGACTATGAAAAATAACCAAAAATCTAATTTTTATAAAAAGTGAATATTATTACAATGATATTTTTACCTTTTCATATTTTAATATAAAATTTTAAAATATTTATTAAAAATACTACTTGAAATAATTAAGAGTCCAAGACTTATGAAAATCTATACACAAATTTTACTACACCGTAATTCATTCAATAAATGATTTTTAACAAATATATATATATATATATATATATATATATATATATATATATAATATTTTTATTCCATTATGATTTAATTAAAGTAAAAGTATATTCGGTAAATTTTCATATGGTTAAAATGAACATTTTCAACTTTTAATATCTTCAATGTTTTTGAAAATCAAATTATTATTATTTACTTCATATACACTTTTCAAGATATGTTAGAATAAAATAAGCATATAGTAGTTATCATTTTTTAGAATTGATTGTATTTGAAATTGTTAAGGTGATTTTACTCTTTTTTATTATATTTGAATAAATTATCTCTTTAAAAAACATATATTCAAAATATCTTATTTAACTTTGATTTAGAATATCTAAAATAATATAAAATATTATATTAATAAAATTTAAATTAAGAAATAAATTATTTATTTAAAAGTCAAACTCTCATAATCGTATTTAATATTTATTAATTTATCAAAAGAAAAATAAAATAAAATTTATCCTTAAATTTTGAGTTTTTGATGAAAACAAATACAAGAATGGACAGAGTATTTATAAGCGAGTAAAACAGCATATCTTGGATTAGCCATAATAGAAGGCCCAAATCTATTTTCAAAAGCCTGTGTTGCTCTGCTCTCCATCCTCCTGAAGTTCTGTTATTAAATTGCGAAATTCAGCAAGAAGCCAAAATCTCCCGTTTCTCCCACAATCGAAAACCAAATCTATTTCCTGGCAACCGGCGATGAACATCTCTCTGTTTCAGTTTTCCCCGAATTGCCTCCCACAGGTTGGGAAGTTCCGAAACCATCCTTCCATCTCCAACAACAGACCCAATACTAAGATTCCATGCACCAAAAACAAGCTCAGTGATTCAGCCCTGGCTTTAGATTTGGCAATCAATGTGCAAAAGATTAACACCCATTTGGAGCAAAAAGAGAAAGCCATGAAGAAAAGCAAAGAGTTGCTGTTCACAGAGTTGTGCCAGTATTTGTCTTTGAAAGAAGAGGAAATGAACAAGAAATGGAGAAAGATGAGAGAAGAGGAGAAATGGGTTTTGATTAACAAGTTCGTTGATGAATGGGGTGTTCATTTTCATCCTTTATCTGCTAGATCAGTTAAGGAAATGGTGGATGAATATTTGCAAGATGATAACAAGTCTGATCCACCTATGTTTCCTGGCTTGAAGAGAATTCTGGGGATGTCAAAAGATGCTTAAATTGCTTAACATACTTGTAATAAGTAATAAGCTGCTTGTTTAATTTAGAATTTCTTCAGTTTTAGTTAAATGTTTGTTCTTTTTACATTTGTTTATTCATTTCATGACATCCTTTCATACAAATTATTAAACCTTCTAATATATATATAAAACCATGAATGTACAAAGAATTTCTTTGTAATATATATACTGTATGTATATACGATCTTTTAAAAAATGCTTGAAAAGTGCAAGTTCAATTAACGACCAGGAAAGAAGCAGCCTAACATTTTAATGTTATTAGGCCATCAGAAGTGAAGTTGCCTGCACTGTGCAGCTGAAGCCTCTGATGGACAGTAAGGACATTTAAATGTCCGAGAGGCATTTTTTGACAGCATCATGATTGATTGATTGCAAAGGACATGCAGGCATGGCATTAGCATTGGCGGATTCTCTTCGCTGCCTTGATCTCTACTGACAGGACATACAAATATGGAGTGGAACTGGAGTTCCTTTCCTAACTCCACAGGGACTGGTAATTGTTTCATTTCTTGCCACTCTTGCCTCTTTGCTGCCATTACATTAGCCAGCTTCAGCAGTGTAGGCAACCCTTCGATGCCAGCTGCTACGGCCACACTCAATGGGCTCCAATACGATTGTCCCATGAGACTGCAGAACTGTTTGATGATCTCCTGAGTAAATTCTTCCCAATGGGTAGGAGCCATTAACTCAGCATGAGGGCAGCTATCAAGCTTTCCCACCCATATGATGCAAACCACAAGCTTCTGAAACTCGTTCATGTGCAGAGAAGCAAACGGGGCAAGGTGAGTTCTAGCATAACTAAGTGCATCAGCTTTAGTTCCTATCTTTACAATCTCCACGAATTGAAGCCTGTGAAGTTTTAGCTCAAGCATCGAACCATTTTGGTTGAGCTTCTCACGATTGAGAGTGATCCAATTCAAAGCAGGCCCGAGGTTCTTAACCTTCAAAGCTTCAAGTACTTGATACATTTCTAAGAAATGAGATCTTATCGCAATTGCCTCTGGTTCTCCAGCTTCATCTATGAGGCAATCTCCAAGGTCAAACAAGCCTTGCTGATAAAAGTGATTTGCAACTATCTGGTTCACTAGGTGGACGTCAAAGTCAACATTTCTATACGCCTTGGATATGTCGGGGTTGAAGGACTTTTCGAGAAGTTTAGGGTACTTGCTGAGGTTTATGTTACGCTCCTTCTGCAGTCCTTCTAACAGGTTCAGTGGACCAACAGTATTGAGCTTTAGTTTTAACTCGGAAAGAATAGATTTCAGATGAACAGGGGACAAGGGATCGTTAATGGCCTTGATTTTTGCCAAAGCCTGCTCAATTTCATGCCCAACTTGATCAACTATTTCTTGGGATCTAAAGGAGGACAATTTCTGTCTCTTAACAACACGGTCAAATACATCTTTTAGGGTGTCCAGTTCCATTTCTTAATCTCAACTTGATGCTTCCTGCACAAAATACACAAAAGTGATAGAACATCGAACAACTAAGAAAAACAGAAGAAAACTTCTGGTCATCAAAAGGGTGTAACTTATTGAAGAAAGGAGAATCCAGTCTATACAATGTACCTATATTGCTTCACTAAATGATGCTTTTATCTTTTCTAGTCTTATTTATTTGTTAAGAGTGTGAAGAAAGGATTGATATGCAGTAGGTAGGAAATGGTAACATAGAAAGTGGCCTTCTTGAAATGACAAGAGAAGATATTTGTAAGGTATTTAGTAATGGAACTGATAAATATTAGTCTAAAACAATAGAAGTTCCAAATCAAAGCTTTAAATTTGGCACAAAATACAAATGCATAATGTAACAATCACAATATCTTATCAAGCAAAAATATCACAATTAAAATACGAGCAACTTGTTCTTAAACATGAATGTATAAATCAACTAGAAGATTACCCAAGGATGTAAAAGCACTAGTAAGATGGCTTTCAGACACACAAAGTTGTAACCCCCACATCATGCACCAAATAATCACTAGTATCAAATTTCAATGGGTTTGATGGATTAGTTCTTTGTCTAAGAATAGGGTAAAGTTTAAACTACCCAGTATACTAGCCGAAAGAACAAAATGAAAGCATAGCCATGTTAGATGTAATGTTCTAACTTCAACCGCTTTGCTTGGTAGGAAGGATCAAAAGGGGTAAAGAAGGAAACCACTTTGTAATTTAACCGTCGTTACCCTTTTTTCATCGTTCTTACCAAGCAAAGCCTTATAATGTTCATCAACAATGGACAGGAATAAGAAATAAGACATCATATTTTCAATTAAACCTTTTGCAAACCAAGCTAAATTTGTAAAGGTTACTACATGCTATCTAAAAAAATTATATGAACATTCAATTATAGAATCAAAAACATCATGAAAATGAAAATTTAAATACCTTTGATTGGCAGTTTCAGCAAGTCTTTTACTGCATTAGAGAAACAAAGTCAGGACCGCAAATTGAGAATTCAAATTAAAATTTTAACTGATAATTAAATTATAAAAACATAATTAACAACAGCATCAAAGATAATTGTTTGGTTACAGAGAAAACAAAATGGAAAAAAAATATCTACCTATTTCACTCAGTTCCGATAACAAAAAAGCAAAAGGTTTAAGCATAAAGGAGATGAACAGTAAGAGGCAAAACTCAAATATGATTTTGGCATGCTTATTCCTAGGTTTCTTCTAGTGAAACAAAATCATGAAAATAAAAAAAAAAACGATAAAAGATATGAAACAGAGATTTGAGGAAATATACCGGATTTGAGATCGAAATTGGAAGATTGAAAATCGCAGAAGAGAAGTGAGAGCGCAAGAGTCTCTGAAAGGCAGGGAAGCTAAGCTAAGTGTGAGAGAGAGAGAAAGTCTCGAAAAGCGTACACGTGCGAACAATTCGGTAGCAAACCAACACTCGTGTGAAACTTTTTCATTTCCTCAAATACCCTTGTTCGATTTCGATAATTTCGGTTTTGAATTCATCAACCAGGAACTTTCCAGCTCCTCTGGTCATCAGATTCGGGAAAAGAGAGAAAAAAAAAGTCCTTTTAACTGTTGTCTCTCAATCAAATGGGCCTTCACGTCCTCAAAACGACGCCTTTTTCGTCTTCCTACTCCAAAGCTTTACTCCTCGCCACCGCTGCAAAACCCGCCTCTTTCGCTGCTGCTGTTCTTCCATGTAATCCCCGCTTGAGATTTCCATTTTCTTCGCCAAAGGCCATTACTTCATCTGGGTATGGGAGTTCCCTTCATCTGAGGAAGCGTGGGTTTCGTGGGAGTGTCGTCTTAACCATGGCTGCTTCTGGTTCGGTCCAGAAGTCTGAGGAAGAGTGGAGTGCTATTCTTTCCCCAGAGCAGTTTCGAATTTTGAGACAAAAGGGCACCGAGTAAGTTTGCTAACCTATCCATTCATTCTTAGTGTTGATTAATAGTAGCTTAAGTTTCTGTCAAATTGTATTCATTTTGAGCTTCTATGGCTTTTGGATGAAATAACAAGTTTGTAATTTGATTCTTGACATTTTGTTTTGGTACTGTAAAGGTATCCAGGCACCGGAGAATATGATAAGTTCTTCGAAGAAGGTATCTATAAATGTGCAGGATGTGGGACTCCTCTTTATAAGTCCACTACAAAATTTAATTCAGGTTGTGGGTGGCCAGCTTTCTATGAGGGTCTCCCTGGAGCCATAAATCGCCATGTGAGCTACCTTCCTCTTTTGCTCAACTTGTTTTCTTCTATTCCAGATTTTACTAATCAAGTGTGTGATGTTTAACCAGCCGGACCCGGATGGGATGAGGACTGAAATCACTTGTGCAGCTTGTGGTGGCCATTTGGGCCATGTATTTAAAGGTGAAGGGTTTCCAACACCCACCGATGAGCGCCATTGTGTCAATAGCATATCACTCAAGTTTATTCCTGCAAATTCTTCAGAGTGAATCGTATTATAAGAGTTATCCCAGTTGTGTGTATAGGACATGGGCATAATGTGATGTTTTGCCAATTAAGAACTCGAGTTTTTCTACTTATGGTTGTCATTGTATTTGAACTTGAACGTTTTAATGCAATATATATGCAAAATATGGTTACCAACCATGGGAATTTCCGTAGCAGTCTGAAAAGATGAACCCCCTGTGTAGAGTTTGGTTGCCTATTTCAATAGCTGTTCAAGTTTAGAATTATTAAGGGGGCTTGATAAGCTTGAAAAACTCGCATGCCTTTTTCTTTTATTCACTTCAGACCATGTGAATGGTGAAATGCTATTCCAATTAAAAGAGTTCTCTAATTTCTCCAACCCCCCCAAAAAAAAAAAAAAAAACTACAAATTGAAACCATTGCAGTTCTTCTAGTGCTCCTGGTAGCCTTCATGCAAGTGAAAGCTCTCCAGCAGGAATTGATCTTTTGACAAGTTTTGCCCAAGACTCGTTAGTCTCTGTAATGACCTTCAGAGCATATTCCTGTTCATCATCCAGTGCAGGTAAAAATCCTAACAAAAAGAAGCTGATAGGCACTATGGGAATAGGGGAAAATGAAACAAAATCAGTACACACCTTGTTTGCTGCCTTGTTGCCAAGACCAAACTTGTTTGCTGGTTTTCCATCAGGGATCTTGTAGTCTCGAAACCAATCCCTGATTGCCGTTAGTGTCCCCTGAAATCATCGTCAAAAGGGCTCTTAAAGTTGGCATTATAAGTGAGATAACCATGCTTAAGACCAGTTTAAATAACAAATAAAACACAAGTCTTAAATGGCAGTAGTTACAGTACCGGGAAATGCTTCTCAACATCATCGACATCGTTGACAAGGGAAGCCCTTGGATCATCTAATGAGATAGCAACTATTTTCCAGTCAAGTTCCCCTTCATCAATCATGGCTAATGCAGCCAAAGGCTTGACCTTCAGAATGTCACCTATCTTTCTCCGGGTTTCACCAATCTCAACAATATCAACTAAGATTTGAAAGAAACAAAAACATCAAGACTTGCAAAGCTACTTTTTCACAACAATAAAAAAGGAAACCTTATCAATAATAAATGTCAATCAAATACTGTAACCAAGAAGGGGAATTACCAGGGTCATTATCACCAAATGCTCCTTCAACTTCAGAGTTTCCTAAAGAAGGGTCTTCCCATGTTTGTGGAAGCAATCCGTAATTCCAGTTTATATTATAGCTGAGGTACAAGTAGTGGGATTATAGCAAGAAGCCAAAACAAAGTGCTGAAAAATAGCCTAAAAAGCATTTAAGTGAGTAAGAAATTAAAGATACTCAAAATCAGAGAATCTTACGGGTAATATCGAAGCTTGCCCTTCTTAGTATCCTGCTTAATGGGAGTGTATGGCTCATCAGTAGCAACCTCCATTTTTGCACTTGACTCTTTGGGTATCTCCACAATGAAGTTAAAAACACCATCTCCCAAGTGCAATGGTATATCATGCCAAGGAGAAATCTAAAACACCACTAAATCTCAATTACCATCCAAATACTGGACAATTTCATTTTCAAAAAATTTAGGAAAAAGAAAGTTGGGACAAATACCTTTTTCCCGAAGTATCTTCGAAGAAGACTCTGTAGTCAAGGGTTTCGGGTTGACCTTCATGTTTGATTTGAACCTGGGGATTATAAATGGCATTGCAAGAAAATAACCTTTTGGATAATCGTCTGCCGTTGTTGAAGCTAAGAGCGTTACGGCCGTGTTTCAAAGCAAAGGGCGCTTTGAGATGCAAGCAAGAAGAGGAGGCAACGGTGGAACTTCCGGCGACGGATACCATTCTAGCTGCTGCTGCTGCTGCCATGGCTGATTTATCTTTTGGTGGTGGACTGTCGGGTCGGGAGTATTTGGAAGTTTGGTGGCTTACATTCACTGGCTTACCTTACTTTTCCAGTTCCTTCCTATATCCTTCTCTTCTCCTATTTTTCCCCTTCAAATTTATAAGGTAAATTGCATCATCGATTCCTATATTTTATTTAAAATTATATTTTAGCCACTTAACTTTTAAAAGTTATATAATAATCATTAATATTATCAAGTTGTTACATTTTAACCACTCACATATTAACTTCCGTTACTCATTACCAAAATGATTAAAGGATTAATAACTAATTTGGCCTTTGAATTGTATAGCTAACAGACTTTTTCTTAAATAATTCTAAAAAATTAAAATATCACAAATTCTTTAAAAATTCTTAAAAATAATTTCTTAGAAGATATTTTTAAAAAGTTAAAATATTAGAATTTTTTTTAAAAACTATCGATAATCAGAAAATAAATTATGAACCGTGCAAAAGATAACAACTAAACATGAAATGTGTTTCATTCTCATAGATAGAAATTGAATCCTCAATCACATGATTAAAAAATTAAGTGAACAACCACCACACCTCATTAATTAAAAAGTTTAGTTCTAAGACCAAATCGCTTGTTGGTCTATTTTATTATTAAAAAATTACTTTTAAATTTATTTTATAGTTAAATTTAAATTAAAAAAATTTACCGCCAATCTAAACATATCAATCTCTAAAGTTATTAAATTGTTAATAAGTTTATGTTTTGGTCAATTAACTTCAAAAGTTTAAAATAATCACTGAAATATTTAAAATTTTCATCCAATCACTGAACTATAAAATTATCTTATAAAAATTATTATTGTATGATATTTTCTGCTTACATCACCTCCACTAATCGAAAGCTCTCATTCCCTTCTTTTCTCGTAGTTCAATTTTTTTCAAACATCACAAATCTATGAATCAAAATCTAAACTTTTTCACAATCTCCAACACTAATTTTTAGATCGACTTGAATATAAGATATATACTTATAGTCATCGATAAATATTAATCTACTATATTGATCATTAAATTATTGCTTAGAACTCACTAATCAAGCTTTTTTTTTTTTAAAAAAATAAACTTAGTAATTTAATAACTCAAATAAAATTTTTTAAATAGTTCAATGATCATTTTATAACTTAGTGACCAAAATGCAGTTAAGTGATTCTTTTTATGAAATTTTAGAGCAACAATGATAAAGCTGGCATCCAAGCAACAACAAATGGTATTGTTTAATGCATTGTAAATTCATGTTTTCACCAAGCTTGATTGAGACTCAACTAATGTGGGGTGATTAACAACATCAACAATTTCAAGCCCAAACACTTACATTTTCAATGAGACAGACTGCTTATTATTTCAATCATACCCCTTAATCGGACAGTAGCAAGTTTACTTGGACAGGGACGGAAATTTTTGTCATCTAAATACTAGTATCATAAAAACAGAATGGTTGCCCCCATTCCATGTGGGAGAATATATGCATACAATAATAAAAATACGGGTCGATATTGTAGCTCAGCTTCGTTGAATTCCGCTAGGCCATGTCTGATTCTTCACTGGATTCAGGATTGCTTCCACCTCAGCTAGAGTTTCATTATCTTTCCCGAACAGTGCAAGTTCTGTTGCAGCGGCAACATTCTCTTCAACCTAGTTATTTACAACCCCAGCATTACTAGCAACCGAAGCAGCAAGCTCGTGAAAAAAAATGCAAACATGTTTTGACAGGTATGAAGATTTAGTAACAAAATTCTATTATCAGGTATAAAATAGATTTCATAAAGTTCAAATGATGAACCAGAACCTGTTTAACCGAGTTCATGCCAACCAGCACAGTCGAAATATCTTTGTTTGACAAGCTGTATTGCATAGCTAACTTCGAAATATTTTTTCCTTTCTCTTTACAATATACAGCAGCAGCTTGGCAGGCAGACTGCAGAGAGGTTATGAATACATATGAAAGCCTTATAATCAAGCACATAAACTATGGAAATGACACATTCATAACATGACTTCGTGGTGACATAAAATGTGGAAGTATTTAATATTAGGTGTCTTGTGGTGAAATGATCCACAATGTAGCTAGACTGGACAGAACACAAACCCAGATATATAATTTATTTTTAATCCATAGTCCTACAAATCATATCCATGTTTTACAACGAAAGATTTATGTTACAACTTCTAAATCAGTATGCAGTATAATCACTCGAAAACCTAGTCCATTTAATTCACATAAACCATGTCCTGACATAAACTTTTACAGGTTAAAGGCTATCATTTACACATCGGTTAGATCCAACAGAATATGAAGGCATTTCATTTTTCAGAAACCACCAAACAAGACTGACTAGGTTGCATAAATAGCTTTGTATTTTGCAGGAGAACAAATGGTCTTCTTGTATCTGAGGCTGATAAAAGTCTTACCTTGAGTTCGGGAGATGCTGGATGCCACTCCGGTGGACCAAACTCAGTAAGAAGTCCCATAGCAAGTGGTGATGCACTGATTATGCCAACACCTTTGGTTTTCAAGTAAGGCAATAAATCCTCCAATGTTGAATCATTAATGCTATAATGGCAATATGATAATATTACATCAACAGTGGCTGGTGGAACCCTATCAAGCACATAAGTAAAAATTTCCAAGGGCAACCCGGTGATACCAATGAAACGAATCTTCCCTGATTCCTTCAGTTTTTGAAGTGCCGGAATCGTCTCATTCACAACCTGTTACCACATACAAAACGAACCAAATTAGCCTAAGCTTTCACATGACAAGAGGTATATATTTGTTAGTGGTGTATTTCTGAAGTGGCAAAAAGGTTGTTATATAGAAATTATGAAAACGAAAATGGTATTGAAACATAATTAAGAACCTGATCAAGAGAGCCGAATTCAATGTCATGGCATTGAAATATATCAACATAATCAAGTTGCAACCTCTCCAAGCTTTCATCAATGCTTTTAGTTACTCTCTCAGCACTGAAATCAAAACCTTCACGATATCTCCCACATTTTGTCGAAACTATATATTCACTTCTAGGAACTCCAAGAGCTTTAAGTCCCTTACCAAGCATCTTCTCTGACAATGTCGCTCCATAATACCTTCAAATTATTAACAAACAAACATACATACATACATACATACATACATACATATAATTCATCAAATTAAACATAAGACAAGAACCCAGTTAGTTAAAGTGAAGAAATTTAGAATTACGGAGAGGTGTCGAAGAAGTTGATTCCGAGGCGGAAGGCTTCGAGGACGGAGGCGACAGCGTCGCTTTCGGAAACGGAACCGAAGACACTGCCGAGAGGGGAAGCTCCGAAGCCCACGCTGCTGAGCTTGAGGCCCGTGTTTCCGAGAGGTCTCATTTCTAGTTTGGGAACAGCCATGTTTAGCTAGGGTTTCTTTTTCTTGAAGAATTGGGGAAAAATTGTATATGAGAGGAAGGAG
This sequence comes from Gossypium rotundifolium, assembly GCA_025506655.1. NCBI lineage: Eukaryota > Viridiplantae > Streptophyta > Magnoliopsida > Malvales > Malvaceae > Gossypium > Gossypium rotundifolium. The sequence continues at coordinate 148,197,785 of CP106733.1, read as the reverse complement.
ATTGAGTGTTTGGGAGTGTAGCCGACAATGATCTTGTTTGTTTTTTTCCGTAGAAAGTAAGACGAGAAAATAAAGAGCAAATAAGGGATGGGAATTTTTTTTTTTTTTGGTGAAATAAGAAAAAACCGAAAAATTACAAAAACAATTAGCAAGTGAATTTGTCTCTATCCATAAGACTACAAGAACTTCCCAAAGGAGCGTCAAACACTTGCATATTAGCTTTTTCAAACAAAGCTTGTTTAGCTAGCCAGTCTGTAACTTGATTTTGACCTTTCGAAATGTATCTGAGTATCCACTTATTTTCGTGGGATAAGATATTATGAATACGCCTAATTAGAGCGGAGTTAGAAGTTGTAGAAGAACTTCCAAGAATAGCTTTGACTACTTCCAAGCAATCAAAAAGGATGATAACTATCAAAACCTTGTCGTTGAGTAAGTTTGAGTTCGTCTAAAATGCCCTAAAGTTCCACATCGAAGACTGGGCGTTTACCAAGAAATCTATGGAAGCCAACAATCCAATTTCCTTCTTTATCACGAACAAGGCCCCCAGCAGCAGCTAAACCGAAATCCAGTTGTACAGCTCCGTCAGTGTTGAGATACACTCGTTCTTCGTGATGTGTGAAACAGAGGCTAACCAAGATAGACAGAAGGGACTTCCTGAGGAGATGTGTGTTTTGAATCGCCCAGCTAACGGAACTTTGAACAATATCTTTCGAACTCTAAGGTTTGCCTTAAAAAATGTATAAGTTACGATTTTTCCAAATACGTCGAATAAGTAGGCCAAAAAGACAAGCCTAACTGGTTCCCCCCTCACGAATCGACCTGTTAACTTGCAAATTAAGAAGAATCCATTCTTAAGAAGGGATTGAGAAAAAATTGGATAGATACATACCCGGTTAACTTGAGACCAAACATCCTTTGTAGCAGTACAATCACGTAAAATATGTAGAGAATCCTCCGAGTAGTGTCCACAAATAAGACAAGAGGAATCATCGGAGAGGCCCTTTCAAACTCTTTCAACATTACTAAGAATCATTCCCTGTAAGACCGTCCAAATAAAACCACGAACCTGCTGAGGACTAGGGCACTTCCAGACAACCTTCCATTTCTCATCCTTTGAACTCCAATCTCTCTCTTTAAGTGCCTTATAAGCAGACTTAACTAAAAAGATACCAGACGAAGAATGACTCCACGAAATTCTATCCGGACCTTCAGAATACTGTGGAGGAGGGATACCTTTAATGACTTGAATCACCTTTTCCTATAACCATTCTCAAAAAAGATCAAGATTCTACGATCCATCCTTTGAAGTCATCTCATGTAAAAGGCAATCAGGATTCAGATTGAGATTAGGGGGGACATATCGAAGAAGAGGACCGATATGCGGGATCCAGTTGTCATTTTAGCACCGAATTTTGTGACCATCTCCAATTGACCAGTGTAGGTTTTCGCAAGAGAAGTCCAAATTTTGGAAAGCGATTTCCAAAGAAAAGAGCACCTGATCCTGTTAATGCAATCTGGTAATTCATTCTTTATTTGATACTTCGATCTAATCACACGAACCGAAAAAGCTTCCTTATCAGACACCAACTTGAAACCCAGTTTCATTAAGAAGGAGATATTCTGATCTTTGAGCTCCCTCATTCCTAAACCCTCGCACATTTTAGGCTGACAAATGGTATCCCAGCCAACCAGATATATCTTCCTTTTCCTCTCAGAAGACCCCCAAATAAACTGTTTAACCAAACTTTCGATCTCATCACGAATTTTCCTAGGTATCATCATAGACTGCATGAAATAACTAGGGATAGATAAGAGGACCGATTGTGTCAAGGTGACACACCAGCAAAAGATAAATTCTTGGCTTCCCAACTTTGAAGCTTACCACGCACTTTCTCCACCACAAACTGAAGAGTACTACTCGTAACCTTTTGATGGAACAAAGGAACTCCGAGATAGTGACCAATGTTATGAGTACATTGAAATTCAAATACGGTGCTAATTGAATTCACCATATTATCATCCACTCCTTTCGAAAAGAAAATGTTGGTTTTCCTAACATTAATTTTGTGCCTAGACATCGCACAAAAATCATCCAGGATGGTTTTTAGAACCCCACAATGCCCTGTATCAGCTTTCTGAAGATAACCAAATCATCTGCAAAAAATAAATGAGAGAAAGTAGGTCCATTTCTAGATAGTCGAATAGGGCTTCATTTACCTTCCGAAATAGTCGACTTTATCAGATGACCAAGCCATTCCATACAGAGCACAAAAAGGTATAGGGAGAGAGGACACCCTTGCCGAACTCCTCTAACAGGTCTGAATTTAGATAACGAGACACCGTTCCACATAACCTGCATGGTAGAATTGGATATAGAAGACATAAGAACGTTATTGAGATAATCGGGGATACCTGCCGCTCGAAGAGAAGCTTCAATGAACTCCCAGCTAACTCTGTCATAGGCCTTCTCCAAGTCAATTTTGATTGCCATCCATTTTCGATTCTTCTGACTTCGCATGGTATGAATCACTTCTTGAGCTAAGATGATATTATCTATAACACAAGAAAAGGAGCAAAATTTGTTGTCTATTGTATACAATGGGTAGGAAAGATTAGAGCAACAACTTTAATTTAAAAAAAAAAAAGAAAATTGCTGTGGAAGGTATTTTCTACGAAGTTTCATTCAAAGGCCCGTCTCTCATCTATGCACATCTACTTACAATTCTATCATTCTTGCTTCTCCTCTCTACGATGTTTTATGTCCATTATGCTATTTCTACTTTAGCATTTCAACTTGTAATTAGATTTATTTTTTGATGATAACCTCTAAAATTGTCTTTACTATTATTATCAAAAGTATTTTGAAAAATAAAATGTTCATTTTAGACGTGATATCGTGAAGTAAAAAAATGTATTTAAATAATGTCCAAATTTATTAATATTATGATATCTTAGTACAAATATAAAAATAATTTATTGTATCTCATTATTGATATTTTAATATACAAAATATAAATTTTAAATATTTATAAGTAATTAATTAATATTAATTATTTGTAAATTTTAATTTTAATATTAATCTATATTTTAACTATTATTAAAATATAACCATTATAAATTCAAATATATACTTTTATATATTTTAAATAAATTTCAATAAAAATATATTTAATATAAATATTACATAAAATATATTAAAGTTTAAATAAGGGTTAAAGATGTCATTTTGACTCCAAAAATGCTTCTCGAAAAGCAAAAGCTAAAAAAAATACTTTCGCTTCTGGGTTCAAAAATCAAAAGTTGTCTTTGATTAGCATTGTTTATGGCTCCAACCCCTTGTTGCGAAGTTTAAGGGTCAAAAATCATATTATTTATATCTATATATATGAGGAGAGATTCAATTACATCAATAATTTTATATTATTTCATAATTTTTTTCAGCTTAACCCACAAATTAGTATTTAAACTATACTCTTTTTCTTATTTTAGTACCTAAATTTTTTTTGTCACAATTGGTCCTTAAACTATTTTTTCTCAATTTCAAACCATTAAGTATATTTAAAAGAAAAACTTAACCCACACTTTGGTACCTTAAAGTATTTTTTTCCATTTTGGTACCTAAATTATTATTATTTTTTCCAAGTTGGTACATTTGTTAGTTCAATCATTTGTTAAATTGATAAGTCTATTTAAAAATGATAACCAATTAAAATTTAACATGTGACAAAAATGGCAAAATATTATTATTTTTTCTTTTACATATATCTTTTTCTTCTTTCTTCAAAACCAGACTAATTGTCAAATTAGTCGGGCCCTAGTTTATAATTTAATCAGTTTGTTCAGTTTGATCAAATAAATTATTAAAAAATCATAAAAATATTTAAATAATTGAGAAAATCAGTTCAACCACTCTATATTGGCTACAGGTCAATCGGTCCAACCCCTATCTCTAGACTAGTACCCTGACTGGTCTCCGATTTGACCGACCGATCGATCCGGTCTAGTTCTGAAAACATTGGTTTTGATCAGTGAAATAACTTTTTCAATCTCGTTAGGTACAACAAGCAGGTAGTGAAGCTCAAAAATAGAATTAACCACCTGTGTCTTGACCTCGAGGGGGCAAATTTCAGGCATTGTTGATATTGCTAGATATTATAAAGGAAGAAGAAAGAAAGAAAAAACAAAGAGAGGAAAATTAGTAAAAATTAAAGAGTTAATTTTTTAAAAAAGTTTATATGACGTGAAATTTTATTATTTGGTTGTAACTTTTAACAGAGATAACATTTTGGCATAAAATGAGTAACAAAATAATAGTTTAAGTATTGTTTGTGACAAAAAAAAGTTTACGTACCAATTTAACAAAAAGAGTATAATTTAGGTACTAATATCTGGGTTAAGCCCACCATGTCAGCTTTTTTTCACGTCAAATTCCACGGTAGTCGCCACATCATCATTTTTTTCCACGTCAACCACCACATCAACAATTGATGGTCCATCAAGGGTTTTAACTGAACGCCATATTCAAAGGGCTCAATTAATTATTTTACCTTTCATTTAAGAGCTCAATTGATTGAATTTTTTAAAGAGAGGCTCGATTTTTTAATTATTTTTCAAAGTCTTTTTTAATACTTAAGCTTAAGTGTATTCATGTCTTTTAATAGTTTATGTCAAACCTTTAAAAAAACTACTTTAAGATACGCATAATGATAAATCTAACATTTAACATTTACTCAATTTGATCTTAATTTTTTTATGACTTTGGTCTTAAACCTTCAAATTTTAGTTCTTTAGATGGAAATGTTGACTAGTCTATTAAAATTTCAATGGTATTGACATGATAACTTGTGTAATAATTTATGTATACGTAATAAAAATTCAAAAAAACATTAAAAACTTCATCAACTTTCAAATAAACCATAAAACTATATCATTTTTCATATTCATGTCTGCAATTAAGTACACGTAGGTTGTCATGGTAGGTCACCATGTCCGTGCCATTAAAATTATGTTTATCTAAACAGACCAAATTGGTTAGGATACCAGTCCGAAGAAAGACTTTAGATGGATTAAGTCGTGAATCATTTTGAAGCGGTTGAACCATGCTAAAAAAAACAGCCTACAATCAAAGTGGTTGAACCAGTTTTTAATATTTTTATTTTTATGTTTTGTAAATGATTTATTTAATTGAATTGTCTGAACCAATCGAATCGACAAATTGGTGGCATGATCGATTCGACCGCTAGTTCAGTTTCTAAAAATTTTAGTTAAAATTTTAACAATTCAATTAACTTTTTCATTGAAAAAAATTCAATTTAACTAAAATTTAAAATTTGTAAACAAAAGTGATAAAAAAAAAAAGAACTTAGTCAAGAGTGATAAAAGCTGTTCGACGCTTAAAGCTAAACTTATTATTATGTCTTTAGAATACAAACATCAAAGTTTGATATTAAAACATTAATGAATTAATAAAAAATATTTCAACAAAAGCTCCAAAAGAGTATTATGTATATTTTTATAATGTAAAATTTTAACCTATCATGTAATCCAGTAGGATTACTAATCTCCAATGCATATATTAATACTTGTTACAAAGTCCCGTGCATCACACGGAATTTTATGTGTTTATTTTAAGTTTATTAAATAGTATTTTTAATAATTTTAAAAATATATTTACTAATTAAATTATTATTGGTCTAACCTATAAAAATCAATTAAATTTGAAAATAACTAAGATGATAAAATAACATTTCAAAGGTAAAGCAAAAAAAAAAAAAAAAAATTGAGAAACAACTTATAGTAAAATATTAAGCAATTAGATAAAATAACTTGTCATTGGAATATTAGTCAAATCTCATCTAGATAAAATCATTAATTTAATACTTCATTATCTTTCACATAATATTTCAAAACATAATGGTAAAAAAAAACATTTACGATTGTGTGAGTTTTATTAAAATCAAGAATAGTAAAACTATCGAATATTGAATAATAATAACAACTAAACATATCAAATAATAGTGAAAATAATATATATATTTTTTGTGATGGAAATAAGACCTAGTAAATAATACTAAAATATGATTTTTTTTCTCCAGTAATTTCCTTATATGCCATTGATAGAATGGTAGTATGAAAGTCTTGAGTCTGTTATCCAGCTGTTGTAATAGCTCAGTTGATTAGTTGTTAGCCAAGTTCTGTTAAAGTTGTTATGCATACGTATAAGCATGTTTTACATGATTACCAGGTTCTCTCAGTCAATATATATGCTGAGTAATAGTTGCTGATATAGTTATTTTGAATTTCAGTTCAATAATAAAAAAATATTCATCTCCTTACTTTTTTCAGCTGCCAAACAACAACTAAACATGATATTTTACTGTATTTCTAACTTGGTATCAGAGCCACTATTCCTCACGGTTTAAGCTCTTTGGTTTATCGGTTGTCGATGATTTCTCATTCCTGTTCACCGCCAGTGTTTGTCATGAATCTAGATCACTCTTCCTCTTCGTTTGGAAATGATAAAATTGATAGCCGTTTGTTCACTACTAAACGTCTTACCATTGTACTTGATGATTCAAATTATTGTTGTGGAAATAGCAGGTTCTGTTGACTCTCAAAACACACAAGCTTCAACGTTTTGTTGATGCTTCCTTTCCTCCTCTGCCTCGATTTCTCACAGATTCAGTTGGTGCTGTTTAGGTCAATCCTAATTTTGACAATTTTGAACAGCAGGACAACGCATTGGCATCATGGCTTCTTTCATCTGTTAGTTAACACGTTCTTCCTTATTTGATAGGAATGGACTCCACGATTCAAATCTGAACAACCTTAAGTAATTTGTATGGTAGCAAAACCACCTCCAAGCTGATGTATTATCGTCAAGCTTTACACTCTCAAAAGAAAGGTGAGTTGTCAATTAAGGATTTTCTCATGAAGATTAAAATGTTTTGTGATCGGCTAGCAAGTTATGGAGAAATGATAAGTGAACCTGAGCATGTTACGGCCATTCTCAAAGGTTTTCCTCTAAAGTACGAGCTAGTTTTCATAATTATCTCTACCAGCACAGCGTCGTACAATGTTTAGGGTGTTTCAACGGTGCTCTTTGATGCTGAAGCACGACAACAGAAGCTAATGATTGACGTTTCAGTTGCAGTTGATATTGCTATTCATAATTCTAATACAGATCAATCTAGTCATGAGTCTACTTCGACTTATCAACCATCTTCTATTATATCTAGTTTTGGTTCATACAGAGGACGTGGGCGAGGAAAATCTGGCTTTAGGCATCAATGTCAACTCTGTGGAAAAATTAGACATCTAGTTTATCGGTGCTATAATCATTTCGATACAAGTTACAAAAGCACTTCCTATCGTCTACTAGCTCAAGCTCATGTGTGTAGTTTTAGCATTCCATCAATGCACCCTCAAATGGTCTCCCCCACTCCATCAATATGGTCTTCTCCATATGCACCTCCTCAATTTGTTGGTTTCACTTCCAACCCGATGGTTTCAGGATATTCTAGTGTCATGATGTTATAACTCTAGTATCGTGTTCCGTGTGGCTTTAGGAGATCCTTTTTTGCAAACACACCTAAGTCAGCCTAACCACCAACAATTGATGATTCAACTAGAATTCCTCCAATGCACTAATTTGTATAGCAGAAGCAACTTAGCCAAAAGAAAGCATAAAAGAATAAAAAGCCATAGAAAACAACGCACGAAATGTGCTTAAGTAAATGCTCTCTAATAATTCTATCACTCTTAAGAATTCAAGATACAATAGATGATTTACAAGTGAGGGGAAGGCTCTCTATTTATAGTTGATCTCTGTAACACCCCTTACCCATGTTCTACGCCGAACCGTGCTCAAGCGTTGCTTTAATAAAATTCTCATGACTGTCACTTAGGCCCATACAACTACTCTCTCTTGACACCTTAACAACATCATTATTAGCTTACGAGGCTTCACTCATACACACAAGAACACTCGAGACCATATCGAAACTTTTTCGAATTCTACAGAAATTTTCTCTTTTATACAGGACTCACACGCCCGTGTAAAATTAGACACGTCCGTGTGTAGATACACACACGCCCATGCTTCGCAATCGTGGTGAATTCTGACTATACACACACGGTCTTTAAGCCTAGTCACACGCCCGTGTTTGACACCCGTGGATGACACTGACTTGGATCACACGACCTGGACATACACCCATGTGGCTGGTCCGTGGTCGCCTCTGACTAGATCCCCATGGCCTGGGCATGCCCGTGTGCTTCAATCGTGTGACCATTCATATTCCAATTTCAAGGTACAAATTTCACATGGCCTGGGCACACGCCTATGGCTTGATCGTGTGTCACACACGGTCTATACACACGCCCGTGTGCCTACCCATGTGGACAAGAATAAGGTTGTTTGCTAAGCTCCTTGAACCCCTATAGCTTACACTACATGAATCAATTCAACATACTAATAAACATCTCATAATTTCTATATGAATTCCCATAGATGACTTTAAAATTTCATAAATAGTAAAATGAGCCAACATTCATGGCAATTTACAAAATAAATGTCTTAGCAAGAGCGAATACACCTTTGGTCAAAATAATAAAATAATCTAACTAGTCTAGCCCCTATACATGCCATTTACAAAATCACTAAGTCTAATTATACCGAAGTGAGCAGATAGTGTGGGCGGTCTCCTGGTTATCAACGTATTTCGGCTCAGCTCTTGAACTCTATAAAACAAGGGAAAGAAAGGGAGTAAGCTTAAAACTTAGTAAGTTTACATGTAAACAATATAACATTTTAACATGTATTAAACACTCTCATAGCATTATTTACTACGCAAGAAACAATTTACATTCAATATCATGCTTACTCACTTCCTCCATTGACATATTCCAACCACATCACAAGCATAATGCATACATTCATTAACGGTTCCCTTGCACTTAGCATCACAAGGTCACATAATCCAACACATCACTATATCATAATACATTACTGATAGCCACATTACTCTGTGGTTTCGCACTTAGCCCACCATCAGTATTTATTAAGGTGGTATCGCACATAGCCCACCAAAGGATTAGCTACGGTAGTATCGCACACAGCCCACCAAAAAGGTTAGTTACGGTGGTATCGTACACAGCCCACCAAAGGATTAGCTACGGTGGTATCACACATAGCCCACCTGTAACACCCCAAACCCGGCCCATAAGTCCTGACCGGATCTGGTATGTCACGGAGTAAAATAATTTGAATCATTTTGAGTGTCTGGTGAAAACTTGTTAAAATTTGGCTAAGGTATTAAAACGGGGTTTGATAAAACTCAGTTGGGATTATTTTCATAAACATGGTTGGGTTGATAAACCCTTTGAAAACATTTGATCATGTAAAAATTTGTCAAGGTTATAGTTGACTTGGTGTATTTTGTTACCAGTTGGTAACATCTTTGAAAACCCGTAGAAGTTATTAAGTTTGAAAAAGTTACTTTTAACCAGTTCACTTAACATTTATAAATTTCATTTGTAATATAACATAAGTAAAATAAAACAACAAAATAAACATCCAAATAATAATTAGTGGCCTTATTAAAACCCAGAATAAAAAGACTTAGAAAATAAATGAACTAAAACTGATTTAAATAGGTTCCAAATCTGAGAAACAAGCATGGCCGCCTCGAGTCCTCCCCGGCTCCATCTCCGCGATCTACTCATCTGCAAAATAGTATGGGAAGGGGTGAGTCACCAAGACTCAGTGTGTAAATCCCCCACCCGGAAATACAACTCATACACAAATTATTAATAACATGCAAACATGCAACCCCACTAACCATCCGTACTCCTTTAACTACCCCGTGTGGTCAAAACCACTGGTGGTCAAAACCACTGGTGACTAACGTCACAAATCAAGTGATGGGGCCAACCCATCGTGTAGTCAAAACCACGATGACCATAGGTCACATAATATCATAATGTGGTCAAAACCATCGGTGGTACCAAACCACCGGGACTTAGTCACAATTTAACAACAAAGTGGTCAAAACCACTTGGTGACCAAGTCACAATAAATCGATGGGGCCAACCCATCTTGTGGTCAAAACCACCGGTGACGATCCATAAAATCATCCCCTCCTCTCATCAATCCCACCATCATCATGCTTACATATCAATTATCATATATCATGCATTTATGTATAGCATAGCATTTAATAACATGTGATGGCATACAAAATCATATATCATAGATCACGTAATAGGGGACTTACCCGGAAGCCAAGCTTATGCCCACAAGCAAAACTACCATAATGATTAAAAAGCAACGATATAGCCATGTTAACTAATAAAGTGTGTAGTGAGTTTTACACACCTGTTACCACCGAAATTCCTAGATCCCGAAGATCTGATCTATGACGCTAGATTCTTGACCCTATAATCGACCAACAACAGGGTTAGGGACTTAGGCCTATTCGGCCAAACCAAATAATCCCGAAGGATATGTTGTACTTGAAATAACACTAACCTTGGTTGCCGATTTGGTTCCTAACCAAATCCCAAAGCCTTTGTTTGCCTTGGCCAATGAGCCCCTAAATTCATGGCACATAATTGGTTATACATGGATACCCAAAATGGCCTTTAGCCGAATAAGATTAGTCACTTACCAACTTACCAAAATCCCAAAATTGTCACACACTGGATTCCTTGCAATCGGCCAAACCTTAGATCCATACAAGTGATTAGTTTCCGGCTTTTTCCAAGTATCTAATGGAAAGACTAAAGATAATCCCTTACCGTAGACTTACCAAATCGATTAGCAGAGAATGGAGGATTAGATCTACTACTTTGAAAATCCCGGAGTTCCTAGGTGAAATCGGTTTCAAAAGTGGTTAGCCAAATCATCAATAAATGCCAGATCTCGGCTTTTCCCTTCATCTAAATCGACATAGAACAAAAGAATATGGAAGAAGAGTTTTAGCAACCACTTACCTTCCCAAACCGATTGCAAAAGAAATCCTGAAGAGACGTGTAATAACCTTTATATTCGGCCAAGTGAGTCTAATGGAAGAGGCAGGATTTCGGTAAAAAGAGTGGTAGAGGTTCGGCTAATAGAGAAAGAAAAAGAGAAGGAAGAGAAGTAGGGAATTAATGGTGGTTTCGATTTTGAGAAAGAAGAAAGGAAGTAGATGGGAGATGAGGAGATTGACCAGAACCAAATGAAAAAACAAAGAAAACTTGCTAAATGAATTTCGGCACACCCTTGCTAAACACAAAACCGAATATGGATGGCCCTAAGGAGTCCCAAATCCGGCCATCACCCCTCTCTTTTGTGATAATTTCAGCTTTTAATTATCACCCAAGAAAAACAACATTTATCTTCCATTTATCCCTTAATCTCCTCAAACAAATTAAATGAAAATAAGCTACTAACACCTACTCTTCCAGCCGAATTTTAGAGCAAAAATTAAGCTTATCCTTATCAAAATATGAGTCCAAAATTAGGCCATTAGCTCACCTTCTTCACGCCAGTTTGAAAAAAAAGTAAAACTAGCTGCTGCTCCCTTGGTTCGAACATAAGACCTCACTGCCGCAGCCCCCCTTACAACGCCCCATACCACTCTACCACCTTAACTTCCATGGTCTTAAACCTCACCTTTTAATTTTTAAAGCCTTCCTACTTTAGCCCCTTTTCTTAACCGCCTAAAAAGCCCAAAAACAAAATGCCTCCCCCTTGTAACTCCCACGACTCGAACCTCTCCCCCTTGAAAACTCCCTTGACGCTTCAAGCCAATCATGCCAATTAAATCCTTGTGTCATGTTCCTTCCAAATTTTTCTTAACCCCTATCTCACCTAGCTCCCTTCTTTAAACACTTAAAAGAAATTTTAGTCCTAAGTCGCCTAGCTAGGGGTTATTTCTAGACCCTAGAACATGCTTAGCAATTATAATATTCATTTCTTCAAGCACATACATGGGAAAATAATTAAATTACAAACAACCCCCAATTCAGGATGTTACACCACCAAAAGATAAATAGATGATGGTTTCACACACAGGCCATCGTAATTAAGCAACAAGGTGGTATCGCACTTAGCCCACCATCAAGTTTTGATATAACACACTTACATATCCATTCCATCATTCATACTAAAGTTATTCAATAACTACCACTTTCTATCTACTTGAATCATACTTGTTCTCAATTATGCTATGCGCTAATTAATAACAATAATGTGTATATAAAATGCATCATTTACACGTAAACTTACCTCGGTGCAAAACCTGTTAATTTACGATTTACTCCCTAACCTTGCATTTTCCCCGGTCAAGGTTAATTCTGCATTTTTCTTGATCTATAACAATAAAATTCATTCATTTAAAACTTTTTACGATCATAATGCACCAAAATCTACACTTAGGCAAAATGACCATTTTGCCCTTATACCATGGCAAAATTATGATTTTGCCCTTAAGCTCGTGAATCATTTTTCACCAAGCATAGATGAACATTTATTTCTCTTACAAAGACTCACCATTCCAACTATTTCATGCATTTATGACACAAATTAAATCTTTGCATTTAAGCCATATTTAGGTGTTTTCATGCTAACACCATTCACAAAAGTTGTTTCTCACCTCCATAACATTCATTTTCTTCCATAAAAAAACTCAGCTAACAACATAAATACTCTCATGGAAAGTCCCTAGACTTTCAACCATATCTCAAATTAGTCCCCTCATTAGCTAGCTTAAGCTTTGGGGACTCCAAAAACACAAAAATCATCAATTAAATCCACCTAAATCACTTACTAGCAAAGAGATGGCTTGACTGAAAGTTTGAACTCTCAAATGCCCTATTTCCTCTTCAATTTTCAGTAGAAAGAGATGAATGAATAGTAAAAGATGATAATTTTTTCTCTTTTTATTCATCTTTTCTCACCTAACTCATCCAATTTTGACCAAAAATTAAATGCTCTTGTCTCCCCTATGCACATGGCCGGCCATCACTAGGTAAATGGCCTAATTTCAATTTAAAATCCTCCAAATTACCTTCTATAGCTATTAGGTACCTCTACCTTATAAGATAGAACTTTTGCACTTTATGCGATTTAGTCCTTTTTCGCAGTTGAACATGCTATCACTCAAACTAAAACACCAAAATTTTCATGCAACCATATAATTGTGCTACAACACATAAAATAACATTAAAATAATTTTCTTCGACCTCGATTCAGTGGTCTCGAACCAACTATTTCGACTAGCCCCAAAATTGGGCTGTTACAACTCTCCTCCCTTTAGGGATTTTCACCCTCGAAAATCTTACCGGTAAAGAGGTTTGGATATTTTTCTCTCATGGCTTCCTCCGGTTCCCACATAGCCTCTTTAACACCATGTTTTTGCCACAACACTTTTACTAAGGCTATGTCCTTATTCCTCATTTGTTTCACTTCTCGAGCCAAGATTTTAATCGGCCCTTCCTCATGTCATATCTAGTCGTATCTCAATTTTGGTCGGAGGAATCACATGCGAAGGATCAGAGCGATAATGCCTTAGCATTGATACATGGAACACGTTGTGAATTTTCTCTAACTCTATCAGTAAAGCCAACAGATATGCCACTAGCCCAATCCTTTCGATAATTTCATACGACCCTATAAATCTTAGACTCAATTTACCTTTTCGACCAAATCTCAGTATTTTTTTCCATGGGGACATTTTCAGAAATACCTTGTCGCCCACTTGAAACTCAATTTCTTTTCTTTTCAAGTCCACGTATGACTTTTGTCGGTCTGAAGCAGCTTTTAGACTATCCCGAATAACTTTCACTTTCTCCTCAGTCTCTTTAACTAAATCAACCCCATGAATTTGCTTATCACTCAGCTCGATCCAATACAAGGGAGTCCGACACTTACGACCATATAAGGCTTCATACGGTGCCATCCATATGCTCGACTGATAACTATTATTGTAAGCGAATTCGACCAAGGGTAGGTATCTTTCCCAACTACCTTCAAATTCTAACACACAGCATCGGAGCATATCTTCAAGAACTTGGATTACTCTCTCAGACTATCCATCAGTTTGAGGATGGAATGCAGTACTGAAATTCAACCTTGTACCTAAGGCCTCTTGGAACTTCTTCCAAAACCTCGAAGTAAATCTCGGGTCTCTATCTAAGATAATGGATATAGGCACTCCATGCAATCTAACCATTTCTGCAATATACAATTCGACTAACTTATCCAGTGAATAATCAATACGCATAGGTATAAAGTGAGCCGACTTCGTCAACCTATCAACAATAACCCACACAGTATCTTTCTTTTTCGGAGTCAAAGGCAACCCCTCACGAAGTCCATGGTGATCCGATCCCACTTCCACTCGGGAACCATCATTGGTTGAAGTAATCTGGAAGGCACTTGATGCTCAGCTTCCACTTGTTGATAAATCAGACATTTTGTTACATACTCCGAAATGTCTCTTTTCATTCTCGGCTACCAATAGAGTTTTTTCAGATCATTGTACATTTTCGCACTGCCCGGGTGTACTGACAAATAACTACTATGTGCTTCTTGTAAAATTTCTCGAACCAGCTCGCTATTTTTGGGTACACAAATTCTATCATGGAACATTAAGCAACCATCCAGACTCACCCGAAATTTAGAATTAGTTCCTGATTCACACTTAGCTCTTTTAGCTAGTATTTCACTATCATTTCTTTGAGCCTCACATATTTGTTTAACAAATAGTGGTCTAGCTCTCAACTCGGCCAGTATAGCACCATCATTAGACAATGACAAACTCGTGCTTATAGCTCTCAAAGCATACAAGGATTTTCTACTTAAAGCATCTACAACTACATTCGCTTTCCCTGGGTGGTAATCGATCACTAGCTCGTAGTCCTTCAATAATTCAAGCCACCGTCGTTGCCATAAATTTAATTCTTTTTGATCCATCAGGTACTTCAAACTCTTATGATCCGTGAAGATTCGGCAGCTTCTCACCATATAAGTAATGTCGCCAAACCTTTAATGCGAAAACAATTGCAGCCAATTCCAGGTCATGAGTCGGATAATTCTTGTAACACCCCAAACCCGGTCAAACGCTACGATCGAATCCGGCATGTCACTGGAAAAGAATCATTTTTTTTAAAACAAATTGTTGACTTAAATTGCAAGGAAAGCATTTCATTTTATGGAAACCAAAATTTAGTTAAGTAATTCGTTAAAATCATTTTCAGGTTTGTTTTGAAGAAAATCAGGTTGACTTAGCATTGCTGCAAGATCGCTTATTTACCCGATGGTAAAGTTTTGGAAAAACCCAGAATTTATTAAGGTTGTGAAAACATTCATTTTATAGTTTCTTTCCTTGTTATCCTTGCTTTAATGTTTGTCATGAATTCAAGACATTTGTCAAAATAAATAAGCCCAAAGCAAAATATAGATGGCCTTATTACATAACCGAAAACCCAAAATTTAAAACAAAGTAAAATCGAAATTTAACCATTTAATGAAGAAAACAACTACTGAGCATGGCTACCTCGAGTCCATCCCGACTCCATGTCCACGAGCTAGGGATTATCTGCAAAATGTAAGGGAATGGGTGAGTCACCGAGACTCAGTGTATAAATCCCCATCCCTAAGATGATAAGCTCACACATCGATTCATATGCAAATATGCATGCCATGCAACCCAAAACCTAACCATCCGAACTCCCGATTCTACCTCTGTGGTACCAAACCACTGGTGGTGCCAAACCACTGGTGACTCAAAGTCACGAATCAACATATTTGGTACCAAACCACTGGTGACAATCCCTTTTAATATAATATGTGGGGCCAACCCACTGTGGTGCCAGACCACTGGGACAAGTCACGAAGATAACATATGTGGTACCAAACCACTGGTGGTTCCAAACCACTGGTGGTGCCAAACCACTGGTGACCCAAAGTCACAAATATTCATATGTGGTACCAAACCACTGGTGAACCAAAGTCACAAATATTCATATCTTCCTCCTCCTCTCATCATACCTATTTAAATGAACATGCCTTTCAGAAATAATCATGCTTGGCATTCACAGATAATGTAACATGGCATATGCAGATTTAATAGAGGCAGTTAACACTAGCCATCAGAATTGGACTTACCCAGAGTCCTCGCTTTTATATCCATATCCACAGTTATTTCGGCTTTTGACAGTATACATGATATTAACATACTAACACATTGCATATGAAGTGTGTAAGAGATGCACACCTGATTACTCGCAAGACTACGCTTTCTATGTCAACACTGTCGTTAATCGACATTACTGCTATCTGTCTACTCTCCTGTTCAAATGCTGGTCCACACCCAGGTGGCCAATCGTGAACTACAGATACAGCCCGCTTCTTGAACTTAGGGGCTGGGTTTACCGATCCAACCCCTCCTACCGCTTGACTAGCCTTCGAGTCCATGAAAACACCTTGGTCACTAACCAAATCAAAGCAATGAAATCCAAACTAAAAGATTAACCCAACACTTAAAGCGAACACCCTTACCTAGATGGATAATCCCTGAAATGTTGAATTTGATCCACAAGTCAAGTGAATCCCGAGTATCCCCACTGAAAAGCGACACCCCCTTCACTACCTACATTCGACTAAACCCTCACATTAGGCCAACTAGCCATTCGGCTTTGGCGTGAGAATCCCAGAGAAGAAGATAACGATTCAAGAGAACATCACTAACCTTAACACAAGAGATCCCTCTGGCACTTAAGAGAATTCGGCACTAGCCTAGAAGAGATGAAAATTCGGCAAAGCAAACACCACCTAGAATATTCAGCTTCTAAGATTAAAGAGTGAAAAGAAAGAATCAACCATCCAGATAATAAGAAAGTGATTCGATTTTGAATAAAGATGAGAAAGAGAAGATATTGCAAGGAAGAGACGACAGAGATCTTACCAATCCTGCAATGAATCGTCTCAAAGCAACAAAAATGCGATCTTCGACTTTTAGTGATTGATAGCAGATTTCAACTAAAGTGATGAGATTCAAAGGGGTTTCAGCTAACAAGGAGTTGTGTAGAGAATAACAAGATGAAGAAAAGAGATGAGTGATGATTCGACCTTTGAGACAAAAGGGAGAAATGGACAAAAGAAGCAAAAGAGATTCGGCTATGACTTTTAAGAGTGAAGGAAATGGGGAATGGAATTTCGACAGAGGTATGGCTACAGAGGATTTGGCTAACAACAAAATAAAAGTGAAGAAAGACGAAGAGGAGGGATGGTATATGAGGTTTTGATTCTCATTCCTAAGAGAAAAATAAAACGCACCAATATGCTATGGGGTGTAACATCCTGAAAATGGGCCTATGCATTTCTGATTTAATTATATGAAATGGCATGTCTTAAGTGTTATGAATGTATTATGAACATTTTTTGGAAACTTGGAAATGTAAGAAATGATTTAGAAATGTTAAGTTTCAAAAAGAGGAAAGTGAACATTTTGGAAACTTGGAAATGTAAGGAAATGTCCTGGAAATGTAAGGAAATGTCTTGTCCCGAAAATGTAAGGAAATGTCTTGTCCTGGAAATGTAAGGAAATGTCCTGGAAATGTAAGGAAATATAAGGAAATGTAAGGAAATGAAAGGAAATGTAAGGAAATGTAAGGAAATATAAGAAAATGTAAGGAAATGAAAGGAGAAAGTGAACATTTTTGGAAACTAAGAAATATAAGGAAATGATTTGGAAATGATTCAAAAGAGGAAAGTAAACATTTCGGGAAACTTGGAAATGTAAGGAAATGTCAAGTTTAAAGAGCCAAACGAAAATTTTTGGAAACTTAGAAATGACTTAGAAATGTCGAGTTTTAAAGTTTAAAAGATAAAATTAAGGCAAGGTGGCCTTAAGAGAAAAAGTATGTGAAATTTGACACACAAACAGGCTGGGAAAAGTGGCCTGAAGATACCACTTAAAGCCTAGTGAGTGACGCCACTTAGGTGGATAATTTGGGCCTCGTATGGCCATAAGGAGTCCAATAGAACAAGTTTAAATTCAGCTCATCAAGGGAAGGGGGTGGACGGCATCTAGCTAAGGCTTTAAGTGATTTTTATTTAATTACTTAGAGAGGAAGTAATGGATGACAATAGGGACTCTTAAGAGAAGAGTTTTATTCCTTTAGAATTTCGGCTAAACAAGAGATAAAGCTATCAAAATAGAAGAGTGATGGCCAAGTAAGGGATTCTAAGTTAGTAATTTCTGCTATACAAGGAAAAGAGGGCCATTCATTCTCTCTTTTAACTCTCTCTCTGTCGAATTCTCTCTAGCAAATATCTCCTCTCTTCATCGTTTTGCCAAGTTTAAAATACACCTTGTGTAGCGAAACTCATTACCCAAATTGCTCAACTCTTTTCTCTTCTTCTTCTTCTGCTACAAATACAATCAAAAGCTGAAATATGCCAATAGCCCTAGCTGATTCCTCATTAAGCCTCAAGAGCTGAAGTTGTGATACATATCAAGGCCATAGTCGATTATTACTAAGGATCATTCGGGATTTAAAAACAAGGTAACTACATATATGTACATTCGCCAAAGGTCTCTTCCATACTTTAATATTAGATCAAATCTAACATATGATTATAAGGATTTTGACAGGCACCTAAGACAAAAGATCAATTTCAGGATTTAAGATTTGGGAGGTAAGTATCTATAGCATTCGGCCAAGGCTTATCTTAGTGTTTGAATCTATCTAGGCTTATCTTAGTGTTTGAATCTATCTTTTATTATCTTAAAAGCTGAAAACTAATATGTTAAAGGGATCTAGAGTTGGTCGAATACAAGGAAGGAGCATAAGCAAAGTTTCGGGATTTGAGAATTCCAAGGTAAGTGTATTCACATATTCGGCCAAGGCCCTATCTTAAGTACTTAGATCTATTTGTTTTAGCCGAAAACTAACTGATTCAAGGGATCTAGTGATTAGCCGATTTCAAAGGGGAAGAATACAAGTTTTCAGGATTTGATTTTTAATTCAATCGACATTACGGTAAGTGCAGAAATCCTTCTAGGATTTGGTTTTATGGCCGAATAGGCCTTTGCTAACATGCTAAGGTTGGCCGAATGTAGGGACTTAAAATCTAAGGCAGTAGATCGGATTTCGAGATTTCAAGTGAAATCATTAAGCGAATCAGGTGTGTACCCCACACTATATCATAATATGTTTTATGGCTACGTTTAATTAATATATGTGATGTTAAGAATATGAAAGTGGCTAAGGTACCATGTTATGGTACAAAGTACTCAGGTACGTTTCCTACTCCTACTAGGATTATGAAATATGTTAATGGTAACATGAGAATAAGAATAAGAATGTGAACTCAGGCATATTTATGCATATTACTATTATATGGGGCATATGGGTTTATTTTTGGGGAAGTGAATGTGGTGACCTAAGACCACAAACACGGTGACCTAAGACCTTGATATCTGAATGTGGTGACCTAAGACCACAGTAATCTGAATATGGTGACCTAAGACCACAGAAATCTGAACGTGGTGACCTAAGACCACGAATGTGGTAACCTAAGACCGCGATATGGAGTGTAGCGGAAGGAGGGTCGACTTAGTAGTCCCCACGATGTACAGGTTGGTACGGAGGAGTGTAGTGGATGGCTTAATAGGTTTGGGTTTTGGGAATGCATCATAATTTGTATGCTATGATATGAATGTGTAATAATTGTTATGCCTGATTCGATTATGATTTAGTGCTGTGTACATATTGAGTCTATTGACTCACCCCGTTGTGGGACCATGTTTGGTGATGAACAAAGTGATGGACGGGATGGTAAAACTTGTGGTGGCCATGCTCAACTTGGAAGGTTTTATTTTAATGGACATTTTATTTCATTTAAGTACTTTGAACTATTTGGATTTGTTTGATGTAATAAGGCCATAAGGCCATGGTGAACCATTTTATTTACATTTTATTGTTTAATTATGTTACAAATTTTTATTGAGTTAAAGACTAAGTAATTCATTTTTTTATATACTCTATATGTTTTATCACTTAATATTAAAAAGGGGTTTTCAAAATAAAATTGAATCCGTTTCAACACAAGCCCAACCCAAAATAGTTTTTTTTAAATCACACAAGTTTTCTCTAAGTTACAAAAGAACTTAAAACCAGTTTACTTGAGGAACATACCAAATCTGGTCAAAGCTCGTGCGCCGGGTTTGGGGTGTTTCATGGGGTATTTCAGTTTTGGGAAAAAAATGAAGCAAAAGAATGAAAAGAAATGAAGCAAAAGAATGACTTCTTGGCTAGCCGAAAATGCTCCCCTAAGTCTACTATTGAAATTCGGCACCCCCTAGCTACCCAAAACTGATTCCTCCCCTCTCCCCAAGAGTTTGACATTCGGCCAACTCTAACCTCAAGTGTCTATCCCCCTTTTCCCTCCACGAAATTCTCCTGGCCACACATTCAAACTCGTTTGAATGTTTCAAGCTCCTCAGAATTCTCTCTTCCACTAATTTGAATTTGTTGACTCTTTCAACCCCTATCCACCACAGTCCATCCCGAGCACAACTCCTCCCTTGTCCTGGCGTCAAAAATAACATGCAGAAAGGGGATCTTCGCAGCTCGAACCAGGGCACCTTTACTCACCTAAGGCGTCACTTCCCCAAGCCCTAAGTGGCGCCCCCTTGCCACTTTACCCAGGCCTCTCTTGCGTTACAATCCACCACCAATAACCCTTAACACCTAGCTCAATCAGCTCCTCTCTTCTAGAAGCCCAAAACGCAACTTTCAAGGAAACTCAGGCCTATCCCTGGCTCATGCCTAAGCCCTAACATAGCCCAAACTAACATGACAACCACACTAATTACATGCAACAGATAAAATGCAAAGGCCCTGATTTAAGGATGTTACAGCTCTTCTCATGTAGTTTTAGCTGTCTCGAGGCGTAAGCGACCACCTTACCCTCTTGCATCAACACACAACCAAGACCACTTAACAATGCGTCACTGTAGACTACAAACTCTTTTCCCGACTCAGGTTGTACCAAAATCGGTGCCTCTGTCAATAACATTTTCAATCTCTCGAAACTCTGCTGGCATTTTTCAGTCCATTCAAACTTAACATCCTTGTGTAATAGTTTCGTCATCGGAGTAGCAATCATAGAGAATCCCTTCACAAACTACCTATAGTACCCTGCTAAGCCCAAAAAGCTTCTGACTTTCATCATGTTCCTTGACGGTTTCTACTCCACAATAGCTGAGACCTTTCCTGGATCAACCCTAATACCTTCACCTGACATAATATGTCCTAAAAATCCTACTTCTCGAAGCAAAAATTTGCTCTTACTAAATTTAGCATAAAACTTCTTGTCCCTCAAAATCTGTACGACAATCCTCAGATGCTCCGCATGATCACTCTCATCTCGAGAGTAAACCAATATGTCATCAATAAAGACAACCATGAACTTATCTAAATACGATCAGAAAATACGGTTCATTAAGTCCATAAAAATAGTAGGAGCATTCGTTAAACCGAACGGCATGGCTAGAAACTCATAATAGCCATACCTCGTCCTGAATGCTGTCTTCGACACATCTTGTTCCTTGACCCTCAACTGGTAATAACGGACCTCAGATCAATCTTGGAGAGCACCGTAGCTCCCTTCAGTTGATCGAATAGATCATCTATCCTCGGTAAAGGATATTTGTTCTTCACAGTTACTTTGTTGAGCTATCTGTAGTCTATGCACAATCTCATCGACCCATCTTTCTTTTTCACAAATAGTACCGGAGCACCCCATGGTGAATAGCTAGGTCTTGCAAAACCCTTATCCGTCAACTCTTGGAACTGAACTTTTAGTTCTTTCAACTCTAGCGGGGCCATCCTATACGGAGCGATAAAAATAGGTTCCGTTTTCAGAACTAACTCAATCCCAAATTCAACCTCTCTAATTGGAGGTAATCAATGTAACTTTTCTGGGAATACATCTAGATACTCACATACAGCCAGTATTGTTTCAATATTTACGTCAGGCTCTTGAGTGTTTAATACAAAAGTGAGATAAGATTCGTACCCTTTTCTTAGATATTTCTCAGCTATCATGAAAGAAATCATTGCTAGTGAACTATCTGACTTACTTGATTCAACCCGAATAACATTCCCATTTTCACATTTCAATTCAATAAATTTACTAACACAATTTACTAAAACTCTGTGGGCAGTCAACCAATCCATACCAAGAATCAAATCAAATTCATCAAATGGCAACAACATAAGGTTTACAGGGAAACAACGACCCTTAATTTTCAAAGGATAGTTCCTACACACCATGTCAACTAACACCTATTTACCTAGTGGGTTTGACACTTTTACCATAATTTTAGTAGACTCAATAGTCATACTCAAACTAGATGCCAATCTCATACAAATATAAGAATGAGTTTATCTCGGATCAATCAAAGCAATAATAGAGGTGTCATAAAGAGAGAATGTACCCGTTATTACATCCGACGATGGCGCCTCTTCTCGAGCGCGAATAGCATAAGTTCTTGCTGGCGCCCGACCCTCTGACCTCACAGTAGTGTCTCGTGATACACCTCTACCACTAGTTCTGCCTCCTGGGTTCTTTTGTGGCCTACCTCTAAAGGATGCACTACTTGATCTTATCTCTTGCTTCTTCTCCTTATCATCCCTTTCAGGACAGTTTCGGATGAAATGGTCGGGGGATCCACACTTATAACAATTTTGATTGTTTCCCCAACACTCTCCAGTGTGATGTCTACCACAACTTGGGCACTCTGGTTTGGACTTTGGATTGCCCACACTTGCCATTGAGGTGGCCTGAACTCTTGAACCCAAATACATGGAAAAGATTGAAGAGAATACTTATGTATAAGAAAAGATTCGACTATGAATAAACAAAGAAAAGAAGAATGATTCGGCAAAAATTTTACCATTAATATTCAGCCATGAAGAAAGGTTTTGAAAAGAATAGTGATGTTTGAGTCTTCTTTACCAAAAAGAAAGAAAGAAGAACAAAAAGAATAAAGAGAGAGTGTTTATGTGTTGATTTTCCAAGGATGGAAGATGAACAAAGATAGGGTCTTGGGGTTGATGTATATTCGGCCAAAAGGAAGAAAAAGAAAATGACCTTTCAAGATGGTATGGTTTCGGCACAATGAGAAAAAAAACTTGGGGAAGTATGGAGGATGATAACCATTTGGTCTAAAAGAAATGACCAAAACCAAAGCAAAATTTTATCTATTACACAAGACACATTCGGCTAGGGAGAAGAAATTGGAGAGAAAAGTTTTGGAGAAAAGTACAAAAGTGACCAAAAGCCAAAGTGGTCATCTAGCTACCAAAAGCTATCAAAATTTTGGCCAACCCCTAGCCCCAAAAATCGTCCAAGTACATGGACAATTAGCCATTCAAAGCTTTCCAAAACAAAGCCCTTGATCCATGCCTTATGTCCCCTTATCACCTTAATTTATGAGATTTTTTTCCTTAAACCTTTACTTACCTTTTTCCTTTGGTCTTCTTACCAAAAATGATATCCAACTCATCCCTTAACCTTATCCATGATCGACACTTGCTAAGGAAAGCAAAAATAAAAGCTTTCAAAATACATGCTAGGAGATTCGAACCTCTCCCCTCAAGCAAACATGCATGCGCCAACACCACCTTGCTACTAGCTTATCTTATGCTAGTTTTTATCACTTAAATCTACTTAAACCTCAAAGTCACTTGCTCCACTTCAATTAAATACTCCTTACTAAAATTTATTCTAATTCTAAATAGTTCTCAAGTCTTCTCAAGACTATACTAATCATGCAAAATTTAATTATATACAAGTTAAACACCAAAAATGCATCATATAAATACTCAAATTTTAGGATGTTACAACTCTACCCTCCTTAAAGAAAATTTCGTCCTCGAAATTTACCTGGCTAAAAGAGATGAGGATATTGTTGTCGAATTGCATCCTCAGGCTCCCAAGTAGCTTCCTCCATTCCGTGATTACGCCATAAAACCTTAACTAACGGTACAGTCTTCTTTCTTAACACCTTAACATCTCGATCTAAAATTCTCATTGGTTCCTCCTTGAAAGACAAATCTGGCCTTAATTCCACTTCTTCTACCGGTACTATGTGCGATGGATCTGATCTATAGCGTCTCAGCATAGAAACATGGAAAACACTATGAATCTGACTTAATTTCAAAGGTAAATCAATCTGATAGGCCACTGGACCAACACGTTTCATCACACGATACGGCCCAATGAACCTAGGGCTCAACTTGCCTTTCCTTCCGAATCTAAAAATCTTTTTCCACGGTGAAACTTTCAAAAAGCCCTGATCTCCCACCACAAACTCAATATCCTTACGCTTCAGATCTGTATATGACTTTTGTCTATCCGAGGCTTTCTTTAATCGCGCTCGAATAACTTTTACCTTTTCTTTCATCTCCGATATCAGTTCAGGACCCAACAATTGTCGTTCCCTCAATTCAGTCCAACAAGTAGGAGTACGACACCTACGACCATACAATACCTCGTAGGGTGCCATCTGAATGCTAGACTGATAGCTATTGTTATACGTAAACGCTGCCAACGGTAGAAAATCCTCCCAACTACCTTTGAAATCAATCACACAACCTCTTAACATGTTTTCCAAAGTCTGGATTACTCTTTTCGACTGACAATCTGATTGAGGGTGAAAAGCCGTCTTGAAGTTTAACTTTGTACCCAAGCCTCATGCAAAGCTTTCCAAAATCGTGATGTAAACCTAGGATCCTGTCCGATATGATGAACCTTTGGTACCCCATGCAACCTCACGATTTCAGATACATATAGTTTAGCCAATTTCTACAACGAGTAATCCGTACGAACTGGTAGAAAATGAGCAGTCTTCGTTAATCGATCTACTACCACCCAGATAGAATCTTTCTTAGTAGGTGTTAAGGGTAACCCACTAACAAAATCCATCGTTATCCGCTCCCATTTCCATAATGGAATCTTTACTGGTTGCAACAATCCCGACAGTAATTGATGTTCTGCCTTTACTTGTTGACAAGTCAAACACTTTCCCACAAAATCAGTAACTTCTTGTTTTAACTTTGGCCACCAATACTATTCACGGAGATCCCGATACATCTTATTTCCTCCGGGGTGCATAGCATAAGGGCTACTATGCGCCTCTAGAAGAATCATTTTCCTCAAATCCGAATCCTTGGGCATACAAACCCTTCCACGAAAACACAGTACACCATCTTTGTTCAAACCAAAATCTCCTATTACACCACTTTTAGCTTGTTGTATTAAAGGACCCAACTTTTCATCGGATAATTGCTTTTCCTTGATTTGCTCCAACCACAGAGGCTTCACCTGAAGTTCCGCTAGCAAACTGCCATCCTCATACAAACTGAGATGAGCAAACATTACTCTTAATTCCGATACAACCTTACGACTCAACGCGTCTGCCACAACGTTAGCCTTTCCAGGATGATACTCGATTGAGAAATCATAATCCTTTAACAGCTCCACCCATCTTCGTTGTCTTAAATTCAACTCCTTTTGGGTAAGGAGATACTTAAGACTCTTATGGTCCGTATAAATGATTGACTTCTCACCGTAAAGATAATGTCTCCAAATCTTTAATGCAAACACTACTGCAGCCAACTCCAAATCATGAGTAGGATAATTGACTTTATGCGGCCTCAACTGTCGAAAAGCATAAGCTACCACTTTTCCACTTTGCATCATTACACATCCTAAACCCATGTGTGATGCATCACAGTAAACGGTAAACTCTTTTCTGGCCTCTGGTTGAATCAGTGTTGGCGCTTCCGTTAGAATCTTCTTCAATTTCTCGAAACTTTCTTGTTGTTTATCGGTCCATACATACGGTACTTCCTTCCGCAACAGCTTAGTTAGGGGTGCAGCAATCAACGAAAACCCCTCAACAAAGCGTCTAACTAGCCAAACCCAAGAAACTTCAGATTTTAGCTACTGACTTTGGCGGTTTCCAATCCAACACAGCCTCTACCTTTCGAGGATCAACTCTTATTCCTTCAGCTGACACTACATGACCCAAGAAAGTCACTTCCTTCAACCAAAATTCACACTTACTGAATTTGGCATAAAGTTGCTTATCTCACAAAATTCGCAGCACAGTGCGCAAATGAGAGTCATGCTCTTCTTCATTCCTCGAATATACCAAGATATCATCTATGAACACTACTACGAACCGGTCTAAATAGGGTTGAAAGACTCGATTCATCATGTCCATAAATACAGCTGGTGCATTAGTCAAACCAAACGGCATCACTAAAAACTCATAATGTCCATAACGAGTTCGAAATGCCATCTTATGAATATCTGTCTCTTTCACCTTGAGTTGATGATAACCCGATCTCAAATCAATCTTGGAAAAGACTGAAGCTCCTTTTAATTGATCAAACAGGTCGTCGATTCTCGGTAATGGATACCTATTCTTGATCGTCAATTTATTCAACTGCCTATAATCAATGTACATACGCATCGACCCATCCTTCTTCTTGACGAACAAAATCGGTGCTCCCCACGGAGACACACTTTGTCGAATAAATCCCCGATCTAGTAGTTCTTGAATTTGAGCTTTAAGCTCTGCTAACTCCTTTGGTGCCATTCTATAAGGAGCAATGGACACCGGAGCAGTTTTGGGTAAAAGCTCAATGCCAAAATCTACTTCCCGATCTAGAGGTAGACCTAGAAGTTCTTCGAGAAAGACATCTGAAAATTCTTTCACCGTTCTCACACCTTCTACTGATAAATCCTTGGCATCCAAAGCACTGATGAATGCTAGGAATGCTCTATTCCCTTTCCGCACCAACTTTTCTGCCTTCAAAGCAGATACCACATTTGCCAAAATGTTTCTTCGCTCGCCTATCATTATTATCTCCTTATCATCCACAGTCCTAATTGACATCCGCTTTTCAGCACAATCCAATTGCGCCCGATGCTTCACCAACCAATCCATGCCAAAATAAGATCAAACTCACCGAAAGGCAATTCCATCAAGTCTGCTAGAAATACCTCTCTTTGAATCTCTAAGGGCACGTCTCTAAATAATTTATTCACTATTACCGACTGTCCTAAAGGACTAATTACCGTCATCTCTCTATCGGTAATCTCAGATCTAATATTTAGGTTTCCAGATATAGCACTAGCAACATATGAGTGGGTAGATCCGATATCTAACAAAGCAGTAACATGTACATCAGAGATGAAGAACGTATCAGTTATCACATCAGGTGCATCGCCGTCCTCACGACGCCTAACAGCATAAACCAATCCTGGCTGTCTTGCCTCCGTGTTACCTCTAACACCATTACCTCGACCCGGTACACCTTGTCCACGTCCGTTACCATTACCACCACGACCTGGTCCACGACTTCTTGGTGGCTGCTGAGTACCTCTAACTGGCTGAGCCTCAGGGTTACGAGTTTCCTGAGTTGTTTCAGTCCATCGAGGATAATTCTTAAACTAATGATCCTTGGATCCACATTTAAAATAGGCTCCACTTTTCCTCCAACATTCTCCGGGATGTCGTCTTCCACAGTCGGCACATTTTCGAATCTGATTGGTAGTCACAGGTGCCCTAACTTGAACTGGCTCATCATTTCGTGGCCTCTTTTGAAACCTTTTAGAAGAACCAGAATACTTAAAATCCCTCTTGCCTCTTACTTTTTCCCGGTTCTAGCGTTTTGAATTCTTAGCCTCTTTGGCTATCTTAGCTTTCTCTATAAGTGAGGTAAAAGTCCGTACTTGTTGTGGGGCTATCAATACCCACAACTCATCATTCAGTCCATCCTCAAAGCGTACACAGCGCTCATGATCAGTCTGCACTATAGTACGAGCATAACGACTCAAATGAAGAAATTTTGCCTCGTAAGCTGCTACAGTCTTACTTCCTTGAACAAAATTTAGGAATTCTTTCCTCCGGGCATCTACATAACTTGTCCCGACGTACTTCCCTTGGAAAGCAGCTTTAAAGAAATCCCAATTAACCAATGCAGCCTCGGTGCCTTCTCGAACAGTAAGCCACCATTGATACGCTTCGTCTCTTAGCAAAAACACGGCTCCTCTCAGTTTCTACTCGACGGTGCACTCCAGATCATCCATAATTCATTCTACAGCCTCAAGCCAATATTCTGCCACATTCGGAGCTACACCAAAGACACCTCTAAAAACTTCTGCACCACTAGACTTGAGTCGTTTCGATATTGATCCGTGAGTTCTTGGCCCGATTAAAGCTCCATTACTCTTTCTAAGACTCGCAACATTGCTTGAGTCAAAGCATTATCCTCATTCGTATGATCATGAGATCCACCTTTGCTCTCAAATGATACAGGTGCATCCATTTCCTGTATATGACCCGGCGCTTCAGACGCAGCACCTCGTCCTCTACCACGGCCACGTCTACCGCGTTCACGACCACTTCCTCTAGTGCTCATATTGACTAATTCGCTTTAATCTGATTAGAATTTTTATGAATCAGAATATTATTTCAGTGTTTATTAACGATATTTTATGAGATATAAGATATAGGGTTGTTTTCACAATCACATCCTATAGTCTCGATCTCTATCGTTTTCAACACCTAAAACTAGAAGTTCTAGAGTGTTCCTTAGGTCTCATCACAATAATAAACATTTAATAAACAAATACTTACTGAACATACTTACTTGACTTGGTGCCATACTACCTTTAAAACATAAAGTCTAGAAATTTAAGTGGTTTTTTAAACAAAATCATTGTTGAACCCAAACCACAGCCGAGTTTTGAAACTGGGCTCTGATACCATAAAATGTAACACCCAAACCCGGCCTATGCATTAAGCCCAAATTTTGGCATGCCACACAAATTTAACGTACATTCAAATCATTTAACGAAGTAGAAATCAAATTCCAAAACGATTAAGAGAATGACTTTATCAAAAAAATCGAGGTTTATTTGAAATCCTTGATTAAAAACACAAGAGATTATCATCGGATCTATAGAGTAGTATTTGATTAAAATTTTAAAATTTATTTAATCAAAATATTCTAACTAAGAGTTAAAGGATTTCTTAAGTTTTAAAGATATTTAAGAAAAACCTTTATTTTATACTGAAAGTTTTAGAAAATCATTTATGAAAAACTAAATCAATCCAACTTAACAAAAATAAAACATAATAAATCCATCCACATAATAAAATCCATAATTAAAAGGCCTTATTACATCGCCATTAAAAATAGTACTTAATAAAAATTATAAAAGAAGTCTTAAAATTTTATAAACCACCATTTGTAGTATAGCCTCCCCACGAAGTCATCTCCGACTCAAGTCTCCATCAATTGTTATTACCTGAGAGGGGTAAAAAAAATGGGGTGAGTTACTTAGAACTCAGTGTGTAACTCACTTACTATAGTCCACTGGGCCAAGACCATTTAAACATTTATGGGCCTAAGCTCATTTCAAATATAATAATTTAGCATATAAAAAATGCAAATGATATGCAATTCCCAAAACCAAACCTAGATTTCCATCCGCTACACACCCCGTACCAACCAAAGACACACTGGGGAGCTTTAGTCACCCACCCCGCCAACACAATCAAGTAGGCTTTAAGCCCAATATCATATTTGTGGCAACGCCATTTAAATAATTGTGGTAGAACCATCGATCTAGATTTCGAACAGCGACCATCGTGACAAAGTCACCTATCTAGAATTTTGGCATCAAGCCTTTCTTCTCTTCATCATTGATCCCAACCTATGCAATCATGTTTATGCATAATAAAATATTTGAAAAGAAAAAAAACCATATTATAATTTATCAATTTTGGCCCATTAAAACACATATCACATATAACCCATTTATCAATTATCATAAAATGCCCAATTATCAAATTTCACTTATGGCTCATTTATCGATTATCACATATGGCCCAAATTCTCAAATATCACATATGGCCCAAATTCTCAAATATCACATATGGCCCAAATTTATCAAATATCACATATGGCCCAAATTTGTCAAGTATCATATATGGCCCAAATTTATCAAATATCACATATATTAAATTTGCCATATATCATATATAAATTTGCCAAATATCATATATGGCCCAAATTTATCAAATATCACATATGGCCCAAATTTGTCAAATATCATATATGGCCCAAATTTATCAAATATCACATATATTTAAATTTACCAAATATCATATATGGCCCAAATTTGCCAATATCATATATATTAAATTTATCAAATATCACATATGGCCCAAATTGTCACTTTTATCGTTTTAGCCATTAAGGGTGATTTCAAAATTTTCACGATCTTAATCTGGATTTTATGATCTTAACACTAAAGTGTGGATAATACCATATTTTCCAATTTCACCAACTTTACGATTTTTAATCCAACTTTTACTACTGTATAGTCATCTAACCCATGAGATATAGTGTGAGATTACACACCTGATTACGGTGAGAACTACACTCTCCCGCTCATCGATATCTAAACACACATTACGAAGGATTAGAACACTAAAATTTAATATTAAACTATTCTAATATTGAGCGATCTAGATCTTACCCTCGGAATCTCGAACAACCACTATTTGCGATTTTCTCCGATCAAAGGTTCGATTACCACGAGTAAACAATGGTTTGAAGTGCGTCGACTTGAATAATTGATTTTCACGGATGAGGGTCCACAACCCGGTGGAAAATCTCGGATTCTCGAAACAGTCCTTCTCTTAAACTTAGGGGGAATAACGAATCCACCCCTCTTCTGAACACTATTTACTGCCCTTTTCGTCCCTATTTTGATTGTCTTCAAAGACAAAGAATCATTAGTCCTAACAATATATCGAAAATCTTAAGACTAAAGACTTGAAGAGTGTAATCGGCTTACCTTAATAATCCCTTACCTTTAACACCTTAAATCCGATTTCAACAATCTACGACGTTTATGAACACTTGAGTTTCGGCCCTCCACTATCACACTATTGTCCAAGGCTTCAATGAAGAAAAGAAAAGATTGAAGAGAATACTTATGTATAAGAAAAGATTTGGCTATGAATAAACAAAGAAAAGAAGAATGATTCGGCAAAAATTTTACCATTAATATTCAGCCATGAAGAAAGGTTTTGAAAAGAATAGTGATGTTTGAGTCTTCTTTACCAAAAAGAAAGAAAAAAGAACAAAAAGAATAAAGAGAGAGTGTTTATGTGTCGATTTTCCAAGGATGGAAGATGAACAAAGATAGGGTCTTGGGGTTGATGTATATTCGGCCAAAAGGAAGAAAAAGAAAATGACCTTTCAAGATGGTATGGTTTGAGCACAATGAGAAAAAGAACTTGGGGAAGTATGGAGGATGATAACCATTTGGACTAAAAGAAATGACCAAAACCAAAGCAAAATTTTATCTATTACACAAGACACACTCGGCTAGGGAGAAGAAATTGGAGAGAAAAGTTTTGGAGAAAAGCAAAAAAATGACCAAAAGCCAAAGTGGTCATCTAGCTACCAAAAGCTATCAAAATTTCGGCCAACCCCTAGCCCCAAAAACCATCCAAGTACATGGACAATTAGCCATTCAAAGCTTTCCAAAACAAAGCCCTTGATCCATGCCTTATGTCCCCTTATCACCTTAATTCATGAGATTCTTTTCCTTAAACCTTTACTTACCTTTTCCTTTGGTCTTCTTACCAAAATGATATCCAACTCATCCTAACCTTATCCATGACCGGCACTTGCTAAGGAAAGCAAAAATAAAAGCTTTCAAAATGCATGCTAGGAGATTCGAACCTCTCCCCTCAAGCAAACATGCATGCGCCAACACCACCTTGCTACTAGCTCATCTTATGCTAGTTTTTATCACTTAAATCTACTTAAACCTCAAAGTCACTTGCTCCACTTCAATTAAATACTCCATACTAAAATTTAGCCTAATTCTAAATAGTTTTCAAGTCTTCTCAAGACTATACTAATCATGCAAAATTTAATTATACACAAGTTAAGCATCAAAACATGCATCATATAAATACTCAAATTTTAGGATGTTACAGGTGTGTTGGGTTGGGCTACATTCTCTGTTTGCATTATCATGTTTACGAGGCTAAGGCCCAGATGGTCACCGAATAGGGCCTCAGCCCAGTCTACTTCCATTTGGGCTTGGGCCTAGTTGATGACCGATTAGGGGATTACACACTGAGTTCTTGTAACTCACCTCTTTGCTTAAACCTTGCAGGTGATCCCCATCGTTAGAGGATTTGGAGCTGTAGAGGACTCTGGGGTGGTCATATGTCGGAGTATTTCTCACGAACTTTAGTAAATTTCAATTTTTCTTCACTTTAAGATTTTTTTATTTAGGTTTAGTATTTTTTAATAAGGCCTTTTAACTTTAATTTTCTTTTAAACTTTATTTTCTGCTATGATTTATTGCTAGAGGATTAATATGGAGTTTTCTTAAAAAGTTAATAAACAATTTTTCAAAATATCACGTTTTCATAAATTACTGAATCTGATTCTGCCATAAACAAAGTTTTTGTGAATAATAATAATGTTTTTACAAGAAACCTATAAAAGCAAATCTGAATTTTACAAAAAACAAAGCTCAGAGTTTCAAAAAGAATATGGAGTTTTTAAAGAATGCGCAGTTTATAAACTACCCTTTTATGTGGCATGCCAGATCTGATCGTAACGTCTAGGCTGGGTTTGGGGTGTTACAGTCCACACGGCCATGGCCACGCCCATGTGCAAGGCCGTGTGGTAAGGAAAACTGCGCTTTATTGGTTTGGTTAGTTTTTGGTTAGGTGCTAAAAATTGAAAATATGAAATTTAATGGGGTTAGTGCTCGGGTTGCCTCATGAGAAGCGCTCGTTTAAAGTCTTAAGCTAGACTTACCTTTCATTCGTATAATCATGGTGGTTTGAGGAGTTGAAACTCCTCATTTTTGCTATCAATTGTATTAAAATAAGGTTTTAGATGAGTACAATTTACCTTGAAGGTGCCAAATTGAGAATGAGTTACATCGACTGTACCGTATGGGAAGGTATTAAGTACCGTGAAAGGAGTTATTCCATTAGGTTCAGAAGTGGCAACACGAGGATCTGTATTATCCATTAGAACTCGGTCTCCAACCTTGAAGTAGTCTACTTCATCTTTAAGTTGGTTATGGAGTTGCTTCGGTTTTACTTTGTATGTTCTTGGTTTCTCCTTAACATGTGTCATCCACTCGTCTAGTTCATCGATCTAAAGCCTTCGCTCCTCATGAGTTATTTCTTTGTTGGCACGAGGTCTAGGATATGGCTCAGTTGTGTAATTTCGTGGTGTTTCCTGAAAACAAATGGTCATTAATAGAATTTATGTTCTCACCTTTATTACTCGATGTCCTAGCCAAGTCTCGAGCCTGAAGAGTGATCATTTTGTCACCTACATGAAGTGTGAGTTCACCTATACCAACATCAATTCTAGTTTTAGTAGTTGCTAAAAAAGGTCTTCCTAAAATTAAAGGAACATTATTGTCCTTATCTGTAACATCCTGAACTAGGGGTTGTTTGCAATTTAATTATTTTCCCATGTGTGTGCTTGAAGAAATATGTATGCTTGATTGCTTGGCATATTCTAGGGTCTAGTCATAACCCCAAGCTAGGTCTGACTTAGGGCTAAAAATTTCTTTTTAGTGCTTAAGAGGAGGGAGCTAGGTGAGATAGGGGTTAAGAGAAAATTTTGGGAGAAGTTAGACACAAGGAACCATGTGGGAAAGTGGCATGAAGGCACTAAGGTGCAAGGGAGCTTCAAAAGGGAAGAGGCTCGAGTCGTGAGGGTAGCATGGGAGTGTTTTATTTTTGTGTTTTGCGTCAGGAAGGGAATTGGGCCAGGGAGGTCTTAAGAGATGTTATAGGAACTTTTAGACATAAAGCAGGCCTTGGTAAAGTGGCTTAAGGGCGCCACTTAAGGGCCTGGAAGTGACGCCTGGCGCAGGTCTTGGGTTCAAGCTGCTGGAGTGGCGCTTGGGAGTTTTACTTTTTGCGTTATGTATAGGGTGATAGGCTAGGAAGGCCTTAAAAATAAAATGGTAGGGATTATGGACATGAAAGTCGGACAGGTTAAGTGGCTTGGGACGTAATAAGGGGCTGCGGCATGGGGTCCCATGTTCGAGTAGCATGGGCAGCTTATGGGAGGTTTATTTTTTTTGGCATGTTGGCGTGAGGGAGCTGGTGGCCTGCACAAGGACTCTCAAATGGATGAGGATAAGCTTAATTTTTGCTTTTAATTTCGGCTGGAAGAGTAAGTGCTATTAGTTTGTTTTATTTTTTTTATTTATTTGAAGAGGTGGCTAGGAGATAAAATAGAAGATAAATCTTGTTTTATTCCAAATGGGTGATAATTGAAAGATAAAGAATTATCACAAAAGGGAGATGGTCGAATGTAGGACTCTTAGGGACTCCCACATTCGGTTTTGAGTATAGTGAGGGGGTGCCGAAAACTTGTTCTCTTTCTTCTCAATTTGTGTTGAATTCTCCCTAGTTCTCTTGGTCCTAAAGTTCTTCAAATTCCTCTCTTCTCTTTAGTTTCTACTTGGCCGAATCTATCACCCTCTTCTACTCAAACTCTATCTTCCATCTTGTGTGTTTAATCTACTCCATTCTTTTACCTAAATCTCCCTTCTCCTATTAGATCCACTTTGGCCGAATATCAGGTGGGCATAGATTCTCTTCGGGATTTCTTCTTCAAATCGGTTTGCAAGGGTAAGTGATTGCCGAAACCTTCCTTCCATATTATCTCTTTCTCTGTCGACTTATATGAAGGAAAAGCCAAAATCTGGCATTTGTGGATGGTTTGGCTAACTACTTTTGAAACTGTTTTAGCATAAGGTGCTACGGGATTTTGAAACAGCCGAACTAAGCCTCCGTTCTCTACTAATCGATTTGGTAAGTCTGTGGTAAAGAATTTCTCCTTAAGCCTATTCATTAGATATTTTGGAAAAGCTGAAGCTAACTTTTGAGGTGTGCTAGTTTAGCCGAATACAAGGAGGACTTGGTGTGTGTTTTCGGGATTTGGTAGGAGACCAAATCGACACTATGGTAAGAAATCAAACTTGTGCGATTCATCCTTCGGGATTATTAGATCTAGCCGAATAAGGCTTTTTGGATACTAACCTATAGTGGCCGAATATAGGGCAATACGGGAATACGTTTCGGGATTTTGCGATATCGTATAGATTTGGGTCTTCTCCTTAGATCTTCGGTTAAACAGGTGTGTAAAACTCTTACACACTTATTAGTTGGCATTACTTATTATGTTACACTTAACTATTTTGATAGTGATTTGCTTTGTGGGCTTGTGCATGGATCCCGGGTAAGTCGCTTGCGATTTTAAATATGTCATATGAATGATATGATGAGTAAGATGCTATGCCATGACTTATATGCATGATCTATGATCATATGTTAGCATGTTATGAGCATGTTGGTATCGGGATTGAAGAGAGAAGGGGGATTATTCTCTATGGACTGTCACCAGTGGTTTTGACCACAAGATGGGTTGGCCCCATCAGTTTAATTGTGACTTGGTCACCGTGGTTTTGACCACACTTTGTTGATATAAATTGTGACTAAGTCCCGGTGGTTTGGTACCACCATGGTTTTGACCACATATTGATAATTGTGAACATCAGTGGTTTTGACCACACGATGGGTTGGCCCCATCACTTGATTTGTGACTCCGGTCACCAGTGGTTTTGACCACCAGTGGTTTTGACCACACGGGGTAGTTAAAGGAGTATGGATGGTTAGTTTGTAGTTGCATGTTTGCATGTTTTACTAATATTTTGTGTATGAGTTGCACATCCGGGTTGGGGATTTATACACTAAGTCTTAGTGACTCACCTCTTCCCATACCATTTTGCAGATGAGTAGATCGCGGAGATAGAGCCGGAGAGGACTCGAGGCGGCCATGCTTGATTCCTTGGATTTAAAATTTTATTTAGTACAGTTTAACTTTATTTATTTCTAAATTTTTGGTTTGGTTTGTAATAAGGCCGCTAATAAATATTTTGGGCGTTTAAGTAGTTGTTTAATTTCATTCTTACTATACTACTAATGAAACTGTAAATTGTTTAAAGAAACCGGTCAAAAGTGATGTTTTCAAAATGGGAAATTTTTTACGAGTTTTCAAAGATATTACCATCGGGTAGCAAAATTCACCCAGTTAACAATAACTCTGATGGTTTTAAATTCAAATGATCAAATGCTTTCAAAGGTTTTCAACTCAACCATGTTTGTAAAAAAAAAAACAATCCCACCTGAGTTATAACCTTAACAATATTTTTAGAATTTCACCAGTTAATCAAAATCTTCCAAAACGTTTTACTCCGTGACATACCAGATCAAGTCGAGGCTCATGGGTCGGGTTTAGGGTGTTACATTTTTTGTATCAGAGCCCGGTTCAAAACTCGTCTGTGGGGGCCCAGTGCCCAAAACATTTTTGTAGGCCTCTGTGAATTATTATGAAAATGGTTTTTGTTTTGAACAGCATGGCATCGAGTCTCCGGCACCAATCCACCCAAGTAAGCATCTCTGACTGTTCTATGAATACTTGATAAGGGTAAACGGGTAACTTGGGAACGTAGAATAGAATGATAGGCACTTGAACTCTAGGACTAGTCTACCCCAACTACTACATAAGACCTAATTGCTTAATTAAACAAACCTATGTCTAAGTCATCGAGTTAGGGTGTGGTAACCATGGTGCGCATGTCTAGGATTGGTATTCGGTGGGAGCTTGGTATTTAAGCAGTCCGCGTGACTCACCTCCTCTCCATTCGAATCCTACCTGGTGCGTAGCTTTGGTTCACCCTAACCAAGAGGACTTATTCATGGGCTAAACCCTAACTAAAACCCGAAAGGGAACAAGCCATATTTTCATAAAAACCCTAGTTTTAAAACTCTTAAAATTTCTTTTTAATGTGTGAGAACTATTGTTTTACAACATTTTTTGAAAAAATTTTTTGATTTGTAGAATTACTAAAATACCCCTAGTGGTAAAAATTACAAAAAATGCCCTTGGTTTATTAAATGTTCAACTATCCAATAGTTTTTCCAAAATTTCCTCATTTTGTAAAAGTGTTTAAAAACCCTATTTTTGCAAACGTCCAAAGTACCTTGATTTTGAAAAATTACAAAATTGTCCCTAACCTACAAAAATTACCAAAATGACCCTGATTTTCAAAATTTTTGCAACACCATCAACTTGGAAAACAAATTCTGAGAAAAAACCCTCAAAGTTTTGCAACATTTGGAAATACCTCGGAATTATCAAACTTTACAAAGTTACCCTGGTTTATTACCAAAATACCCCCGAGCTTCAAAATCACCGAAATACCCCCGATTTTTAAAATTTTTCAAAATACCCCGGGAATTTAAAAGTTCCAAAATACTTTTTGACAAAACCATCCGAGAACTTTTATTTTTAGAAAATTACAAAAATACCCCTATAGGTTAAAATTACGAAAATACCCCCGGTAGTGAAATGACAAAAATGCCCCTACACGTTAGATATGGTCTGTGAATGTTGTTTGTGTGATGGATGTACTTAGAACTAGGAGATAAGCTGGCTGGAATTATAGGTAGATTCGACTTGAAAGAATCACTTCAAAAAAAACTATTCCTCATAAAATTGCTCGTGAGTAAGCAAAGTGAGCAGTATTAATAATGCATAAAATTCTTAATCGATAAACGCGAGCGAGAAAGAATGAGTACAAGAGGTCGTGGACATCCACCGCGTGGTAGTGGTAGGGGTAGGATGACCTTGTCGAACCAACAGGTCTCAGTCATGGGTCCGGAAATGTGATGCCGGATCTGCCGACGGTGAAACCGAGTTTCAAGATCGGGGCCATCGGTAACGATGTAGTATCCCAAGTCGTACTACGAGTGTTGGAATGAGTTGCCGAGGCGGGAGCAGTGCAGGAGCCCGTAAATCCATGGTTGAACGACTCCGGGCTAACGGAGCAGAAGTGTTTAGAGGAGTTTCTGGAGTGGCACCCAGTGCGGCGGAGTATTGGTTGGAATCAACTGAGAGGATCATGGATGACCTAGATTTTACAGCTGAGGAAAAGTTGAAGGGTATAATCTCTCTACTTCGGGATGAGTCATACCAGTGGTGGCTCACCGTAAGGGATGGAGCGATGGCGGAGGATCTCACATGGGAATTCTTTAAGGCTGCCTACCAAAAGAAATACATAGGAACTAGCTACGTGGATGCGCAGTGGAAGGCTTTCTTGAACCTGGTTCAGGGTAATAAGACAGTGGCGGAGTATGAGGCTGAATTTCTCCAGTTGAGCAGGTATGCTCGTGGTATTGTGGGTACCGAGCATGAACACATGTCGATTTGAGGATGGGCCGAGATGAGCCGAGGATGATGATAGCTCCACAACAAGAACGGGAGTTCGCTGTCCTAGTGGAGAAGGCTAAGGTTCTTTGAAGGGTAAGATAGTCATTAGGCGGAATCAAGATAGGAGCTGGAATAAGAGGAGCTCCAAATCTTCGAGGTTTTCTGGTAATTAGCAGAAGAGGACGAGGTATGGTGGGTCAAATCAAGCTGCTAGGCCTCTACTGCTCATGCTAATCCTCAATGGCCACCACGGTGTGCCGGTGTGAAAGTCTCACACGGGGGAGTATTGGAATGGTAATCGGGGATGCTTTGAATGTGGATCCATGAAACATCGAGTTAGGGATTGTCCGAAAAAGGCAGCTAGGCTAAGGTCTGAGGGTGAGGATCGTACACTAAATAAGAGGGATAACCAACAGCCACCAAGAGGTCGTGGTGCGGGAAGAGGAGGTAATGGTGCTTTGGCAGAGGTCGTGGAGCACCGAGGGGAGGTACTGTGGTACTAAGGCTAAACAACCTGGTTTGGTCTATCTGCAAGGCGTCGGGAGGAGGCGGCCGACCGGACGTCATAACCGGTATGTTTTTTATCTTTGGAGTACCCTATAGTACTTTAATTAATATTGGCTCAACCCACTCATACATTGCTAGTAGCATAGTGAAAACTCTGCACTTAGACTCTGAGCTTGCTTCTAGGAAGATGACTGTGTTAAGCCCTCTAGGTCACTCTGTAGAAGTAAGTAAACTCTATAGGAATGTACCCCTAGAACTCCAAGGGGTCGTGTTCTTGGCTGACTTAATGGAACTACCATTTCAGGAGTTCGATCTAATCCTCGGGATAGATTGGCTAGTAAATTATCAGGCTAGCCTAGATTGCGCAGCTAAGCGCATGGTATTAAGGACCATGGAAGGAGAAGAGGTGGTGATGATAGGTAAAAAGAGAGATTACCTATCTAATCTGGTTTCTGCATTGAAGGCGAAAAGATGGTTAGAAAAGGTTGTGAAGCATATGTAGTGCATGTCTGTGCTTTGGAAGCTAAAGGTGCAGCTGTGAGAGATGTCCGGACCGTAAGGGATTATGTTGATGTGTTTCTAGAGGAACTCTCGGGTTTACCTCCGGACCGTGAGGTTGAATTTGGTATAGATTTGTTACCCAAACCGCGCCAGTATCTATAGCTCCGTATCGGATGGCAACCAAGGAATTAGTAGAGTTGAAGGCTCCAGATCCAGGAATTGTTGGATAGAGGGTTCATTCGACCAAGTGTATCGCCTTGGGGAGCTCCAGTGCTTTTTCTCAAGAAGAAGGATGGGACAATGAGAATGTACATAGACTATCGTCAGCTGAACAAGCTGACAATAAAGAATAGGTATCCTTTGCCCAGGATTGATGATTTGTTCGATCAACTCAAGGGTGCATCGGTGTTCTCTAAGATTGACCTTAGGTTAGGGTACCATCAGCTTAAGGTGAAGGAGGCTGATATCCATAAGACGACATTTCATACTCGGTATAGGCACTACGAGTTTCTGGTAATGGTTTTTGGTTTGACGAATGCACCAGCCGCGTTTATGGACATGATGAACTGGGTTTTCCAACCCTATCTGGATCGGTTCATCGTGGTGTTCATAGACGACATTTTGGTGTACTCGAAGTCAGAAGAGGAGCATAACGCACATCTTTATGTGGTTCTGCAAATTCTAAGAGAGAAATAGTTGTACGTCAAATTCAGTAAATGTGAGTTCTGGCTTAAGGAGGTAACTTTTCTAGGCATGTTGTTTCAGCCGAGGGAATCAGGGTGGATCCCCGTAAGATTGAGGCAGTATTAGAGTGGAAACCACCAAAGTCGGTTACCAAAATTCAGAGTTTTCTGGGGTTGGCAGGATATTATAGGAGATTCGTGGAAAATTTTTCCTTAATCGCAAAGATTGACTAAGCTCGAGAAAAGGAGTTCTATTTGTGTGATCCGAGAAGCGAAGAAAAGAGTTTCGATAAGTCAAGAGGATTTTCACAAGAGCACCGGTCTTGATTCACTTTAAAGCGTGAAAAGAATTCACTCGTGTATTGTGATGCATCGCATCTTGGCTTAGGGTGTGTGCTAATGCAAGAAGGGAAGGTGGTTGCTTATGCATCACAAAGCATTGAGGCCTCACGAAGGTAACTATCGACACATGATTTGGAATTGGTCTGTGGGTTTTGCCTTGAAGATTTGGAGGCACTATCTCGTATGGGGAGAAGTCGATGGTGTACACGGATCACAAGAGTTCAAGTACCTCTTGACTCAAAAGATTTAAATTTGAGGCGCAGAGGTGGATTGAGTTGCTGAAGGACTACGACTGCTCAATCGAATACCATCCGGGTAGGGCTAACGTGGTAGCTGATGCATTGAGCCATAAGGTGGTAGCGGATTTGCGAGCAATGTTTGTTCACTTAAGTCTCTATGAGGATGGGAGCCTTCTGGCAGAGTTGCAAGTAAAGCCGTCTTGGATCGATGAGGTTTAAGAGAGGCAGTTGACCGACGAAGTTCTGAGTACTCGGAGGTCGCAAGTACAAAATGGTAAGGCCGAAGGGTTCAGTGTGGGTAGCGATGGAGTATTGTATTTTCAGGGGAGAGTATGTATGCCTAAGGATGATGATTTGAGGCAGCGGATTCTTAAAGAGGCTTATAGTAGTCCATACGCTATGCATCCAGGAAGCAACAAAATGTATCGGGATTTAAGGGAGCGGTTTTGGTGGCCAGGTCTTAAGCGAGAAGTAACCGAGTTAGTAGGCAAGTGTCTGACATGCCAGCAAGTTAAGGCTGAGCATCAAATGCCATCGAGTATTACTGTACCAGAAAGATCCCACAAAGGAAGTGGGAGGAGATTGCTATGGATTTCATAAGTGGGCTTCCCTTGCCCATCGAAAGATGCGCTTTGGGTGATAGTAGACCGCTTGACCAAGTCGGCCCATTTCATACCGGTAAGGGTTGACTACTCGCTTCAAAGGTTAGCCAAAGCGGATATAGTAGAGATAGTGCGGTTACATGGAGTACCGGTGTCCATTATCTCAGATCGGGATCCCCGGTTCACGTCGAGATTTTGGAAGGCCTTACATCAGGAGTTAGGCACGAAGTTAAATTTTAGCACGGCTTTCCATCCACAGTCTGATGGACAATCTGAGAGGGTAATCCAAGTGTTGGAAGATATGTTAAGAGGCTATGTTTTTGACTTCGTGGTAGTTGGGAGGAGTACCTACCTTTGGCGGAATTAAGCTTATAACAATAGTTATCAGCGAGTATTCGAATATTGCCGTATGAGGTCTTGTATGGTTGAAAATGTCGTACTCCTACGTGTTGGACAGAGCTGGGAGAACGTCGGATGTTGGGTCCGGAGTTAGTGGCGAAGACGGAGGATAAGGTTAGAGTAATTCAGGCTCGTCTTAAAGAGGCGTCGGACAGGCAAAAATCCTACGCCGATCTTAAACGTAAGGATGTGGAGTATGCAGTAGGTGATAAGGTCTTCTTGAAGGTATCACCTTGGAAGAAGGTGCTGAGGTTTGGCCGGAAGGGCAAGTTAAGCTCTAGATTATCCATTAGAACTCGGTCTCCAACCTTGAAGTAGTCTGCTTCATCTTTAAGTTTGTTATGGAGTTGCTTCGGTTTTGCTTCGTATGTTCTTGGTTTCTCCTTAACATGTGTCATCCACTCGTCTAGTTCATCGATCTGAAGCCTTCGCTCCTCATAAGTTATTTCTTTGTTGGCACGAGGTCTAGGATATGGCTCAGTTGTGTAATTTCGTGGTGTTTCCTGAAAAGAAGGTTGAACCAAATGGTCATTAATAGAATTTATGTTCTCACCTTTATTACTCGATGTCCTAGCCGAGTCCCAAACTGAAGAGTGATCGTTTCGTCACCTACATGAAGTGTGAGTTCACCTGTACCAACATCAATTCTAGTTTTAGCAGTTACTAAAAAGGGTCTTCCTAAAATTAAAGGAACATTATTGTCCTCATCAATGTCTAAAAAAAAAAGTTTGCTGGGAATATGAATTTATCAATTTTTACTAGTACATCTTCGATTATACCCCTAGGAACTCTAATGGTTTTATCAGCCAATTAAATTTTCATCCTATTATGTTTAGGTTTCCCGAGACCTAGCTGTTTAAACATTTTATAAAGCATAACGTTGATGCTTCCCCCTAAATCTGCTAAAGCATTATTAACAGATAAACTACCAATTAAGCAATGAATCGTAAAACTCTCTGGATCTTTTAACTTTTGTGGTAGTCTATTTTGAAAGATTGCTGATCACACTACACTTAGCTTCACATGCGACGCCTTGTCTAACTTTCATTTGTTTGTCAAAAACTCTTTTAAATTTTTTTTGAATTGGGCATCTGCGAAAGAGCTTCAATAAACTCTAAGCTAATATGTAATTTTTTTTAAGAGTTTAAGAAATTTACTAAATTGTTCATCTGTGTGGTCTTTCTTTGTCGTATTGGGGTATGGCACACGAGGTTGGTATTCTGTACTTACCAGTTTTGGTTTATTATGGCTTATTTCGACCTTACCTTCCTCTACCATATTCTCTTGCCTCAATTTTGGTTCATTTAACCCTTCACTACCGTGAGCAGTAATGGCATGAAGTTGCTTATTTGGTTTAGTTTCAGTGTTGCTTGGCAAGCTACCTTGTGGTCGTTCAGATATGAGCTTTGCAAGTTGTCCTAATTGGTTCGCAAGACCTTTAGTCGATGCTTGCTGATTTTTGAGTGCTACTTATGTGTTTTAAAATGGGTTTCTGACACCGCAATAAATTTTGTTAGCATCTCCTCAAGGTTTGCCTTTTTTTCTTGTGGGTAGGGTTGCTGTTGAAAGCCTGGAGGGGGTTGTTGTCTTTGATTTCCTTGGCCACCCCATTAAAATTTTGGGTGGTACCTCCAACCTGGATTGGAAGTGTTACTATAAGGGCTATTTTGAGGCCTTGAATTGTTATCCATATAGTTCATCTGTTCATTTTCTATGCCAGGGTTGTAGGGTGGGTATTCTGTATTATTCGTCCCTCCTCCGTTTGTATCGCACTGCATCACTGGATGTACCTGCGAAGAACCACGCAAACCATCAATTTTTTATTTAACAGATCTACCTGGTTTGATAGCATGGTCACTGCGTCGAGGTTGAAAACACTGGCGGCTTTTGTTGGCTTTGTCCTCATAACTTGCCACTGATAGTTATTCAGTGCCAACTCCTCTATGAACTCATAAGCATCTTCAGGGGTCTTGTTATTTAGGGTTCCACCGACGGCTGAATCAATCAACTGCCTAGTTGAGGGGTTCACACCATTGTAAAAGGTTTAAACTTGTAGCCACAAAGGTAACCCATGGTGAGGGCATCTTCTCAGTAGATTCTTGTATCTCTCCCATGCATCATAAAGTGTTTCTAAATCCATCTGCACAAAAGAAGAGATATCATTCCTCAACTTAGCTGTTTTAGCCGGCGAAAAGTATTTAAGGTCATTTGTTCCCATGTAGTGATTGATCC
Source organism: Gossypium rotundifolium (assembly GCA_025506655.1). Lineage (NCBI taxonomy): Eukaryota > Viridiplantae > Streptophyta > Magnoliopsida > Malvales > Malvaceae > Gossypium > Gossypium rotundifolium. The sequence goes on along the minus strand of CP106733.1, from coordinate 148,153,844 downwards.
TCGTGGTAACAAGTTCAACCACTGTTTGGCTTTATTCCTCAACGAGAAGGGAAACAACCAAAGGTGAATGGCATCGTTAGAAACGCCATTTATTTTGAAAGTGTCGTAGAATTCCAGAAAATTTACCTAGTGATTGTTTGGATCCTCATCCTACAAACCATCAAACTGAACAAATTGCTAAATCATCTGAATAGTGTTAGGTTTCAGTTTAAAATTATTTGAAGCAACAGCAGGTCTAACAGTACTTGATTCAGTTCCTATTAAATTAGGTTTAGCATAATCATACATAGTATGAGGAGAAGGATTTTGATTCACCGGGTTTGCAGCAACCAAAGGAGGTAGCAGATTATTGTTGGCCATCTCTTCGGTAGTATTGGTTTCATCTTCTTGCTCTTCTTCTATGTATTGTAGACTTCGCCTTATTTCTCTTCGGTTTCTGCCAGCGGTACCTTCTATATCACTGTAAAAAAGTAATGGTCCTGACGGGTTCCTTCTAGTCATAAACTAAAAGTTCCTGCCAGAAGCATAGAAAGAAAAATTTGAGAAGTAAAAATAAATAAAAAGTAAATTTAAATTGTAATAAAATAAGAATTGCTAAAGTAATAAAAATTTAGCGTTCCTAATATCTTAGTCCCTGGCAACGGCTCCAAAAACTTGATGTGGTCTCAAACTAACTACGATCACAATAAAGGTAAGCGCACCTATCGTTCAATAGTATAGTTATGGAAAGATCGATAATATCGTATCTATAAGGACCAAGAGTACTAGTAATTACTATATTTTTATTATCTAGCCTAAGAATTGGAGTGATTTCTTTTAAACTAAAAAAAAAAACTTAATTAAAAACGACAACGAAAGAATTAGGAAAATACTTTTAGACAACTTATATGAGATAGGCAATACTTAAAAAAGAATCCACCTAGACTTCACTTATTACTTTTGATTCATATGATTTATTCACTTGACTTAATCCGTAGAAATCCCTGATTTATGTTAATATCTCTTTCAAGACTAAAAGCAACTAACTCTAGGTTGATTAATTGAAATTTCTTTCAAATTAAAACCCCTATTGTCGCATTAACTCGATCTATGGATTCCCTTATTAGATTTGACTCTAATCCGATAGATTTTCGTCACCCTATTTTTAGGGTTGCAATCAACTCCGTTTAATTGTGTTGATCTACTCTTAAGTAGGGATTTTCCTCATCTGAATAAGCACATTCGACTTGAATCACTAACCTAAATTATCAAAACAAGAATAAGAACCCACAATTAAGAATAAGAACAAGTATTTATCTTATAAATCAAATAATAATAAGATTCGTCATAGGTTTCATCTCCTTAGATATCTAAGGGATTTAGTTCATACTAATGGGGGAAAACATCTTAAAATAAGGAAAACAACAAAACATAAGAAAACCCAAAAACTTCTAAAGAACTTGATGGGAGATCTTCAGTCTTGATGGAGATCCTTTTTTTGAGCTGCTCTCGATGGCTATCTTCGAGTATTTTCTACCTTCTATTCAGCGTCTCATTTTAGGTTGCCCCCTATGGTATTTATATAGGCTTTGGAACACCTCTCTTGGCCCACAAGTGGTCTATTCTGAATAGAATTAAACTTTGATCTGTAAGGGACACGCCCATGCTTGATTCTTTAGACGGTGCTCGCTTCTATTCACCACACACGGCAGTGTGGTCTGGATGTGTACGTTGATCCAAGCCGTGTTTGATCCTATTCGTAATACACGGCCGTGTTCATTGGTCCATGCCGTGTTGATTTCCTAAGAAGGCCCATTTCGTCTCGTTTTGGCCCGTTTCTTGTTCTTTTCAACTCCTTAAGCTCTCTTGAGTGTAGAACATGAAATTAAGGGATTACGAGCATCGAATTCATCAAATCTAATGAAAATTCATACAAAATAAGCCAAGAATTGGGTTAAAATATGTATAAATTGAAGTTTATCAATTCACATCTAACGATCGTGCAACCATCGTGGTACTCAATGGATGTGCTTTATCGATGTAAAATTTCTTGAAGATCTTTTCCATATAAGTTGATTGATGAATATGAATTTCATCTTTTAAATGCTCGATCTGTAGGCCAAGACAAAACTTTATTTTCCCAAGATCCTTCATATCAAATTCTTTCTTTAAATAATTTATTCATTTTGAAACTCTTCAGAGTTTCAATAATATTTAGATCATCTACATAAATAGTAATTATCAAAAAATATGATCCAAGCCTTCTTATAAAGACACATGGACAAATTGAATCATTTTTATAACCTTTTTTTAACAAATATTCACTAAGATGATTGTACCAAATATGTCCAAATTATTTTACTTCATATAAACTTTTCTTTAATCTGATCAAGTAATTTTTTCGAGAAAGTCTATATCTTTTTGAGATTTTAAATCCTTCAGGGATTTTAATATAAATTTCACTATTAAGTTGTAACATCCCACAATTAGGGGTTTGTGTTTTTGCTGTATAATTGCATGTTGTATTTGTTTTGTAGGTTGTTTGAGGGGATTTAGGGGCTCTAGGGTGGCCTGGGGTCGAGGCCAGGCCCTGGAAAAATTTTGATTTTTGGGACCTTCAGTGGAGAGGGCTATTGGAAGCAAGGTTTAAGTAAATTAAAGTGTGGTTTTTAACACAAGTGAAGTGTGTGGTGTGGTGGTTGTGGCATCAATGGGTGAGCAAGAGGGAAAGGGTTCGAATCCCACAAGCAGTATATGGGAGTTTTTATTTTATGCTTTGGGAGGAGAAGAGGTGGAGTTGGATTAGAACTCTACAAGGTGGATGGAGACTTGGTCAAGCAACTTTGAATGGGAGGTGGAGAGTTAATTATGGAGCAAAAAGAGGAGAGAATCATGGGATAGGGGAGAGTGGTAGAGTTTGGCCAAATGTGGAGTGTGTGGGGATGGGAATTTCGGCTAGGGCTTGGTTTTGGGAAGCAAAATTGGCATTTGGTGTGGGTAGAAAAACCAAAACCTTTGTGTGTGCCATTGTGTTTTCATTTTCTTTTCTTGACATTTCGGGTCTTTCTCTAAGTGTCGCTTTAGGTATATCTTCATCTTTTCTTTAGAGTGTCAATTCAAGTTCATTCAATTTCCTTATTCCTTGTTTGATTCCCTGCTGAATTCGTATTAGTTTCACCATTTCTCCATTCATTGGTAGTGGCCGTGTATTGCCTCATTAAGTCTCTTTTCTTCTATTTTCTCCTAATCATCTATCATTATTCTGTAGTACTATTGTGGCTGTCGAATTCTTCTTTTCCCATTCAGCTTATCTGTGGTAGTAAGGTAATGCTTCTTTTCTTTCAATTTCTTCTTCTCTCTCTTTTCTCTCTACTAAACCCAAAACTTTAATCTTAATTCTTTTGACAAGGCCAAATCTTTTCTCCCCTAGTATTTCATCTTTTGTTCTCTTTTTGGACAAATCGGATCTAATCTCTTCTTTTCTTCCTAATTGGTTAGCATCCTTGAGGCCGGATATAGTTGCAAGCAATCTTGAGTTTTCTAAACATTGGTAAGAGTGCCTTCATCCAATAAAGGTCAGCTATGTCTCTTCTCTTTCTCGTTTGGGTTCTTTAAGCCGAAGGGTTGGTTATTAGATTATTGTGGAGTAGCATTCTAATGTGCTATTATTGATGATCAATGTTAGGGAACTGATATCTCTTGCCTTGGTGTTGGGGGAAAATTGTATCACGTGGTAAGTGAGGCCTATTCTGTCGAATACATCAACATGTTGATTTTCTTGAAGTAGAGGTTAACTATTGTTAAATTGTCATGTTAGGTGTTTAGAAGTGGCTAAAGTCTCAACTAGTAAACAGGTGTGTAATCTCACACCAACCAACAATGAAAGCATGTCTTGATCTGTATTTCGGCCAAAAATTGAAAAACCAAAAAACTAGCAATTGTGACCACTCGAGCGTGCGAGCGTTCGTAGTGATTAATTGAGTTACTATGATGGCAGTAAGTCGTGGAGAGTGTCATGAGCACTCTCGCGAAACTAAGGCTGTAACGGGCCTGGATGAGTCAGAACGGGTCAAATGGGCCCAATGAGCTTACGAGCCCACTTGGGAAAAACCGATAGAAAATATTTGAATAACGGACGTGACTATGAAGTCTACAAAATCATGACCGAAAACATGCTAAATGGGCCACACGAGCTTATGGGCCCATTTGGACCTAAAATGGATTATGGGCCTAATTGTACCGTAGAGACCCAAAAGGGGTCTCGAGTCGCTCGAGGCAACAGTAGGCCATCGAAAAGGCCGTTAAAGGACTAATTTACCAAAATACCCCTAGAAGGTAAATTATCGAAATACCTCTAGAAGGTAAATTATCGAAATACCCTTAGAGGGTAAATTACTGAAACACCTTTGGTGGGCAAATTACTAAAATACCCTTGGTGGGTAAATTATTGAAATACCCTTAGTAGGTAAAATTACTAAAATACCCTCGAGGGTAAAAATTACTGTTACACCCTTATTGGTTGATTAGTATGATTGTGTGTATTTTGTTTAACTGTTATGATGGTATATTGTTGCATACATTGAATTATTATGTCACGGCATTTTGCATTGGGTTGGGATGATTAAATATATATAATTATATTTATTGGAGGAAGTACTGTACTGGTGGCTATGCCACATTATACTGATTCAGTGGCTTTGCCACGATATACTGATTTTTTAGTGGCTTAGCCACAAATGTTGATCTTGGCAAGATTGTTTGCGATATATCGGGCAACTTCACCGATTCTTGGTGTGTAGGGCTGGGTGGGTTGACTTGGTCCCCACAAGAGTGTAGGGCTGGTACGGGAGGTGTGTTGGTTGGACTGGGTTGGGCTGCATTTTCACTTTTTGCATTACCACGTTTTTGGGGCCTTAGGCCCTTACTAATACTACATGGGCTTGGGCCCAGACTGTGATTGTAACTGGGATTACACACTGAGTTCTTGTAACTCACTCATTTACTTTAACTATACAGGTAATCCCTAGCCATAGAGGATTTGGAGCTGCGAGGGACTCGGAGGTGGCCACTTATACTACACGTTTTAAGGGTGAACTAAGTATTTTAAATTTGGATTTCTTTACTTTAATTATTTGGTTTGTTAATCGTTGTAATAAGGCCATTGGAATTATTTTAATTTGGATTTTCTTTAGAAACTGCTAATTTAATCAACGCGAAGGTTTCAAAATAATAAACAACTATTTTTTTAAATCACTCATTTTCGTAAATGATAAGACTGAATTCTTTGTAATCGACCCAGATTTATTAAACAAGACAAAACACGCATTTTGAAAGAATAATAAAATGAGTAAATCCCTATTTGGGCATAAGTGAGGAGAAATGAAATTTCAAACTTATAAACATGTTTTCAAACAATATGTTTTCCAAACAACCATGTGGTTTCAAACATCGCCTGATGTAGCACGCTAGATCAGGTCGTAATATTTAGGTCGGGTTTGGGGTGTTTCATTTAGTGGTATCAGAGCGATTATAAAAATCGGCTGTGGAGTGGGTTTCAAAAAATATCTTGAATCCGTTTAAAGTTTGGTTTAGAAAAGTAGTAGCACTGAACGTGTGGCACACCGAGTCTTCGGCATCCTAATCCGTAAGTTTCCTTACTTTATATTAGATTTTATGATAACTCGACCAGTGAAAAATAAGTTTTATAACTGTTCTCCATAAAAAAACTTGTTAATGATCATGGGAACCATAAACTGATTCATAAAACTCTTAAATAGATTAACGTGTTACATCGAGATGAGTACAAGAGGTTGTGGAAGAGGTAGACGTGGCCGTGGTAGAGGCCGAGGTACTAGGGCTGGGTCCTCAACAAACCGGACACATGCCTAAAATGGAAGCACCTACATCACCAGTGACCGAAATGGGGTCTTATGATCAAACTGGTGTGGATGATGCTTTGTCTCAAGCAATACTGTGGGTTTTAGAATGGGTTGCTAGGGCAAGTACTAGGTGGGTAACTAGAGGATCTATTTCTAAACGACTCCGGGCAAACGGGGCTGAAATCTTCAGGGGCATTTTTGGTGTAGCCTCGGCATTTTTGGTGTAGCCTCGAATATAGCCGAATATTGGTTAGAGGCAGTTAAGCGGATCATATATGATCTGAACTACACAGTGGTGTAAAAGCTGAAAGGGGCAGTATCCCTACTGAAAGATGAGGCATACCAGTGGTGGCTCACTGTGAGGGAAGGCACACAAGTGGATCGATTAACCTGGGATTTCTTTAAAATAGCTTTCCAGGGAAAATATACCGGGGCTAGTTATGTGGACGCCCGGAGAAAGGAATTCTTGAATCTGGTTTAAGGGAATAAATCTCTGGTAGAGTATGAGGCGGAGTTCTTACATTTAAGCCGGTACACCCGAGGTATAGTTACAACTAATATGAGCGCTGTGTGAGATTTAAGGATGGTCTTCAAGATGAATTACGAGTATTGATAGCTCCGCAGAGAGAAAGGGATTTCGCTACTTTGGTGGAGAAAGCCAAAATTACTTAGGAGGTGAAATGCTCTGAGCTTCAAAACTAGGAAAAAGAAAGGGGCAGGAATAAGAGAGATTTTAGGCCTGTAAGTTCTTCAGATGGATTTCATAAGAGGCCTAGATTTGATGGGCTAGTTCGACTTGAATTACATTTATTATCGGCGCATCGCAGCACATGCAATGTCTGGGTTATCTCATTAGGGTAAATACTGGAAGAAAAATGATGCGTGCTTTAGATGTGGGTCAAGAGACCACAGAATTAGAGACTGTACATAGAAACCGAGTTCGATGCTAGTTGCGGGTCAGGGAAATGTTCAGCTAGGGAGAGGTGGTCAACAGCCACCGAGAGGCCATGGTCTAGCCCGAGGGGGAAATAGGTTTGGACGAGGTCATGGAGCACCAGGCAGAGGTGCTGGTAATACAAATGTAAGACAACCAGGGTTGGTTTATGCTACTCAGCATCGAGAGGATGGCGACACACCTGACGTCATTATTGGTACGTTCCTTATTCATGATGTATTATGTTTTGCTTTAGTTGATATTTCATATGTTGCTTGTAATGTGTCCAAAACTTTGAGTATACAATTTGAACTTGTTGATAAAAAATGTCAGTGATTAGTCCTTTAGGACAATCTGTGGTAGTGAATAAGTTGTTTAGAAATGTGCCTCTAGAAGTTCAAGGGTTATATTCCCGGTAGATTTGATAGAATTGCCGTTTAGTAAGTTTGACCTTATACTAGGCATGGATTGGTTTGTGAAACACTGTGCGAATCTAGATTGCGCTGCTAAGAGTATGGTACTAAGGACCTCAGAGGATAAGGAAGTAATTGTGATAGGAGAGAGAAGGGATTTTCTGTCCAATGCAATCTCAGCTTTAAGAGTCGAGAAACTGGTTCGAAAGGGGTGCGAGGTATTTCTAGCTTTTGTCAGCACATCTGATGCTAATGACTTGTCTGTTGGGGATGTCAAGACTGTAAAGGGATTTCCTGATGTATTCCCTAAAGAGCTACTGGGGTTGCCACTGAATCGTGAGGTCGAGTTCGATATTGAAATGATACTGGAAATAGCTCCGGTGTCTATCGCCCCTTATAGGATGGCACTGAAGGAGCTGGTAGAACTAAAGGCTTAGATCCAAGAGCTATTGGATCGAGGATTTATCAGACCAAGTGTATCTCCGTGGGGAGAACCGGTGTTGTTTGTGAAGAAGAAGGATGGGTCAATACGTATGTGTATTGACTACCGTCAATTGAACAAGTTAACGATTAAAAATAAACACCCACTGCCAAGATTTGACGATCTATTTGATCAGTTGCAGGGAGCTTCGATTTTCTCTAAGATAGATTTAAGGTCGGGGTATCATCAACTAAGAGTCAAGGAGTCAGATATATACAAGACTGCTTGTCGAACTCGATATGGGCATTATGAATTTTTGGTTATGCCATTCAGGTTAACGAATGCACTAGCTGCTATCATGGATATGATGAACCGAGTCTTCCAACCCTATCTAGACCGGTTCATGGTGGTATTCATAGATGACATTTTGGTGTATTCAAGAGCTGAAGAGGAGCATGATTCACATCTTCGGGTTGTTCTACAGATATTGAGAGAGAAAAAACTTTATGCCAAATTCAGTAAATGCGAGTTTTAGTTGAAGGAGGTGGCATTTTTAGGTCATGTGGTGTCTGCCGAAGGGATTAGGGTTGATCCTCAGAAAGTTGAAGCTGTATTGGATTGGAAGCCAATGAAGTCAGTATCAGAGATCCAAAGTTTTTTGGGTTTAGCCGGATACTACAAGCGGTTTGTTGAGGGGTTTTCATTAATTGCTACACCTCTAACTAAGTTACTGTGTAAGGGAGTACCATTTGTTTGGACGGATAAATAGCAAGAGAGTTTTGAAAAGTTGAAAAAGATTCTAACTGAAGCTACGGTATTAGTGCAGCCTGAGGTTGGAAAAGAATTTGTTGTATACTGTGATGCGTCACACACGGGTTTGGGTTGTGTGCTGATGCAGGAAATGAAAGTGGTGGCGAATGCATCTCATCAAATTAGGCCACACAAGGTGAATTACCCTATGCATGACTTGGAATTAGCCGCAGTAGTGTTTGCACTAAAGATTTGGAGACACTACTTGTATGGGGAAAATTCGGTTATCTATACTGACCATAAGAGCATTAAGTATCTCCTTACCCAAAAGGAGTTGAATCTAAGGCAACAGAGATGGATAGAGTTGTTGAAGGATTACGATTGCTCGATTGAGTATCATTCGGGAAAGCCAATGTGGTAGCAGATGCGCTGAGTCGTAAGGTGGTATCTGAATTGAGAGCAATGTTTGCTCGGCTCAGTCTATTTGAGGATGGTAGTTTGTTGGCAGAACTGCAAGTAAAACCAATATGGATTTGACAGATTAAGGAGAAACAGATGCTAGATGAGTCATTGAGTTCTCGTTTTCAACAGGTAGAGAAGGGAGAGACTGTGGAGTTTGAATTGAATGGTGAAGGGGTATTATGTTTTCATGGAAGAGTCTGTGTACCGAGGGATTCTGAGTTAAGACAGATGATTCTATGGGAAGTGCATAGTAGCCCATACGCTATGCATCCCGGTGGGAACAAATTATATCAAGATTTGCGTGAACTGTATTGGTGGCTAGGACTGAAACGTGAGGTTACCGACTTCGTAAGCAAGTGTTTGACATGTCAGAAAGTGAAGGCTGAACATCAACTTCCTTCAGGATTACTGCAACCTATAAAGATTCCACTCTGGAAGTGGGAGAGGATAACAATGGATTTTGTTAGTGGGCTACCCCTGACGCCTACTAAGAAAGATTCAGTGTGGGTAATTGTTGACCGGTTGACTAAGTCTGCCCACTTCATACCGGTTCGCACTGATTACTCATTGCATTAATTGGCCAAGTTGTACGTGGCAGAAATTGTTAGGCTACATAGGGTACCGGAGTCTATCATCTCAGACAGGGACCCTAGATTCACATCTCGGTTTTGAAAAGTGTTACATGAAGCTCTGGGTACAAGGTTGGATTTTAGCACAGCATTTCATCCGTAGACTGATGGTCAGTAGGAGAGGGTAATCCAGATTTTGGAAGACATGTTCAGAAGTTGTATGATTGATTTCAGGGGCACTTGGGAAGATTATTTACCCTTAGCGGAATTTACTTATAACAACAGCTACCAATCCAGCATTCAGATGGCACCCTACGAGACATTATATGGTCGTAGGTGTTGTACCCCTACATGCTGGACAGAATTGGTTGAGCGATGACTGTTGGGTCCAGAGTTAATTTCTGAAACGGAAGAAAAAATAAAGTTGATACGGGGTAGGTTAAAAGAAGCTTCTAATAGGCAAAAGTCGTATGCTGACTTAAAGCGTAAAAAGATAGAATTTTCTGTGGGGATTTTGTCTTTTTGAAGGTCTCACCTTGGAAGAAGATTCTGAGGTTTGGACAGAAGGGTAAGTTAAGACCCAGGTTCATTGGACCTTACCAGGTGTCGAAACGTGTTGGACCGATCGCCTATCAGCTTGAACTACCTCCTGAGTTACATCGGATACATAATGTATTTCACGTTTCTATGCTGAGACACTACCGTTCAGATCCTCCTCATATAGTGCCGGTGGAAGAAATTGAGATAAAACCTGATTTATCTTTTGAAGAGGAACCAGTGCAGATTTTGGATCGTGATGTTAAAGTGTTGAGGAGAAAATCTGTTCCGTTGGTCAAAGTGTTGTGGCATAATCATGGTTCAGAGGAAGCCATGTGGGAGCCTGATGAGGCAATACGACATCAATACCCCCATCTCTTTTGATCAGATAAAATTTCGAGGCCGAAATTTCTTTAAGGGCGTAGAATTGTAACATCCCAAAATTAGGGGTTTGTGTTTTTGCTATATAATTGCATGTTGTATTTGTTTTGCGGGTTGTTTGAGGGGATTTAGAGGGCTCTAGGGAGGCCTGGGGTCGAGGCCAGGCCTTGGAAAAATTTTGATGTTTGGGGCCTTTAGTGGAGAGGGCTATTGGAAGCAAGGTTTAAGTAAATTAAAGTGTGGTTTGTGTGGTATGGTGGTTATGGCGTCAATGGGTGAGTAAGGGGGAAGGGGTTCGAATCCCACAAGCAGCATATGAGAGTTTCTATTTTATGCTTTGGGAGGAGAAGAGGTGGAGTTGGATTAGAACTCTACAAGGTGGATGGAGACTTGGTCAAACAACTTTGAATGGGAGGTGGAGAGTAAATTGTGGAGCAAAAAGAGGAGAGAATCATGGGATAGGGGAGAGTGGTAGAGTTTGGCCAAATGTGGAGTGTGTAGGGATGGGAATTTCGGCTCGGGAATGGTTGTGGAAAGTAAATTTGACATTTGGTGTAGGTAGCAAAATCGAAACCTTTGTGAGTGCCATTGTGTTTTCATTTTCTTTTCTTGTCATTTAGGGTCTTTCTCTAAGTGTCGCTTTAGGTATATCTTCATCTTTTCTTTAGAGTGTCAATTCAAGTTTATCCAATTGCCTTATTCCTTATTTGATTCCCTGCCGAATTCATATTAGTTTCACCATTTCTCCATTCGTTGGTGGTGGTCGTGTATTGCACCATTAAGTCTCTTTTCTTCCATTTTCTCCTACTCATCTATCATCATTTCGTAGTACTATTGTGGCTGTCGAATTCTTCTTTTCCCATTCGGCTCATCTGTGGTAGTAAGGTAATGCTTCTTTTCTTTCAATTTCTTCTTCTCTCTCTTTTCTCTCTACTAAAGCCGAAACTTTAATCTTGATTCTTTTGACAAGGTCGAATCTTTTCTCCTTTAGTATTTCATCTTTTGTTCTCTTTTTGGACAAGCCGGATCTAATCTCTTCTTTTCTTCCTAATTGGTTAGCATCCTTGAGGCCGAATACAGTTGCCAGCAATCTTGAGTTTTCTAAACATTGGTAAGAGTGCCTTCATCCAATAAAGGCCAGCTATGTCTCTTCTCTTTCTCGTTTGGGTTCTTTAAGCCGAAGGGCTGGTTATTAGATTATTATGGAGTAGCGTTCTAATGTACTATTATTGATGATCAATGTTAGGGAACCGATATCTCTAGCCTCAGAATAAGGCCAATTGCCTTGGTGTTGGGGGAAAATTGTATCACGTGGTAAGTGAGGCCTATTCTGTCGAATACATCAACATGTTGATTTTCTTGAAGTCGAGGTTAGCTATTTTTAAATTGTCATCTTAGGTGTTTAGAAGCGGCGGAAGTCTCAACTCGTAAACAGGTGTGTAATCTCACACCAACCAACAATGAAAGCATGTCTTGATCTGTATTTCAGCCAAAAGCCGAAAAGTCGAAAAACTAGCAACTGTGACCACTCGAGCGTGCTAGCGTTCGTAGTGATTAACTAAGTTACTACGATGGCAGTAGGTCGTGGAGAGTGTCGCGATCACTCTCGCAAAACTGAGGCTGTAACAAGCCTAAACGAGTTGGAACAGGCCAAATGGGCCCAATGGGCTTACGAACCCACTTGGGCAAAATCGATAGAAAATATTTGAATAACGGACGCGACTGCGAAGTCTACAAAATCGTGACCGAAAACATGCTAAATGGGCCACATGAGCATGTGGGCCCATTTGGGCCTAAAATGGATTCTGGGTCAATTGCACCGTAGAGACCCAAAAGGGGGTCTCGAGTCGCTCGAGGCGACAGTAGGCCACCGGAAAGGCCGTTAAAGGACTAAATTACAAAATACCCCTACAGGGTAAATTATCGAAATACTCCTGGAGGGTAAATTGTCGAAATACCCTTGGAGGGTAAATTACCGAAACACCCTTGGTGGGTAAATTACTAAAATACCCTTTGTAACATCCTGACTTAATGGGTCTACGCGTTTAGTGTGGGGATATGTTTAAAATGTTAATTTAAGTAAAAGAGGTCTAAATTTGGGTTTAGAACTAGGCAAAGGCCCAGATTAAATTATTTTAAGATGGCATCATTAATAATTAAAAAGGAACAAGTTTTGGGTCGTAAGGAGCCCATATTTTTAGGCCAATTTTCGGCACTTAAAATGGAGCAAGGGGTGACGCCACACACAAGGAGTAAGGGGCCCAAATTTAATTTCATGGAGCCCAATTCTTTTAATTTAAGTTAGCTAAATTTTGGGCATTAGGATTAGGTGGAGTGGATGGCAACAAGACTAAAATTTAGGGGTTTTAATGTTTAAAATATGTGGATAATAAGCAGATAAAGGCTATTATTTAGAAATTTATTTTATGTGGATAATAAGCAGATAAATGCTAAGATCTAGGGATTTTAATGATTCAAATATGTGGATAATATGCTGATAAATGAGGGAGGAGTTAGAGATAATTAAGTCTCTTTTAGATAAGCTAGTAGATTAAGATAAAGGAGAAAAGTTAGGGATTTATCTACAAAGAGAGTGATGGCAAAGAATCCATCACTGAGAGGAGTAAAGAAACCAGCTACTACATGGCAAAGGGTTGCCAATTTCCTATAAATAGAGGGGCTATCTCCTTGTTTCGACATCAAATCCTCTCCTTTTGTGTCAAATTCCCTAGCTTCTTTTCTCCAAATTTCTTTCTCTAATTTCTTTAAAAGCGAAACTTTTCCCCACTTTCTTTTCCTTGTGCGATTTCTCTAAAATGTCAAGCATCCATTGCTTTTCTTTTATTCATCCTATTTGAGAAATTGTTCTACACTTTCGGATTTAAATCTTCCATCGACATTACCGAATCCTCTCCTAGTGCTAGCAGAATCTCCTAAGTTAAGGTAAGAGTAGATTTTGATTAGTTCTCATAATCTATTCCCGATTTTTGAAAAGGCAAAAGCCAAAAGCTAATAGTTTAATGGTTTATGATGGGCGGCAAGTCGGGATTTGAAGGAAGCTAGTCGACTAGATCTAAAAGCCGAAATACTCCTTGTGATAGTCGGATCTTCATTGCCGAATTGCTCAGCCCTTTTCTCTTCTTCTTTCTTCAACCCAATCAAAAGCCGAATACTCAAGGGACTCCTAGCCGATTGGTTCATTAAACTCTCAAAAGCCAAAACTTGATTGATAAACATTTAGCTTATAGCCGAATCCTTCTGTGGTGTCAAGCAGAAGTGCTGTCGATTTTAGTAAGGGTAAGGATTCTGTTGTTGTCGTTTATTCCTTTTTCTTTTAGCCGAAAGTTGGAATCTAATCTCTTTTATTGTTCTTTGGCTGAAACAATGAAAGGGGTTTCGGGATTTGGTTATTGTCGACTATAAGGAGGAGTTCTTCGGGATTTCTAGATCTAAGGTAAACGAGTGTGGTTTTGGGCTAAAGGCCATTTATTGTGTTTAAATGTTAGAATTGGATCTAACATATGCCATAGTGATTTCGACAGATACCCCAATCAAGTAGCAATTTCGGGTTTCAGATCCACAAGGTAAGTACTTAAGATATTCGACCAAGGCCCTATTTAGTGACTTAGATCTATTTCTTATTTATTCAAAAGCCGAGAACTAATCTGTGAAGTGATTTAGTGCTAGCCGATTGAAAGGAGGAAACACTACAAAGTTTCAGGATTTGATTAGTAATCAAAACGGCAACAAGGAACTTGAGATCTAGAGGATTAGATCGGGATTTTTGAGATTTCAGTGAACTCGCTAAGTAAATCAGGTGTGTACCCCACACTAACTTTTAATAGATTTACGGCATCAATTTAATGTATGTGTTTATAATGATGTGAAATATGGCCAAAGGTACCATGCAATGGTACAAAGTACTCAGGTACGTAATCTTAACATTATGTTAATAGATGATATGAATATTTGGAATATGGCATATATGTGAATATTGATAAGAATGTGAAATAAGGCATAAGGCATGATGTTGCATGATTTGTATGACATGAGGCATATGGGAAATTGCTTAAAGGGAAGTGATCCGTGGTTTATACCACAATATCTCGAATGTGGTGACTCATGTCACAAAATCCAATGTGGTGACTTATGTCACAAATAATTATCTGGTGGCTATGCGTAACATATATATAAGGCGATGAGCATGTCGCCTACAAAGAACGCCTTCGATGATGTGTAGCGGATGGAGGGTCGACTTAGTAGTCCCTACTGGTGTGATGGTTGGTACGGTGATGTGTAGCGGATGGTTATCTAGGTTTGGGTTCGGGTTTGCATTATTGATTATATGTGTTTTATATGTGTGATTTGACATGCCTAAATTGATTGAGAGTTTGTGTTTGGTGGTTACACATTGAGTCTATTTGACTCACCCGTTGTGGGATCTTTTTCAGTGACACTCAAGAATGGACCGGCTCACTTGGAGCTTTATGGTGGCCATGCTCAACTTAGAAATTATTTTGTTTTGGACTTTCAATACTTAAGTATTTTGGACTATTTCGGGATTTATTTTGATGTAATAAGGCTATAAGTATTAAACCGATTATGCATGCATTTTAATTATTTTAGTATGGTACGATTTGATCTTTATCAATTTTAAAGTTCAAGTAATTTTTCTTAAGAATAAAGATTAAATGTTTTGACACTTAATCAAAAAAAATCAAATGTTCTTCAAAAACACACAAAATTTTGGCCAAACTTCAAATAAGTTTCGAAAGATTTTTCCCTAGAAGCATGCCAGATCCGGTCAGGGCTTGTGGGCGGGTTTGGGGTGTTTCGATTTAGTATCGAGCCGGTTTAAAACTTCGGCCTTGAGGGCTTTTAGGGCCCAAAATGTTTTCTTTCTTTTGAAATTGGATTTTCTAAGAAATAAGCGAGTTTTTACGGCATGGCACTGAATCTCGCCCAAGTCCACCAGGTAAGTACCCCTAACTCTTCTGTGATTTGCATGGGGAAAATCATAAGGACGTAGATTAGTAGATTAGGAAATATTAAACCCTAGGATTAGTCTACTTTAATATCAAGTTACATAAAACTTAAAGTCAAACCAAACAAACCTGTGTCTGAGTCGCTGAGTTAAAGGTGTGGCAACCGTTGTGCGTATGTCTAGGATTGGTTTCGGTGGGAGCTTGGTATTTAAGCAGTCCTAGTGACTCACCTCCTCTCCACTCGAATCCTACATGGTGCGTAGTGATGGTTCACCTTGACCAAGAGGACTCAGTCACAGGCTAAACTCAATAATTAAAACCCGAAAGGGACCCGTCACCTTGTTTTGTGAAATTCTAAAGACAACCTGTGATTTTAAAATTCCAAAAGTACCCTTGATTTAAAAATGACCAAAATACCCCTGATTTGCTAATTGACCAAATTACCCCTAACCTGTACAAATGACCAAAATACCCTCAGTGTGGAAAGTTATCGAAGTACCCTCAAATTAAAAATACCCTTGTTTTGAAAAATCACCAGGAACCATATTTTGCGAAAAATTATCGAAATGCCCCTGGTTCGAAAAATTACAAAAATACCCTCAGATTGTAAAATTTCCATTTCACCCTTGAAATTTTCCTACCAAGTATTTTGCAACATTTTCAAATACCCTAATTTGGAAAATTTCCAAAATACCCCTGGGTAGTGGAAAACAACAAACAATGACAACTACAACATTTTCTGTAATGAACGCACGTTCATGAATGTGATTGAATGAATGAACTGAGACTGTATGTGTATGAAATCGAAAGAACTACTCCCTAGAACTATTATTCATAAGACTGTCCGTGGTTAAAAAAAAGTGGAAGAAAACTAATAGTTCATAAAATTTCTAATCAGATAAACGCGAATCGATAAAATGAGTACAAGGGGACGAGGACGCTCTAGATGTGAATACCGGTGCGTACTCTACCATAGTATACTAAGTGTTTCTTTTGATTAGAGTGCGCAACGAAAGCATAATGGTGAGACTTGGGTAGTACGATTAATAGTTAGTTGGAAATTTCGAGGACGAAATTTCTTTAAAGGGGTTAGAACTGTAACATCCTGAATTAATGGGTCTACGCGTTTAGTGTGGGGATATGTTTAAAATGTTAATTTAAGTAAAAGGGGTCTAAATTTGGGCTTAGAACTAGGCAAAGGCCCAGATTAAATTATTTTAAGATTGCATCATTAATAATTAAAAGGAACAAGTTTTGGGTCGTAAGGAGCCCATGTTTTAGGCCAATTTTCAAAGACTTAAAATGGAGAAAGGGTGACGCCACACACAAGGAGTAAGGGCCCAAATTTAAGTTTCATGGAGCCCAATTCTTTTAATTTAAGTTAGCTAAATTTTGGGCATTAGGATTAGGTGGAGTGGATGGCAACAAGGCTAAAATTTAGGGTTTTAATGTTTAAAATATGTGGATAATAAGCGGATAAAGGTCATTATTTAGGAATTTATTTTATGTGGATAATAAGCGAGATAAAGGCTAAGATTTAGGGATTTTAATGATTAAAATATGTGGATAATATCTGATAAAGGAGGAGGAGTTAGACATAATTAAGTCTCTTTTAGATGAGTTAGTAGATTAAGATAAAGGAGAAAAGTTAGGATTTATCTACAAAAGAGTGATGGCCAAGAATCCATCAACGAGAGGAGTAAAGAAACCACTACTACATGGCAAAGGGTTGTCAAGTCCCTATAAATAGAGGGCTATCTCCTTGTTTCGACATTAAATCCTCTCCCTTTTGTGCCAAATTCCCTAGCTTCTTTTCTCCAAATTTCTTTCTCTAATTTCTTTAAAAGCGAAACTTTTCCCCACTTTCTTTTCCTTGTGCCAACTTCTCTAAAAAGCCGAAGCATCCATTGCTTTTTCTTTTATTCATCATATTTGAGAAATTGTTCTACACTTTCGGCATTTAAATCTCCCATCGGCATTATCAAATCCTCTCCCTAGTGCTAGCTGAATCTCCTAAGTTAAGGTAAGAGTAGATTTTTGATTAGTTCTCATAATCTATTCTCGATTTTTGAAAAGGCAAAAGCCGAAAGCTAATAGTTTAATGGTTTATGATGGGCGGCAAGTCGGGATTTGAAGGAAGCCTAGTCGACTAGATCTAAAAGCCGAAATACTCCTTGTGATAGCCGAATCTTCATTGCCGAATTGCTCAACCCTTTTCTCTTCTTCTTTCTTCAACCCAATCAAAAGCTGAATACTCAAGGGACTCCTAGCCGATTGGTTCATTAAACTCTCAAAAGCTGAAACTTGATTGATCAACATTTAGCTTATAGCCAAATCCTTCTGTGGTGTTAAGCAGGAGTGCTGTCGATTTTAGTAAGGGTAAGGATTCCGTTGTTGCCGTTTATTCCTTTTTCTTTTAGCTGAAAGTTGGAATCTAATCTCTTTTATTGTTCTTTGGCCGAAACAATGAAAGGGGTTTCGGGATTTGGTTGTTGTCGACTACAAGGAGGAGTTCTTCGGGATTTTTAGATCTAAGGTAAACGAGTGTAGTTTTTGGCTAAAGGCCATTTATTGTGTTTAAATGTTAGAATTGGATCTAACATATGCCATAGTGATTTCGACAGATACCCCAATCAAGTAGCAATTTCGGGATTCAGATCCACAAGGTAAGTGCTTAAGATATTCGGCCAAGGCCCTATTTAGTGAATTAGATCTATTTCTTATTTATTCAAAAATCAAGAACTAATCTGTGAAGTGATTTAGTGCTAGCCGATTGAAAGGAGGAAACACTACAAAGTTTCGGGATTTGATTAGTAATCAAATTGGCAACAAGGAACTTGAGATCTAGAGGATTAGATCGGGAATTTCAGTGAACTCACTAAGTAAATCAGGTGTGTACCCCACACTAACTTTTAATAGATTTACGGCATCAATTTAATGTATGTGTTTATAATGATGTGAAATATGGCCAAAGGTACCATGCAATGGTACAAAGTACTCAGGTACGTAACCTTAACATTATGTTAATAGATGATATGAATATTTGGAATATGGCACATATGTGAATATTGATAAGAATGTGAAATAAGGCATAAGGCATGATGTTGCATGATTTGTATGACATGGGGCATATGGGAAATTGCTTAAAGGGGAAGTGATCTGGTGGTTTATACCACAATATCTGAATGTGGTGACTCATGTCACAAAATCCGAATGTGGTGACTTATGTCACAAATAATTATCTGGTGGCTATGCCACAACATATATATATATATATACATATAAGGGCAATGAGCATGTCGTCTACAGCGACTGCCTTCGATGATGTGTAGCGGATGGAGGGTCGACTTAGTAGTCCCCACGGTGTGATGGTTAGTACAGGTGATGTGTAGCGGATGGTTATCTAGGTTTGGGTTCGGGTTTGCATCATTGATTATATGTGTTTTATATGTGTGATTTGACATGCCTAAATTGATTGAGAGTTTGTGTTTGGTGTTACACATTGAGTCTGTTTGACTCACCCCGTTGTGGGATCTTTTTCAGGTGACACTCAGTAATGGACTGGGTCGGCAGGAGCTTTATGGCGGCCATGCTCAGCTCAGAAATTATTTTGTTTTGGACTTTCAATACTTAAGTATTTTGGACTATTTCGGGATTTGTTTTGATGTAATAAGGCTATAAGTATTAAACTGATTATGCATGCATTTTAATTATTTTAGTATGGTATGATTTGATCTTTATCAATTTTAAAGTTCAAGTAATTTTTCTTAAGAATAAAGATTAAATGTTTTGACACCTAATCAACAAAAATCAACTGTTCTTCAAAAACACACAAAATTTTGGCCAAACTTCAAATAAGTTTCGAAAGATTTTTCCCTAGAAGCATGCCAGATCCGATCAGGGCTTGTGGGCCGGGTTTGGGGTGTTTCACCCTTGGTGGGTAAAATTACTGAAATACCTTCAAGGGAAAAATTACTGTTATACCCTTAGTGGTTGATTAGTATGATTGTGTGTATTCTGTTTAACTGTTATGATGGTACATTATTGCATAAATTGAATTATTATGTCACGACATTTTGTATTGGGCTGGGATGATTATATTAATATATAATTATATATATATTGGAGGAAATATCAGATTGGTGGCTATGCCACATTATATCGATTCAAAGGGCTTTGCCACGATATCTCGATTTTAGTGGCTCGACCACAAATCGACATCTTGCAAGATTCTTGTGATATACTTGCAGCTCGGCTACATTCTTGGTGTCTAGGGTTGGGTGGGTTGACTTGGTCCCCACGAGAGTGTAGGGCTGGTACGGGAGGTGTGTTGGTTGGACTGGGTTGGGTTGCATTTTCACTTTTTGCATTACCACATTTTTGGGGCCTTAGGCCGTCTTCGATCTTGCATGGGCTTGGGCCTAGGCTGTGATTATGGCGGGATTACACATCGAGTTCTTGTAACTCACTCCTTTACTTTAACTGCATGGTAATCCCCACTAGTAGAGGATTTGGAGCTGCGAGGACTCAGAGGTGGCCACTTATACTACACGTTTTAAGCGTGAACTAAGTATTTTAAATTTGGATTTTTTTTTACTTTAATTATTGGGTTTGTTAATCGTTGTAATAAGGCCATTGGAATTATTTTAATTTGGATTTTCTTTAGAAACTGCTAATTTAATCAATATGAAGTTTTCAAAACAATAAACAACTATTTTTTTTAAATCACTCGTTTTCGTAAATGATAAGACTGAATTCTTTGTAATCGACCCAAATTTATTAAACAAGACAACGCACATTTTGAAAGAATAATAAAATGAGTAAATCCTTCTTTGGGCATAAGTGAGGAGAAATGAAATTTCAAACTTATAAACGTGTTTTCAAAAAATATTTTTTTCCAAACAACCATGTGGTTTCAAACATCACCTGATGTGGCACACTAGATCCAGTCGTAATGTTTAGGTCGAGTTTGGGGTGTTACATAAGTGTACCATATAAATAAGCTGTAACAACATCCATTAGATGTATGCCAATTTTTTCACATACTGCTAGACTAATAAGATATATAAACGTAATTGTATCCACCACAGGAGAATTTGCCTCTTCATAACCAATGTTGGGCCTTTAAGAAAATCCTTATGCTACAAGTCGTGCTTTATATCTTACAAATTCATTTTTCTCATTCCATTTTCACACTAATACCCATTTATATCCTATTGGCTTTACATCTTTTGGTGTTTGGATTACAGGTTCAAAAACCTCACTTTTAGAAAGTAAATTCAATTCTGTTTGAATTGTGTCTTTCCATTTTGGAAAATCTTTTCTATTTCTACATTCGTCAATATATTTAGGCTCAGGATCCTCATTTTATTTTGCTATTTCAATAGAAACTTTATAAGCAAAATTGTTGTCGACAACTATAACTATCCGGTTCCATCTTTTTCCTAAAGTAACATAACTTCTCGAGATCTCTTCGTTATCACCATTTTCAGAACCTCTTTTGGGGTTTTTTGATTAGTTGTATCTTTGGCCTCTTCTTGGGCATTTTCCTCCACAATATAAGCATTTTGAGTACCTGTTCCTTTCCTTTTACGAGAATTTTTATTTTTGGAACTGTCTAGTCTTCCAATCTTCAGACGTAGATTACTTTCTTTCGCAATAACAGTTTGCCCTGGACAACAATTCGTATTGGAGCATTTTCAGATGGTATGTGAGATTTTTTTAATTCTCTTTAGGTCAGTAAATGAATCTAGTAGTTGATTGACGATGTTTCGCAAATGTATGATCTTTTGAACTTCTTATTCACACTGACTTGTACAATGATCTAATTGAGATAATGATGATCAATTCCATGTAATTTCTTTTACTAGTTGTACTTTCTCTCACCTAATATTGGGAATGTTGTTTCATCAAAGTGACAATCAACAAATTATGTAGTAAATAAATATTCAGTTAATGGTTCAACATGCTTAATTATAGAAGGAGATTCATAACCAACATATATTCACAACCTACATTGAGAACCCATCTTTGTGCATTGTGGTGGAGAAATTGGAACATATGCCGCACATAAAAAAATTTTAAGATGGGAAATATTTGGCTCCTGACCAAAAGCCAATTGTAATGGGGAGTATTTATTATAACTTGTTGGCCTGATGTGCAAAAGTGTTGTTGCATACAAAATAACATATCCTCAAGCTATAATAGGGAGTTTTATTCTTATAAGCAATGGCCTAGCTATTAGTTGGAGGCATTTGATAAATGATTCACTAAACCATTTTGTCTGTGAGCATGAGCTACAAGATGTTCAACTTTTATCCCAAGTGATATCCAATAATCATTGAAAGCTTGGGACGTAAACTCACCAGCATTACTAAGACGAATATTTTTTATTACATAATCTAAAAATTGTGCTCTTAATCAAATTATTTGAGCAAGTAGTCTCACAAATGTCAGGTTGCGAGTCGATAATAAACATACATGTGACCACCTACTTGATGCATCTACCAATATCATAAAATATCTAAATGGTCCACATGGTGGATGAATAGGCCTACATATTCACCTTGAATACGTTCTAGAAATGGGGGAGATTCAATTCCAACTTTAACTAGTAATGGTCTAATAATCAATTTACCTTGAGAACAAGCATGAAACACCCCAAACCCGGCCCACAAGCCCCGACCGGATCTGACATGTCCCTTAAGAAAACTTAGCTTTATCTCGTTTCCTCTTCTTATAAAATATGACGGTTTTTAATAAAAACAGGTTTGTATCTTTATCAAGTTGAAAACCAAGATACCGTTCAAGTTTGTATTTCATTAAAACACTTACTTCATGTCTCAAAAAAAAATTAAAAGATTTGCCTGATTCTAGATCTCATTAGGTTGAAAACGTAAGTTGAGTAGGTGATAAAACATTTGAAGTTTCTTTAAGAAAAATATTTAATTACTTGTTTGTTGTTTATCGTATGGAAATAAAATTTAACACGCAAAATTAAGTAGTTAAGTAATGGCCTTATTACATCTTAAAAAAAACCAAAATAAATCCCGAAAGAAAACATACTAAAAAAAATGAAAAGAGTTCCATTATTCGAAAACCCAAAATTTTGCTGAGCATGGCCACCACATAGTCCCTGCTGACCTGGTCCATCGTACTATGTATCACCTGCAAAATGTTAGCCCACGAAGGGTGAGTCAACAGACTCAATGAGTAACAGCCAACCACCAAGACCCAATCGATTATAGCCTTACTTACAATGTTTTGGGCAAAGCCTATCCGAAATCATATTTGGCCATAGGCCCATGTCATAACATATTAAACCACATGTATATAAAACAATGATGCAACCCGAACCCACCTAGATATCCAACCTCTACACACCACCCGTACCTGCCAATCACACCGTGGGGATTACTAAATTGACCCTCTATCCTCTACACACCATCGAAGGCAGTCGCTGCAGACAACTGCACATCGCCCTTAATACGTGGCATAGCCACCAGATAATGTGAGAAGGTCACCAGATACATAATGTTGTGACATAGGTCATCAGATAATATGGTAAAACCACCGGAACACTTCCCCTTTTCATTATAACCCTCGTGCCCATGCAACATACATAGTATCACAGGTATCATGCTATATGCTTATCCTAAGCCCATACCGAAAACACCTACATACTTTCATATCAATGATGGTAACCACTGTAAACAAGGGTTAGATATAACATACCTGAACGAACTGTACCAATGAATGGTACCCTTAGCCATGATTAATCATAATCTTGTTAATACATATTTAATATTATTAACCTATCGGGAAAAAGTGTGGGGTTACACACGATAATCTTGAGAACCACGCTTTCGATACTAACACTTTCGCTATGCGATCATCACGTTGATTTGCTTATCCCTTTCCGATGTTGGCCCACAACCCGGTGGCCAATGATGTACTGCTGAAACCGAGTGTTTCTTGAACCTAGGGGTAGGAACTACCCCTTTCTCTCCCCCATGAAATAAATCTGAATCCCAGAGACTCCCATTTTATCTCTGTCGAACTTTTCCTTAACCGATCAAATCCCGAGAGCTCAACTATTAGATCCGATGGAATAGAGTCTGACAGATTCAGCCAATAGTGAAAGTGTTTGAGAGATAGGAGAAGAATGCGAAAAAGTAAGTGAAGAGATACCTTGAGAGATTTGACCAACACTCAAGGAAACAGAAAAGGGTTATTCGGCTTCTAGCAAATGAAAATAAAAGAAAGGGCTGAAGGTTTATGGGTGTTTCGGCTATGGTCTCAGCAAATAGAAAAGGTTCTTTTAGCTTTTGAGAATAGAGGAATTAGTATAAAGAAGAAAAAAAGAGGTTGAAGGCTTGTATGGTTTCGGTTCTAATAAGAATGAGAGGGTAGGTTTCGACTTTTAGAGAGTGAATGAAGAAAAGAAAATAAGATGAGGAGAAGATGCACAATTAGTTCTTTCACTTTCGGCTTTTGGTCAAAAGAGGAGAAAAAGGGTTTAAGATTTCGGCAAGAAATACAAATGAAAAGAAAACAGAGAAAATGGCCTCACACTCCCCTTGTTTTGGCACCTAAAGCCCCTAGCCTAGCCACTTCCCTCTTGGCCGAAAATGCCACACCAAGGCCCCTTCAATCGGCCAACTCTTCTTCTCTCTATCAGATTCCTTCCTTTCTTCCTATTTCTTCTCTTTTCCACTCATTCAAATGAGTTTGAATGAGTCAACACTTATCTCCCTTCTTAGCCGAATTTTCAAGTGGATTGACCAAGTCTATCACTCATCCATTTAGAGTCCCCATGCCGTCCAACACCTTCTCCCTTGACACAAAAAGGCAACCCCCAAAATGCTTCCCTTGTTTGCTCGAACCTAGGTCCCTTCTCACTCCTCGAGGCGTCATCTGCTCAGGCTCCAAGTGGCGCCTCCTTTCCACTTTACCAATTGGGTTCTTGTGTCATAACCCACACACACCTTTTCTTAAGGCCTAGCTCCCTTAGCTCTCCTTAAAGATTTAAAGTTAGATATTTTCCTGAGGCTTCTACCTACACTCCAAAGTTCCCAAAGCCCTCGAAACACATACACACAGCACATAAGCACACTACTACATACATTTGAGTTAAAACGCATAACCCCTAAATCCCAGATATTACAATTCTACCCCCTTAAAATAATTTCGGCCTCGAAATTACCTGGTTAAAATAGGTGAGGGTATTGTTGCCGCATTACTTCCTCCAGCTCCCATGAAGCTTCTTCCGGTCCATGGTTCCGCTATAGCACTTTGACTAGAGGAATTAATTTCCTCTGTAACACCTTCACATCCCGTTCCAAGATCTGAATCGATTTTTCTTCGTAAGACAAATCTGGTCTCAACTCCACTTTTTCGACTGGCACTACATGGGATAGGTCTGATCGGTATCACCGTAACATTGAGACGTGAAACACATCATGCATCTGCTTTAATTCCAAAGGCAATTCCAACTGGTACGCCACTGGGCCAGCCCACTTCAAAATTCGATAAGGTCCTATAAACCTGGGACTTAGCTTTCCCTTGCGACCAAATCTCATCACCTTCTTCCATGGCGAAACTTTTAGAAACACCTGATCCCCTACTGCAAACTCTATCTCTTTCCACTTGAGATCTACATACGACTTTTTTCTATCAGACACCTCCTTCAATCGTGCCCAAATCACTCTAACCTTTTCTTCTGATTCTGCCATAATCTTTGGACCCAAAACCTGACGTTCCCCATAATGAATCGAATTTGACCCTAATCGAATGGTGGTTTTGGGACCACGAATCCAGTCCGAGAAATAATTAAATAATATATTTTGAGTCTATTATGTGTGAATTAATGTGTGTGAAAGTTTAGAGAAAAATTTTATCGTTTAAGTGCTTAATTTGATAAAAGGACTTAATCGCGTAAAAGCGTAAAAGTAGCATACTAAAGTGAAAGGTGTTAATTTGAGCATGGCTTTATAAAATGAGGTATAAAAGGGTAAATAACCCAATTTAAGGGTTAGTGGCGACCATGGACAAGATTGTCCTTAAGTTAAAATGTTTCATTATTTTAATTAAAAGGTTAGTTAAGTAAATTGGTAAATAATTTTTATATGTTAAAAATAAAAGAAAAAGGAAGCCATTATCTTTTGTTTTCATCCATGGCCGATTGTGGAGAAGGAACTAAACCTTAAAATCCTTTGTAATTTTGGCACTTTGAAGCCAAAAATCTAAGGTGAGTTTTAGTTAGTTTTGATAAATTTTACGTTTTGAGATTGTTGCTTGAACCGTAATGCACCCATGTTGTAATTTTTGAATCTAAGCATGCTTGATGTTCGCCATTGTTGTATTCATGTGGTTTTGATATTTGATGATTTTAGATGAAAGATATGTAAAGGATTATTATATTTTGTATTGGAAGTTTTGATGAAATTGAGTATTTAGGGCTAAATTGTAAAAATAAATTTTTAGAGGGGCCTATTTGCAAAATAAATGAAATGTGAGGACTTATAAAGTCCCTAGGAACATTCGGCCCTTGTATAGTCTTGGCTAATTTGGTGTATTTTGTGTGTTATGCAAATAGGACTAAATTACAAAGTTGTGAAATGCTAGGGGTAAAATAGTAATTTACCCATTTATGTGCTTAGGGACTAAATTAAGATGAATTGTACTTGAATGAGCTGAATTTCAATGTGTTTTAGATCAAGAGCAAAGAAAAATAGATTTAGATCGGGGGAAGACGAAGGTTCTCGAATAGCCGATTTGCACGGCCTATCGACAACCGAGGTAAGTCCTTAAGCAAATTTATATCGAGAAGTTAATTACAAAAGTAGTATATGATAAATTTTGGTATACTAAGGCATAATAATGTATATAGGCCGAATGTGGGGCATGAAATGGTATTAAATTTGTTGGTTGAATGTGATGTGGATACTTACGTTCGGTTTAACATGATATTGTAAAATAAAGCATATGAGATGGATGTGATTATAGCATTAAGTAATGTGCATGGGAATGTTGATTGTGTTTTATATCGGGCTTTAATGCCTAGCAGGCCTTGTGCCGGTGTTACATTTCGGGCTTTAATGCTAGCGTGCTTCGTCTTGGGTGATATATTCTGCTTAGTGCCTAGCGGGCTTCGTCTTGGGTGATATATTCGGGCTTAGTGCCTAGCGAGCTTCGTCTTGGTGATCTATTTGGGCTTAGTGCCTAGCAGGCCTCGTGTCGGTGATCTATTCGGGCTTAGTGCCTAGCGTGCTTCGTCTTGATTTATTTCGGGCTTTAAATGCCTAGCGTGCTTTATGCTTGGATATCGCTATAAGTGGAGATTCGAATATCAAATAAGGTGAGATGTTTATATAGTGTTAAGCGGTACAAGTTCGTAAGAACTAACCTACCATTTTAGTAAGGAATGAAGTGAACTAAAATTCTTATTGTATAGTTAAAGATCAGTGATGAGTGTGACAAAAGCGCTTGTGCTTGTGTATAAGTAGAAATAGAAGATCGATGCCTAGATTGGTTTATATGGAATAATAATGTACAGTTTCACGATGTCATAGCAATGATGTTTAAGTAAAGAGCATTATTATTATTCAGCTATCAAAATTTTACATAATAAAATAATTGTGTTTTATACTTCAAGCTTGGATTTTAATATGTTTAAATGTATGCTCATTATATTGATATTTGCTTGAGACTTACTAAGCTAGTAAGCTTCTTGTGTGTGTCTTTGTCTACCTCTGTTTTATAGATCTTGAATCGAACTACGGCTCGAAGGATCATCCGTGAAGTCAACCACACTATCAACTTTCTTTTGGTATTGAAAACTTAGTTTGTTATTTAAAAGGGCATGTATAGGCTAGACTAAACCGTATAACTAATGTTTTGGTAATAGTGTAAATATGCTAGCCATGCAAAATGGCTATCTATTTTGAATAACTTGTTCCGTGTTTTGATGATATAGTTTGCTCATGCCTTGAACTATTATTTATGCTTGATTATGGTTTAATCATGTGAGAGTGGTGCTATTATTTATGTATGAAAGGTTATGACATGAATGATATATATATTAATTCATGATGATGAGCTTATAATATGGTATATACATTCATAATGTTGGATTCATGATTTGGCAATGAATAATGGTAAGCTTGGTGTAATATTAGATTTAGTCAATAAAGTAAATGATGGATGTATATTGAAGTTATAATATGTGAGATATATGTGTTAAATAACGTTATGACATGCGATATTTGAATTGGTCACTAATAGATAAGCATTAAGTTCAATAATGTATGATTGTATTGGGCCATTTCGATTCGGTTTGTGTAAGTTAGTACATACATATATTATTCTTGGTTAGTTGTATATTAGGTTCGAACTTTTGTTTAGTTTATTGATTGTTAGAACAAATGAGGTTTAGATATGATATGTTTGTTATGTGATTACTTATATGAGATTTTGATAAACCTTTTATATGTGAATAAGGGTGGTAGTTTAGTGAGTTGGATTAGGACTTAGTGCATATTATTTGGAAGTGTAAATTGGAAGCATGAGTTAGCCTTGTAAACTTTGCATTTGGTAACAGAGAATATTAGTGAATATGGTAAGTGTATTGACAATGAAATAATGATATGAAAATTGTGGAATTGATTCTTAAATATGTGTATATATGACCATGTATATTCTACCACATAAGTAATATATGTACGTGATGTTATATTATGATTATAGAGTTTGTACATATGGGTGCATGTATACTTGGATATATAATGACATTTTGGTTTTTGCAAGTTGAATGATAATTTGTTATTTTAAATATATTAGCATTCGGCTAAAGTAGCATTTGGTATGAATAGTGTATGCAAAAGTAATGAATAAGTTGTTTAAATTTATGTGGCTCAATTATGCGCATGTTAACAAATTTTAGGTTTGCATTGGATCGATTTAGTATTGGTTCTGTTTGATTTTAGTATGAGAGAGTTTTTATTTAAACGACATGACTATTTCATAATTAAAACCGATTATGTCAGATATGACTTAAGTGATTGATTAAAAGTTGTGATTTAAATAGTAATGCCCGTAACCCTAATTCTACGATTTGATCTTGGTTAGGGTGTTACATTTTATTGGTATCGAGCTACGGTTTAGTCGATTCTAGGACTACCGTAGTATGTGAAGGTCTAGCTATACATGCCTTTAAATTGTATATATGATAGTGTGGTGACTTGACAATTTCAATTGTATTTTATATAGTAAATGGATTACGATCCTGATAGAGCAGTAGTCGATGATGTGGAGAGTGTTGCGCTGGTCTCGCACGTGGATCGCGCCACTAGACTCTCAACCGATTCTGGTAACCACGAGGAGAGGCTAAACAAGCCTTTTACCAAATGATGAATGAATGGTTTACCCAGTTTATTCGTAATAATCCGATCAGACAACAACCTCCACCCCGAATAATCGACTCGGTACCTTCAAGACTCAGATGATAGATCCAATGAGATCTAGTAGGCCTCCGTTGATAAAATCAGAAATTTGAAATGAGGAATTTAAGGCTAATGATAATGATGATGCAGAAGCGAAAAAATGTGGCTTGATAACACTATTCGGGTACTAGATGAGTTATCCTGCACTCTAGAAGAATGTTTGAAATGTGCTATATCTTTACTTCGGGACACTGCCTATCACTGGTGGAATACACTAGTATCAGTGGTTCCAAAAGAAAAAGTAACATGGGATTTCTTCTAGAATGAATTCCGCAAGAAATATATCAGCCAGAGGTTCATCGACCAGAAACGAAAAGAATTTCTTGAACTGAAACAGGGGCAAATGACCGTGACAGAATATGAATGGAAATTTGTCAGGCTCAGCAGATATGCTAGAGAGTGTGTTTCTACTGAAGCTATTATGTGCAAAAGGTTTGAAGACGGTCTGAATGAAGATATAAAGTTGCTTGTTGGCATTCTTGAAATTCAAGAGTTTGTGACATTAGTTGAGCGAGCTTGCAAAATTTGAGAGCTCGGGAAGAGAAAAGAAAGGTGAGACGGAAGCTAGAGACACTCGAAAGAGACCGTCGGGTAAGAATTTCCATTCCACATCTAAGAAGTTTAGAGATGATTTCAAATTATAAAGCTACTTGATTCATCTAGACGTGATCGACCTCCGTGGGCTCCCGAGCTACCTCGGTGGCGGTGTTGGTAATGTTCCACAAGATCGAGTTGAATGTAAACATTGTGGAAAATGGCACTCTGGAGTTGTAGAGTTCGTGATCGGTCCTGCTTAAATGTGGATCCTCGATCATTTTATTCGAGAGTGCCCGATGTTAGGCCGCGAGGTATCACACGCAGAAATTCTCGACCGAGCGATTAGGCATCAAGACGGGCGCACCACCCGGCATTACGCAATGTAGGTGGTAGTCAGAGAGGGACAAAGAACACCGCAGTTCGATCTGAGACTAGAGCTCCAGCTAGAGCTTATGTTACTGGAGCTAGGGAGGATGCCGCTTCTCCAGATGTTATTACCGGTACTTTTACCCTTTATGATACTACTGTGATTGCATTGATTGATCCTGGTTCAACCCATTCATATGTATGTGAAACTTTGGTATTCAGTAAGACTCTGCCAGTTGAGTCTACTGAGTTTGTGATTCGCGTATCCAACCCTCTGGGTAGATGTGTGTTTGTTAATAAAGTGTGTAAAAGTTGCCCATTGATGATTCGGGATTTTTGTTTCCCAGTCGATTTAATGCTGTTGCCTTTTGATGAGTTTGATATAATTTTGGGAATGGACTAGTTAACTTCGCATGACGCAGTGGTGAATTGTAAAAGAAAGCTTATTAATTTGAGATGCTAGAACGGTGAGATCGTCAGAATTGAATCCAGTGATTTAAATGGGTTTTCTACAGTAATATCTTTGATGTTAGCCCAGAAGTATGTGAGAAAAGGGTGCGAAGCTTATTTGGCCTATGTATTGGAAAATAAAGTGTCTAAAAAGCATATTGAGTCTGTACCGGTTGTGTGTGAGTACCCAGACGTGTTTCCTGAAGAATTACCAGGTTTACCACCAGTACGAGAGATTGAGTTCGGCATTGAATTAGTACCGGGAATGACTCCGATCTCGATAGCTCCTTATCGGATGGCACCTATAGAGTTAAAAGAGTTGAAATCGCAGTTGCAAGAGTTGACAGATAAGGGTTTTGCACGGCCAAGTTTTTCCCCTTGGGGTGCACCAGTTCTTTTTGTGAAAAAGAAAGATGGAACGATGCGAATGTGTATTGATTATCGGTAACTAAATAAGGTAACTATAAAGAATAAGTACCCGTTACCTCGGATTGATGATTTGTTTGATCAGTTCAAAAGGGGCTTCAGTATTTTCGAAGATAGATTTGAGATCGGGTTATTATTAGTTGAGAGTCAGAGATATAGATGTGCCAAAGACTGCATTCCGGACGAGGTACAGACATTTTGAGTTTTTGGTTATGCCTTTTGGGCTTACTAATGCACCTGCTGTTTTTATGGATTTGATGAATCGGATTTTTAGACAGTTTTTGGATCGATTTGTGGTGGTGTTTATTGATGACATATTAATCTACTCCAAAGATGAAATTGAACACGCTGAACATTTGAGGTTAGTGCTACAAACTTTGCGAGATCATCAGCTGTATGCGAAGTTTAGTAAGTGTGAGTTCTGGATGAAAGAGATCAGCTTTTTAGGACATGTGGTTTCAGCATCAGGCATTCGAGTTGATTCGAACAAAATCTCGGCTATACTTGATTGGAAGCCACCGAAAAATGTTTCCGAGATTCGAAGTTTTCTAGGACTTGCGGGTTACTATCGACGATTTGTGAAAGATTTTTCTATGATAGCTACCCCGTTAACAAAGTTACTGCAGAAAGATGTCCGGTTCGAGTGGTCAGAAAAATGTTAGAAAAGTTTTGATCAGTTGAAAGCCCTTTGATGAAGCTCGAGATTAGTTCAAATTTGAATCGGGTAAAGAATTTGTTGTGTATTCTGATGCTTCTTTAAATGGTTTGGGCTGCGTTTTGATGCAGGAAGGCAAAGTTGTAGCCTACGCTTCAAGACAATTGAAGCCGCATGAAAGAAATTACCCGACGCATGATTTAGAGCTTGCAGCCATTGTGTTCGCACTGAAGATTTGGCGTCATTACTTATTTGCGAGAAATGTCATGTTTACTCGGATCATAAAAGTCCAAGTATCTAATGACTCGTAAAGATCTGAATTTGAGACAACGTAGGTGGCTAGAACTATTGAAAGACTATGAATTGGTGATTGACTATCACCCGGGAAAAGCTAACGTTGTTGCGGATGTTAAGTCGAAAATCTTTATTTGCTCTTCTGCAATGAATGCACAGATGGCTATGTCTAGTGATGGTTCGATCATAGCCGAAATTACGAGCAAGACCGATGTTTATCCAAAAATTTGTGATGCATGAAAGTTGACAAGGATATGATTGCTAAATGAATTCGATGTGAAAAGGTGCAGTCGATTTTGATTGATGCAAATGACTGCTTGAATTTTAAAAGCCGAATGTGTGTTCCAAAGAACTCGATTTGATACTGAGATGATTTTGAGTGAGGCTCATAGTGGCCGACTATCGATACATCCGGTAGCACGAAGATGTATAACGATTTGAAACAGCTTCTATTGGTGGTCGGCATGAAACGGATATATCCGAATTTGTTTCAAATGCTTAATTTGTCAGCAAGTAAAAGTTGAACATCAAGTGCCATCTGGACTACTTCAGCCAATCCTGATACCTGAATGGAAATGGGATAGAATTACAATGGATTTTGTATCCGGTCTTCCTATGACACCAAGTAAGAAAGATGCCGTATGGGTTATAGTTGATAGACTGACTAAATCAGCTCATTTTGTGCCGATTCGTATAGACTTTTCACTCGATAAACTTGCTGAATTATATGTATCGCAAATTGTAAGATTGCATGGTGTACCGAGTTCCATTGTGTCAGACAGAGACCCGAGATTTACGTCGCGGTTTTGGAAGAAGTTGCAAGATGCTTTAGGTACTAAACTACATTTTAGTACTGCCTTCCATCTGCAGACAGACGGTCAGTCCGAGCGAACTATTCAAATACTTGAGGATATGTTGAGAAGTTGCGTTCTCGAGTTTGAAGGTACGTGGGAACGATACCTACCTTTGATTGAATTTGCTTATAATAATAGCTTTCAATCAAGTATTAAAATGGCACCTTATGAAGCCTTATACGGGCGGAAATGTCGAACACCATTATACTGGACTGAGCTCAGCGAAAATAAGATACACGGGGTTGATTTGATTAAAGAGACTGAACAGAAAGTAGCCATAATCAAAGATAATTTGAAAGCTGCATCAGATCGACAAAAGTCCTATGCTGATTTGAAACGTAAAGACATTGAATTTTAGGTAGGAGATCGTGTATTCTTAAAAGTTTCTCCATGGAAGAAAGTACTCCGATTTGGTCGTAAAGGCAAGTTGAGTCCGAGATTTATCGGACCGTATGAAATCATTGAACATATTGGGCCGGTTGCTTATAGATTGAGATTGCCCTCTGAGTTAGAAAAGATACATGACGTATTTCACGTTTCGATGCTTCGTAAGTACAGATCAGATCCGTCTCATGTGATCACCCCGACAGAGATTGAACTCCAATCTGATTTGACATATGATGAAGAACCGATCCGTATCTTAGCTCGGGAAATAAAAGAGTTGAGAAATAAAAGAATTCCGTTAGTGAAGGTTCTATGGAATCGTCACAGAGTTGAAGAGGCTACGTGGGAGCCTGAGGATTCAATGAAGCAACAATATCCGACCTTGTTTAACGGTAAGATTTTCGGGGACGAAAATCCTTAAGGGGGGAGAGTTGTAATGAATCGAATTTGACCCTAATCGAACGGTGGTTTCGTGACCACGAATCTGAGTCGAGAAATAATTAAATAATATATTTTGAGTCTATTATGTGTGAATTAATGTGTGTGAAAGTTTCAGAAAAAATTTTATCGTTTAAGTGCTTAATTTGATAAAAGGACTTAATCGCGTAAAGCGTAAAAGTAGCATACTAAAGTGAAAGGTGTTAATTTGAGCATGGCTTTATAAAATGAGGTATAAAAGGGTAAATAACCCAATTTAAGGGTTAGTGGTAGGCCATGGACAAGATTGTCCTTAAGTTAAAATGTTTCATTATTTTAATTAAAAGGTTAGTTAAGTAAATTGGTAAATAATTTTATATGTTAAAAATAAAAGAAAAGGAAGCCATCATCTTTTTTTCATCCATGGCCGATTGTGGAGAAGGAACTAAACCTTAAAATCCTTTGTAATTTTGGCACTTTGAAGCCAAAAATCTAAGGTGAGTTTTAGTTAGTTTTGATAAATTTTACGTTTTTGAGATTGTTGCTTGAACCGTAATCCACCCATGTTGTAATTTTTGAATCTAAGCATGCTTGATGTTCGCCATTGTTGTATTCATGTGGTTTTGATATTTGATGATTTTAGATGAAAGATATGTAAAGGATTAGTATATTTTGTATTGGAAGTTTTGATGAAATTGAGTATTTAGGCTAAATTGTAAAAATAAATTTTTAGAGGGCCTATTTGCAAAATAAATGAAATGTGAGGACTTGTAAAGTCCCTAGGAACATTCGGCCCTTGTATAGTCTTGGCTAATTTGGTGTATTTTGTGTGTTATGCAAATAGGACTAAATTACAAAGTTGCGAAATGCTAGGGGTAAAATAGTAATTTGCCCATTTATGTGCTTAGGGACTAAATTAAGATGAATTGTACTTGAATGAGTTGAATTTCAATGTGTTTTAGATCAAGAGCAAAGAAAAACAGATTTAGATCGGGGGAAGACGAAGGTTCTCGAATAGCTGATTTGCACGGCCTATCGACAACCGAGGTAAGTCCTAAGCAAATTTATATCGAAGTTAATTACAAAAGTAGTATATGATAAATTTTGGTATACTAAGGCATAATAATGTATATAGGCGAATGTGGGACATGAAATGGTATTAAATTTTTGGTTGAATGTGATGTGGATACTTACGTTCGGTTTAACATGATATTGTAAAATAAAGCATATGAGATGGATGTGATTATAGCATTAAGTAATGTGCATGGGAATGTTGATTGTGTTATATATCGGCTTTAATGCCTAGCGTGCCTTGTGCCGGTGTTACATTTCGGCTTTAATGCTCAGCGTGCTTCGTCTTTGATATATTCGGGCTTAGTGCTCAGCGAGCTTCGTCTTCAGGATATATTCGGGCTTAGTGCCTAGCGAACTTCGTGTCGATGATCTATTCGGCTTAGTGCCTAGCGTGCCTTGTCTTTGGTGATCTATTCGGCTTAGTGCCTAGCAGTGCTTCGTCTTTGATTTATTTCGCTTTAAATGCCTAGCGTGCTTTATGCTGGTGATACGCTATAAGTGGAGATTCGAATATCAAATAAGGTGAGATGTTTATATAGTGTTAAGTGGTACAAGTTCGTAAGAACTAACCTACCATTTTAGTAAGGAATGAAGTGAACTAAAATTCTTATTGTATAGTTAAAGATCGTTGATGAGTGTGACAAAAGCGCTTGTGCTTGCGTATAAGTAGAAATAGAAGATCGATGCCTAGATTGGTTTATATGGAATAATAATGTACAGTTTCACGATGTCATAGCAATGATGTTTAAGCAAAGAGCATTATTATTATTCAGCTATCAAAATTTTACATAATGAAATAATTGTGTTTTATACTTCAAGCTTGGATTTTAATATGTTTAAATGTATGCTCATTATATTGATATTTGCTTGAGACTTACTAAGCTAGTAAGCTTACTATGTGTGTGTCTTTGTTCACCTCTGCTTTATAGATCTTGAATCGAACTACGTGCTCAAGGATCATCCGTGAAGTCAACCACACTATCGACTTTCTTTTGGTATTGAAAACTTAGTTTGTTATTTAAAAGGGCATGTATAGGCTAGACTAAACCGTATAACTAATGTTTTGGTAATAGTGTAAATATGCTAGCCATGCGAAAATGGCTATCTATTTTGAATAACTTGTTCCTGTTTTGATGATATAGTTTGCTCATGCCTTGAACTATTATTTATGCTTGATTATGGTTTAATCATGTGTGAGAGTGGTGCTATTATTTATGTATGAAAGGTTATGACATGAATGATATATATATTAATTCATGATGATGAGCTTATAATATGGTATATACATTCATAATGTTGGATTCATGATTTGGCAATGAATAATGGTAAGCTTGGTGTAATATTAGATTTAGTCAATAAAGTAAATGATGGATGTATATTGAAGTTATAATATGTGAGATATATGTGTTAAATAACGTTATGACATGCGTATATTTGAATTGGTCACTTAATAGATAAGCATTAAGTTCAATAATGTATGATTGTATTGGGCCATTTCGATTCCGTTTGTGTAAGTGAGTACATACATATATTATTCTTGGTTAGTTGTATATTAGGTTCGAACTTTTGTTTAGTTTATTGATTGTTAGAACAAATGAGGTTTAGATATGATATGTTTGTTATGTGATTACTTATATGAGATTTTGATAAACCTTTTATATGTGAATAAGGGTGGTAGTTTAGTGAGTTGGATTAGGACTTGTGCATATTATTTGGAAGTGTAAATTGGAAGCATGAGTTAGCCTTGTAAACTTTGCATTTGGTAACAGAGAATATTAGTGAATATGGTAAGTGTATTCGGCTTAATGAAATAATGATATGAAAATTGTGAAATTGATTCTTAAATATGTGTATACATGACCATGTATATTCTACCACATAAGTAATATATGTACGTGATGTTATATTATGATTATAAAGTTTGTGCATATGGGTGTATGTATACTTGGATATATAATGACATTTTGGTTTTGCAAGTTGAATGATAATTTGTTATTTTAAATATATTAGCATTCTTTAAAGTAGCATTTGGTATGAATAGTGCATGCAAAAGTAATGAATAAGTTGTTTAAATTTATGTGGCTCAATTATGCATGTTAACAAATTTTAGGTTTGCATTGGATCGATTGAGTATTGGTTCTGCTTTGATTTTAGTATGAGAGAGTTTTATTTAAACGACATGACTATTTCATAATTAAAAACTGATTATGTTGTATATGACTTATGTGATTGATTAAAAGTTGTGATTTAAATAGTAATGCCTCGTAACCCTAATCCGCGACGGATATCGGTTAGGGTGTTACACCCCATTCATCCAACACGTAGGAGTGCGACACTTACATCTATCTGAAGCTTCATATGGTGCCATCCGAATACTTGCTTGATAGTTGTTATTGTATGCAAACTCCGCTAAAGGTAAGAACTCCTCCCAGCTTCCTCTGAAATCTATCACGCAACCCTTCAACATATCCTCTAACACTTGAATTACTCGTTCAGACTGGCCGTCCGTCTGCGGATGAAATGCCGTACTGAAGTCTAACCTGGTGCCCAGTGCCTGATGCAATGCTCTCCAAAATCGAGACGTAAACCTCGGATCCCTATCCGAGATAATCGACACTGGTACCCCGTACAACCTCACAATTTTTGCCACATACAATTTTGCCAATCTCTGCAAGGAATAGTCAACCCGCACTGGTATGAAATGTGCAGACTTTGTTAACCGATCCACTATCACCCATACTGAATCCTTCCTAGTAGGCGTAAGGGGAAGCCCACTAACGAAGCCCATAGCGATTCTCTCTCACTTCCACTGCGGAATCTTTATTGGTTGAAGCAATCCAAAGGTACTTGGTGTTCAAATTTAACCTCATGACACGTTAAGCACTTCCCACAAATTTCGTAACTTCGTTTGATCGCCACCAAAATCGATCCCGTAGATCCTCAGATAACTTACTTCCTCCGGGATGCATAGCATAAGGGCTACTATGCGATTCTCAAGAATTCTCTGCCTTAACTCCTTATCCTTTGGCATACAGACCTTGCCCCAAAAACACAAAGACTCCATCATTTGTTTACAACATAGTCTTCCAACTCCCCATTTTGCACTTGCAGCAGCTTAGCACTTAGCTCACCGTCTACCAACTCTTTCTCCTTTACCTGACTTAGCCATGTCGGCTTCACCTGCAACTCTGCTAGCAAACTTCAATCATCATAAAGACTAAGGTGTGCAAACATCGCCCTCAAATCCGACACTATTTTCCAACTTAGGGCATCTGCCACCACATTTGCCTTGCCCGGGTGATACTCTATTGAACAGTCGTAGTCTTTCAACAACTCCACCCACCTTCGCTGTCTCAAATTCAGCTCCTTCTGAGTCAACAAATATTTCAGACTCTTGTGGTCCGTGTAGATCACCGACCTTTCTCCATACAAATAGTGCCTCCACACTTTTAGATTGAATACTATCGCCACCAACTCCAGATCATGCATCGGATAGTTAACCTCATGTGGCCTCAATTGTCGAGACGCATAAGTGACCACTTTCTCGTCTTTCATTAGAACACATCCCAATCCTGTGTGGGAAGCATCACAATACACCACAAAGTCTTTCCCTGCTTCCGACTGTATCAAAATAGGAGCCTCTGTCAATACTCTTTTAAGCTTCTCAAAACTCTCATGCTGCTTATCCGCCCCTACGAAAGGTACCTCCTTCCTCAACAACTTTGTCAAAGGTGCTGCTATTGACGAGAACCCTTCAACAAATCTCCTGTACTAGCCTACTAACCCCAAGAAACTACGAACCTCTGCTACAGACTTAGGTGGTTACCAATCTAATACTGCCTCAATCTTTTGAGGATCCGCCCTATCCCTTCTGCAGACACCACATGACCCAAAAACGCAACTTCCTTTAACCAAAATTCGCACTTGCTAAACTTGGCATATAACTTTTTCTCCCTTAACACCTGCAATACTACCCGGAGATGCGCATCATGCTTTTCTTCGGACTTGGAAGAAACTAGAATTTCGTCTATAAACACAACGACAAACTGATCCAAGTAGGGTTGGAAAACCCGATTCATCATATCCATGAACGCAGCTGGGGCGTTCGTCAATCTGAACAGTATTACTAAAAACTCATATTGTCCGTATCTAGTCCGGAAAGCTGTCTTATGGATATCTACTTCCTTCACCTTAAGCTGATGATATCCCGACCTTAGATCTATCTTTGAAAATACCATAGCCCCCTTAAGTTGATCGAACAAGTCGTCTATCCTTGGCAACGGGTACTTGTTTTTGATCGTCAACTTATTCAACTGCCGGTAATCTATGCACATGCGCATAGTCCCGTCCTTCTTTTTCACGAATAGGACCGGTGCTCCCCATGGAGACACACTAGGTCGGATAAACCCACAATCGAGTAACTCTTGGATCTGGGCCTTGAGCTCTACCAACTCCTTTGGTGCCATCCTATGCAGAGCAATTGACACAGGAGTCATGCACGGCAAGAATCAATTTCAACTCCACCTCCCCGTCCGGGTAAGCCAGCAGACTCCTGGAAAGACATCCACTAATTCTCTTCATCGTTCTAACTCCACCACCCTCTTCTTTTTTGCATCCAAAGCACTAACGAAGGCCAAAATGCCTTGCACCCTTTCCGAACCATCTTATCAGCCTTCAACGCGGAGACTATGTTAGACAAATAGTTTCTTCTTTCTCCTATCATAATTATCTCCTCATCCTCTAGAGTCCTCAACTCCATTCGCTTAGCTGCACAATCCAATTTAGCATGATGTTCCACTAGCCAATCCATGCCTAGAATGAGATCAAATTCCCCGAAAGGTAGTTCCATCAAGTTGGTAGGAAATACCACTCCCTCAATCTCTAGAGACACACTCCTAATATCCTATTCACCACTACCGCTTGACCTAATCTGCTCACTACTGATCATCTCCCTAACAGACAGTTCAGATACTACACCTAGTGTTTCAGCTACTCTACATGCAACATATGAGTGGGTCGAGCCAACATCAATTAAAGCAAAGAAAGGCTTATCAGCTATAAGGAACATACTGGTTATGACGTCCGGTGCATCACCATCCTCCCTCCGACAAACTGCATACACCGCACCGATTGTCTCACCTCTGTGTTACCAACATCTCAGTCTAGTGTCCCGCGACCTCTTCCAAAACCATTACCTCACAACAGGACCACGACCCATGGTGGTCATTGCTCACCTCTTTCACCGATTAAAACCACGACTTGTCGGGTCGACTCTTGTCTATCTCTAATGGACAGTTCCTAATCATATGGTCTTTGGACCCACACTTAAACACCCCCTGTCTTCTTCCA
Organism: Gossypium rotundifolium; assembly: GCA_025506655.1. Lineage (NCBI taxonomy): Eukaryota > Viridiplantae > Streptophyta > Magnoliopsida > Malvales > Malvaceae > Gossypium > Gossypium rotundifolium. The sequence goes on along the minus strand of CP106733.1, from coordinate 148,114,226 downwards.
ACACTCCCCCAGGTGCATCTTTCCACATTGAACACACGAATGATACTAACCTCCACAGCAACCTACCGATCTTGCGGCCCATCAACTCTAGGTCTTTTCTGGAGACTTCCTGATGACTCCGATGATCCAAAACCTCTCTTTTGTCTATTCCTATCCGAATTCTGTCTCACAGATTCCTTGACCCCTTCGGCTACCTTAGCCTTCTCTACCAACACGGTAAACTCCCGCTCCTACTGTGGAGCAATCAGCAATCTCAGATCATCCCTCAGTCCATCCTCGAACCTGACACACCGTTCATGCTCCATAACCACGATACCTCGAGCATACCGGCTCAACCTTAAGAATTCCACCTCGTACTCCGCTACGGACTACTCCCCTGAACCAGCCTCAGAAACGCCTTCCTCTGTGCATCAATATAACTAGACCCAATATACTTCTTCTGATACGCCACCTTGAAACACTCCCAAGTGAGATCATCCACTGCAGCACTATCCTGAATCGTGAGCCACCACTGGTATGAATTATCCCGAAGAAATGACACCACCCCTTTCAGTTTTTCCTCAGTAGTCAGATCCAAATCGTCCATAATTCGCTCCGTCGCCTCTAACAAATACTTAGCCGTATTGGGCACCACACCAGATACACCTCGGAATACCTTAGCTCCATTGGCTCGGAGTCGCTCAGATACAAATTTTTGAGCTCCCATGCCTCCACCTGCTCCAGCCACCCTCTCAAGAACTCGCAAGATCGCTGCGATATCAAGATCATCCCTCACCGATCTCGATATTCAACACCAAAGAATCGGTGGTGGTGGCATCTCATTCTCGCACCTTGATCGACCTAATCGGTTCCGATACGGCCATTTCGCCTCTACCACGCCCACGCACATTACGACCACGTCCCCTAGAACCCATGTCTATGATCCCGATTTAATCTGATTTAAGAAATTTTATGCATTAGCTTCTGTTCCACTGATTACCCACAAACAAGTTTTATGTAAAGAAGTTTAGTAGTAGTTCTTTCGATCATTACAAAGTTTTCGTTCTAATCTCCTACCCTAATTCAGAGAATCACATTCATTCAATAGTATCTACTATACACGTTCACCACTTTGAGCATTTTCGTCCGTTCCAACCCAAGGGTATTTTTGTAATTTTTCCTATAGGGGTATTTTGGTAATTTTTTAAATTAGGGTATCTTGTAATTTTGCAAAATAAGGGTTTTTGGTTTTTTTGCAAAATAGGAATATTTTGGTAAAAATTGAGGGTAGTATGGTAATTTTATAAACTGAAGGTATTTTAGTAATTTCTACAAATTGGGGTACTTCGGTAATTTTTCAGATCTAAGGTAGTTTTAGCAAATCAGGAGGGGTAATTTGGTGATTTCAAAACTAGGGTTTTGTAAAACAATGTAGCTAGTCCCTTTCGGGTTTTAATTATTGAATTTAGCCTATAATACCCACATACAAATCACACAATAATTAAGGGTACTTACCTGGTGGACTTCGGGTCAGAGACACATGTGCCATGCCAGAAAACCTGATCATCTTTTAGTAAAACCCACTTTCGAAAAAATGTTTTGGGCCCAAAAGCCCTCAAGGCCGAGTTTTGAACTGATCTCTGATACCAAATTGAAACACCCCAAACTCGGCCCACAAGCCCCGACCGGATCTGACATGTCCCTTAAGAAAACTTAGCTTTATCTCGTTTCCTCTTCTTATAAAATATGACGGTTTTTAATAAAAACAGGTTTGTATCTTTATCAAGTTGAAAACCAAGATACCGTTCAAGTTTGTATTTCATTAAAACAATTACTTCATGTCTCAAAAAAAAATTAAAAGATTTGCCTGATTCTAGATCTCATTAGGTTGAAAACGTAAGTTGAGTAGGTGATAAAACATTTGAAGTTTCTTTAAGAAAAATATTTAATTACTTGTTTGTTGTTTATCGTATGGAAATAAAATTTAACACGCAAAATTAAGCAGTTAAATAATGGCCTTATTACATCTTAAAAAAACCAAAATAAATCCCAAAAGAAAACATACTAAAAAAATGAAAAGAGTTCCATTATTCGAAACCCAAAATTTTGCTGAGCATGGCCACCACATAGTCCCTGCCGACCCGATCCATCGCACTATGTATCACCTGCAAAATGTTAGCCCACGAAGGGTGAGTCAACAGACTCAATGTGTAACAGTCAACCACCAAGACCCAATCGATTATAGCCTTACTTACAACGTTTTGGGCAAAGCCTATCCGAAATCATATTTGGCCATAGGCCCATGTCATAACATATTAAACCACATGTATATAAAATAATGATGCAACTCGAACCCACCTAGATATCCAACCTCTACACACCACCCGTACCTGCCAATCACACCGTGGGGATTACTAAATTGACCCTCTATCCTCTACACACCATCGAAGGCAGTCGCTGCAGACAACTGCACATCGCCCTTAATACGTGGCATAGCCACCAGATAATGTGACAAGGTCACCGGATACATAATATTGTGACATAAGTCATCGGATAATGTGGTAAAACCACCGGAACACTTCCCCTTTTCATTATAACCCTCGTGCCCATGCAACATACATAGTATCATAGGTATCATGCTATATGCTTATCCTCAGCCCATACCGAAAACACCCACATACTTTCATATCAATGATGGTAACCACTGTAAACAAGGGTTAGATATAACATACCTGAACGAACTGTACCAATGAATGGTACCCTTAGCCATGATTAATCATAATCTTGTTAATACATATTTAATATTATTAACCTATCGGGAAAAAGTGTGGGGTTACACACCTGATAATACTGAGAACCATGCTTTCGATACTAACACTTTCGCTTGCAGGGATCACAGTGATTTGCTTATCCCTTTTCGATGTTGGCCCACAACCCGGTGGCCAATCTCGCACTGCTGAAACTGAGGGTTTCTTGAATCTAGGGGTAGGAACTACCCCTTTCACTCCCCCACAAAATAGATCTGAATCCGGAGACTCTCCTTTTATCTCTGTCGAGCTTTTCCTTAACCGATCAAATCTCGAGAGCTCAACTATTAGATCCGATGGAATAGAGTCTGACAGATTCGGCCAATAGTGAAAGTGTTTGAGAGATAGGAGAAGAATGCGAAAAAGTAAGTGAAGAGATACCTTGAGAGATTCGACCAACACTCAAGGAAACATAAAAGGGTTATTCGACTTCTAGCAAATGAAAATAAAAGAAAGGGGTGAAGGTTTATGGGTGTTTGGCTATGGTCTCAGCAAATAGGAAAGGTTCTTTCGGCTTTTGAGAATGGAGGAATCGGTACAAAGAAGAAGAAAAGAGGTTGAAGGCTTGTATGGTTTCGGTTCTAATGGGAATGAGAGGGTAGGTTTCACTTTTAGAGAGTGAATGAAGAAAAAAAAATAAGATGAAGAGAAGATGCACAATTGGTTCTTTCACTTTTGGCTTTTGGTCAAAAGAGGAGAAAAAAGGTTCAAGATTTCTGCAAGAAACACAAATGAAAAGAAAACAGAGAAAATGGCCTCACACTCCCCTTGTTTCGGCACCTAAAGCCCTTAGCCTAGCCACATCCCTCTTGGCCGAAAATGCCACACCAAGACCCCTCCAATCGGCCAACTCTTCTTCTCTCTATTAGATTCCTTCCTTTCCTCTTATTTCTTCTCTTTTCCACTCATTCAAATGAGTTTGAATGAGTTAACACTTATCTCCCTTCTTAGCCGAATTTTCAAGTGGATTGACCAAGTCTATCACTCATCCATTTAGAGTCCCCATGTCGTCCAACACCTCCTCCCTTGACACAAAAAGGCAACCCCCAAAATGCTTCCCTTGCTGCTCGAACTTAGGTTCCTTCTCACTCCCTGAGGTGTCACTGCTCTGTGCTCCAAGTGGCGCCTCCCTTGCCACTTTACCAATTGGGTTCTTGTGTCATAAACCACACACACCTTTTCTTAAGGCCTAGCTCCCTTAGCTCTCCCTTAAAGGTTTAAAGTCAAATATTTTCCTGAGGCTTCTACCTACACCCCAAGGTTCCCAAAGCCCCCGAAACACATACACACAGCACACAAGCACACTACTACATACATTTGAGAAAAAAAGCATAACCCCTAAATCCTGGATATTATAAAGCAATGTAAGAGAAATCCTTGAATTCGAGAATCTTCTTTAATGGGTGCCTAATTGAATTCTCGATTATTCTTAGCATCATAATAGATCCGGGATGGCCTAACCGGTCATGTCAAATAATAAAAGTATGTGGTTGTATAAACTTCTGGTTTGTAGTAACATGTGTCTCAATTGTACTAATATGTGTATAATATAAACCCGATGAAAAAGCAAATAGTTTTTCCAAAACATATTTCTTTCCATGTTCAACATTTTTAATATATAGATATTCAATATTTTTCTCGTTCATAGTCTCAATATGATATCCATTAAGACAAATATCTTTAAAACTCGATAAATTTCTTTGAGATTTAGTGGAAAATAAAGCATCATCAATGACATATTTTGTACCTTTAGGTAATAATATAATAGCTCTTCTAAAGCCTTCAATAAGTTTTGAATTACCCGATATTGTATTAACGTGGGCATTATTTATTGTCAAATGAGAAAAATATTTTTTATCTTTGAGTATTGTGTGTATTGTAGCACTATCTGCAAGACACATGTCTCCATTGATTTTGGGTCCAACAAAGTTTTGTTGAATATTAATATTCTTCATAAAAATAAACAAAATATAACATAAGAAATGTTGAAAATATTTATTGAATATATATAAGTTATTCTTATGCAAGAAAATAAAACATACTTAAAACAACATAAAAATGCCAAAATAACACCAACTTTTCTAATGATTCTCAAAGAAATCTACCACATCTAGGTGAGTTATATCATTAAGGCCATGAAATTCATCACCCTTGTAGGCATGGTCAGTTTTAATAGCGTAGTAAATATTTTCATCTTTTCCCTCTATTTTATCATTTTGGGATATAAAATTTGTCTCAATATTCTTTCCCTTCCCTTTAATGGATGTTTGATAAAGTTTCACTAAATGTTCAAGCGTACAGAAAGTTCGTAACCAATGCCCCTTCATACCACATCAGTAGCATAAATTCTTAACAATCTTTGAAGGATTATTTTGACCACCTCTTTCTTGCCCTCCGTTGCTATTCTTTTTTGGTGGTTAAAAGTACCATTATTATGACCACCATGGTAATGGTTCTAGTACGTCATCGACCATTTCCCCCACTACATCCACGACCACGACCACGACCAAGACCATGACTACGACCTTTATATTTTTCATTTTTCATTTCTATAATTATTGTGTACTGCAACATTCACTTTAGGGAATGGTGTAGAACCAGTGGGACAAATTCCATGGTTTTTCATCAACAAATCATTATCTTTTTTAGCCACAAAAAGGCATGAAATCAAATTCAAAATACTTTTTAAAACCTTTTTCACAATATTGTTGTTGCAGGAGCACATTAGTAGCACGAAAGTTGAAAATGTTTTCTCTAATAAGTCCTCATTGATTATGTTTTCTTCACATAATTTCAGTTGAAAACTAATTATGAAAAGTTCTGAATTGTATTAACTTACAAATCTTAAAGTCCTGCAACCATAAGTGCATCCAATCATAACGAGTTTTAAGGAGTACCATTGTTTTCTAATGGTCAAATCATTCTTTTAGATTATTCCACAACTCAAGAGGGTCTTTCATAGTGAGATATTCCACTTTTAATGAAACACCCCAAACCCGGCCCACAAGCCCTGACCGGATCTGGCATGCTTCTTGAGTAAAACAATTCAAAACTTATTTGTTACTTTGGAAAAAAATTGTGTGTTTTTGAAGAACAGTTGATTTGTGTTGGGTTCAAATTAAAAACGGTGTTGTTTAGGTGTCAAAACATTTAAATGTTTGTTTACATTTTTAAGAAAAGTTATTTAGTCTTGATTTAATAATAGTCTTATCATAATAACCCAAATTTAAACGCATACTTAAAATAGTTAATCGTATTGGCCATATTACATCAAGTAAAACCCGAAATAAATCCAAAACTTAAATAATAAAAATAAATTAAAATAAAAAAAACCAACGGAATTAAAGTAGCACTGAGCTGAGCATGGCCACCATTAAGCTCCTGTTGACCCGGTCCATTACTGAGTGCCACCTGAAAAGATATCCCACAATGGGGTGAGTCAACAGACTCAATGTGTAACCATCAACACAAACACCCAACAATTTAGGCATACAAATCATAAATGCAACATACATAACAATGATGCAAACCCAAACCCAAACCTAGTTAACCATCCTCTACACATCACCGGTACCTGCCATCACACCGTGGGGATTACTAAATCGACCCTCCATCTACTACACACCATCGAAGGCAGTGCTGCAGACGACTTGCACATCGCCCTTATAGATTGTGGCATAGCCACCGGATAATTGTGACATAGTCACCAGATAATAATATGTGACATAAGTCACCACATTCAGATTATGTGACATGAGTCACCAGATATTGTGGTAAAAACCACCAGATCACTTCCCCTTTCCATAATTACCCATATGCCCCATGCTTCATACAAATCATGCAAATATCATGCAATTAATAGATCTTTAGAGAATAATGCACCTGAATAGGTTGTACCATTGAATGGTACCTTTAGCCACTTTATTCATATTCTTATTAACACGCATATCAAGTTAATACTGTAAATCTATTAAGAATTTGTGTAGGGCTACACACCTGGTTACTAACGTGTTTTCCAAATCCCAAAAGTCTACTGAAACCGAGTGCACTCCTTCCTAAAAACCAATGTCAGAATCGGCTAGCATTAATCACTAAATATGACCTTGGCCGAATATTCATAACCCACTTACCTTGCTTATCTAAGTCCCGAAACTGTCACTTACTCCTGAAGTTGTCAAAATCCCTATACACTCAGTGTTAGTTTCAGTTTTAACATATAAACACTTATGGAATAACCCTTGGCCGAAAACTAGCTCCTTACCTTGAGTAGTCGAATCCAAGAGACTCCTTTGCTGTTCCTTCACGTTAGCTACATACAAATGAAACACGAGATTATGGCTTATTGAACATTCGGCCATCCTTAGAAATCAAGGCCAACCCTTGATTTTGACACACCAAAAGAAAGAGAAGGGAAAACTGATTGCTAAGGAAAGAATTACTTACCACTACACGTTGCTTGTGAAAACTAAAAGAGTAGTCGACAGCCCCTCCTTTAGAGATTTGGCTTTTGAAAATAATAGAAAAAGAATGGTTTTGGGAAAAGGTGATAACACGAATTGAAAGAAAAGAACTATCTACCACTTTCAGCTTTTAAGACTTGGGACAAAGAAGAGAGAATGAGGGCACCTTGAGATTCGACTATGGCTCTTAATGACAAAGAAATATTCAGCTACTAGGGAATAGGTATGGATTTGGGGTAGAAGGAAAGAAAAAGAAGAATAGGAGAAGAGAAGAATTTTGGCAACTCACCTAATGCACCAAATGACCGAAACTTGTAGAAAAAGAGAAGAAACAAAACTAACAGCTATGAATTTCGGCACACACTACACTATACTTCAAAACCGAAAATGCCACCCCTAGAGTCCTATATTCGGCCACCACCCTTTCCTCCTCTCATATCCCTTCTTTTGCTCCTATTTTTCCTCTTTAACACTCATTCAAAAAGTTTGAATGAGTCAACTATTATCTCTTCCCCTATAGCCGAATTTTAAAAGAATTGACCAAGTCTTATCCTCATCCTTTCAAAGTCCAAATGCCGCCTAACTACTGCTCATCCTTGCAGCAAAATAAAACTCCTATTTGCGTCCCTTGCTGCTCAAACCTAGGCCCTATTACACAGCTTGTGGCGCCACTTACTAATGCTTTAAGTGGTGCCTCCTTGCCACTTTACCAAGCCCATTCTTATGTCCAATTTCCCTTACAAATCTCCTTAAGGCCTAACAAGCTTAATTCCCCTTTAATTCTTAAAATTTGATATTTCCTAAGGCATTTACCTACACCCTGAAGTTCTCAAAAATTCATACAATACATTCAAACACACATAGGCATGCTACTTCATACAATTAAGCAAAAATGCACAGACCCTAATTCTCGGATATTACATTTAATCTTTCATGTAGATGATGATGGATGAAAATCATTGCATTTGCCTTATCTTGGTTAGATGCTTCTTCATTTGCTAATATAGTATTCATCTAGACCTTTAGCATCTAGGTGAATTTCAACACCTAACACCACAACAAATAACACTTGCTTGAGATGTCTAGGGTTGGAAATTCAAGTTTGGCAAGATTTGACATTATAATCACTAAAAAAAACTTAAAAAAAGTAAAATAATAATCATTCTCAATAGTAAAACAATCCAGTTATTTGTCATCTATTTTAATTTATATATAGTCACAATTGTAAGAGCTCAATTTTGCCCGGGCCTTTGAAAACCAAAATAACAAACCAAAACAAAAAATAAAGTCCATTTTTCCAGTCCATTTACAAACCCACAAATCAATTACACATTAGCCCAATAACCCATTAGCGCAACAGACTTTACCCCAAAACAGATACCCCAAATGACCTAAATTACACGGCCCAAAGGGGCCCAAAATCTTAAACAGCAATCAGAAGACCTAGGGTTTCTGAAACCCTAGCGTCAGAATGGTGGGAGCTCAAGAATCGCGCCAGCCAGATCGGATCGATCGTCACGCCGTAATCCTCGTTTGGCCATCGATCATGCCTCATGCCCTCGTCAAGCCGCGAATCGCGCCACCATCACAGCCCCACCACTGCCACGTTCTCTGCCTCCAATCTGCATAAAAAAGGGAAGAATCGAAGCAGAAGGAATAAGATAGTAGCAAAATCTTTTTTTTCCTTGTGTTGTATTTATTTTGAAGGCTATAAAAGCCTTCCAAAAATTGTAATAGAAAAAGAGGAGGGAGAAAACAGAGAGAACAGAAAGAAATATTTAAAAAATACAGAAATAAAAATACAAATTTTTTTTAAACCGAAGGTGATATTCTCATTATTTTATTTTTTTTATTTATCTTCACATCTATACCATTTTCTGTACGAATACTAAAAAGGAAAAGGCAAGAAAGTTACCGACATTTCGACTTCAAAACGGAGGGGTTTAGTTCTCTGACCGTCGTCCACGACGGTGCGTGGGGCGCGTGGCCTGTGGAGTCTGAAGGCTGTTCGGACAGATATCAGAGGAGTTTGAGAGGTATGGTCATGTAAGGACCAAAACGACGCCGTTTCATAAGCTAACCCGATTACCCGACCCGAATGGGATCAGATCTGCGTGTTTTTTTAAATAATGGTTTTGTTACACTTTAGATCCCTCCGTATTATTTTAGTTTGATAATTAAGTCCATTCATTTCCTTTATTTATAATTTAATCCCTTTTATATTTATTTTATTATTTGATCTTGGTTTCTTTAATTTTTTAATTTAAATTATTATAATATTATATTGAAATATTTTATTATGCTAAAATTTTTATTTTTTAAATTATTTATTAATTTATTAATATTATAAGTTAATATATATTTTACTACTTTTATATATGTTTAATTATTACTTTAATTATTATTTTACTTGTTTAATGATTTATATTTTATTATATATTTTATTATTTATTATATTATGTTTTGTATATTATATAGTATTATATTATATATATTATTTCTAAAGTTCTATTTTATAAAAAATTATTTATATTATCTAATTTATTTTATTTATATTGTTTATATTATGTGTATAATTTTATAATTAATGTACTATATATATATATATATTTTTCATTATTTATTATTTTATTTAATATAATTTTGTTTTACATATTTTCTATTATACTATATATATTCAAAAAGATTTATACATTGTTTAATTATTTATCCTATATATCTGTCTTCTTTTATTAATTATTTTATTATTTTATCTTGCATGAAAAGCTTATATTTATTTAGTATTTTTAATTTTTTATGTATATTACTATATATATGTTATTTATCTATGTAATGCCCTTTATTTATTTATTTTATGATTACTATAGTGTAGTTATTTTAGTTGTATTTTATATTATATGCTATTGTCTTATAATCGTTTTTTAATATTTGTGTATAATAGTTTATAAATGTGATATTGTCACATGGATTATTGTTCAAAATAAAAATACATTTTACAAGTTTACTATATTTTAAAATAAGGCAATGTTTTGGTATTTAGAAATTGGAAATAGTGTCCTAACGTCTTTGGGTTGTGATTTTACTTTGGCTAAATAACTAAATACCCTTTTAACAAGTTTTATAAATCATGAGATGATTTTAATTACGAGGGTTTAAAAATTTCGTGTCCTAACGTATTGGATGTGATGTTTATATTCCTTCTGAATAAAGAAATCTCAAATTTCAAAATAAAAAATCTATTCTTGGGAATTCAAGGTGTTGTGCCTTAACTTATTGGGTTCGACATTTTGCGTTTCGAGATGGGGATTTCCTAAAATAAAGACGAGCTTAATTTCAAAGTCATGAGGTGCTATACCTTAACTTATTGGGTAAAGTACTTTATTTCTTTGAGATAGGTAAGTCTTGGTTTTCTTTCTAATAAAAGGATCATATTGTGTAATTTTCTTTATTTTTAACATTCGGACATGATCTTATCGATTTGGTACCAATTTTTGGGTGTTATGAGGGTGCTAACCCTTCCTCATAAGTAACCGACTCCCGAACTCGTTTTCTTGTTTTTGTGGACCAAAAATGTTTTAAAATAAAACGTTTTACAAGGTGACCCAATCACACCTAAGTAAAAAAGATTGGTGGTGACTCCCATTTTTGATTTAAAAGTCGATCCCCGTTTTTAAAAATTAATTTTAAAATAGTTTCGACAACAATGACATGAGCTTTACCGGATTAAAAATGTATACATCATACTTTTATGAAAGAAACAATGTGTCTAGATTACTATTTTTGTAATATCCCTAAATCGAGTCTAGTAGTTTCGGGTATATTTTTTGGGTTCCGAGTGTGAATTTAGGAATTTATCTGCTTAATAGTAACTTTTAATTTAATTTAGGAGGTTAATTTTATCTAAAATCGATTAAACAATAATCCAAAAAATAAAAATATTTTTGGAAATTTAATTTTAAAGTAATTAAATAATTATTTGTCAAAATAATTAATTTGGGTTGAAAAATAATTTTAAAATAATTTTTATTGGGGTTAATTTGAGTTAAATTTAAATATTAATTAAATTAGATTTAATTGTAAAATAAGAGAAATTTTGGAGTATTTATTTGGCAAATAAACATTTAAATTCAGAATTTTGAGGGAAAGGATTAATTGGTAAAGTACGGGAAATGTGGGAGTGGCCATTGAGCAAATTTCTCAATTTTTAAATTTCTGGTAGGTTGTTTCAGTTTTAAACACAATGCATATAGCCTACTTTTTACACCATTTACATAATATTAGAGAGCTATAAAATTCGTTTTCTTTGCATGGTTTTAAAGATCTATCCTCAGATAATAGATTTAACAAATTTCCTTATCAAAATACTCTCTTTTCACCCAAAATTATTCACAAAAGTAAACAAAAATATTCTGAAATTTCTCTAGATTCTTGAAACAAGATTTTCAATCAAAGGATTTTGAACGAATCAAAGGTAATTATTATTTCTAAACTTATTTTTATGATGATTAGAAACATATTTGCATGATTTGAGTGATAATTACATAATTACATGAAAATTTGTGTTTATTATATCTTTTGAAAGGTGGTAATATATATATATATATATATATATATATATATATATATATATATATCTCTGTTGAAGCTTCGATTCTTTAAGAATAGAGCTAATCAAAATTGAAGCTTGGATTTGCTTGGTTGATCACTTGGTTGTGGTTAAGTTAGTTGTGTGGTGAGTGTTATTAAAGGACGATTTGGTAAATTGACCCTCACTTATGCTTAATTGGATGATTAATTATTGATTGCAAATATTTAATTAAGTTTTGGTTGGTTAATTTTTCAAGATTATTGATTATGTTTAAGTGATGAAATTTTTGTTAAGTGTTGATAAGTGAGCATCTAGTAATTTTATGTGCTTGATTTGATTGATTATAATGGTGAACTAAGCAAGTATGCTAGGGTTTTTGGTTCATGGTATGTTGATATTTCAATTGATAAATGAACATTGATAATAGCTAATTGGTATGCTAGATTTAATTTGATGTTAAATTGGCTATGTTACATGATTCACATATGTATTTTGACACTTTAAATTGAGTAATGAGGCTCTAGGTGGACTAATTTGGAGTAGATAAGGGAGTGTTGAGCTTGTGTCTCCACTCAATGTGACTGATTGAGGTAATATAAAGGAGCATGTAGCATCGGCCCGCTCAATCCAGGACTGATTTTGATTCTGATTGAGAGTAGGGTGATCCGTTTATCATATGTATGATCACCCGATTAAGCCATGATTGTATATCCCAATATAAATGTATGAAATGTTATATGCTAAATTGATGATTATATGCCATGATTAATTATGATTTTTGATACATGGTTGAGTATATGACATTGAACTATTATGGATTGATATTGTGACTGAAAATTTGTATTTGATTGGTTTCGATTTAAGCATGATTTGGGTGCTAATTTACTCATCGTTTTATTAACATTCACTCAGCTTTTGAAGCTCACACCCTCACATTTGTGCAGTTAACCGACGGGATTGAGGAGCTGAGGAGCCGAGCAAGAGAGTTCCAAGAGATTAAGGCTCGGTAGATATTTAGTTACACGTTTTAAAGTTGTTAATCGGGTATTGTGGAACTTCCGGGACTTAGTTTAGTTTTGGTTGTAATTGGACTTGCACATTGGACCTTTTTAATTTTGGATGGTTTTATAATATCATATATACATGTTTGAGTTTGATTATTGAATAATTTACGGTGTATTGTTGCTTGATAACACGGTGTGTGAGGCATGATGTTTACACTAACCATTGTTTAAATGAAGCTTCCCTAGAGTGGTTTACTAGCAACTAAGGTACGCCACTTGTTTAAATTAACCGTTGGGTGATATGCATAAAATTGAATGTTTAATTCTACTTAATTGAGGCTTAATTGGTGTTAATAAATTCAATTGAATGTGTATGAATATGTATGATATCTAATTGTAGCTAAATTGGGTTTAATTGGCCATTAAAATACTCAAAATTGGGTTTAAAATCGATTTTTTCGCACAAAAAAAAACTGCAGTGGATTGTTGGGGGTTTGAATTCTGGTATTTTTAAATTGGTTCTCTAGTCCGTTTAAATTACAAATTAGTCCTGTAACTTGATAAGTCTAATTAGAGTCTTAAATGATAAGGAAACTTGATAAAATTTTATGATTAGACTTGTAATTGATAGAATTTGTTAGAAACGCACTCAATTTAATATTTGGGTAGAGTACTGATAGTTTAAAATTGTTACAATTTAGTTCTTAATGATAAAACTTGAATTAGACATATAAAATAAACTCGGATTAAGCTAAAATTTTTAGGGCTTACATAAATTGACTAAAAGAGGGTTGGTAAATGTATAGATCTAAATTCGGGTTAGTTTAACCGTAGGTGGTGGTAAAATGACTAAAATTTCCTTAGGTTAAATTACTTATAAAAAGTTTAAAATTAGTTTACAAATTGCTTTCGCATTAATAAATAACTAATAAATGGATAATATTGAGGTGTTATAAGGTCGGGGTGTCTCTTGGGAGGTTGTTAGCCAGGGAATCACTTAGGTGACTAATGTAACGCTTTGAATTTGAGTCAATCTATCCCGGTCAAATTTGGGGTGTCATATTTTTAATTTCATTTAATACATAAATGAAAAATTAAGAAATCAATATGCACACAAGAACATATACAATGCAACATAGTGAATATTAAGATAAATATATTACACCTTAACTAAATTAATAATTTAATTAATTGAATAAACAACTAGAATGTCTTTAAAATAATACGATTTCAATCAATAACTAAAACATTAAAGATTAAAAATAAAACATTTCATCTAAATAAACAATACTGAAAATAAATGAAGAAAAGACAATATTGAAAATATTTGATAAACATAATTTTACCAATGCATATTCTATAGAAACATAATTATGATAATGTATTTAAGAATGAAAGTAGGAAATAGTATAAAACAATTTGTGATACATAACTAGGATTACTTTGAATTAAAAGAGAAATTAAATTTGATTCCAACCAAAAACTTTAAGTAAATTCGTGTTGATAACATATTGTAAAACAAAGAGAATTATAAAATGAACAAAAGAGAAAAATGAAAGGATGTTTCAACTTTTACTTAGGATGCAAATAAATTTATACATATCCTCTATTTATAGGGCCTTAATCATCATAGGTTACAAAACTAATAAATACAATTAAGGTACCCTACAAATTTTAGGGATTACAAAAGTTACAAGAAAATGAATACTTGGGGGTTATGAGAGCTATATGGACATCCATTTTACAACATAATTATAATTATTTTATATTAATGATTTATTACAAAAATAAGTTTAAAGCCTATCTATTAGTTATTATAGATTTAAAATTTGTGGAACATAGATAATATAAAATACTAATTCTTAATTGATTCATTTTCTTCATCTTAGTTTCTCAAATAAGTATAAGTTATACTATTTGCCGAGTCTAGATTTATGTTGGATTGAACTAATTTGGTTAGATGCAATTAGCATTTATAAAACCTTAAATATAATGATAAACGCATTTCAGTGCGCTCAAACCCACATACTCCTACAATTGCAACAATACCAGTGCCAGCCGAGTTAATACTCAATCAACATTGTATATATAATGTTAATCTCACACATTTAACTTCTATTAATTATAAGAAAATTGGTTTTAACATTATTAATTATTATAATAAAGGCTTAATCCATAAATTGGTATCTAAACTATCTTTTTCCCTTCTTGATATCTAAACTTTTTTTTTTATGTCACAAGTGATATCTAAACTACTTTTTCCTAAGTTGGTACCTCAATTAGTCAAATTGTTAAAGTTTATTTTTTTAAAAAAAGGCTTAACCCACAAATTAGTACTAAACAATACTCTTTTTTCCCAAGTTGGTACCTAAACTTTTTTAAGTCACAAATAGTACCTAAACTATTCTTTTGTTACCTATTTTTACAATAAAATTTTATATCTGTTAAAAAAAATCTCAACCAATAATAGACTGTGACATTATATAAACTTTAAAAATAATTTTAATTATTTTCTTTTATTTTACATTATTTCTCTCTTTATTTCTCTTTTTTTTTTCATTTCTTCTTTCTTATTCCTTTATAATATTTGACAATGCCAGTAATGCTAGAATTCGGCCCACCCGAGGTTGAGACACTGGCAATTAATTCTATTTTCAAACTCATTGCCTACTTGGTCAACTTGACAAGATTGAAAAGTTCTTTTATCGACCAAAATTAGTGTTTTTAGAATAGGACTGGATCAGTCGGTTGGACCCAAAATTAGTGCGAACATAGGGGTTGAACAGATTAACTCATAAACCAATACAAATTAGTTGAACTAGTATAATCAATTCTCTCTATTTTTTATTTTAAAGAAGTTTCTATATATATATATATATATATATATATATATTATAACTTCTTCTTTTTTTGCTACGTAAAATTTTTTAATTGGTTATATATTTTTAAATAGGCTTAACAATTTGATTAATGACAGAGGCATCAACTTGGGGAAAAATAGTTTAGGTACCATATGTGACCAAATAATGTTCAGGTACTAAAATGGAAAAATGACATAGTTATGTACCAACTTATGGGTTAAGCATTTTTAAAAATAAACTTAAAGTTGACTAGCAAAGGTATCAGCTTGGGAAAAAAAAATTTAGGTACCGCTTATAAAAAAAAAAAATTACCAAGAGAGGAAAAATGGTATAGTTTATTACCAATTTGTAAGTTAAGCCTATTTAAAATAAAATGATATTTTAGATAAAATATATTTATTTAATTAAAATATTTAATTAAAACTTAAATTTTATTATTTTTAATTTTTCCAATGAATTTAAAATTTTATTAATTAATAATATGCTATGTTAATTATTAAGTAGAATTTTTAAAAATATGACCAAATTAATTAATTTCTATCACATTAATTAATATTATTTGTATTAATATCGCAGAAGAATTACTAATATACTAATAAGTTATTCTTAATGTAACTTTGATAATATAATTAACAATTAAAATTATTTTTATGAACTTGTGTTTTATATATTATTATATAGAGTTGCATAAAATATTATTGTTTAAGAAAATTACAAAAAAAAAACCCCTGTTACAGTGAACGTGTTGGTGTCGTGGTGGAGTTGGTTATCACGTCAGTCTAACACACTGAAGGTCTCCAGTTCAAGTCCGGGCGACGTCATTTTGATGTTAATTTTCTTTTGGTAATTTTGCGATGCAAAACACAAACGGCGTCGTTAAACTTCTCGTTCCCCTTTACGTCAGTCACCCGCTTATCACGGAAAGAAATGCCAAGTGCCAACAAAACCGACCAATAGTATTTGTGTTTAGCATAAACTCCTGTCTCCTGATTGGCTATTCAATGCCACATCACCTTTTCTAGAGTCTCCACCACTCATCTACAAATCTCCCACATTTAGGTCCCCTTCCCAAGTTTTAAGATATATACAAAGAAAACGAACCACTCGAATCAAAATCTTTGGAGCTCGCCTCTGTATTCGATTCTCTCTCTCTCCCTCTCCGGTGTTGTTATCGGTGGACGGACGACGATGGCGTTTGCCAAATCTTCATCTTATATCTTGCCATTGGTTTTCGCTTTATTTACGCTTCTGTCCTCTTCCAACGCCTTGGCGACTCCTCACCCAAAAGCCATTGCTGTAAGCCTTTTTATAAATAATATATTCCAATTCTTTGATATTTTGTAAAAATATAATTTGATTTATTTTTCGGGTGTAGGATTTGAAAGAAGGAATTGTGAAGTTATTGGGATTCCAAGCCGATGATGTTGAGATATCAGGGTTCGATTCGAGGGATGCACTTGTGGGTCATTCAGTGGCATATGAATTCGACGTTGAAATCGACAGAAAGGTGATCCCTGTTAAGCTTTTGGAGGATGTGAATCGATGGGAGTACGTTGATTTGCCCTTTTTGAGGGTTGAAGAGCTAGCTAGACCCGGTGTTGATAATGGGTTGGTAGAGCAGAAGAGGATATCGGACGATGGGCTACCCGTTTTGGCCCCCTTTCAGTTGGCTGGTCCCATGGAGCTCTGGATTCAGGATGCCAAGGATATACGCATCTCCTTGCCGGTCAGTTTTTATTCGTTTTTCGCCTTTTATAACAAAAATTCTCTTCTTCCAAGTTTTGTATTTAGTTTTTTATCATGGCAATAGTAATTATCAGTTCTAGTAATCATGCATATGTCAGAATTATGGAAATTCTTATCAGAACCTATAGAAACAAGGCATTGAATTAGATACATATATTTTGCTTTTGCCTTGTGAATTTAGATTTTTCTCAAATCTGGTTTGTTGGCCTTTTAGCTTTGAGGTCTCTCATATGATTTCTTGTGAATTTAGATTTTTCTCAGTTCTGGGTTGTTACCCTTTTTGCTGTGAGGTCTCTCATATGACTTTTTGAAGTCTATTTGCTGATGTTGTTGTTGGTTTGTTTTGATTGTGCAGCATGATGTGGATGCTGGTGTGTTGAAGAAGGTAATATTAGCAGACGGTGCTGTGGTAACTGTCACGGGTGCGAGATCAGTTAGCCTGCGCCATCCTATTGATCTTCCATTGCCTCTCAATCGAACTCATAACGGATTTGCGTCTGGCCTTATGGCCCTGGCCGAGCAACTTCATCATGCTTCTCGTAGTCAGGATGCTCCTCTCCTCTCCCTCCGCATTGTGGGCCCGACCTCCCTTACTGTTCCATCATCGGCAACTCCAAATAACAAGTTGAAGCTTAAAAGACTTGCACCTGGCTTTGTGGAACTATCCTCCATGTCTAAAACTAAGGCCATGAATGGTCTTTCCACTATTAATCCACAAGAAGAAGCTGCAACAGTTTTAACCCCAAAGCACTTTGCTACAATGTGGCCTCTTGCTTCAATCAATGGTTCCAATGCTAATTTGGTTGGGTTTGAGACACTCCTATCATCTTTTCTGGGGCCAAAAGCAAACAAGAAAGGTTCCTTCAAGTTATTGAAAGCTGATGTGTCAGCTCAAACATTTGTGAAGATTGGTTTCGGAGTGGAGAAGAAGTTGAAACAAGGAGATGGGTTTGATTTGGAGGGTTTTCCCGAGTGGAGGACAAAGCCTGAGAGGGTGAGTATGCATTTTGAGGTGTTGGCCAAGGTTGAAGGTGAGAAAGTTATTCCAGAGAGAGTGGTGCAGGTTAACGCGGTGGATATCGAGGACACGGTGGCACCAAATGTGGTGACAGGGAACATAACCATGTCATCCATTCCTGTTGTTTACACACCTTCCAATCCCTTCACCTTGTAAATTGTTAAAAGAGGGAAAAGGGCTAAAATTTTGCGTAGTTAAAAAGAAACTGTAAAGAAGAGAGGAATGAATCATTACTTATTATTTTTTTTGGCTTGGAAAATCTATGAGAATTGTAAGTCATTATAAATTTGTTTATCTAATGGAGTTAAAGATGACTTTATTGCCATCCATCGAGCTCTTCACACCTATGATTACTTGACCTGGTGTGGTGGGAGGCAATTCTTTTGAAGCTGCTGTGAATTCAATGAACTGAATATTTGTGGAATATTGTAGGTATGGAGTTTAGGTTAAATTGAGGCCTGTCCTGCAATTCTATTTTATTTCCTTTGACAGAAGAAATTCATCCACATTGGAGAACTCTCAAATAACGGTCCCCCACAAACTTCCTCTAATCTCATGGTTCCAGGATTTTTCTATATCTAGTCATGGCATTCAACAAAAGTATTAGGGTTTATGCTGTTCCACTAAATCTTCTTCCAATCCAGAATAATGTCCATTAGTGCTCAACCATTAAAGTTTCATCACAACTAAAATTAGTTACATCATTAAATTTGTTAATTATTTTCTCAAATTGGCCTTTATACTTTTTTTTAATCATATTGGCCCCTAACGTTGACATTTTTTACATATTGGTCCATATGGTTAATATTATTATTTTTTAACAATGGGGTGATGTGACCAAACATGGAAGTGACACATGGACAAACATGGATTGATGTGTCTTTCTATTTAATTATTCTAGAAAGTTAGAAATATATAAAAGTTAATGTAAACAATTTTTTTAAAAAATATAAGAAATAAATGTAAATTATAAAAATTCAAAAAATTGAATATGTATAATGCAAAAATAAGAATAGTTAATAAAAAATTACAGAATTTTTTTTAAAAAATGTTGATCGAGTTTTAACTCGATTGGTATAGATATTGTTGCAAATATAGGATGATGTGTGTTTGAGTGCGCTAAAGTGTATTATCCTCCTATTTATGGGTTGGGGAGGGGCTATACCTAATTTTAGGCATTGTCAAAAATATTTTTACTGTTTATTTATTTTTAAAAATATTTTTTGTATTTTTTAACATTTTAACTATTTTTTATTTGTATGTTTGAAATGTATATATATTTTTAATTTTTAAAATTTATATATATATTTTCTTATATTTTTGAAAAATGTTTACTTTTTTATTTATACAAGTTTTAAAAATTTAAGGTTTTTTTTACGCTTTTAGAATAAATAAAGAAAAAGACATGTGTCGTTTTCTTTTTTGTCCGCATGTCATCCTAATTTGACCACATCATCCAAATGTTAAAAATTAATAGTGTTAACCATAAGAAACAATTTATGTAATGGATGCCAACCTTAGGGACTAATGTCGTTAAAAAAAGCCTAGGGGCTAATTTGAGAAAAGTTGTCAAGTTCAGGGGCCAATTTATGTAATAAACCTTTTTAAGCTTGCAATATTAAGGTTAGTGTTTTTTATTTCTAGTTAAATATGTCATAAGTGTAAGGCCCAATTTAAAATCCGGGGCCCAATACCCATTAACCAAGACTAGGAAAATAAAAAAAGTCTGTTAAATTGGTCCCTTTACAATGGCCCAAAACTCAATCCAATGTTTGCAAGGCCCAAATGGCCCAAATCTTTTTAGCAAACGGGAAACCCTAGCCTTCTAGGGTCTTCATGCGCCGTTAGCAGCCACAACGAGTCCTCGCGTCGCACGTGTCGCCAGCAAGGCCATTCCCCACGCTGCACGGCTCCTCCTCGCAACGGGCGCCTCTACGTCTCCATGTGCACCTACAAAAAAGGCGAAAACCCAACAACAGTAGGGGGTTGTATTCGGGATTTTGGTGGGATTTTAGGCTATAAAAGCCACTGTAGAAATCTGAATAAATCTTTTTTTTTTTTAATACAATTTACATAAGAAAGAAGGCAATAGAACACACTTTTACAAGAAAACAGAGATCAATATCAAAGAAGAAGGTGTTCTTTTATTATTATTTTTTTCCCTTTTTTTCTTCATTTTCTAACAACCATTTTGTTTTTGCTTTAGTTTTTATTTTTATTTTATTCTTTTAAACTGTTCTAAAAAAAAGAAAGAAAAACTTACCTTTTCCAAATTCCTACCACCGCGATAATCTTGTTGCTGGAGTGGGAGGCTTAATAAATTAAGAGACCTGCAGAGAAACAATGAAAGTTTTTTTTTTTTTTTTGGTTTTGGAAGGGAAAAGAGAAAATTTAATGTTTAAAGAAAATTTTTTGGTTTATATGGAAGAACAATATGGCGTCGTTTTGAGCATTGGGGTCAGGGGCCAAAATGACGTCATTTTGGGCCTCGACCATGACCCGACCAGCTCCAAAGAGAAGGATCCACATTTTGAGGAGGGGCTAATTGCGCATTTAGCCCCTCCGTTTTTTAAAGTTCTAGAGCAATTTTTATTTTATTTTCAATTTGGCCCAAAAGTTCTCTCCTGTTTCAATTTGGTCCTCGATTAAACCTGTGTTTCGGAGGTGGGATTTATTTTCATTTTGGTCCTCTAGGTTGCTGCGTGTTTCAATTTACTCCTTTGTCTTCATTTGTTTTAAATTTGGCCCCAAATCTTCATTTTCGATTCAATTTAATCCCTATTTTTGATTTGTTTACAAATTGTTTATTTTAAATTATACTTCCTTTTTATATTATTATTACTTTTATTATTACTATATTTACCATTAACTTTACTTTTGTTTTTACTACTACTATTGTTCCATTAACACTATCATTTTACTATTGTTGCTATTATTTTCTTATTAATATTTTTATTTTGCTTATTATTATTGTTATTTTATTATTATACTCAGTATTTTAATATTATATTTATCCCTTTATTATTATTATTATTATTATTATTATTATTATTATTATATTCATTAATTTTATTAGTGTTATTTTTTATTACACTTACCATTATTATTTCTTATGTTTATTATATTTATTATTATACTATTCTATTACTAATATGTTTTACTACTATTATTTTACTACTATCACCATTTTTTATATATATTATTATTCTTATAATTATATTTATTATTTATTATTTTTATTTTATTATCAACATTATCATTGCATTTTTGTTACTATTTTCTTTTATTTCATTTTTTTTGTTTATATTGCTTTTTATCGTATTTTATTTCTACCTTTATTATTGTTATTTATATTCACCACCGTAATGTTGGTATACATACTAGCATAGCAACTCGTTTCACATTTTATCATATCATATTTTATTCGATACATTACAGTTTTCGTTTCAAAATAAGCAAACCCTCCGTGTTCTAAGGTTCGAAAGGAGTCATACCCTAACTTATTGGGTTTTGATTTCTCTTTCCGAGTCTAATGAACCTATACTTTCTTTTTAAAAGTTGAATAAAAAACTTATTCTCGAGAATTCAAAATCGCTGTGTCCTAACTCACTGGATGGGACGTTTTGTTATCTCGAGATAAGGATTTCAAAAAATAAAGGCAATATTCCGTGTTTGGTATTTTGGGAAATCGAGCCCTAACTTACTGGGTTTCGATTTTTCATTAGACACCAAATAATCAAGTATCCTTCTTAAATTTAAATTCATCAATTTTGAAAGTCAAAGAACAAGCTCAATTTTGGGGGATTTGAAATGTCGTACCCTAAGTCACTAGGCGTAATATTTTACTTCCTCGAGATAGGGGGTCCGATTGCTCATTTTTATTCAAGTTTTTTTTAAATAAATCATATTTTAAAATCTTCCAAATTTTCGATATTAGGACATTAGTTGATCAATTAGGTGCCAATTTTGGGCGTTACGAGGGTGCTAATCCTTCCTTGTGCGTAACCGACTCTCGAACCCCTTTTTTTAAAATTCGTTGACCAAAATGTTTTATAAATGACCCAATCACACTTCAAAAAAGATTGGTGGCGACTCCATTTTCATATTTTACAGTCAGCCCATTTTCAAACAAAAAAATGGTTTCGACAATAAGTCCCTGTACTCTTTGTGAATTTGGAATTTAGTCCCTATACTTTTATTTTTAGGAATTTAGTTCCTCAACTTTTCAAATTTTAAAATTAAAGTCTAGTTGTTAATACTGTTAAAATTATTTTGTTAAATTCAGGTTCATTACAACGCCATTTTTACATGGAAACCATGTGAGTATTTTTTATTTCAAAATGTCACACCAATCAATTTAACAAAAAAATCCAATAGTGTTAACAATTTGACTTGAACTTTGAAATCTGATTAGCAGACAGACTAAATTTCTAGAAGTAAATGTACATAGACTAAATTCTAAATTTCTGAAGAGTACATGGACTTATATTACTTAAAACTAAAAGTTTTCTTAAGAAAAATGAGAGGAACTCTCTCAACTGAGGAAAATGAGGAGCTTGAGAGATCAAATAGGAAAATGGATGATACAATAGGCAATGCGAAGGAAGATGGGTTGTAACATCCCGAAATTGGGCCTAGTAGGATTGGGCCTTGAGCTTTAGGAAAATTAGAATATTATTTTTTTTGTGTTGGCTTGGGTATGAATTTTGTGTGTTAGCATAGTCTTGTGAAGGCTAGATTTTAATTAGGAAGTTAGAATAAATTTTAGTATGGTTTATTTAATGAAGTAAGATTAAGTGAGCTTAGCACTTAAGTTAATTTAAGTGTTCATTTATAGCATAAGAGGAGTAAGTGGCAAGATGGTTAAGGAGCTTGAAAGGTAGCTTGAGGTTAGAGGTTCGAGTGGTATGTTTAGCATTTTGAAGGTTTACTTTTGTGTATTAGCATTGATGGCCGGTCAAACTTATTTATGATAGGTGGACTAATAACTTTTGGTAAGTTGAATTTTTGTTTAAGGAAAGCTTAATTTATGGGATAAGATTCTTAAGGTTATGGAAGGATATCTTGAAGTTATGGTATATTGAGGGGACAAAAGGCTTGGCTTGTGGAAAATGTTTTGGAAACAATTCCTATGTTTTTAGTGCTTGAATGTGGACGGCATGTGTGGAAAAGAGGGATGGCCGAATGTGATAGGTAGCTTGAGGGGGATGTTGGCCAAACTTTTGTTTTGTGTATCATTTTGTGTTTGTTTTCCTCTCCAAAAAGCTCTCATCTTTGGCCGAATGTCTAGGGTGTTTTTAGTGCAAAATTTCTTTTGAAGACAACTTCATTTTGTTGAAAACAAAATACCACTTTCTTTCTCTCATTTGTCTTTTGAACCAAACTACATTTTCTTTTGCATCTTGTGCATTTTCTTCTTTGGTAAAGTTGTGGTGACCGAATATCATTTCTTCTATCTCTCTTTCTTCCATTGATCAATTCTTTTCCATTCTCTTTTCAACCTTTATCAAAACCAAAACCATTCTTTCTTTTTCTAAACTTTGGCCGAATCTCCTACACCATTCTCTTTCATCTACTACTTTTCTTTTCTTTTCAAAACCGAATCCCCTATTTCTCTTTTCTTCTCAAAAATTTCTTTATTGGCTGAATATACTCTTTTGGGTGTGCCGAAACTCTCTTTTTCCAATTAGAAGTATCTTGGCCGAATATTGAAGGTGGTAAGGATTTATTTTAAGGGATTATTCTTTTGATTAATCTAAAGCCGAAGGCTATTATTTATTTTAATGGTTGCCGATTGTAGGGAAGTGAAGCGATTTATGTGTCGATTGTTTGTAGTTAGTACTCAAGGCGATTAGGTGAGGTTTCAGGTTCATATGATAACCCCGTAGAATTATTTGGTTTGGCCGAATGGTCCATGTCCCTAACTCTTGTGTTTGGCCGATTATAGGAGCAAGAAATCTTGTGTGGCCAATTGATTTTTGAGGATTAGGACTATTGTTGGTGAAAGGTGTGTACATACACATCTTATAACTATTTAATATGCTAAGTATTATATATATGTTTAATCGATTTGTGTAGATACGGATGTAATACCATCATGGTATAAACAAGGATTCGTAAGTCTTTGTTGCTATGAGATTACGATTTGATGCTTTTGGGAAGCATGATACATTTGGTATGTGGCTTATAATATATGGCTCATGATAGATCATTGGATATTGATTAATAAATCCATTGGCATGACAATTGTTAATTAAATATTATTGATTCATGTGGGATCTAATGAGTGGAGGCGGAGAGATATTAATGTCGACGGACACGGTGTTTTGGTAACACATTGTGACTACGGTCACCAGAGGTTTGGTACCTCCGAGGTTTGGCACCTCATAGCGTCTCGTCCCTCGTGGCTTAGCACCACCGTGGGTTGGCCCCACTTTGAGATATGGGATTGACGCTTGGTGATTTGGTATCACACGATGGGTTGGTCCCATCATTCGATTTGTGTCTTCGGACACCGTAGATTTGGTATCTCCAAAGGATTTGGCATCACATTTGTGACTATATGTCACTAGTGGTTTGGCACCACCGGTGGTTTGGTACCACACGGGTAGAGAAAGGCGTTTGGATGGTTAGGATGGGTGCATCTTAAACTTATGCATATTAATTGGTTATGATTTGTGTATGTTGTTCCATTAAATCGGGGAAGGGTTACACATTGAGTCTTGGTGACTCACCTTCTCCTTTAATTTTTCAGGTGACTCGTAGATTGCGGATGAGGAGCCGGATGGACTCGAGGTGGCCATGCAGTGGACATTTGATATAAATGAACTTTAAATTTTAATTATTTTTCTGTTGGTTTGTTTTATTTAAGATGTAATAAGGCCTCCTAGAATTATTTTTGTTATTGCTGCATGTTTTGAATGTTTTGTTTAAACTATTTGATGATGTTAAAACGGATGCACATGTTTTCTCAAATTAAACGCAAAATGTTTTAAAGTGCCATCGGGTACATTTGAAGTCTGTAAACAATTCGACTCAATAAATATTTTTAAACAAATTAAGTATGGTTTTTAACAAAGAGAATTGAAATTGAAAGGCATTTCAACAAAATTTTGAATCGGTTTTAAAATGGTTGTCAAAATGTTTTTCTCTGTAGCAAACCAAATTCGGTCGTAATGTTTGGGCCGGGTTTGGGGTGTTACAAAATTGGTATCAGAGCCCAGTTCAAAGCTCGGCTGTGGGGGCCCAAGGCCTAAAAATGTTTTTAGTAGGCCTATTTGAAATATTTTGGTTTTGAATAAGCATGGCACCGAGTCTCCCAGACCTATCCGCCTGTAAGTACCTCTAACTTTTGTATGGATTATTATTATAGAAGGGTAGGTAAGGAACGTAGTTAGTGTGATAGGTGTTGAACCTTAGGACTAGTCCACCCCAACAAAACTCATAAGACTTTAATGGCCTAATTAAAACCAACCCGTGACTAAGTCGCGAAGTTAGAGTGTGGTAACCTTAGTGCATGTCAGGATTGGATCCGAAGAGCTTGGTATTTAAGCAATCCTCGTGACTCACCTCCTCTTCGCAGAATCCTACCGTGCGTAGCTTCGTTCACCCTAACTAAGAGGACTCAATTATAGCAAAACCCTAAATAAAACCCGAAAGGGACTAGTCATGTTTTAAGGAAAACTTGATTTTAAATCAAGAATTATCTCTTTTAGATAGTAGGACAAATTCATTTTGAAAATTATCAAATATTTCCTGTTAAAAAATCGCAAAATATTTTCGATTTATCAAAATTACCAAAATGCCCCTAGTGGCAAAATTATGAAAATGCCCTTGGTTCTAGAATTACCGAATTATCTCGATTTCAATAAAATCTTATTACTTTGCAAAAGTAGCCAAAAATCTTGTATTTCAAAATATATACACTAACTTTTGGAATTTACAAAATTACCCCGATTGACAAAATTACCAAAATACCCCGGTTTCCAAAATTTTGCCATACCTTTAATTTGAGAAATTTCAAAAGAACCTCTAGTTTTGGAAATTTCAAAATGTTCTAAATTACGAAAGTTTTAAAATTTCTCCGATTTATGACGAAAATACCCACGGGATAGAAACAGACGTAAATGTTTGAAGAGTGAATAAGTATGGAAGGTATTAGGAATGGATGTTCTTCTCTCTGTGAATTAGGATAGAGAACTTAAAACCTTGATTGATCGAAGAATCCCTATTGAGCTTTCCATAAAACTTCTTCGCGAATAACCAAGTGAAACAAATTACTAATCCATAAAATTTCCTAATCAGATTAAAGTACGATAGTTAGAATGAGCTTTAGAGGACGTGGCCGTCGTGGACGTGGAAGGGTAGGATGATGATGATCGTAACTCGTCAGTCGGTCGGGGATCTCGAGAACGATATACCGCCACCACCCCCAACTTTTGGAGCCAAGAGCGGATCGACGGTGATGACGCAGGTGTCACAAGCGATCTGCATGGTTCAAAAGGGTAATGGAATGGGTGGAGGTGGAGGAGCTCAAAAATCGGTACCCGAGAGACTTCGAGCTAACGGCGCTGAATTTTTCTCGAGGTGTATCTGGTGTAGCACCAAATACGGCTGAGTATTGGCTAGAATCGACTGAAAGAATCATGGATGAGATAGATTTGACAAATGAGGAGAAACTGAAAGGGGCGGTGTCGCTTCTCAAGGATGAGTCATATCGATGGTGGCTCACGGTTCGAAATGGTGCTGTAGCAGAAGATCTCACTTGGGACTTCTTTAAGGCAGCATATCAAAAGAAATATATTGGGTCTAGTTACGTTGATGCGCAGCGTAAGGCATTCCTGAGTTTGGTCCAAGGGAGTAAATCCGTATCAGAGTATGAGGCTGAGTTCTTAAGATTGAGCCAATATGCTGGAGGTATTGTGGCTTCGGAGCACGAGCGATGTGTTCGATTCGAAGATGGTTTGAAGGACGAGCTGAGACTATTGATTGCTCCACATCAGGAGCGAGATTTTGCTGCTTTAGTTGAAAAGGCTAAGATAGCCGAAGGAATAAAAGAATCTGTAAGGCAGAGTTACGATCGGAATAAGCATAAGAGAGGTTCTGAATCATCTGGGTCGGCCGAAGATTCTCAGAAGAGGGCTAGGCATGGCGGGTCGAATCAGGCGGAGAGGCCTGTGGCTGCTAATCAGGGACCAGCACGGTGTAACCGATGTGGGAAATTTCATTGGGGCGAATGTTGGACCGGTGAGAGGGGTTGTTTTGAATGTGGGTCTTTGGATCACCGTGTGAGGGATTGTCCACGGAAGTTGGCAAGGAATCAGCCAGAGGGTCAAGGTCGTGCTCAGATTAGAAATGAAGGACCACTACAGAGGGGTCGAGGTGCAACTAGAGGAAATGGTAACGGGCGTAGCCGAGGTACTGAAGGTACAAAGGCGAGGCAACCAAGGTTGGTTTATGCAGTTGGCCGTCGCGAGGAGGAAGATGTGCCAGATATGACAACGGGTAAGTTTCTTATTTCTGAAATACCCTCAATTGTCTTGTTTGTGGTTACGTTAGTTCGCTCTTATGTAGCTAGTAAAGTGCATGGGACTTGGATTATGGACGTAGGGAATGTTTCTAGAACGTATGATTGATCTTTAAGATCAGAGTGCGCAACAGTATCGTAGGGTGATAAGTTAAGGATACACGATTGGACGATAGTAAGTAATTTTGAGGACGAAATTATTTTAAGGGGGTAGAACTGTAACATCCCGAAATTGGGCCTAGTAGGATTGGGCCTTGAGCTTTAGGAAAATTAGAATATTATTTTTTTTGTGTTGGCTTGGGTATGAATTTTGTGTGTTAGCATAGTCTTGTGAAGGCTAGATTTTAATTAGGAAGTTAGAATAAATTTTAGTATGGTTTATTTAATGAAGTAAGATTAAGTGAGCTTAGCACTTAAGTTAATTTAAGTGTTCATTTATAGCATAAGAGGAGTAAGTGGCAAGATGGTTAAGGAGCTTGAAAGGTAGCTTGAGGTTAGAGGTTCGAGTGGAATGTTTAGCATTTTGAAGGTTTACTTTTGTGTATTAGCATTGATGGCGGTCAAACTTATTTATGATAGGTGGACTAATAACTTTTGGTAAGTTGAATTTTTGTTTAAGGAAAGCTTAATTTATGGGATAAGATTCTTAAGGTTATGGAAGGATATCTTGAAGTTATGGTATATTGAGGGACAAAAGGCTTGGCTTGTGGAAAATGTTTTGAAACAATTCCTATGTTTTTAGTGCTTGAATGTGGACGGCATGTGTGGAAAAGGGGATGGCCGAATGTGATAGGTAGCTTGGGGGATGTTGGCCAAACTTTTGTTTTGTGTATCATTTTGTGTTTGTTTTCCTCTCAAAAGCTCTCATCTTTGGCCGAATGTCTAGGGTGTTTTAGTGCAAAATTTTTTGAAGACAACTTCATTTTGTTGAAAACAAAATACCACTTTCTTTCTCTCATTTGTCTTTTGAACCAAACTACATTTTCTTTTGCATCTTGTGCATTTTCTTCTTTGGTAAAGTTGTGGTGACCGAATATCATTTCTTCTATCTCTCTTTCTTCCATTGATCAATTCTTTTCCATTCTCTTTTCAACCTTTATCAAAACCAAAACCATTCTTTCTTTTTCTAAACTTTGGTAATCTCCTACACCATTCTCTTTCATCTACTACTTTTCTTTTCTTTTCAAAACCGAATCCCTATTTCTCTTTTCTTCTCAAAATTTCTTTATTGGCTGAATATACTCTTTTGGGTGTGCCAAACTCTCTTTTCCAATTAGAAGTATCTTGGCGAATATTGAAGGTGGTAAGGATTTATTTTAAGGATTATTCTTTTGATTAATCTAAAGTCAAGGCTATTATTTATTTTAATGGTTGCCGATTGTAGGGAAGTGAAGCAGATTTATGCATCGATTGTTTGTAGTTAGTACTCGAAGGCGATTAGGTGAGGTTTCAGGTTCATATGATAACCCCGTAGAATTATTTGGTTTGGCCGAATGGTCCATGTCCCTAACTCTTGTGTTTGGCCGATTATAGGAGCAAGAAATCTTGTGTGGCCAATTGATTCTTTGAGGATTAGGACTATTGTTGGTGAAAGGTGTGTACATACACATCTTATAACTATTTAATATGCTAAGTATTATATGTATGTTTAATCGGTTTGTGTAGATACTGGATGTAATACCATCATGGTATAAACAAGGATTCGGTAAGTCTTTGTTGCTATGAGATTACGATTTGATGCTTTTGGGAAGCATGATACATTTGGTATGTGGCTTATAATATATGGCTCATGATAGATCTGTTGGATATTGATTAATAAATCCATTGGCATGACAATTGTTAATTAAATATTATTGATTCATGTGGGATCTAATGAGTGGAGGGGCAGTAGATATTCGTGTCGATTTTATCGACACCGGTGTTTTGGTAACACATTGTGACTACGATCACGGAGGTTTGGTACCTCCAGAGGTTTGGCACCTCATAGCGTCTACGTCCACGTGGCTTAGCACCACCGTGGGTTGGCCCCACTTTGAGATATGGGATTGACGCCATGATTTGGTATCACACGATGGGTTGGCCCCATCATTCGATTTGTGTCTTGGACACCGTAGATTTGGTATCTCCAAGTGATTTGGCATCACATTTGTGACTATATGTCACTAGTGGTTTGGCACCACCAATGGTTTGGTACCACACGGGTAGAGAAAGGCGTTTGGATGGTTAGGATGGGTGCATCTTAAACTTATGCATATTAATTGGTTATGATTTGTGTATGTTGTTCCATTAAATCGGGAAGGGTTACACATTGAGTCTTGGTGACTCACCTTCTCCTTTAATTTTTCGGTGACTCGTAGATTGCGGATGAGGAACCGGATGGACTCGAGGTGGCCATGCGTTGGGACATTTGATATAAATGAACTTTAAATTTTAATTATTTTTCTGTTGGTTTGTTTTATTTAAGATGTAATAAGGCCTCCTAGAATTATTTTTGTTATTCTTTGCATGTTTTGAATGTTTTGTTTAGACTATTTGATGATGTTAAAACGGATGCACATGTTTTCTCAAATTAAACGCAAAATGTTTTAAAGTGCCATCGGTACATTTGAAGTCCGCAAACAATTCGACTCAATAAATATTTTTAAACAAATTAAGTATGGTTTTTAACAAAGAGAATTGAAATTGAAAGGCATTTCAACAAAATTTTGAATCGGTTTTAAAATGGTTGTCAAAATGTTTTTCTCTGTAGCAAACCAAATTCGGTCGTAATGTTTGGGCCGGGTTTGGGGTGTTACATGGGTCATGTAGGAAGAAATTGTAATGGCCCGACTTTTCTCGGTGTCAAAAATACGATTTTGAAACCCCATTTCAGAATCAATAGGAAAATGGATGATACACCAGGCAATGCGAAGGAAGATGGGTCATGCAGGAAGAAATTGGAATGACCCAACTTTTGTCGGTGTCGAAAAATGCGGGTTCGGAACCCCATTTCCATAAACTGAGTCAGTAAAAGTAAAAGGCATAATTGCAAAAAAGGCCCTCAACCTTTGGGGGCATTTGGATATATGCCTCTAACCTTCTTATTTTCTAAAATCGGCCCTTTACGTAACGTATTTTTCAGATATCAACCCAGTTGAAACGGTAACCATCACCTGGCAGTTAGTCAACAGCCGGTCAAAAAAATTGACCTACGTGGTGTTCCAGTTGACTGATGATGTGGCAGACATTAAAATAAATACGCTAATTTACCTCATATTTATTCTTAATTAAAGTATAAAAATTAATAATTACTAAAGATATAGACAAATAACGTCATCCTCTTCTCTAAAACAAAAAAGCCCTAGTTGCCTTTTTTCCACTGTTGATGCCATAGCTCACCGCCATCTTCTCCTACCAAGAAGCGTTCAACGATGTCCATGATTCCATCTTCGAAATTTAATCTTTTCCTTTTGAGTTACAAAGAAAAAATGAGTGAAAGAAAAACCTAGAAAATCAAAGAATTTTTTGGGTTTTTATCCCTTTCTTCTACCCAGCTCTTTGATTTCCCCTTACAAAGGCCATGAAATAGACAAATATCTTCATCCTCTTCAATCTTCTTCTCTAAAACAAAAAATCCCTAGTTGCTTTTTTCCCACTGTTGATGCCATTGCTCACCGGCATCTTCTCCGACCAAGAAGCATTTAATGACGTCCATGATTCCATTTCCAAAATTTGATCTTTTCCTTTTGAGTTACAAAGAAAAAATGAGTGAAAGAAAACCCAATACTCAAAGAATTTTTTGGGTTTCTATCCCCTTCTTCTACCCTAGCTCTTTGATTTCCCTTTGCAAAGGCCATTCTCAGCTCTCCAACTCTCATAAATTTTTCTTTTCATCCATCAGTACCCACAATCATACTTTTAATTTTTCTTGTTTCCTTACACTGGTTAGAGATGAAGACAAGAATAACGACCTTGGGGTTGGCTTTACTTTAGATTTGTAGATGATATTAGTAAACCCATTTCTAATCTTACCTTACCAACCACTTTTTTCTGGGTTTGTTTAAAGGGGCCTTCCGATTTGAGATCTATTTTTTTTCAAGTATAATAATAAATCACTAGCAAAGGGACATCTAAAATACACTTGATGCAACCCATATTATAGCCATTGCAAACCATTGTTTGTTGGGTTTTCCAGACAATATTGATCTCAAACTTGAAAATTATGTTTCTGCAAATGAGATGAAGATGATGGAGCAGTTTTCATAGATGAGATGGAGATTGATGAATTTATGTAATAGCCCGATTTAGGGCCTAATCGAAATAGTGGTTGCTAGACCACAAATCTGAAGCATAAATAAGTGTTTTATGATTTTTATGAGGTCTATGACATGTTTGCATGATTGTGTGGAAATTCCATGAAGAAATTTTATAATTTAGTGATCAATTTATTCATTAGGACTAAATTGCAAAGATTGAAAAATATGAGATTATATAATATTCAAGTATGAGATGACATTAGAAAATTTATTAGAGGTCCTTATTTAGCAATTAGACCATTATATCTCATGATGGACAAAATTGGGCATGGGAAGGAAAAATCTCAAGAAAGGGCCTTAAGGGTATTTTGGTCATTTGGTTAATAAGTTAATAAAAAGGGAAAAAAGAAGTCAAAAATGGTGTCCATCTTCTCCATGCTTGGTCGAAAATTTCAAGAACACCATAGCTAGGGTTTCTTCAACTGTCAAGCTTGATTGTAAGTACCTCCTAGCCTCGTTTTTCATATTGTTCATATTTTTGAGATCCTCGTAGCTTAATTTAGCTATTTCTACCCTTATTTTGAGGTAGGGTTCATGTTAAAAAATTTTCCCATGTGTGACATGCATGTATTTTGATGTTTAATGGAGGAATATGAAAGTTTGATGTATGATAAACATATTTTTCTAAGTAATTTTCATGGAAAATTCATAAAAAAGGACCTAGTTGTAAAAGTGATAAAATATGTAGTAAAAATCAATTTTGAAGGAAAGTGTGAGCTGTTATAAGCTCAATAAATGTTCAGCTAGGCTTGGGTAACCAAGGAAAAGAGTACATTTCATTATACGAGCATAGGGACCATTTTGTAAATATGTGAAAGTTTAGGGGAAAAATTGTAATTTTTCCAAAGTATGATTCATGGGTTATTTTAGTCAATGTGATTATTAAATAAGTGAGATTATCATTATAGATCAAGAAACACGAAATCCGGACCGAAACTGAGGAAATAACAAAGTGGTGGACTAAATTGAACAACTGTATATATTTTGTTTCCGAGGTAAGTTTGTGTGTAATAAATCAATGTAACGTTATTATGTTTTAATATGTTTGATATCATGAGAAATGTATATTATCTCTATGAAATTGATTAATGAGGTATCAATGAAAGTATGATGAAATTATATTATGTGAAAGTCCTGGTTGAACCTTCGGAATAGAAAGGATACCATTGTCACGACATGATATTAAGGAGGTCCGTATAAGACCATGTCTGGGACATGGCCTCGGCACCGAAAGGAGATCCTGTATAAGACCATATCTGGGATATGGCTTCATCATCGAGTAGTAATCCCGTGTAAGACTATGTCTGGGACCTAGCTTCGGTATAAAATCGTGTAAGACCATGTCAGGACATGGCATCGATATGTGATCTCGTGTAAGACCATATTTGGGATATGGCATCGACATCGATTAGAGATCCCGTGTAAGACCATATCTGGGATATGGCATCGGCATCAAGATGAGATCCCATGTAAGACCATATCTCGGATATGGCATTGGCATCGTATTATGTGAATGACGAGTTTGAGTATCCTTTGACATTCCAAGTGGTTCAACGGGATAAAGAGCTAAGTTTATGTTTAAGATGTAAGAGTGCCAAAGTTATGTGATGAAGTGACATAGGTACATATGAGTAAGTTATGAAAAATGAGTCCGATATGTGATATGAGATCGGTAAGAGTACGCATGAGTAAGTTATGTCTATGTGCTTGAGAATTTGTGCTATTACCCGATGTAATGTATGGATGTTATCATAAGCCTTTATGTTGCTATTTATTTCATGTAAACTTACTAAGCTTTATGCTTACCCCCTTTCCTTTCCCTTTCCTTGTAGTATCGCCGAGCTAGCTCACGGATCGTGGGACGTCGGAGCTTGGTTCATACTATCAAGCTATTCTTTTGGTATAGTAAAGTTTGATTATTTTTGGAATGGCAGGTATAGGAACTTGGTCATTTTGTTTTATCATATTGGTTAGCCAAGGTGTTGGTTGTTAATGTTACCTATAGAATTGTAACATCCTAAAATTTGTGTATCAGTTGGTAAGCTTGTGTTAGCTCGGGTAGATTGTTTGTGTGCTTAGCATAGCCTTGTGAAAGCTTGATTTTATTTATGAAGCTAGAATAATTCTTAGTATTTAAAATTTAATGAAGTGGACTAGGTGATCTTGACACTTAAGATGATATAAGTATTAAATTCTAGCACATGAGGAGTTAGTGGCAAGGTGGCTATGATGCATGAAGGGTTGCTTGAGGGAAGAGGTTCGAGTAGCATGGACTGCATTGGAAGAGTTTATTTTTATGCACCTTTGCATTAAGTGTCGGCCAAGCTATTCTTATGGTAGGTTGGGCTTTCAATTTTTTTGGCAAGTTGAATAATGGATTTGGAAAGCTTGTATTTTGGGATAAGATTCTTAAGACTTATGGAAGGATGGGGGGACAAAGGGCTTAGATGATGGAGAGTGTTTTGGAAACTATGCTAAGGCCATTAGTCCATGAATGTGGATGGCATGTGTGGCTAGGGGGTGGCCGAATGTTGATAGGAAGTTTGGGGGGGTTTAGTTTGGTCAATTTTAGCATTTTGTGCACCATTTGGCATTTTTTCTTTTCCTCTCCAAAAATTTCCTCCTTAGCGAAATGTACCTTAGGCATTAGGAGCAATTTTGCTTTTGGTTTAGCTCTCATTTTGTTTGAACCAAATTCTATCTTCTTTCTTTCATTTTTCCTTTTGAAACCGAAACCACACTTCGCACTTTGTGCACTTTTCTTTTCGGCAAACAAGGTGTTTGGCGAACCACTTTCTCTCATCTCTCTTTTCTTTCTTTTGATATTTGCTCAAAACCACATTTCCTTTTACTTTCTCTTGGTCGAATCTTCCTCCTTCCCAAACCTCATTTCATCACTTTTGCTCAAAGTTAAAAACATCCATCTTCATCCTATTTTCTCCTTCCATTTTCTTCTTTCTTTTATCTTCAATCCTCCTTCTCCTACTTCATTTTTACTTTTATTTTCCTTTCTTTTCTCCACCATTGCTGAATCTTCTTTCTCTCTTTTGGTGTTGTCTTGGCCGAAAATCATCAAGGGTAGATCTCCTTTGGGTTCATCTATAACCGGTTTTGAAGATAGGTAAGTGTCTTGGCCGAATCTCCTTTTTCTTTCTCTCTTTTCTATGTTGTTTTTCTTGAAGGCAAAGGCCGAATTTTTAGGCATTTGTTGTAAGGTTCTAACTATTCATAGGAATTTATTCTTCTAGACTCTTCTGGACTTTGGAAGCAATCGTTCTAAGCCTCAATTCTTTGACAATCATTTTGGGGTAAGCCAATAGATAAGACTTGGTATTTCAAACGATAACCTTTCGAGATTTGTTGGTATGGCCGAATGGTTTTGTTTATAATCTTACGGTTTGGCCGAATATAGGACAAGGTGATCTAGTGCGGTAGATCGGGTTTTCGAAATCTAGTACTTGCGTTTGTGACAGGTGTGTACCTTACACACTTTATAACTCGGTTTATATATATATATTAATAAACTAATCATGTTACTAAAGTGGAAAACTATGAGATCTTGATATGATTCCTTGATGGGTATGAACAAGGACTCGGGTAAGTCCGTTTCAATATGATGTTGTTAAATGTTGATCTATATCATGATTTAAGATATATATGTTTGTTATATGATCAAATCACAAATGAGCATGATGGCATGATTTACTATTACAAGACATTGATTTGGGTGATTTGAGAGGAGGGGGAAGGATTTGATATCTGTGTCTTTGGGACACCAGAGGTTTGGCACCTCCAGTGGTTTGGTACCACAGTTATTTTGTGTCTTTGGGACACGAGAGGTTTGGCACCTCATAGCGACTCGTCCCAGTGGCTTAGTACCACCGTGGGTTGGCCCCACTTTCGGTATATTAGGATCGCCGCCATGATTTGGTATCACACGGGTTGGCCCCATAACTTGATTATTTGTGACTTTGGGTCACCAAAGGATTTGGCATCACATTATTGGATATCGTGACTTTGGGTCACCGGTGGTTTGGCACCACCAAGGTTTGGTACCACACGGGTAGAAAAGGAGTTATGGATGGCTAGGTTGGGTGCATTTTATATATATATTGCTTGGTTATGAATTGTGTAAGAATATTGTATTAGTCGGGGAAGGATTTATGCATTTGAGTCTTGGTGACTCACCTTCTTCTTTATCTTTTCGGTGATTCTTGATCGCGGAGGAGGAGCCGGATGAACTCGAGGAGGCCATGAAATAAAATTCGTTTTATAAGAACTTCATTTGGGTACTATATTTTATTTTAATTTGGTTTATATTTTTATTTGGGTTGTAATAGGGCCTTTTTAATTATGTTTTGGATAATTTATATGTTTTGGACTTATTTTAAATATGGTTTAAAAAGTACATGGTTGATATATTAATTTGAGCACAAAGTTTTCAAAACTACAAACGCAATGGTTTTTAAAACATTACCATCGGGTAATATAGATCGTTTGATAATATTTTATAACTTAAGTGATTTTGATAACTCATACGTTTTTCCAAAACTTAAGTTTGCGAATTTCAATTAACAACGGTTTTCAACCATTCGCTTGAGTCTTTCATAAAAATTATAAAAGGTTTTTCTAATCTATGGAGCTGTGACTAAGAATTAAAAATTTATTCACGGAATTTCAAAGTAAACTATCAGTTTTTAATTTATTATAACTTGTTTTCTTCAAATATAGAATAACAAAGAGTT
The DNA here is from genome assembly GCA_025506655.1 of Gossypium rotundifolium. Lineage (NCBI taxonomy): Eukaryota > Viridiplantae > Streptophyta > Magnoliopsida > Malvales > Malvaceae > Gossypium > Gossypium rotundifolium. The sequence goes on along the minus strand of CP106733.1, from coordinate 148,077,197 downwards.
TTTCACTAAAAATTTATCGTTATCTCGATTTTCTTCAAAATGTTTTCCCTCTATGGCATGTCAGATTCGGTCTTGGCGTATTGACCGGGTTTGGGGTGTTACAAATTGGTATCAAAGCTAAGTTCAAAAGCTCGGCTGTGGGCCTAAGGCCCAAAATGATTTAAAGTATGGTCTTAAAATGTTTTTGTTGAAAATTTTATGGTTTGAAAGGCATGGCATCGAGTCTCCGGCACCGATCCGCCCGGGTAAGTACTTTAAACTGTTGATTTTGATGATATGATGATGATGGTATGACTGTATAGTAGTAGGAACTACTCTAGAGACACAAAACTATAGGATGGATGTACTCGCGAAACAACCTCTTATTAAAACTATTCATAAAACTATGTTATAAAGATAGTGGAATAATGACTAATGCATAAAACTTTTAAATCAGCTAAGTCAAGACTTTAGACATGAGCACTCGAGGTCGGGGTCGTGTTATACGTGGACGCGGTCGGGGTAGGATGGCTGTGTCTGCGCCAGTGAGGTCGGGTCAAGGATCCGAGAATGAGGTACCACCACCCCCACCACCAGCGGTTGAAGTTGAGTTTTAGGAGTAAACGGGGGATGACGCAGTATCTCAGGCGATGCTGCGAGTTCTTGAGAGAGTAGCTGGAATAGGAGGAGGCGCGGGAGCTCAGAAATCTGTACCTGAGCGACTCCGAGCCAATAGAGTTGAAGTATTTCGAGGTGTCTCTGGTGTATCTCCCAGTACAGCCGAATATTGGTTAGAGGCGACAGAGCGAATCATGGATGACTAATACTGAGGAAAAGCTGAAAGGGATAGTGTCACTTCTTCGGGATGAGTTATATCAGTGGTGGCTCACGGTAAAGAACAGAGCTGCGGCATGGAGGATCTTACTTGGGATTATTTTAAGGCAGCGTATCAGAAGAAATATATTGGGTCTAATTACATTGATGTGCAACGTAAGGCATTTTTGAGTTTGGTCTAGGGGAGTAAGTCCGTATCAGAATGTGAAGCAAAATTTTTAAGATTGAGCCGGTATGCTGGAGGTATCGTGGCTTCGGAGCACGAGCGATGTGTTTGGTTCGAGGATGGATTGAGAGACGAGCTGAGACTACTGATTGCTCTACACCAAGAGCGAGAGTTTGCTGCGTTGGTTGAAAAGACTAAGATAGCTGAAGGGATAAAGGAATCTGTAAGGCAGAGTCACGACAGGAACAAACATAAGAGAAGTTTTGGATCATCCGGTCACCAAGAATTCTCGTAAGAGGGTTAGCGTAGAATGGACCGAATCGATCCGGGAGGCTCATATCGCTAATCGTGGACCAAAGACAAGTGTAACCGATGTGGAAAATATCATTGGGACGGATGTTGGACCGGAGGGAAAGGATGTTTTGAATGTGGTTCGCTGGATCATCGTGTGAGGGACTGTCCACGTAAGCTAGCCAGGAATCAGTCTGAGGTTCAAGGTCGTGCTCAGTTCAGAAAGGAGAGACCGTCACCGCAGAGAGGTCGTGGTAATGGTAGAGGAAGTAATGGTTCTGGTCGAGGCCACGGAGCATCGGGCAGAGGTGCGGTAGCACCAAAGTAAGACAGCCTAGTTTGGTGTATGCAGCGAGACGTCGAAAGGAGGGTGACGCACTGGACGTCATAACCGGTACATTTTTAATCTTTGGTGTACCATATACTGCTTTGATAGATGTGGGTTCGACGTATTCGTATGTTGCTAGTAGCATAGTAGAGACCATGAACCTAGACTCTGAGACTACTTCTAGGAGGATGACAATACTTAGTCCTCTAGGTCACTCTGTAGAAGTAAATAAGCTATATAGGGATGTACCCCTAGAACTCCAAGGGGTAGTGTTTGTAGCTGATCTGATGAAACTGCCGTTTGGGGAGTTCGATCTGACTCTTGGGGTGGACTGGTTGGTCAAGTACCAGGCGAGTTTGGATTATGCTGCTAAGCGCATGGTGTTGAAGACAGCTGAGGGTAAAGAGGTGATTATGATAGGTAATAGAAGAGATTATCTATCCAACGTGGTATCTGTGTTGAAAGCTGAGAAGATGGTCAAGAAGGGCTGCGAGGCATTTATGGTTCATGTGTGTGCGTTAGAGGCTAAGGAGTCCATTGTAAGAAATGTTTGAACAGTGAAGGAATATGCTGATGTATTACCAGAAGAACTTCCGGGACTGCCTCAGGATCGTGAAGTTGAATTTGGTATAGATTTGTTACCAAGAACTGCGCCAGTGTTAATTGCTCCGTATAGGATGGCATCGAAGGAATTAGTAGAATTAAAGGCTCAGATTCAGGAGATGTTGAATCGAGGTTTTATCCGACCAAGTGTTTCGCCTTGGAGAGCGCCGGTACTTTTTGTCAAGAAGAAGGATTGTATGATGCGGATGTGTATAGACTACTACCAGTTGAATAAGCTGACGATCAAAAGCAAGTATCCTTTACCGAGGATAGATGACTTGTTTGATCAGCTTAAAGGGGCAGCGGTTTTCTCGAAGATTGATTTAAGGTCTGGATATCATCAACTAAAGGTGAAAGAGATTGATATCCATAAGACGTCATTTCGCACTCGGTATGAGCACTACGAGTTTCTGGTAATGCCTTTTGGATTGACTAACGCACCGGCAGCATTCATGGACATGATGAATTGGGTATTTCAACAGTTTTTGGATCAATTTGTTGTAGTATTTATAGACAATATTTTGGTATACTCGAAGTCAGAAGAGGAGCATGATGCGCATTTGCGAGTAGTGTTGCAAATCCTAAGGGAAAAGCAGCTATATGCCAAATTTAGTAAGTGCGAGTTTTGGCTTAGGGAGGTGACTTTCGTGGGTCACGTAGTATCAGCTGAGGGGATTAGAGTGGATCCTCGAAAGATCGAAGCAGTGTTAGATTGGAAGCCGCCTAAGTCAGTGGCTGAGATTCGGAGTTTTCTAGGTTTGGCGGGGTATTACCGAAGATTTGTAGAGGGATTTTCTTTGATCACAGCACCTATGACCAAGTTATTGAGGAAAGGAGTTCCATTTGTGTGGACTGAGAAGCAACAAGAAAGTTTTGACAAGTTGAAGAAGATTCTGACTGAAGCTCCGATTTTAATTCAACCTGAGGCAGGCAAGGAATTCACGATTTACTGTGATGCATCACATACTAGTTTGGGATGTGTGCTGATGCAGGAAGGGAAGGTAGTGGCTTATGCATCTCGACAGTTGAGACCACATGAAGTTAATTATCCGACGCATGACTTGGAATTAGCTGCAGTGGTTTTTGCTTTGAAGATATGGAGACACTATTTGTACGGAGAGAAGTCGATAGTCTACACTGATCACAAGAGTCTAAAGTATCTTTTGACTTAGAAGGATTTAAACTTGAGGCAGCGCAGATGGATTGAGTTATTGAAAGACTACGACTGTTCGATTGAGTATCATCTAGGAAAAGCTAACGTGGTGGCAGACGCGTTGAGCCGTAAGGTTGTATCAGACTTAAGATCGATGTTTGCTCGTCTTAGTTTATACGACGATGGGAATCTTTTAGCAGAATTACAAGTCAAGCCGACTTGGTTAGAGCAGATCAAGAAGAAATAGTTAGAAGATGATGGTTTGAATGATCGGAGGTTGCAGGTTTAGAATGGTGGTTTAGAGGATTATAGTTTGTCCAGTGATAGAGTGTTGTGTTTTCAAGGGAGAGCTTGTATGCCGAAGGATGTTGAGTTGAGGCAAAGGATTTTTCGGGACGCACATAGCAGCCCATACGCTATGCATCCTGGAGGTAGCAAGATGTATCGGGATTTAAGAGAGCAATTTTGGTGGCTGTGTCCAAGCGGAGGTAATCGAGTTTGTGGGTAAATGTCGACGTGTCGAGGTCAAAGTCGAGCATCGCTTACCATCTAGATTACTTCAGCCGGTGAAGATTCCACAGTGGAAGTGGGAAAGGATCACTATAGATTTTGTCAGTGGATTACCTCTTACACCTAGTAAGAAGGACTCAGTTTGGGTGATTGTGGATAGTTTGACTAAGTCAGCTCATTTCATTCCGGTAAGGGTGGATTACTCGCTTCAGAAGTTAGTTAAGTTGTATGTGGCAGAGATAGTAAGGTTGCACGGTGTACTAGTGTCGATCATCTCAGACAGAGATCCTAGATTTACGTTGAGGTTTTGGAGAGCGTTACATCAAGCATTGGGTACGTGGTTGGATTTCAGTATCGCATTTCGTCCACAGTCTGACGGGCAGTCGAAAAGAGTTATACAGATTTTGGAAGATATGCTGAGAGGTTGTGTTTTGGACTTCAAAGGTAGCTGGGAAGAGTTTTTACCATTAGCTGAGTTCTCATACAACAATAGTTATCAGGCAAGCATTAAGATGGCACCATATGAGGCGTTGTATGGTAGGAGGTGTCGCACACCTACATGCTGGACAGAGTTGGGTGAGCGTCAGATGTTAGGACCAGAGTTGGTTACAGAGACTGAGGATAAGGTTAAGATAATTCAGGCTCATTTGAAGGAAGCTTCGGATAGGTAGAAGTCTTATGCCGATCTCAAGCGGAGGGATATAGAGTTTGCCGTAGGTGACCAGGTCTTCTTGAAGGTCTCGCCATGGAAGAAAGTGTTAAGATTTGGGAGAAAAGGCAAGTTAAGTCCAAGGTTTATTGGGCCGTATAAGGTGTTGAGACGAGTGGGACCAGTAGCCTATCAGCTTGAGTTGCCATCAGAGCTGAGTCAGATTCACGATGTGTTTCATGTCTCCATGCTTAGACGCTACCGCTCTGATCCATCGCATGTCGTGGCAGTAGAAGAAATAGAGGTGAGTCCGGATTTGACAGTGGAAGAGGAACCAGTGCAGATTCTAGATCGAGACGTGAAAGTTTTGCGTAAGAAGTCAGTTCCTTTAGTAAAGGTCTTATGGCAGAATCATGGCGTAGAAGAAGCTACGTGGGAACCGGAGGATGTTATGAGACAGCAGTACCCTCAACTCTTTTGATCAGGTAATTTCGAGGACGAAATTATTTTAAGGGGGTAGAATTGTAACATCCTAAAATTTGTGTATCAGTTGGTAAGCTTGTGTTAGCTCGGGTAGTGTTGTTTGTGTGCTTAGCATAGCCTTGTGAAGGCTTGATTTTATTTATGAAGCTAGAATAATTCTTAGTATTTAAAATTTAATGAAGTGGGCTAGGTGATCTTGACACTTAAGATGATATAAGTATTAAATTCTAGCACATGAGGAGTTAGTGGCAAGGTGGCTATGATGCATGAAGGGTTGCTTGAGGAAGAGGTTCGAGTAGCATGGATTGCATTGGAAGACTTTATTTTTATGCACCTTTGCATTAAGTGTCGGCCAAGCTATTCTTATGGTAGGTTGAACTTTCAATTTTTTTGGTAAGTTGAATAATGGATTTGGAAAGCTTGTATTTTGGGATAAGATTCTTAAGACTTATGGAAGGATGGGGGGACAAAGGGCTTAGATGATGGAGAGTGTTTTGGAAACTATGCTAAGGCCATTAGTCCATGAATGTGGACGGCATGTGTGGCTAGGGGGTGGCCGAATGTTGATAGGAAGTTTGGGGGGGTTTAGTTTGGTCAATTTTAGCATTTTGTGCACCATTTGGCATTTTTTCTTTTCCTCTCCAAAAATTTCCTCCTTAGCAGAATGTACCTTAGGCATTAGGAGCAATTTTGCTTTTGGTTTAGCTCTCATTTTGTTTGAACCAAATTCTATCTTCTTTCTTTCATTTTTCCTTTTGAAACCGAAACCACACTTCGCACTTTGTGCACTTTTCTTTTTCGGCAAACAAGGTGTTTGGCCGAACCACTTTCTCTCATCTCTCTCTTTTCTTTCTTTTGATATTTGCTCAAAACCACATTTCCTTTTTACTTTCTCTTGGTCGAATCTTCCTCCTTCCCAAACCTCATTTCTGTCACTTTTGCTCAAAGTTAAAAACATCCATCTTCATCCTATTTTCTCCTTCCATTTTCTTCTTTCTTTTATCTTCGAATCCTCCTTCTCCTACTTCATTTTTACTTTTATTTTCCTTTCTTTTTCTCCACCATTGCCGAATCTTCTTTCTCTCTTTTGGTGTTGTCTTGGCCGAAAATCATCAAGGGTAGATCTCCTTTGGGTTCATCTATAACCGATTTTGAAGATAGGTAAGTGTCTTGGCTGAATCTCCTTTTTCTTTCTCTCTTTTCTATGTTGTTTTTCTTGAGGGCAAAGGCCAAATTTTTGGGCATTTGTTGTAAGGTGCTAACTATTCATAGGAAATTATTCTTCTAGACTCTTTGGGACTTTGGAAGCAATCGTTCTAAGCCTCAATTCTTTGACAATCATTTTGGGGTAAGCCAATAGGTAAGACTTGGTATTTCAAACGATAACCTTTCGAGATTTGTTGGTATGGCCGAATGGTTTTGTTTATAATCTTGCGGTTTGGCCGAATATAGGACAAGGTGATCTAGTGCGGTAGATCGGGTCTTCGAAATCTAGTACTTGCGTTTGTGACAGGTGTGTACCTTACACACTTTATAACTCGGTTTATATATATATATATATATAATAAACTAATCATGTTACTAAAGTGGAAAACTATGAGATCTTGATATGATTCCTTGATGGGTATGAACAAGGACTCGGGTAAGTCCGTTTCAATATGATGTTGTTAAATGTTGATCTATATCATGATTTAAGATATATATGTTTGTTATATGATCATATCACAAATGAGCATGATGGCATGATTTACTATTACAAGACATTGATTTGGGTGATTTGAGAGGAGGGGGAAGGATTTGATATCCGTGTCTTTGGGACACAAGAGGTTTGGCACCTCCAGTGGTTTGGTACCACAGTTATTTTGTGTCTTTGGGACACCAGAGGTTTGGCACCTCATAGCGACTCGTCCCAAAGGCCTTAGTACCCCGTGGGTTGGCCCCACTTTCAATATATTGGGATCGCCGCCATGATTTGGTATCACACGGGTTGGCCCCACAACTTGATTATTTGTGACTTTGGGTCACTAGTGATTTGGCATCACATTATTGGATATCGTGACTTTGGGTCACCAGTGGTTTGGCACCACCAGTGGTTTGGTACCACACGGGGTAGAAAAGGAGTTATGGATGGCTAGGTTGGGTGCATTTTATATATATATTACTTGGTTATGAATTGTGTAAGAATATTGTATTAATCGGGGGAAGGATTTATGCACTGAGTCTTGGTGACTCACCTTCTTCTTTATCTTTTCAGGTGATTCTTGATCGCGGAGGAGGAGCCGGATGAACTCGAGGAGGCCATGAAATAAAATTCGGTTTTATAAGAACTTCAGTTTGGGTACTATATTTTATTTTAATTTGGTTTATATTTTTATTTGGGTTGTAATAAGGCCTTTTTAATTATGTTTTTGGATTATTTATATGTTTTGGACTTGTTTTAAATATGGTTTAAAAAGTACATGGTTGGTATATTAATTTGAGCACAAAGTTTTCAAAACTACAAACGCAATGGTTTTCAAAACATTACCATCGGGTAATATAGATCGTTTGATAATATTTTATAACTTAAGTGATTTTGATAACTCATACGTTTTTCCAAAACTTAAGTTTGTGAATTTCAATTAACAACGGTTTTCAACCATTCGCTTGAGTCTTTCATAAAAATTATAAAAGGTTTTTCTAATCTATGGAGCTGTGACTAAGTTTTAAAAATTTATTCATGGAATTTGAAAGTAAACTATCAGTTTTTAATTTATTATAACTTGTTTTCTTCAAATATGGAATAACAAAGAGTTTTTCACTAAAAATTTATCGTTATCTCGATTTTCTTCAAAATGTTTTCCCTCTGTGGCATGTCAGATTCGGTCTTGGCATATTGACCGGGTTTGGGGTGTTACATTCCATTTTGTAATTGGCCATTGGAATTGGTCAATACTTGTTAAGTTATTTCTATTCAATGATGATGCAATTCATGAAGTATAAGATTGTGCAATTGAATGAGTAAAGTATGAAGTATATGCATGATGAACGCAGTGTGGAATTAAGGTGTGGATGTCTTAATTGTGAATGTTAGAGATGCTTTATCGTTATGTTATGTGCTGTTAGAAATGGTGTAAGTGTGGTTTCTTTTCAGGGTGGTAAATGGCTTGGTAAATAGCCTTATAATTGTCCACACGGGTAGACACACGGGCGTGTGTCTAGGCCGTGTGTGACACATGGTCTGCCTCATGGGCGTGTAGCCTGGCCGTGTGTCCCCTGAACCTAATTTGCAAAAAATTCAGTACGTCACACGGGCTAGCACACGGGCGTATGATTCGACAGTGTGACCCTAAGTGTCTGCTGACATCATAAACAGAATGCCAAGGTCTTGACACACGGGCTAAGGCACGGGCGTGTCATGGCCGTGTGAAAACCTTTATAGGTTTGAAATGAAAAATAAAATCCGCATAGGTTAGGAACATGGGTGTGTGTAACCACACGGCCTGCCAGGCGTGTTCCTTTCCACACGGGCGTGTGGGCCTATTTTGAGTGAAAATTTCCTAAGTGTTTGTAAGTTTCCGATTGAGTCCTGTTTCGTTCTATTTGTATGTTTTGGGTCTCTTAGGCCTGTAATAGGGACTATATGACCATGAGTGAAGAGTTTTAAAGTTCAAAAGAAATTTATGGTCGATTTTGTATGATTAAAGTAAGTTAAGTCCGATAATGCCTCGTGCCCGGTTCCAGCATCGAATATGGGTAAGGGGGTTACAATTTAAAACCCATTAATAGACATATTAATATCTGCCACGTCATCAGTCAACTGGAACACCACGTAAACCAATTTTATTGACTGGATGTTGACTAACGATCAGCTAACGGTTATTGTTTCAACTAGGTTGATGTTTGAAAAATTCGTTATGTGAAGGGCCGATTTCAAAAAATAAAAAGGTTAGGGGCATATATCCAAATACCCCCAAAAGTTGAGGGTTTTTTTTTGCAATTATGCCAAAGTAAAATAAGAATAATTACGGAGTTAGTAGGAAAATATATTAAAGATCGGTTAAGTAATTTAACTGAGAAAATCGTTAATTAACGCTCAAAGACTAAATTGTAAAAGTCTAATCGCTATTGAGTTTTAATTCAAAAATGCTTAGGGACCTAGTTAGCAATAATATAAAGGACCAAAATGGTTATTAAACCATTTTTAAATATGAGATGGTGGAAAATGATGATGAATTGTATTTATTCTTAATTATAATTAAATATGTATATATATCTTAATTAATGGACTAGTCATACTTAAATTAAGTTAAACTAAGGATTAAACTAAGTACAAATATAAACCTAAGTGGCAGATGACAACATTGTCATCTTCTTCCTCAAGCCACAACCGTCCAAACCAAGAAGAAAAGAAGAAAATCTTATTTTCCATATATTTGAAAACCCAATTTATTTTGATAAAACATCATATAATCATAAGCCCATATTTAAATGTTCAAAATATAGTTTAAAACCAACACACATAAAAATCCATAAAATTATTAATAGAGACCCTTATTACATTAACCCAAAATAGTAAAATACTTATTAAAAGTTCATAGTTTAATAAACCCATGTTTTGCAAAGATGGCCTCCACGAAGTCATCCTCTACCAAGTCCACGCCAATTTCCATTACCCGAGATGGAAAATTTGAGGGGTGAGTTACTAGAACTCAAAGTATAACTCACTTACTTTGTCCATCGGGCCGATTAATTTATGGATTTGGGCCTTGAGCCCATAAGCGTAATTAACATTATAATGAGTAACATAATTAATAGCGAATGAATAACATAATTAATGACATGTATGAAAAAATGAATTTTTCCTCCCAAACCTAATTCCATCCGCTACACACCCCTGCATCAACCATCACACCTGTGGGATCAAGTCAACCCACCCCGCCATCACACCAATCGTAGGCATTACGCTAATTTATATTTGTGGCGAGCCACCGAACTAGATTGTGACAAAGTCACCAACTAGAGGCATTGAGCCAATTATTATTTTGTGGCGAGCCACCTAACTAGAGGCAAATAGCCATTTATTACTTTTGTGGCGAGCCACCGAACTAGAGGCAATAGCTATAATTTTGTGGCAAAGCCACCGAACTAGATTTTTGGCAACAGCCTTCTTCTCTTCATCATTTCCCAACCCATGCAATATGTATGCAAAGTAAACTATGATTATACCATGATTTAATTAAAAGGCCCATTAACAAGAGTCAATATTTCCAATTTTATTAAGGCCCAAAATAACATTTGGCCCAATTAACAATTTAACAACTTATGCCCAAATTTACGATTTACTGTGAATTTGGCCCAATTATCGATCTAGCGGGATTTCACTGGCTTAACAATTTGATGAGATTACGCCCATTTATGATCTAATGTAGATTTCGCCCAATTATCGATCTAATGTAGATTTCGCCCAATTTTCAATATAATGCACTTTTAGGCCCATTTAACAATTTAATGTAGATTACTACCATTTATGATCTAATGAGATTTCGCCCAATTATCGATCTAATGTAGATTTCGCCCAATTATCGATCTAATGTAGATTTCACCCAATTATTACGAGATATACAATTTTACATATTTACTACTAATTTCTCGAGGCGCTTTCGTAATTTCTACAATTTTGTCGTTTTCACGTATTTTCGTCGAAATACCAATTATTACGTTTTAAGCCGATCTAAACGCTTTTACGATTTTACTCAATACCGTAATAACATCCAAACCCGAGAAAAAAGTGTGAAGTTACACACCTCGATATCGAGAATACTAATCCTTCTCGCTCCTTGACACCTAAAACATATTTCGATCCGTTAGAACACTATTTTGTATAAAAATACATTATCGATATTAGATCCAAAACCTTACCCTCTTGATTTTGAATCACTTGATTTTCGGTTTCTCCTCGCTTATTGGTTCGTTAGTCGTTGAGAATCCACTAACGCACAAAGGCTCGGAGTTCTTACTACTTCAAATAATTGGCTTCCTTCTAAGATGGTCCGCAACCCGTGGAAAATCCCTGATCGCCAAACCGCTCTTTGTTTAAACTTAGGGAATAAGCGGATCCCCTCTTACGATAACTAAACACCGCCTTTTCTTCCTATTTTGAAAGTCTTCAAGATCAAAAGATTGTTAGCACGCCCTAATAATATTTATATCGATTTTGACTAAAGGTTTTAAGAACGAGATTTCCTTACCACAATACTCTTGTTCCACAAGGAGAATCGATCCAAGCGTTCTATGTCACTCACGACCACTTAATTTCCGATCTTCCGTTATCGCACTAAAATATAACCATTGGAAACGTTTAATAGAATGAATGTTAAATTTCGATCCAAAAGATCCTCTTACCACCATTTAAAAATTTGGCCAAACCTCTATTAACTAATATAAACCAAAAAGGAACCCTTACCTATTGTCCACGGTTGAAAAGAAATGATTGAGAATGATGTCTCTAAGTGATGGAGGATTCGGCTATGGTAACCAAAGAAAAGAAAAAAATGATTCGGTTATGGCTCACTAACATTCGGCCATGGAGAAAACAATGGAGAAAAGATGAGTGAAAAGAAATAAAATAGGAGAAAAGATGATAATAAAGATTCGATTTTCAAGGAGAAGAAAAGAGGAAGAAAAGAGATGAATTTGATAGCTTTGTATATTCGGTAATGGGGAGAAGAAAAGCAAAGAATGGCTTTTTGGTATAGGTGATTTTGACACTAAGAAAAGAACACACAAAAGAATCCTAAGGTGATATGCAAAAGTGACCAAATGGTCAAAAGATTAAGGTTTACCAATGCTCAATTTCGGCCAAGGGAGAAAGGTAGAGAAAGAGTTTCAAAACTATGCACAAAATGCTAAGAATGACCAAAAAGAGACTTCAAATCCTAGCCAAACCAACACCAAAAATTCGGCTCCCTCCCTAGACCATATTGCCATCCAAATGCATGGTCAAATGGCCATGATTTTGTTTCCAAAACATTCTCCTTGATACTTGCCCCATGTCTCCATATCTTTCCATAAGTTTTTGATTCCATACCATATGTTTACACTTACCTTATTCCTTTGATATACTAACCAAAATAACAAGGTCAACACTTACCATATTTAAGCTTGATTACACTTGCTATACATGTGCGTAAAATTAAAAATAAAATTTACCTAGATGCTAAACAAGGGATTCGAACCTCTCCCCTCATGCTACAATTCATGCGCCAACACCACCATGCCATGTACTCATCTTATGTCACTTATTAACACTTAAATTAACTTAAGTATTAATGACACTTGCTTCTCTTCAATAAATTCTCAAATATAAAATTTATTCTTTGCCCAAATTATGCTATACTCTTCTTCGTGACTATAATAAACACAAAAATAAAAGTAAGAAAATTTTCCTTCATAATCTAAACACCAAATCATGCAATATATCAATACTGGATTTTAGGGTGTTACAACTCTACCCTCCTTAAAGAAAATTTCGTCCTCGAAATTTACCTCGGTTGAAAGAGGTAAGGGTATTGTTGCCGAATTGCATCCTCAAGCTTCCACTCCGTGGTTACGCCATAGAACTTTGACCAACAAAGACGGTTTTCTTTCTTAGCACTTTGACATCTCTTGGCCTAAAATTTCCAATCGTTCTTCTTCAAAAGACAAATCAATTCAACTCCAATTCTTCTACCAAGACAATGTGCGAAGGATCCGATCTATAACGCCTCAACATGGAAACATGAAAAATATTATGAATTTGATCCAATTTCGGAGGTAACTCAATCTGATAAGCCACCGGACCAACACGCTTCAGCACCCGATAAGGTCCAATGTACCTAGGACTTAGCTTGCCCTTCTTTCCAAACCTGAAGATCTTTTTCCAAGGTGAGACCTTCAAGAAAACCTGATCCCCCACATCATACTCGATATCCTTTCGCTTCAGGTCTGCATACGACTTCGTCTATCTGAGGCTTCTTTCAACCGTGCTCGAATAACTTTACCTTTTCCTCTTTCGATATCATCTCAGATCTAACATCCGCTGCTCGCCCAACTCACTCCAACAAATAGGAGAACGACACCTCGACCATACAATGCCTCGTAAGGTGCCATCTGAATGCTCGATCGATAACTATTGTTATATGCAAATTCGCCAAAGGGTAGATAATCCTCCCAACTACCCTTGAAGTCGATTACACATCCTCTTAACATATCTTCCAATATCCGAATTATTCTCTCGATCGACCATCGATCCGAGGATGAAAAGTCAGATCGAAATTCAACTTTGTTCCCAAGGCTTCATGCGAGCTTTTCAAAATCGTGATGTAAATCCGGGATCCCCGTCGATATAATAGATACAAAACCCCATGCAACCTCACAATTTCGGATATGTACAATTTTGCCAACTTTGCAATGAATAATCCGTTTAACCGGTAGGAAATGAGCAGCCTTCGTCAACGATCAATAATTACCCAAACGGAATTTTTCTTAGTAGGTGTTAAAGGTAACCCACTAACAAAATCCATAGTTATCCGCCTAATTTCCAAAGAGGAATCTTTATCGCTTGTAACAATCCAGACGGTAATTGATGTTCTCGCTTCACTTGTCGACAAGTCAAACATTTTCCCACAAATTTCAAATTTCACGCTTCAACCCTGGCCACCAATATCGCTCACGGAGATCTCGATACATCTTATTTCCTCCAGGATACATAGCATAAGGGCTACTATGCGCCTCCCGTAGAATTATTTGCCTCAGATCTGAGTCCTTAGGCATACAAACTCTTCCTCGAAAGCACAACACACCTTTCGTGTTTACTCCAAAATCCTCGATTTCACCATTTTCAGCTTGCTGAAGTAAAAGTCCCAACTTCTCATCTGATGTCTGTTTTTCCTTGATTTGTTCCAGCCATAGAGGCTTCACCTGAAGTTCGCTAACAAACTACCATCCTCATACAAACTCAAATGGGCAAACAATGCTCTCAAATCGACATCGCCTTACGACTTAACGCGTCGCCTACTACGTTAGCCTTTCGTGGTGATATTCAATTGAGAAATCATAATCCTTTAATAATTCTACCCATCTTCTTTGTCTCAAATTTAACTCCTTTGGGTAAAGAGGTATTTAAGACTCTTGTGATCCGTAAATTATTGACTTCTCACCATAGAGATAGTGCCTCCAAATCATTAGAGCAAAGACAACAAAGAGCCTAACTCCAAATCATAAGTAGGGTAGTTTACTTGCATGCGGTCTCAATTGACAAGAAGCATAGGCCACCACCTTTCCATTTTGCATCAACACACAACCCAGACTCGTGTGAGACGATCACAATAAATAGTGAATTCTTTCCACCTCCGATTGAATCAAAACTGAGCTTCCGTCAGATCTTCTTCAATTTCTCGAAACTTTCTTGCCGCTTTAAATTCAAATATACGAGCTCCTTCCGCAATGCTTTAGTTAGGTGCAAAGAATCAACGAAAACCCTCTACAAAATGTCTATAGTATCCAAATTAAACCAAGAAACTCAATTTCACCACCGATGTTGGTGGTTTCCAATCCGTAATAGCCTCAATTTTTCGAGGATCTACCCTTATTCCTTCTAATGATACCACATGACCGAGGAAAGTCACTTCTTTTAGCCAAAATTCAGATTTACTAAATTTTGCATACAGCTGTTATCACAAGTAGTCGTAATACTATCCGTAAATGCTTGTCATGCTCCTCCTCATTTCTCGAATAAACCAATATGTCATCTATGAACACTACCACAAACCGTCCAAATATGGTTGAAAGACTGGTTCATCATGTCCATAAATGCGGCTGGTACATTGGTTAATCCAAACGCATCACTACAAACTCATAATGTCCGTAGCGAGTCCGAAATGCCGCCTTATAAATGTCCTCTTCTTTCACCTTAATGGTGATAACTCACCTCAAATCAATTTTGGAGAAAATTGAAGCTCCTTTTAATTGATCAAACAGTCGTCAATTCTCGGCAGAGGATACCGATTCTTGATCGTCAATTTATTCAATTGTCTCGTAGTCAATGCACATACGCATCGATCCATCCTTCTTCTTGATTTAACAAAACTGGTGCTCCCCACGGAGACACACTTGGTCGAATAAATCCCGATCCAAAGAATTCTTGAATTTGAGCTTTAAGCTCACCAACTCCTTCTGGTGCCATTCTATAAGGAGCAATGGACACCGGAGTCGTCCTGCAAAAGCTCAATGCCAAATTCTACTTCCGATCCGAGGTATACTAGGAAGTTCTTCGAAAACATCGAAAAATTCCTTCACCATCCTCACACCATTCACAGATAACTCTTTGGCATCCAAAGCACGATAAAGGCCAGAATGCTCCATATCCTTTCCGAACCAACTTCTCGCGCTTTTAATGCGATACCACATTTGCCAAGTAGTTCCTTCGCTCACCAATCATTATGATTTCCTTATCATCCGAGGTTCTTATCGACATTCATTTTTCAAAGACAATCCAATTGCGCCTCGATGTTTAACCAACCAATCCATGCCCAGAATGGGATCGAACTTGCCAAAAGGTAGTTCCATCAAGTTTGCCAAGAATACCTCTTCTTGAATTTTCCAGGGCACGTCTTTAAACATTTTATTAACAATTATCGATCGTCCTAAAGGACTAATTATCGCTATCTCACTATCGATAATTTCGATTCTAAATTGTGTTTCCGGATATGGCGCTAGCAACATATGAGTGGTAGAGCCAATATCTATTAAAGCAATAACAGTACATCAAAAATGAAGAACGCATCAGTTATCACATCCGGTGCATTGCCGCCTCATGGCGTCCTAACCCAGCATAGACCACCAGTCAGTCTTGCATCCGCATTTCTCTAGGACCATTGCCTCGACCCGGTGCACCTTGACCACGACCAACCCCATTACCACCACGACCGGTCCACGACCTCTCTGGTCTGCCGATTACCTCGGCCGACTATGCATCATTATTACGAACTTCTTGAGTCGATCCATACGCCGAGGATAATTTTGTACCGATGATCCATTGAACCGCATTTGTAACATGCGCCGCTTTCCTCCAACACTCTCCAAAATGTCTTTTCCCACATTCAAGAATCTCGACTTTGATTATTTATTACCGTGTTCTACCTTGAACGGTTCATTATTCCTAGGTCTCTTCTCGAATCTCTTTGAAGAACCCGATCGTGTCTCTCTCTTATTTCGGAATCTTTCTGCTCGCTGCTTCGAAGTTCTTAGCCTCCTCGGCTATCTTGGCCTTCTCCACAAGAGTGGAAAGTTCTAACTTGTGTGGAGCAATCAATCCTCACTCATTATTAAGTCCATCCTCAAACGCACACAACATTCATGATCTGTTGATACAATTGTCCGAGCATAGCGACTCGACGTAAAACTCACTTCATATGTCGCCACCGTCTTACTTCCTTGGACAAGATTCGTAAATTCTTTCCTTCGAGCGTCTACATAACTCGCTCCAACGTATTTTCCTTGGAAGGCGCTTTAAAGAATTCCCAATTAATCGCAGCTTTGCCTTCTCGAATAGTGAGCCACCACCGATACGCTTCGCCTCTTAACAAGGATACAGCCTTTCGCTTTTGCTCAACAAGGCATTCCATATCATCCATAATCCGCTCCACGACTCGAGCCAAGATTCACCACATTGAGCTACACCGAAAACTCCTCTCAAAACTTCGCATTATTGACTTAAGTCGCTCAAATTGACCTGCAGTTGTTGGCCCAATTCTAGTTCCGGCACCCTTTCCAAGACTCGCAGCATTGCTTGAGTCAATGCATTATCTTCTTCCATGTGATCGCGTGATCCGTCTCACTCTCAATTGACGAAAAGGCCCATTTCTAGCATATGATTTGGTGCTTCAGCTTGTAGCACCTCGGCCTCTACCACGGCCACGCTCTCACTGGCCCATGACCACATCCTCTAGTGCTCATGATGGCTTGTTCGCTTTTATCTCGATTACAAGTTTTATGAATCGTAAAATTTGTTTCGTGTTTATTAACGATGTTTTATGAGATTTGAGAGGTAAAGTTGTTTTTCTAACATATCCTATAGTCTCAATATCTACGATTTTCACATCTAAAACTAGAAGTTCGGGGTATTCCTATGATCATCATAGTAATCATTAAGCAATAAATACTTACTTGACTTGTTGCTTGGATGCTTGTGGTGCCATAACGATCTTTAAAATATAATTGAACGATTTCATACGTAAATTATTTATTAACCCAAACCACGTACCGAAGTTTTTGAAACTGCTCGATACCATTAAATGTAACACCCCAAACCCTATTTACGATTAAGACTAGATTTGGTTTGTTACATGAATCGAGTTATCTTAAAATCTTCAATAAGTTGAAAACTACAATATTATTTTTAATTACGGGTTTAATAAAAATCGAAGAGTATTTTAATTTGATATATATATTAGAAAACATTAGTTGAAAAACATTATTAACATTGTATTATCAAAACCCTTAGGTAATTTATTTAAGAGTTAACAATAATAAAATATTTATAAAGGAACTTCATATATTTGAAAACCCAATTTATTTTGATAAAACATCATATAATCATAAGCCCATATTTAAATGTTCAAAATATAGTTTAAAACCAACACACATAAAAATCCATAAAATTATTAATAGAGACCCTTATTAGATTAACCCAAAATAGTAAAATACTTATTAAAAAGTTCATAGTTTAATAAACCCATGTTTTGCAGTATGGCCTCCACGAAGTCATCCTCGGCCCAAGTCCACATCAATTTCCATTACCTGAGATGGAAAAATTTGAGGGAGTGAGTTACTTAGAACTCAGTGTATAACTCACTTACTTTGTCCACTGGGCCAGATTTTCAATTTATGGATTTGGGCCTTGAGCCCATAAGCAGAATTAACATGATAATGAGTAACATAATTAATAGCGTAATGAATAACATAATTAATGACATGTATGAAAAAAAATGAATTTTTCCCTCCCAAACCTAATTCCATCCGCTACACACCCCCGTACCAACCATCACACCTGTGGGGATCAAGTCAACCCACCCCGCCATCACACCAATCGTAGGCATTACGCTAATTTATATTTGTGGCGAGCCAATGAACTAGATTGTGACAAAGTCACCGAACTAGAGGCATTGAGCCAATTATTATTTTGTGGCGAGCCACCGAACTAGAGGCAAATAGCCATTTATTACTTTTGTGGCGAGCCACCAACTAGAGGCAAATAGCCATAATTTTGTGGCAAAGCCACCGAACTAGATTTTTGGCAATGCACCTTCTTCTCTTCATCATTTCCCAACCCATGCAATATGTATGCAAAGTAAACTATGATTATACCATGATTTAATTAAAAGGCCCATTAACAAGAGTCAATATTTCCAATTTTATTAAGGCCCAAAATAACATTTGGCCCAATTAACAATTTAACAACTTATGCCCAAATTTACGATTTAGCGTGAATTTGGCCCAATTATCGATCTAGCAGAATTTCATTCGCTTAACAATTTGATGAGATTACGCCCATTTATGATCTAATGTAGATTTCGCCCAATTATCGATCTAATGAGATTTCGCCCAATTTTCAATATAATGACTTTTAGGCCCATTTAACAATTTAATGTAGATTACGCCCATTTATGATCTAATGTAGATTCATTTCAATTATCGATCTAATGAGATTTCGCCCAATTATCGATCTAACAGAGATTTCGCCCAATTATTACGAGATATACAATTTTACATATTTACTACTAATTTCTCGGGGTGTTTTCGTAATTTCTACAATTTTGTCGCTTTCACGTATTTTCGTGAAATACCAATTATTACGCTTTTAAGCCGATCTAAACATTTTTTCGATTTTACTCAATACCGCAATAACATCCAAACCTCGACATTTTAATTTGCTAAGAATGACTTCAAAATTTGCTAGGGTAAGTCTTTTTCTTAAAATTTTTATAGATTCTTGATCACAAGAGCTTGATTTAGCTAGCCCATGTCAATTTCTTCAATTGTTAGATGTTTAACAAGTTTCCATTAGAGCAAAATTGATTAGAGGTGAGCAAAACTCGATTCGACTTGAAAAAATCAAAAAAAATTGAATTTCGAGTTAAACGAATCTAGTTATTTGAATTAATTGAATTATTCAATTCAACTCGAATTTTTTTTTGAATTTCGAATTCGAGTAAACCAAACACCAAACTATAATATTTTACATTTTTACCCTAAACTCTCAAACCTCTTTACTTTCCCCCAAAACTTTTACTCCCTCCCACTTTCCCCACAGAACTTTTATTCTCCTCCCTTTCACCCCTTCTACCTAAACCCATTTCCCCAAATTTTTTTTGAATATCCCCCTAAAATTTTACTCCCTCAACCCCTAAAACTTTTTATTTCCCCTAAAATTTTACTTCTCACATTTTACTCCCAAATCAAAAATTAAAATCATCCAAAAAAAAATCCCTAAACCTAAATAGTAATAATTTTATTTATATCTACTATTTATATTATTAAATTAAATTTCACATTTTATACTATTTATATCATTGAATTGTTTAATCATATTTAATCTTTATAAATTTTTGTTAAAATTGAATTATTGATGATGCCATAAAATATTCGTGTTAAAATTTTTGTTGGTATTAATTTCACATTTTATCTTTAAGATAAATTTTATTAAAAATCACATTTTTAAATAATATATTTTTAATTTCAAAATACATAGTGGCAAGAATCAGAAGATAATTGAAGCAAATAAGCAAGCAAAGAAGCTAACCCGTATATAAAAGATTAATAAAGAAATTATGAGGGGATAAAAGTTAATAATAAATTTGATTATGGTGGGTGACAACGATTACAAGGACCCAAAATCATTTTTTTTAAATTTAAATCGAACAAATATATTCGATTCGATTCGATTTGAATTCCATCTCATTCAACTCGATTCGAGAAAATTTCAAATCGAGTTAAGATGATAAAATATGATTCGTCAACTCGATTAATTCAAAATTTTTTCATTCGATTCTATCGAACACTCACCCCTAAAATTGATAATTAGGCTTGAATATGAAGAGATAGATAATTAGAAAACTTGAATTATGTTAAGAATTAAGTTAGAAATTAAGTTAAACTTGTTAGAAAATTTTGTGATATTAGGGAATAAATTGAATAAATTGAAAATTATCATGAATCTATGCTATAGATGAAAATTACAATGTCCCTAATGAAAGAATATGAAATCGGATTTTGTTTCGATGTTAGACATTGAAAAATATGAGTGTAACAACCCGTTTTTAGTGGTGTCAAAAATAGTGAGTATATCAGATATAGAGGCTAAAATAAATAAAATGAAAAATATGTTGATTATGTGTTTGAATGTATTTGGATGTGAACCGATATTATTTTTATAATTGAATTATTGAACGTAGCTAAAGATGATGATGGGTCATTTCGAGAGAGGCAAAAGACGAGATTCGTAGATAAGTGACAAAATTTCAATTTGTACTTTTATGATTCGAACTCAATATACATATACATATACATATACATATACATATACATATACATATACATATACATATACATATACATATACATATACATATACATATACATATACATATACATACATGATTGTTATGAATTAACTTATGTAAGGTAAGTGCTTTATTTTTCTCATGAATCAGTTTGAATGAGGTAAAATGACATGATGTGAAATTGAATTGAGATGAACTTATCATAACTGAGCATGATATGAAATATGATATGAAAACATGTATATTATATGTAATTGGAACATTGGTTACCCTATTATCTGTCTAAGGTAGAGTCGGGTATAGTTGGCATGTCATAGGATTAGATTTGTGTACAGGATTATACTTTGGTTTATACCAATGAGGCGTGGAATGCATATTATACTTCGAATGTTTGATAAGGTGCGAAGCACATTTTACTTTAGCTATATTGATGAGGTGCGAGACCATTTTACTTCGGTTATATTGATGAGGTGCAGAGTGCAATTTATACTTGGGGATATTTCGATGAGGCACTGGGTGCCGGATTGGTGTGATGGTTGGATAATCTGTGTATTTGTCTTGAGTCCGTGTCTAGTTAATAGAGATTATTAAACATGAACTTGTTATATGATAATTGATATGAATATAGGTTAATATGATATGACATGTATATATATGAAATGTGATAAATAAAAGCATGTAAAAGACCATGTGACCCGGTTTATGAGAGCTTGAGGGTCGATATGGTTATGAAGGAATCAATAGATTCAAGTAAGAAATTAGATAATGAAATGAGTAAATGGTATGTTAAGAAATGAAAGTGAATATGACTTGTTAGAAAGGTTGATATAATATGTTTATATGAAATTGTCAAATGAGATAGTGCATAAATTTGGTATATGAGACATGAATAGGTGAAATAAAATGGTTCAAATTTGATCATGTATTGATTGTATCCTTATCTTGTTAATGATTTTGTGTTATTGACTTGAATTATGAAAGCATCTCTGATTTTTATTGCTTAGTGTACAGTTTGTTTATTCCATGTGTAAGTTTTCATAGATCTCGAGGTTCCAAGGAGTGATTTGGCATCTAGCCCATGGCTCTTGACTCAGCAATGTTTGCTTAGTTTCTTTATGTTTCATTAAATAGCATGTACCTAGAGTTGAGTCGGTTTTATATTACAAGTTGTCATTTTGGTATATTGAATAGAAATTGTTAACTTAAACATGAATTAGAGCTATGTGTAAAGAATAGTGTTTGAAATGTTCTTTGCTTACCAAGTTAATGAAGTGATGTTTAGTTTTGAATGAACGTATATAAGAAATTTATTTATGCACTAGGTTGATTAAGGTATTGTAATTCCATCAAGTGACATCGTGACTACAGACCCTCATCGTCACGACATAAACACACCAATAAGTGGTGTTACGACCACAATTCTCTGATGTCATGATATGATTTCACCAGAATATTACGTTGCGACGTCCTTTGTTCCGTGGTCGTGACGACACCCATTGTATTCTCAAAGTTGCGACTTCTCTTGCTGAAGTCGTGACATCAAGCCCTTGCTTTCAATGTTGCGACGTGAGTTCCCTTACAACCGCAGAAACTAATCCAGTACCAAAAAGTTTACATTTTAGTCCTCAATCAACCTCAATTATTTGTAAGAGCTTTCGTAAGCTCGTTTAAAACTTGTATTTGATTAAATAATATAGTGTAATTAAGTATTGATCATAGTGACTTGTATAAACTATTTAATTATTATGTAAATGAAATTATAGTTGCTCCTAAAATAAATGTGACGTCTCGTATCTCAAACTTGATGATCGATTCAGATGTGTGGTGTTACAGAAAGTGTTTTACAAAGATTTATTACTCAGTTCTAGTTATAGGGAACAATCGATTGAATGTAAGAAGGGATAGGATACAATTGACATGCCAATAGGGTTAATCATGTTCTGTACGGGATATGTTTAAATGATGATATAGAGTAAATGATCATACAAAAATATCACTGATTATACCATAATCCAACATTTATTACGGATTATCGAATTATGTCTCTACGGAGACTTTGGTTTGGTGGAGGGATGTACTGTTATTTGATATATGTACCTACGGGCTTTGCAATTCGGTGCTTTGGTGTGTTGTAGTTACTGCTCTGACGAGTAATCTGGTGTGGCGTAATCACCCACGTATTTGTATCTATTCATTATAGTTCATTGGGCTAAATGATTAACGAAAAAGAGAAATGATAGAATGATGATATGTGTTTGATTAGAAATGTTTACATATGATTGGAATGTTGTAAATGGTATATAGTTTATGATTTTGATTAAATGGTATTGAATTGAATTTAATTGTATGTACAAATTGAATTGTTATATGATTCGGTATTTGATGAACTCACCTTATTGTTGTGAAATGTTGTAATAGGAAAAATTGTATAGTTAGCTAGTTCAATATGTTAATTGTGAATTGAGGTAGGTTTTCCGTTTTAAAAGCTATGAACTTACTAAACATTCAAAATGCTTATACTTTTTCATTTTTTGTTATGTAGTGATCATTTTGTGAAACGCTTTGATCGAATCGCCTCAGAGCTCACACTATCCAACCTTCGATTTGGTAGTCTTTTAATCATTCTAGACACGATTATGTGGCATGTATATAGGAGTTGTTATGTTTATGTGTTCATATTGAAAGATGATGATTTTGGACCTTGAATTTGGTTTAATTTGAATGGTTATATATTGTGTATAAAAGTGTGCATTTTGTAAATGTGTTAATTTATAGTTGAAGTATTTTAGTAACAAAGTTGGAAATGAAATGCTTGAGTCCATGGTGAATGTGAATGGTACTAAATGTTTGAGCAATTGGTGAATTGTATAGGTTGATATGTTTGGCAAGATACTTATTTAATTTCTAATGGTTTGATTGAACTTGGAAATGGTTAATAGTATGTTTTGTTAATAGGTGAAATTGGTATGTATTGAATTGTGCATAGTCCAATTAGCATGAAATGTATATATAAAAGTTGCAAGTTTGATTTCCATTTGGGGCATATTAGTATAGTTGATGTAACACCCCTCACCCGTATTCAATGCTAGAATAGGGTTACGGAGTATTACCGGACTTATAAAACAATTAAACATTCAACTCTACATAAACTATCACATTACAAGCAATCATCCATCAATTTCAATCACATATTCCCTATTATGAGCTTATGAGGCCCTAAACATGCCTTGGGAGTGGTTCGGGACTAAACCGAGAACTCAAGTAACTTTCATGAAAATTTGAAAATTTTTCTCAAAACAAGGGACACAAGCCCGTGTGGCCAGGACGTGTGGACATTTGAAATGGGAGCACATGGCCGTGTCCCAGCTCGTGTCCGACCCCTATAACTCTCTGACTTGGGTCACACAGCCAACACACACGCATGTGTGACTAGCCCGTGTGCCTTAAAAATGACCATACACGCCCGTATGATAGGCCGTGTCAAACCTGTAGAGTATACTGACTTATGCCACACGGCCAATTCACACGCCCATGTGTGAGGCCGTGGAGCATATTGACTTGATTTTAATACCACACTAGGGGACACACGGCCGTATAACATAACCTTGTGTCACACACGGCTGAGACACACGTTCGTGTCTCTGCTGTGTGGACAAAAATAGGCTTTTACCAAGCCATTTTGCCACCCAAATTTGCATATACCTAAACAATCCAAATGGTACCAATTCAACAATTGTTCAAATCATACCATTTCTTTACCATCAATACAAATCACAAATATACCATAATTTACATCTAATTTCATACCTAATTCACATATACAATTCAATTAACTAAACCCTTCCAAACATGCATTATCATGTACCAATTCAAAAGCACATTGCTTTTCAATTATCAACCTTTAACATTCAAAATACCTAATATCATTAAGCATCATAAATCCAACCTCAATCTCACAAGATAGGTCAATTACCAAACCTAAAAAAAAAACCATTAGCACGTTTATAAACACATCCAAATCAACCAAAATATGCCAACTTCCTTGGCTATATACAAACCAAACATAAATATTTATAAGCCAACTCAAATGGCTACATCATTTACCAAAATTGACTCAAAGCCCCTATACATGCCATATGACCCAAAACATAGTTTCAAAAGCACCAAAGTGTCAGCGGATAGTGTGATGAAGTCTCTGACGATCCTCGAATTCGAGCTAACTTTGAAATCACTATAAAAAATGGAAAAGCAACAAAGTAAGCTATATAGCTTAGTAAGCTCGTTCATTAATCATTCAAATAATAGAAAGCAATATACAACAATTCTATTAAATCACAAAGCTATCAATGATCATTCACATAACTTACCAAGGAACTCATCAATTCCATAGTTTCAATAGTCACTTCATATCTGTACGTACGTACCTGTACTATCTTGTACCAATCTCATACACATTCTCGTCTTTCATTTACCCGTTGAACCATTCAGAATAGAAGTTGGATACTTGAGGGTCTCACACGATAAGTACCTATACCATGGCCCGAAGCTAAATCAAGGTAACTTATCTGAAGTACTAATATCATGGCCCGAAGCCAAATCAGTCGATATGCATGGCCCGAAGCCAAATCGGTTTATCTCACACACAAAGTGTTATATCATGGCCCGAAGCCAACTCACTGTATCCCCTAATGACATGTTACTAGTATCCTAAACTATTCCTAAGGTTCAACCAGGGATTCCAGCTATCGAATCATCGTCGAATCATTTCCAAACTTGTCCGTAGTCACATAATCACAATTTATGCTATATCAAAGCATATAGAATACATCTAAAATGAAATTATAGCATACGAACTTACCTCAGTTGCTGAAATGGCGAATTGAGTCAATTATTCAGTAACTTTGTTCTTTTCCCGATCTAAGTCTGTATTTTTCCTTTCTTAATATAAATATCTTCAAAATTGTCTTATTTAATCATCTATTTATTCAATTCAATCCAAAATATACTTTAGGGATATTTTACACATTTGTCTCTAAACTTTCACATTTTTCACAATTTAGTCCTTATTTCATAAAAATCACAAATTAATGAAGTTTCAAGTATACCTGTAACACCCCTTACCCGTATCTGTCGCCGGGATAGGGTACGAGGCATTACCAAACTTATTCACAAACAAACATTCAAAACCAAGACATGAATTTCCACTCAAATTTAAAACTTTTCAAACACATTCATATTGTCCCTAAAACGAGCCTACGAGGCCCAAAATATGCATCGAGAGTGGTATGGGACTAAATCGAGAACTTTGGAAACCTTTGAAAAACTTAGAAAAATTTTCATGTAAAAGGGGTCACACGCCCGTGTGGGTTCGGGACACGCCTGTGTGACCCTAAGACATGCCCTTACTTCAGGCCGGGTTCAAATTATGGAGCATTTTATTTATGATGTCATCATCAAATTAAGGTCACACGGCCAAGTCACACGCCCGTGTTCTTAGGCCGTGTGATCGATTAAATTTTCATAATTATTCATAAAATAGGTGCAGACTTCACACGGCCAAGGCATACGCCCGTGTTCGAGGCCGTGCCATCCACATGGCAGAGACATGGGCACATTACTAAGCATTCTGTTTTGCAATTATTTAGGGTACATGGGATACACGGCCAGATCACATGACCGTGTATCATACACGTCCTAGACACACACCCGTGTGTCTACCCGTGTGGACAATAAAAAGGCTAATTACCAAGCCATTTGTCACCCTTATTCACACATACACTCACATCAATTCAAAGGTACATCACATTACATAATTAGGCAACCAAAGCATCCACACTTATGGTTGAAACATATCAACTTTATATGTTTATCTAACATACTTACTACATTTATTAAGCCCTAAATCAAACATACAAATCCCACATTTATTAGGCTTCACTCAGTTTCTAACTAGTTACCAAATTGTACTCAAATCCCTCATCTCATTAATAGGTCACAATTCCCACATCACACAATCATGCCATAAATCACATTTCCAAATATTTGACATTCACCAAGCATACCATGATCATATCACCATAGACATTGACACTTATATGAATATACTTAGGCTTTCAACCATGTTGCCAACATAAGCCAACTTTCACTACCAAATAGCAAACAAGCCTTTGACGTTTACAAGCCAACATATTGGCTACAATCATAAAGACACATACAACCAACTGACTTAGTCCATATACATGCCATAACTCAAAATACTTGAATTATATATTTACCCAAAATGGTAGCTTGATAGTGTGATAGAATCTCCGGCGATCTCCAACTCGAGCTAGCTTATTATCCCTATAAGACATGGAAAAGAAAAGGGGAGTAAGTTTTAAGGCTTAGTAAGTTCATGTGCAAATAATAATCAACATTAATTATACATTGTCATATGAATAACATGACATATATTGACATAAATGTCATTAAACTTCATGAGCATAACTTACTCAATTATATGAATAACATAACTTAAGTCAAAATAAATGACATTACACTTAATGAACACATCTTGCTCAGTCATGAAAATAATATATCATTTTCCACAATCAACAAACCATTTCAAACCTCCTATAAAACATACACATTAATTATGACCATTTACATTTCAAGCATATACTCTTACATATTTCAATTGCCTAAACTGTTATCTTTCCATGCTTCCATAATCATTTTAATAGGCAATTTTACCAATCTTTCCTTTATCTTATATTCGATAAATCACAATTTGCATGAATACAACATGATATGTCATGACTCAATCTAGCCTGAAAGCCAATCACAAAATCGTCAATCAAATTTACTAAGTATTTCATACATCACAAGTATAGACTTATAATCACAAGATTTTCATAAAATCATTTTCATGGAAATCATGAACACACCATTTCATGAAGTCAATGCTTATAAACATTACGTACATACCTGTACCAGTTCGTGATACTCAGTTACTTTATCTCTTCTTTTCCATACTCGTTGAATTTCCCATTGAACCATTTGGAATACTAAAGGATACTCGGGAATCTCGTACATATAGTACCGTACCAATGCCATATCCCAGATATGGTCTTACATGTAATCTCGTATCGATGCCAATAGCCTAGCTATGGTCTTACACGAAATATCATATCGATGCCATATTCCAGATATAGTGTTACATGAAATCTCATGTCGCTGCCATATCCCAGATATGGTCTTACACGTAATCTCAGTGACCCTAATGTCATGACATTTGTATCTTACCTATTCCTAAGGTTCAACTGGGATTTCTCGTTTTTCAAACTTTGTCGATTTCATTCAAGAGTAAATCACAATTCATAATAATAAATCAATTTAAAGCATAAATAACAATGCATTATTTACATACGAACTTACCTCGGCATCAAAATGGAAAAAGACTTAATCGTCAATTACTCGTTTTTCCTCCGTTCTAGGTCCAAACCTCTTTTTTCTTAATCTATAATATCACATTTAACCCATTTATTATTCACATTATTCAATTCAGTCCAAAAATCATATTATGGAAAAATTATATTTTTGCCCCTAAACTTAAACGTATTCACATTTTGCCCCTAGGCTCATAAAATGAAATCTATTCAATTTCTTTAATAAAAAGCCTAGCCAAACCATTTTCATAACTATAGCAGCCTACAATTTCCATTACAACACACTTTTATTACATATTTTACAACTTTTATAAATAAGTCCTTTTAGGCATTCTCACTAAAAATCACTTAGTAAAAGTTGTTTATCACACCTTAAACAATCAATTTCTTCCATCAAACATCAAAATACATGCATGTCACACTTGGGCAAATTTTTAAACATGAACCCTACTTCAAAATAATTGTAGAAATAGGTAAACCATGTTACGAGGACTTCAAAAATGTAAAGAGCAATAAAAATAGGGCTAGGATGCACTTACCATCAAGCTTAAAAAGTGGCAAAATGCTAGCTATGGAGCCTTTATGAAATTTAACCAAGGTAGAAGAAAGATGAGTCAATTTTGGCTTTATTTTCCCTTTTTATTCTTTTATTAACCAAATGACCAAAATGCCCCTAAAGCCTTTCTTTGAATTTTTTCCTAAACATGTCCATTTTTGTCCATAAAATAGAAATTGGTCAAGTTGCTATTTAAGGACCTCTAATTAAGAATCCATAACTATTTCATACTTAAAGCTTCTAGAACACACATTTTGCAACTTTTGCAATATAGTCCTAAAAGTCAAATTGAACACTTTACCAACAAAATTTCTCAACGAAACCTTCACACAATCAAGCAATCATATCATGAACCTTAAAACAATCATAAAATAAATATTTCTACTTCAGATTTATGGTCTCGAAACCACTAATCTGATTAGACCCTAAATTGGGCTGTTACAACTCGCCATTTAGGGATTTTTGTCCCCGAAAATCTTACTAGAAAAGAGATTAGGGTAACATTCTCGTAGTTTCCTCTACCTCATCGAGGAGTCCTCTTCTAGGAAATACTTCTAGAAGCACTCTGTCATTGATCTGGAATCTAATATCTTAAATCATCAAATATGTATACTACTTATGTCAGTCTGAAATTGCTTTAAACTTTCATGAATCACATTCACCCTTTTTCCTCAGAATCACATCTTAATTCCACCTCATATATCTCTTTCCAAGGCAACACTTTCAGAAGCATGCTATCGCTGAACAGGAATTTCATATCCCCATTTTTCAAATTCACATTCGTTTTCTGAAATTTGAAGTGGATTCTAAACTGCCACGAATTACTTTTACCTTCTGTACATTTTCTAATCGGATAGTCTCGAAACCATATAACTCAACTAATCTATCATGTTATATACCCGATCACCAGAACATCTATTTCAAATGACTGTATAGTTCATTACTCATTGAATGAACAAACGAGCTACTATTGAGTCTCATACAACCTTTTCTGCATAAGCTCTGGATAATTCATTGCATGAATTCTATCTCGAGTAATAATAACAGAAATCAAAATCAAAAGTCGTCTCACATTGTACTCTTTCCATTTACCACTCACTATCACATTCTTGAAGTTCTCAATCTTGCAAAGAAAACATCGTTTTAGCTTCTAACTTAGCTAGATACAAACCGTCATCAATTAAGATTAATCATGTATCCAATACTCACAAAATATCCAAAGGCTTTCCATTCAAGCATTTGCAACTATATCTACTTTCCTAAAGGTTAATCGATAATCGCTCACAATCTTTCAATAGTTCGAGCCATCTATGCTGTTTTAAATTCAAATCCTTCTATGACATTAGATACTTTAAACTCTTGGGATCAGGAAACATATGGCATTTTTCGTCGGTCAACCGACGCCATCAAATTCTCAACACAGACATAAAAAGTGGTCGACTCTAAATCACCCGTCGGACAACTCCTTTCATGTGACTTTCATTGTCTGGAAGCATAAATCATCACTTTACATTCTCGAATTAAAACACATTCCAATTCATTCAGTAGTGCATCGCTGAAAAATCACAAATTTTTACTCAATTCAAACTGAACACAGAACCAAAGCTCCAGTTAACAATACCTTAAATTGTTTTCTACTTTGCTAATACTCAACAGACCATTCAACTTTCACGAAATGTGTTAACTTTATCAATCAGAACAGCTTTAACTCATAATAACATCATCCGATTAGAACAAATTTATTCGTTATATCTCCGTATCATACTATCTAAAATAGAAAATTTTCCTTTAGACTATCCGTCTAATTACTCATGAATGCACAAAATTCATTTCCATACTTGAGGATAATTTAAATGTGCATGACTCAAATTACCTTTCAACTGGCTAGCTCACTCAGATAAAACAACTGAGTCGATCTCAACTATCAAATAATATCATGTCAAAATACCTCCTCTTTCAAACTATTAAAACAACTCAAACATACAATCTTTTATAATTCCCTTAACATGCTAACCAAAGATCTTTACAACTACATTAGGTCAAGAAAAAAAATATCCTAATTAAACTCATTGACTTTAATCAACTTCTTAAGAAAAGAAAACCATCAAACAATTTGAGCCTGAGTTTCCACTATCTATACCTTTGTTGATGTCAATTTCTTTCACGAAAATTAAAGAAATCTCGATACCAGAATCACCATGTTCTTATGATCGATCCAGGAATACACTCATAATAGACATAGTTATCATAAACCAAAGAACACACTTTAAAGATGAGCCATGATTGATAATTTACGACACATGGATAATAAGAAAAACAAGATAAAGAAATTCAAGATGCGATACCATACTGGAAGTCCGAAAACATAACTCATGTGAAAATAATAAAGATCTTGACAATTTCTCAGAGAAAATCAAAAGAAAAATAATGCTTATACGCTCTAGAATCAATTGTAACAGAGATAATATGTTTTCCAAATATGTATATAGAACATAGTAACATCCAGTAGAAATAGAAGAATAGCCTCACATAAATTTCCACTATCAACTTTTATTATCAACATAATGAAACAGAACCCCAAAGGGAGATAAGATATACTGATCATAAACCAACTAGACCAACAGTGCTTTCGTCAAACATTGGAGTTAGGTAGCATTCTCACATGATAAAAATTTCATCTGAGAATGAACAATTACATAAACCCTAGAGGATAAACGAATATATAGAATACTCAGGAGAGATCATCATAATCTATTCAACTATAACTATTACACACAGACATATTTACAACTCATGCATCATTTATTAGACTAATTCTATCATCATTAATCCCATATTATTCCATTCACTAAATGGAAATCAATTCGAAAGAAATTCCAGCAAATACATACTTTAGACACCATACCTAAATGAGTCGATTAGTTGAGACTAACTTTTTCTTTAACCATGACATTTTGAAATCCAAATGATCTTTAGAATAATCGGGCATCTTTTCCAAAACTGTATTCAACTTGCCAAACTATTTTAAACTTTGACCACATTATTAGTTATTCTGCTACTGAACTCTTTAATCTCTCACTTGTGAGCCCATTCAACTTAAATCTCGTGAAATTTCTTTATAAAATACCATATTGGTAAAGGGGTGAGGTCGTAGAGCCTCTAACTAGAATCTCATACATATACACATGTGACTCAACATTCATCATCAACATCATATCTTCACAATCATATAGTTCACTTTAAACTAATCAACATACGTATTTATGTTACATGAACTTTCCGATTATCTCATTCAAATAAGTGCATGTATGCATGCATTCCATAAATTTCGATAAGTTTAATCATTACATTCACTAAATCAAACAAGTTAGGCATATAACATCATATGAACGCCAAACAAACATAGATGAGCTTATCACAATATAAACTTTCATTTTGTTTCACCTTTTCATATTTCAAGAATAATTCCTATTGAACTATTGTAATTTCGATAGATACTCGGGTAGTATACTCAAGGTATACATGTCAACAGTCCATCAATTCATATTTAAAAGTGCCATTTTGGCACATATTCATAGAGCACACTCTCGAGCCACATATTACATAAGAGCATTACCAGTCTAGGCTAAATCCTTTTGGCAACGTATGCTCTAAAGGATTACTCTAGATTACCCGTCGGGCTAAATCCATTTCATAATATATGCTCTAGAGGGCTTAATTCGGGATTATCATTCTAGGCTAAATCCTTTTTTGCAACATTTAAAACATTTTATCTGTTTCACAAAATCTCCATAATCCATCGAAATACAGTGTTCAACCAGAACAATGACATTTTACCCATATTTCTCAACTTATGGTCATTTTATTTTGTACATCATCACATACACATTTTCAAATACCTTAGTATCACTTTTAGCATTTTTAAAACTAGCTCAGCTGGAAAGCATCTCTGCCTCAACAAAATAATTTCATCAGAGTCGGGAGATATCACATTATCACAGATGGTAATATGGCATGTATAGCTAGACTATCACATATGCTAGGTTAGTCCGAGAATCGACTAAACCATGGCTTTGATACCACTAAATGTAACAACCCTTACCCGTATCCGATCGCCGAGATAGGGTAAGAGGCATTACCGGACTTATTCACAAACAAACATTCAAAATTGAGACATGAATTTCTACTCAAATTTAAAAATTTTCAAACACCTAAAATGAGCCTACGAGGCCCAAAACATGCATCAGGAGTGGCTTAGGACTAAATCGAGAACTTTGGAAACCTTCAAAAAGCTTAGAAAATTTTTCATGTAAAAAAGGTCACACGTCCGTTGTAACGCCCCAAAATATAGGGTCTTTAATTTATCATGTTCTAACCAAATTGCTTGTTTGTTTCAATGGCTAAGTGTTTTGGGTGTGTTTTGGGGATTTTAGGAGGCCTGGGTTCAAGTATGGCCTTTGGCAAAATTTTGATTTTTGCTCTTTTAGAAACCTGGATGTTAGCTTAAATGGCATATATATTAAGTGTACTTGGTTTGTGACACAAGGAGTCTACTAGTAAAGGTGGCAAGTGGCGTGTGGAGTGTTCTAGTTGTCTGAGGTTCGAATCCCATGGCATGCAATAAAGAGGTTTTATTTTATGTCTCTGTGGCGAGAGAGGTAGAGTTGGACTCAAACTCTGTAGAGGTGGTTGGAGACTTGGTCACCAAATTTGAATGAGTTTGAATGGGAGGTGTGGAGTGAATCTAGGAGGAATCGGTGGAGACTTTTAAGGAGTTGGGATGTGATGGGAGTCTTGGCCATATGGGAAAGCTTGAGTAGGGGATTCGGCTATGGGCATTCCTTTTGGTACATTTTCGGCATCTTGGTGAGAGGGTAAAAATTGAAAATCCTCTCAGTTATTTTGGGTTTTCTTTTTGTGCGTTTGGGATTTACTTCTTTTTGTGGCATCTCGTGCAATTTTTGACCATTCAGGTCTTTTTCTTTTCATATTTATTTCTCAATTGTTGCCCACTCTTTGTCGAAACATAAACATCAAGTGTCAAGTTCTCCCTTGAAGTTCTTCTCCTTCTTCATCTCTCTGCCGATTCGACATTCCTTTTTTCTTCTTCCCTTAATTTCTTCTCTAGCCGAATCATCTTCTTCTCCTCTTGGTTTTTTCTTTGGCCGAACCTAGCTTCATTGTCTCTCTTGATTCCCTAAGCCGATTATTCTCTTTTCCTTGTAACGCCAATCGTTGTCAAGTGGCCGATTGTTACTTTATTCGACCGTTCCTATCAAATAATTTTGGGTAAGTATTCCTTGTTTTTATTTAGTTCTTAGTTCTTTTTTGATGGCTCTCTTCTCTGGCAAAGCCGAATGATTTGGTTAAGGGTTTCTAACTCTTGGACCATTATCTTGTATTGGGTTTTTTTTGGTCAATGCAGTATTTCGACAGAAAGAGGTGTAGATATCTTTCGGTTAGCATCATAAGTGGATTGGATAGCATTCTTAGGTGAAGGTGAGTATCAATATCTTTCTCTTTGGGATTTAACGTTAGTATTAGGTATTGATATTAACCGAAAAATGTTGATGGATGTAGGTTCGGTGTTCGTGGGTTGCTTGTGTGAGCTGCGAAAAAGGTGTGTAATGTGCACCCAATGTTGTTTCTGTCAAAATGATGGATGAAGGTGTGTATTCATACCCCTGTATAATTGTGAATCAGCAAAAGCCGAAAACCCGAAACTTCGACATCTGAGGGCTCACGAGCGTGTGAACGTTTGTAGCGATAAATCAAGCCACAATCATTGGCGATAAATCATAGAGGCCGCCACGAACGTTCTCGTGGGCTTAGATCATAATGGGCCTCATAGGGCCAAAATGGGCAATATCGGCCCGATGGCTTATGGGCCCCACAAGGATGAAATCCACGGTAAGTGACTAATAAGGGATTGGGCTGCGAGGTTCGCGTAGCCGTGGCAGAATGTGGGCTGAACGGGCCACATGAGCGTGTGGGCCACCCACTTGGGCCAAGTAACGGGCCTTAGGCCCAATTATACTGTTTTGGCCATATAAGTTATTCCAAGTTGTTTGAGACACCGGTAGGCCTCTAGAAAGGTCGTAAACTGTACCGAAATACCTTCAAAGGGTAGAATTATTGAAATACCCTCAAAGGATAGAATTATCGAAATACCCTCGAATGGTAAAATTTTTGAAATACCCTCGAATAGTGAATTATCGAAATATCCCTAAGGGGTGAAATTACCTTTTGCCCCCTAATCGATAAAATGACCATTATACCTCTAGTGGTAGTTTAGTTGATGTGTGTACGCTATCTATATGACTGTTTATGAATATGACATACTGCATATACGTAATATTTATGGCATGACATTCTACATTGGGGTTGGGATTCTATTTTGGAGGAAGTACTATACTAGTGGCTCTACCACGTTTTTATTGTTCTAGTAGCTTTGCCACGTGTTTTGACTTTAGTGGCTTGGCCACGTTTACTGTTATTAGCAGCTATGCTGCGATATTGGTGTGTTGGCTAGGTGGGTCGACTTAGTCCCCACACGATGTGTTGGTTGGTACGGGTGGTATGTTGGCTAGATTGGGTTGGGTTGCATCTGCTCGCATCGTATTACTTTGGCCTCGCACCCACTCATATCTTGCATAGGTTAAAGCCCAGAATGATCTGTTACTAAATGCGGCCCTGGCCTAGACTGTTACTGCATGATAGGGGATTACACACTGAGTTCTCGCAACTTACCCTTTTCCTTAATTGTGCAGGTAATCCCTAGCCTTAGATGATTTGGAGCTGCGAGGGACTCGGAGGTGGCCACATGTTCGCGAGTGTCTTAATTTATACCTAGTTTTTTTATATTTTATTTTGCGGTTGCTATTTTTGTAATAAGGCCATTTGAGGTTTTAACTTTTATTCGGTTTTATCTTTCTACTTTGACCTGCTAGTTTAGGAAACTCAAGTTTTCAAAATAATAACTATTTTCAAAGAAAATCACGTATTTCAAATCTTAAAGTTTACAATTAGAAAAGCTTCTGCGGTTTTTAATTTAGACTAATAAATTGGTAATAAAGGATATGACCAATAAGTTATTAACAAGTTTTAACTTTATAATCCCAATGTTTTCAATAGCAATTAGTTTTAAAAAGGTTTTAAAACTTTAAGTCATGACATTTCTTCAACAAGGTCGATTTTCAAATCAACACTTTGATGTGACACGTCAAATTTGGTCATAACGTTTAGGCTGGGTTTGGGGTGTTACATTTAGTGGTATAAGAGCCAAGTTGCAAAACTCGACTGTGGAATGGGTTATTGTAGATTTTTCTAAAATTTTCTAAATTTTGGTTTTGGAAAGAATAGTAAAAGGTTGTTACTAAAAGTGTGGCACACCAAGTCTCCGGCGCCAAATCTGTAAGTTCTCTAACACTGTTTTCATTATATACTAAAATGTTATACTAAGAAACTACTATGGATAGTATTATTATACTAAAACTCTTTAGTTAGAGAAAAATGAGACTATAGAAGACTAAAACTGTAATGAGATCTCGATCTGCGAAAATAACTCTAATTACTATTTATCATAAAATACCCGCTAATAATTATTGAAATTATAAGCTATTGCATAAAACTCTTAAAATAGATAAATTTGCTATATTGATATGAGTATAAGAGGTTACGGAAGAGGTACACATGGCCGCAGTAGAGGCCAAGGAGGTGATAGGGCTAGGTCTTCAACATTGGGTCAGATGCTTGCTAGGGAGGAACTAGCCTCACCAGTAACTGAGACAGGGTCTCATGACTGAGAAGTTAGGGATGATGCTCTATCCCAAGTAATGCTAAGGGTTCTCGAAAGGTTTGTTGGAGCAAGTACAGGATTGGTGGGTCGAGGGTCAATTTCTGAGCGACTCTGGGCTAATAGAGCGAAAATCTTTAGAGGTGTTTCTAGTGTAGCCCCGAATGTGGAAGAATATTGGTTAGAGGATACCGAGTGAATAATGGACGACCTCAACTGTACTGTGGAACAAAAATTAAAAAGAGCAGTGTCCTAACTGCGAGACGAGGCATACCAATGGTGGCTCACTGTAAGAGAGGGTACACAGGTCGACCGTTTGACATGGGATTTCTTCAAAACGGCCTTTTAAGGGAAGTATGTGGGCGCAAGTTATGTGGACACTTGAAGAAAGGAATTTTTTATCCTAACCCAAGGTAATAAGACAGTGGCATCATATGAGGCAGAATTCTTACAATTGAGTCGTTATGCTCGCGGTATAGTTGCAGCTGAGTATAAACGTTTTGTGCGGTTCGAAAATAGTCTCTGGGATGAGTTACGTGTACTGATAACTCCGCAGAGGGAGCGAAACTTTGCTGCCCTTGTTGAGAAAGTAAAAATTGCTGAGGATGTGAAGCACTTTGAGTGCCAGAATCGCTAGAAAGATAAGGGTAGATTTAAAAGGGATTCAAGGTCCTCGGTTCTTCTGGAAGGCTTACAAAGAGGGCTAGATTTGATGGGCCAGTCCGAGCGGTTCCTGTTACTATGGTTAGACTACAGCCTTTTACAGATTATGGGAGAGCTTACCAGGGTGAGTGTTGGAAATGAACTAGGGCGTGTTCAGATGTGGGTCCATGGATCATCAGGTTAAGGACTGTACTCAAAGGCCTATTCAGATGCAAGCCACAGGTCAGGGCCATTTTCAGCCAAGGAGAGGTGGTCAGCAGCCACCGAGAGGCCATGGTCAGGCCAGAGGGGGAAATAGTTTGGAAAGATGACATAAAGCACCGGGCAGAGGTGCTGGTAATACTGAGGCGAGATTGTAACGACCCAAATTTGGGCCTAGTAAAATTGGGTCCATTGGGCCTTGGACGTGGGAGCGTTTAAATTCTTGGGAACAAGAGAACTATACTAATGCAAGTTAGACCTATTAGGTGTGTGATTTTGGAGTATTTAGAGGGTATTATGAAGTCCGGGTTCAAGTTGGGCCAAAGGAAAAATTTTCATTTTTGGCCCTTTTAGTGGAGAGGACTGTTGGAAGCAGGACTTAAGTAAAATTTAGTGTGTTTTACTAGCACAAGTGGAGCATATGGCAAGGTGGTGTGGCATCAAGGGAGTGCAAGGAGGTGGGAGGTTCGAATCCCACAAGTTGCATAGTGGAGGTTTTTTTTTGTGTCAGAAAAGTGGAAGAGGCAGAGTTGAGATCAAACTCTACTATGGGAGTTGGATACTTGGTCAAGCAACTTTGAATAGGAGGTGGAGAGCAAATTGAGGAGGAAAAATGAGAGAAAATCGTGGGATAGGGGAGAGTGATATAGTTGGCTGAATTTAGGAGTGTGTGGGATGAGAATTTCGGCTGAAGAGGGGCATGGGGGTAGCATATTCGGCCTTGAATGGAAAGGGTGCCGATTTTCTCTAGTTGCTCTTTGGTGTTTTTGCTTTTTGGGCATTTTTCTTTCTCTTGAGCATTTTGGGTCTTTTCTCTATTTTTCTAACTTCTATCAATTTCTTCATTTTCATCTCTTTTCTTCCTCCTACATTTCTTCTGCTAGGTGGCGATTTGGTAAGACTATCCTCCTTAGTTTTTGTTTCTTCTATTGAATTATTCTCATTACCTATAAACTGTACCAACACATCTTTCTTCCCTTTCTCCTACCATACTTGGCGATTTCTTTCTTCCAAAACTGAGTTTCCACACTCTCTTCTTCCATCTTTAGTTCGTGGTGTTACCCTTAGTGATCGAAACCGTCTTTTTGCATTCGGCTCATCCCTAATTAGAGGCTAAAACCATTCACTCTTTTCCTGCTCGAATCATTTGTGTTCCGTTTATTAAGGGCCAAAACTCTTTGGGGGATCAATTGCCGAATCCTTCTTCAACTGGTACTTATGTTCTTGATGCTTCTCTTTTCACGGTATTAAGTTAGCTAAGTTGGTGAAGGCCGAATCTATTTCTTTTGGTTTCTTGTGCATTTCTAACCTCTTCTTTTTCTTCCTAGTTAATTATCATCTTTGAGGGTCGTACGTGTTTAACTCCTTTTGTTCATGGAATCTGTCTTTGCCGAATCTAAGGGAACCCGTTTGCGTTAGTCAAGAGACAAGGATGAATATTGTTACTTTTTGATTAGCTTCCTTGATCTTCATCTGCGGTCCTACAAGTAATCCTGATATCGCTAATCATGGAGGCAGGGGATAGCCAGCCTGAGGGGGGATCAAGAAGAGTGCCTAACAGAAATGGACTCGTATCCCTAGCTCCCAAGTTTAAGCGGCGTAGGGTATCAGCAGTTCGAGACTTTTCGCCTGTATACGAAAGGGCATCGGTATCTGGTCTAACAAGGCAAATTGCAGTTGATCGCTCTAATGAAGACAAGTGTTAGTAAATCTCATAGTTAGGTGTTCGAATTAAAGATCTCTTAATTCTATTGTTAATAGAGTTAATTGTGTGTTATGTTTGGTATAGGTGACGACGATCATGA
Source organism: Gossypium rotundifolium (assembly GCA_025506655.1). Lineage (NCBI taxonomy): Eukaryota > Viridiplantae > Streptophyta > Magnoliopsida > Malvales > Malvaceae > Gossypium > Gossypium rotundifolium. The sequence goes on along the minus strand of CP106733.1, from coordinate 148,038,173 downwards.
GTGTATAGTACTCTACGTGATCATGTGTGTAATCTCACACCATTGTTTGTGATAAAGTGATGTTCTGTGGTTTCGGCATAGGCTGAAATGCCAAAAAGCTAGAGTATCGGCAATCGGGGCATTCGAGCACGCGAGTGCCCACAGTGAAGAACCGAGCCAGTAATGATGGCGGTAGATCATAGAGGGTGTCTCGAGCACTCTCGCAGATTTGAGGCCGTAATGGGCCTTATTGAGCTGAAGCGAGCTAAGTGGGCCCAATGGGCTAATGGGCCTACAAGAGCAAATTCAATGAAAAATTGTCGAATAACTGATGTGACTGCAAAGTCTGCAAAACTGAAGCTGAAAACGAGCTGAATGGGCCATACGAGCGTGTAGGCCCGTTGGGCCCAAAATTAGGTTTTAGGCCCACCTACATCGTTTTGACCAAAAAGGGGTCCCGAGTCGCTTGAGACGGACGAAAAGGCCATTAGATGGCCAAATTACTGAAATACCCTTGGTGGGTAAAATTACTAAATACCCTTAAAGGGTGAAAATACTGAAGTGCCCTCGTTGGGTGAAATTACTATTATACCCCTAAGGGGTAAATGATAGTTTTACCCCTACCGACCAAATTACCATTATACCCTTAGGGGTAGATTTAGTATGTTTGTGTGTCAATTGTTTAAATGTCATGATGTTAAACTATTGCATACACTGTATTAATATGTCACGACATGTTGCATTGGGTTGGGTTATATATATATGGAGGAAGTATTAAACTGGTGGCTCTACCACGATATATTGATTTTAGTGGCTCGACCACGATATCACATCGGCGACTTTCTTGTGTTGATATTGGCGCACTCATTGCGTTCTTGGTGTGTAGGGCTGAGTGGGTTGACTTGGTCCCCACATGGAGTGTAGGGCTGGTACGGGTGGTGTGATGGTTGGATTGGGTTGGGCTGCATTTATGTTGCATTACCATGACTTTGGGGCTTAGGCCCAAATCGACATCATAGGCTTAGGCCTGATCAGGATCAGAATTAGGATTACACACTGAGTTCTTGTAACTCACCCCCTTTTCCTTAATTGTGCAGGTAATCCCCAGCCTTAGAGGATTTAGAGCCACCAGGGACTCGGAGGTGGCCATACATATCGATGTTTCGAGGGTGAATTTAATATTTTAATTTGAGATTACTTTTCTTTTAATTACTGGGTTTTATAATCATTGTAATAAGGCCTTTAGAACTATTCAAATTTTATTTGGGTTTTTTTAAACACTACAAATTTAATCAACGCGGGGTTTTCAAAACAATAAACAACTGGTTTTCAAATTTCACACCTTCATAATTATTAAGACCAAACTTCTGTAACTGACACAGTTTTTAATAAACAAGATGATACATGCATTATTTTAAAGGGTATGAATTGAGTAAACTTCTTTTGGTGAATAAGCAACGAAAAATGAAATCTTGAACATTTAAGTTGGAATTTGACAATGTGTTTCTCAAACATCCATGAGGTTTTAAACATCACCTAATGTGGCACGCTAGATTCGGTTGTAAAGTTTAGGCATGGTTTGGGGTGTTACAGAGACAGCCAGCTTTGGTTTATGCTACTCGTCGTCGAGAGGATGGCGACGCCCTGGACGTCATAACTGGTACTTTTTTAATTTATAGTGTACCCTACACTGCTTTAATTGATATTGGGTCTACACACTCATATGTTGCATACACTGTGTCTGGGACGTTGGGTTTTTAGTTTGAAATTACTAATAGTAAGATGACTGTATTAAGTCTACTGGGACAGTCGGTTAGAGTGAATAAGTTGTTTAGAGACGTGCCCCTAGAGGTCCAAGGGGTTGTCTTTTCGGCAGATTTGATGAAACTACCATTTGGCGAATTCGATATGATATTGGGCATGGATTGGCTAGTGAAACACCTTCTAAATTTGGACTGCGCTGCTAAGCATATGGTGTTGAAGTCTTTTGAGGATGAAGAGGTGGTTATGTTAGGGGAACGAAGAGATTATTTGTCTAACGAAATCTCAGATTAAAGGCCGAGAAACTGGTTCACAAGGGTTAGAGACGTTTTTAGCTTATGTTAGCAGTTTTGATTCTAAAGGTTCTTCTGTTAGAGATGTCAGAACTGTTAAGGAGTTTCTAGATGTATTTCCTGAAGATCTCCCTGGGTTGCCTCCAAACCGTGAGGTCGAATTCGGTATTGAACTTCTATCGGGAATAGCTTTAGTGTCTATTGCCCCTTATAAGATGGCACCGAATGAGCTGGTGGAGTTAAAGGCTCAAATTCAAGAGCTATTGGACCGACGGTTCATTCGGCCGAGTGTGTCTCCATGGGGAGCACTAGTGTTACTCGTGAAGAAGAAAGATGGATCCATGCGTATGTGCATCGATTATCATCAACTAAACAAACTGACGATTAAGAACAAGTACCCTTTATCGAGGATAAATGGTCTGTTTGACCAGTTGCGAGGAGCTTCGATTTTCTCTAAGATAGATCTTCTATCTAGGTACCATCAGTTAAAGGTTAAGGAGGTGGATGTGTATAAGACTATATTTAGGACTCGTTATGGTCATTACGAGTTTCTAGTAATGCCGTTTGGGTTAACGAATGCACCAGCTGCTTTCATGGATATGATGAACTGGGTATTCCAGCCCTATTTGGATCAGTTCGTAGTTGTGTTTATAGATGACATCCTGGTGTATTCCATAACCGAAAAGGATAATGATGCACATCTTCAAATTGTTTTACAAATTTTGAGGAAAAATCAGCTATATGCAAAGTTCAGCAAGTGTGAGTTCTAGCTGCGAGAAGTGACATTTCTGGGTCACGTGGTGTCTGCTGAGGGAATTATGGTGGATCTTCGAAAAATTGAAGTTGTATTGAATTGGAAACCACCAAAGACTGTAAATGAGATTTAAAGTTTTTTGGGTCTGGCTGGGTATTACAGACATATTGTTGATGGGTTTTCACTGATTGTTGCACCCCTGACTAAGTTACTACGTAAAGGGGTACCCTTTAATTGGACTAATAGGCAACAAGAGAGTTTTGAGAAACTGAAGAAAGTTCTGATTGAAGCCCCTATATAAATACAGCCAGAGTCTGGGAAGGAATTCACTGTCTACAGTGATGTGTCGCACATTGGATTGGGTTGTGTGTTGATGCAAGAGGGTAAGATGGTTGCTTATGCGTCTCATCAACTTAAGCCTCATGAGGTGAATTACCCCACTCACGACTTGGAGTTAGCTGTGGTGGGATTTGCACTGAAGATTTGGAGGCATTACTTATATGGTGAGAGGTTTATTATTTACACAGACCATAAAAGCCTCAAGTACCTCCTTACTCAAAAGGAGTTAAATCTTAGGCAATGAACATGGATAGAGTTTCTTAAGAATTATGATTGCTCGATTGAGTACCATCCTAGTAAAGCTAATTTAGTAGCCGATGCACTAAGCCATAGGGTAGTATCTGATTTGAGAGCAATGTTTGCTCGTCTCAGCCTCTTTGAATATGGTAGTTTGTTGGCTGAACGCTAAGTGAGACCGACCTGGATTGATCAAATTAAGGAGAAACAATTGTTAGATGAATCATTGTTTTCTCGTTTCCGATTGGTTGAGAAGGGGGGACTACATATTTTAATCTGAATAGTGAGAGAGTACTATGTTTTCGTGGGAGAGTTTGTATACCGAGAGATTCTGAACTGAGGCTATATCCTATAGGAGGCACATAGCAGTCCCTATGCTATGCATCCTGGTGGAAACAAGTTGTATCGAGATCTACGTGAACTATACTAGTATCCAGGGCTTAAACATGAGGTTACCGATTTCGTGGGCAAGTGTATGACATGCTAGCAAATTAAAGCTGAGCACCAACTACCTTCTAGGTTACTGCAGCCAGTAAGAATTCCACTCTGGAAGTGAAAGAGGGTAACATTAGATTTTGTAAGTGGACTACCCTTAACACTGACGAAGAAGGACTTGGTATGGGTCATTGTTGACCGACTAACTAAATCTGCCCACTTTATACCAGTCCGCACTGATTATTCGCTATAGAAGTTGGCTAAGTTATACGTGGCTGAGATTGTGAGACTGCATGTGGTACCAGTGTCTATCATTTCTAAAAAGATCCTAGATTTACATCTCGATTCTGGAAAAAGTTACACGAGGCTTTGGGAATTGATTTCAAAGGCAGTTGGGAAGACTACTTGCCGTTAGCAGAGTTCACTTATAACAACAGCTACCAATCCAGTATTCAGATGGGACCGTAAGAGGCGTTATATGGTCGTAGGTGTCGCACCCCTACCTATGGATAGAACTTGGTGAACGGCGAGTTCTGGGGCCAGAGTTAGTTTCAAAACTAAAGAAAAAGTAAAGTTGATTCGAGATTGGTTAAAGGAAGCATTTGCTAGGTAGAAGTCGTATGTAGATTTAAAGCGTAAAGAGATAGAGTACTCTATGGTGGGTTATGTCTTTTTGAAAGTCTCACCATGAAAGAAGATTTTGAGATTTGGACGGAAAGGCAAACTGAGCTCTAGATTTATCGGACCTTACTGAATATTAAAGCGTGTGGGACCGGTCGCCTATCAACTTGAACTACCTCCTAAGTTAAACTGAATACATGATGTGTTCTACGTCTTTATGCTGAGGCGATACCGCTCTGATCTCTCACATATAGTGTCGATGGAGGAGATTGAGGTTAGACCTGATCTGACTTTTGAGGAAGAATCAGTGGAGATACTGGATCGTGATATCAAGGTATTAAGGAGGAAATCTGTTCCTTTGGTCAAGGTGCTTTAGCGTAATCACGATACTGAGGAAGCCACGTGGGAGCCTGAGGAGGCAATGCAACAACAATAACCTCACCTTTTCTGACCAGGTAAACTTCAAGGCCGAAATTTCTTTTTAGGGGGTAGAATTGTAACGCCCTAAAATATAAGATCTTTAATTTTTCATGTTCTAACCAAATTACTTGTTTACTTCAAAGGCTAAGTGTTTTGGGTGTGTTTTGGGGATTTTAGAAAGCCTGAGTTCAAGTATGACCTTTGGAAAAATTTTGATTTTTTCTCTTTTGGAAACCTGAATGTTAGCTTAAAGGGCATATATTTTAAGTGTGCTTGGCTTGTGACACAAGGAGTCTACTGATAAAGGTGGCAAGTGGTGTGTGGAGTGTTCTAGTGGTCTGAGGTTCGAATCCCATGGCATTCCTTGTCTTCTTCCCTTAATTTCTTCTCTGGTCAAATCATCTTCTTCTCCTCTTAGTTTTCTTCTTTGGCCAAACATAACTTCCTTGTCTCTTTTGATTCCCTAAGCCGATTATTCTTTTTTCCTTGTGACGCCAACCTCTATCAAGTGGCCGATTGTTACTTTATTTGACCGTTCCTATAAACTAAATTTGGGTAAGTATTCCTTGTTTTTATTCGGTTCTTAGTTCTTTTTTTATGGCTCTCTTCTCTGGAAAAGCCGAATGATTCGGTTAAGGGTTACTAACTCTTGGACCCTTCTCTCGTGTTGGGTTCTTTTGGTCAATGCAGCATTTCGGCAGGAAAGGGGTATAGATATCTTTCGGCTAGCATCATAAGTGGATTGGATAGCATTCTTGGGTGAAGGTGAGTATCAATACATTTCTATTTGGGATTTAATGTTAGTATTTGGTATTGATATTAACCAAAAACATTGATAGATGTAGGTTCGGTGTTCGTGTGTTGCTTTTGCGGTTGCGAAAAAGGTGTATAATCGTACACCCAATGTTGTTTCTGTCAAAATGACGAATGAATGTGTGTATTCATACCCCTTTATAATTGTGAATCAACAAAAGTTGAAAAGTCAAAACTTCGGCATCTGAGGGCTCATGAGTGTGCAAATGCTCGTAGGGATAAATCGAGCCACAATCATTGGCAATAGACCATAGAAGCCGCCACAAACGTTCTCTTGGGCTTAAGTCATAATAGGCCTCGTAGGGTCGAAATGGGCCATGTGGGCCAAATGAACTCATGGGCCCCACATGGATGAAATCTACGGAAATGACTAATAAGGGATTAAGCTACGAGATTCGCGTAGTCGTGGCAGAATGGGGGCTGAACGGGCCACACGAGCATGTGGGCCCACTTAGGCCAAGTAATGGGCCTTAGGCCCAATTACACTATTTTGGCCTTATAAGTTATCCGAGTAATTCAATACGCTGGTAGGCCTCTGGAAAGGTCATAAACTATACTGAAATACCCTCGAAGGGTAGAATTACCAAAATACCCTTGTAGAGTAGAATTACTGAAATACCTTTGAGGGGTGAAATTACCGTTTTACCCCTAACCGATGAAATAACCATTATAACCCTAGTGGTAGTTTAGTTGATGTGTGTACGCTATTTATATGACTATTTATGAATATGACATACTGCATACACGTAATATTTATGACACAACATTCTACATTGGGGTTGGGATTTTGTTTTGGAGGAAGTACTATCCTAGTGGCTCTGCCAGGTTTTTACTGTTCTAGTGGCTTCGCCACGTGTTCTGATTTTAGTGCCTTGGCCACGTTTACTGTTATTAGCAGCTTTTTTATGTTACTGTTAGTAGCTATGCTGCTATATTGGTATGTTAGCTGGGTGGGTTGAATTAGTCCCCACCCGGTGTGTTGGTTGGTACAGGTGGTGTGTTGGCTGGATTGGGTTGGTTTGCATCTCTATTCTGCACTATTATTACTTTTGGCTCAGACCCACTCACATTGCATAGAGCTAAAGCCCAGACTGATCTATTACTAAATAGAGCCCTAGCCCAGACTGTTCTGAATGATAAGGGATTACACACTGAGTTCTTGTAACTCACCCTTTTCTCTTAACTATGCAGGTAATCCCTAGCCTTAGATGATTTGGAGCTACGAGGGACTCGGAGGTGGCCACATGTTCGCAAGTGTCTTAATTTATACCTAGTTTTTTATATTTTATTTTGGGGTTGCTATTTTTGTAATAAGGCCATTTGAGGTTTTAACTTTTATTCAGTTTTATCTTTCTATTTCGACCTGCTGGATTATGAAACTCTGGTTTTCAAAGTAATAACTGTTTCAAAGAAAAAATCACGCATTTCAAATCTTAAAGTTTACAATTAGAAAAGCTTCCGTGGTTTTTTATTCAAACTAATAAATTGATAATAAAGGATATGACCAATAAGTGATTAAAAAGTTTTAATTTTACAATCCCAACGTTTTTAATAGCAGTTAGCTTTAAAAAGGTTTTTAAGTCACAACTTTTCTTCAACAAGGTCGGTTTTCAAATTAACACTGATAAATCAGATTTGATCATAATGTCTAGGCCAGGTTTGGGGTGTTACGCCCGTGTGGGCTTGGGACACGCCCGTGTGACCCTAAGACACGGTCGTGCTTCAGGACGTGTTCAAATTAGGGAGCATTCTATTTATGACGTCATCATCAAATTAAGGTCACATGTCCAATTCACACGTCCGTGTTCTTAGGCCGTGTGATCGATTAAATTTTCATAATTATTCATAAAATAGGTGCAGACTTCACACGCCTAGGCACACACCCGTGTTCGAGGCTGTGCTGTCCACACGGCTGAGACACACGCCCGTGTCTCTGCCTGTGTGCTCTTTACTGAGCATTCTATTTTGTAATTATTTAGAGTGCATGTAATAGCCCGATTTTAGCTAAACCAAAACAGTGGTTTTGAAACCTCAAATTCGATGTCATAAAATTATTTTTAGTTATTTATAGCATGTTATTTTTTATGTGTGAAAAATTCGTGAGCTAATTTTATCGTTTAATAGCTCAATTTAAGAAAAAAGATCAAATCGCGTAAAATGCAAAAGTTGCATTCTATTTGTTAAAAGTGTTTAATTTCTATGGTTTATTAAACCAAAGGTCCTTATGATGATATTAGACCATTGGTAGTGTACGTGGACAATTATGGCCATCCATTATATGTTTATATATGTTAGAAGTTAATGTTAATTTTGGTATTTATTAAATCATGTTAATATTAGTAAAACAAAAAGGAAATTTTTGTTCATTTTATCATCTTATAACCGAAAATAAAAGGAAGAACAAGAATAACTAGGGTTCTTCATTTGGCTAGACAAATTCAAGCAATTAAGGTACGATTTTGATCCGTTTTTGATGATTTCTATGTTTTTGTGATCGTTGCTTCGTGTTCTAGCTAGCCCGTATCTTTAATTTTGAAATTGTTAAAGATTTGACATGTTGCCATTATTTAATACTTGATTAAATTGATGCTTGATGATAGATAATGAAAGCTTGATGATAGTTTTACATGTTTTGCAAAGTGATTTTTGACAAAAATGTCAAATAGGGATTAAATTGTGAAATTTGCAAATTGAGGGGTTTAAATGTGAAATAAATGAAAATTATGGGCTGCTAGGGATCTATAGGAAATTCGTTCAAGCTTGGGTTTAATGAAAATTTGTGAATTCTGTGTGTTTGTGAGATAAGGATTAAATTGAGTAAATGTGAAAGTTAATGGGCTAAAATGCAAAAATGTCCAAATGTGTATTTTTGGACTAAATTGAATGAGTAGGTGATTAAATGGGTTAATTTTGAATTCATATAGATCAAGAAAGAAAAAATTCAGATTTAGATCGGGGAAAAGCAAAGCTAAAGAGTAGTCGATCCGATTCGTCAATTCTGAATACGAGGTAAGTTCATATAATTGAACTTAAATGTGTACTTATCTATTTGGTGGATGAAATTGAGATAGTAATTATTCTATTGAATAAATGTTGTGATATTAAATGAAATGTACGAATTGAGTACGGCAAGTTTCCGAATAAGACCATAGCTGGGCTATGGCAATCTAATAATAAGACCATAATCGGGTTATGGCATGTGAATGAAAGACCACGGCAAGGCCTTGGCAATGTATGTGAAAGACCATAATTGGACTATGGCATCGAAAAAATTGATGAATTTGTATCGAAATCATTTATAAATCGTAGCGATTTGATAAGAGTATTAATGAGAAATAGATATGTATCGATACAGGTATGTACGGAAAATTATTCAAGTATCAAGATAGATGGAGTTGAGAACTTATGAATGATGATATGGATAAATTTTATGATAGCTCATGAATTGATGCTTTAAATGTTTATGATATAATCTATTTTGAATTGCTAATGAATGTTGTGATTATTTTATTTTCACATACGAACTTACTAAGCTTATAGCTTACTGTGTGTATTTGTTTCGATGTCATAGTTCTATGAAGCTAGTTCGGATTTAGGAATCGTCAAAGACTTCATCGCAATATCGATCATCCATTTTGGTATTTTTGAAGCTATGTATATATGGTATATGGCATGTATAGGCTTGTGTCAAAATGGTCTATTTGATGGATGTGTATTTTGGCCATTTGTGTTGGCATAAAAATGATGAACTTCATGATGTTTATGAATATGCAAATAGTTCTAATTTTAATGTTTGGTAACAGACCGATATTGAATGAATGGAGTTGAAGTGTTTATGTATATGTGAATTGGTTTAGTTAGATGAATTATATATGTGAATTATGCTTAGAAAGCAAGATAAATTGATTTGTAATTGAATAGGTAAATGGTATTGAATTGAGTATTGAATTTAGTTGAAATGAATATGGTATGATTATGTATTGCTTGATGAACTTTTATCTGCATATTTGTGTCTTAAAATGATGCCATTTGAACTTGTGTAGGTATGTGCAAAAAGGGCAAATTGGCTTTGCAAATGGCCTATTTCTGTCCACACGGGCAGAGACACGGGCGTGTGTCTCAGTCGTGTGTAACACATAATCATGCTACACAACCGTGTGTCCCCTGGTGTTGATATTGAATTGAAGTCAGTATGCTTTACACGGTCTTACACATGGGCGTGTGACTGGCCATGTGGCACAAGTTAGTATACCCTACGGGATTGGCACGGCCTAGTACATCGCCTGGCACACGGGCTTATGTGGCCGCTTCGAAGGGAACACGAGCTAGACACACGGACGTGTGGTTGGTCGTGTGCCCAAGTCAGTATGTATGCCCTGTTTTCTCACGGGCGTGTCCGAAACTGTGTGAGGCACGCGGACTGTTCGTAAGAAAATTTTCTAAGTTTTCTAAAAATTTTATTTGTTATCAGTTTAGTCTCGAACCACTTCTAAAGCATGTTTAAGGCATTGTAGGCCCTCATAAGTGGCAATATGAATATGATTAAATGGCATTTGAGTATGAATGCATAAATGTATGGATTATGTATGTTAAATGATGTTGATTTATCGGTAATACCTCAAAATACGATATGAGTATTTGATGAATTGTCTTGTACTCCTGATGAATGTATTAAATATATTGTATCTTTTCTGAGAGACACTGCGTATCAATAATAGAACACGTTGGTATCTGTGTTACAGAGAGAACGAGTAATGTAACACCCCAAACTCGGCCCATACGTCATTACCGGATCTGGTATGCTACAGGTTAAATCTTAAAAACTTTACTCTAAAGGGTTTTGAAAAAACTTAGCTTATTTTAGCCGAATGGTCCGTTAAATGTGAGGTTTTGCAAAATAACTTTAATACTTGCGTTGATTGGTTTTGAAAAGCCCGTTTATCATTTCATTTTATATTTAAGACTTTAAAAAAACATAAGTTTGTAAAAACCCAACATAACAAGATAATAAATCTGAATCTAAGTTATGGAGGCCTTATTACTCAAAGATGTCCCCAAAAATTAAAACATAAATGAAAACTAAAACAAAAAATAGTCTATGGAAATAGTAATAGTCTTGATGGCCCCTCGAGTCCGTCTCGGCTCCCATGTCCACGATCTACTGCTCATCTGAAAGAGTAGAGAAAATGAAAGCGTGAGTCATCAAGACTCAGTGTATAAATTTCGAACACACTGACCTGAGGCCCACAAACACATTATGGGCCTAGGCCCGTACATAGAGGCAACAATCATATTACATGATAAATAATACATAATGAATGGCCCAACCCATCCTAGATTTCCATCCTCTACACACCAACCCTACCAACCGTCACTCCTTGGGGATTTCTACAATCAACCTTCCATCCGCTACATACCATAACATAGCCGAACTGCCTGTTTCTATTATTTAGAAATCATTAAACGTGGCATTGCCACCGATCATTGTGTGACCTAACATTTTATTTGTGGATTTCTACCACCGGCCACCATGTGACCCATGTTTATATTCGTGGATTTCTACCATCTACCATCATGTGACCCATCATGCACTTCTCATCTTTATCATATTTCCCCATGCATATATACATAAGGAAAACGTCATACGACTTTCATATATTTCATCATACATAGTGATTTCTATGATTGTGTACTGCATCCTTGCCTAACCCTTTTAGGGCTTTTTTCACTGCTCACACGACCACTTTCCTCGCTTTTAGCCCATAACACATAAAGAATAATTAGAAAGTGTGTGTTAGAGATCTACACACCTTATTACCGTTAGAACGAGACCCTCTAAGTCGACGCTATCCGTAGCTAACACCACCGCTTATCTCGCCTAAGGTGTTGTTCGTGTCGTCCACAACCAGTGGCCAATCTCGAACGCAGCAGACATGTTCGCTTCTTAAACTTAGGATTCTCTCCTTCACCGATCCATATTTAAATCATCATAAGTCCTTGTCGAACCACTATCACAACACATGGTCGTTACTCCATATCATAAAGTTAAGATCTCACATACGATAAATGAATCTAATGAAAATCTAGAGAAAACCATCTTACCTTAAATCCTGAAAACGTGATTCGAATGCTTACCAACTTCTGACTTAGAATCCTAGGTGATTTGATTCCTACAAATCCTTAATGCCGCCCAAAAAAAGAGAACATGAGATCGAAAGAGAACGTCAATCTAAGGATGGTCCTAAACACCATCTAGCCATTCGGCTTTGGCTTAAAAGTTGAAAAATAACAAGAATAATAGCACTGGCCAACACTTACCTTTACAAGAAATTCGGCAACTCTTAGGAATTCTTGGCTTTTGAGGAGATCAAGAAGAGAAGAAAATAAGAAGAGATATAAATAGTTTGACTTTTAGTTGAGGGAATTGATGTATGAATAGGTATATTTGGCTATGGAGATGAGAAAAGAATTCAGGATTTCGACTTTTGAAAGGGAAGATGTTGAGAAGATTGGGAGGTTTCGGCTTTTGAAGAAATCAAAAGAAAAGAATTTCAGAGGAATACTGAGAATTTCGACACAAGAAAAGAAGAAAAGAATAGGGTTCCAAATGCCAGAATTGAAGAGATATCCCCTCTATTTATAGAAGATTTCGGCACCTACTGCTTAAAACCAAAAAAACCCTTCCTAATAACCAATCAATTAATCAAATAGCATGGAAATTTCAGCACCCCTGCCATTAAAGAAGCCGATTTCATCACTCCTATAGGTGATGGAATTTCGGCCAACACCTAGTCTTGCAGATAGCTCCTATCTTTTTCCCCTTGTATCTTTCATATTATCAACTATAATATCTACATTATCCTATACATATATCCTCCTACATTTGAGCCTTGTAGCCATCCACTCCACCTAACCCTAATGCCGAAAATTAGCTAACTTACATTAAAAGAGATTTGGCTCCATGAAACTTAAATTTGGGCCCCTTACTCCCCTTGTATGGCGTCACCTCCTTGCTCCCTAAGTGGCGTCACAGACCTCTGGGCCAAAAGCCCATTTTGATATTTTAAACACAGATACCACCTTTTAAATCTTATAGTGCCCAAGCAAGAATTCACCAAGGCCTTGACCACATTCTGAGCCCAACTTGGACCCCTAACAGTTAAATTAACACCTTAAATATATACACACACTAGGCGCATAGGCCCATTAATTCAGGATGTTATAGTTCTACCCCCTTAAAGAAATTTTGGCCCCAAATTACTTGTTTAGAAAAGATGAGGGGATTGCTATCGCATCGCTTCCTCTGGTTCCCAAGTTGCCTCTTCAGAACCATAGTTCTGCCACATAACACTTAACCAATGGAACTATTTTCCTTCGCAACACCTTGATATCACGATCCAAAATTTCCACCGATTCCTCTTCGAAGGATAGATCGGGTCTTACCACGATTTACTCCACAGGCACTACATGAGATGGATCTGAACAGTAACGTCTTAACATAGAGACGTGAAATGCATTGTGAATTTGACTTAGCTTTGGGGGTAACTCAAGTTGATATGCTATTGGTCCTACTCGTTTCAGCACCCGGTAAGGTCCGATGAAGCGAGGACTTAATTTCCCCTTTTGGCCAAATCTTAGCACCTTTTTCCACAGCGACACCTTTAAGAATACCTTGTCACCTACTGCAAACTCTATGTCCTTACGCTTTAAGTCAGCATAGGACTTCTGCCTATCCATCACCTCCTTTAGTCTAGCCTGAATCAGTTTCACCTTCTCCTCCATCTCAGCGACCAAGTCTGGACCCAAAATTTGATTTTCCCCTAATTTCGTCCAACAATAGGGGTACGACACTTTCGCCCATACAAAGCTTCATAGGGCACCATCCGAATACTTGACTGGTAACTGTTGTTGTACGCAAACTCCGCCAATGGTAGGAAGTCCTCCCAACTACCTCTGAAATCTATAACACAACCCCTTAACATGTCCTCCATGATTTGAATCACCCGATCCGACTGTCCATCAGTCTGAGGATGAAACGCTGTACTAAAATCCAACTTCGTACCCAACGCTTGATGCAACGCCTTCCAAAACCTAGATGTAAACCTAGGGTCTCGGTCTGAGATAATCGACACAGGTACTCCATGCAACCTCACAATCTTTGCTATATACAACTTAGCCAACCTTTGTAAGGAATAGTCTACCCAAACTGGTACAAAATGAGCGGACTTCATCAACCAATCAATGATCACCCAAATTGAATCTTTCTTATTAGGCGTGAGAGGTAGCCCACTAACGAAGTCCATTGTGATTCCTTCCCATTTCCATTGAGGGATCTTTACCGATTGTAACAACCCAGATGGTAACTGATGCTTTGCCTTTACTTATTGACAGGTTAAAAACTTCGCCACTACTTCGGTCACTTCTCGTTTTAAGCTCAGCCACCAAAACTATTCCCGTAAATCTCGATACATCTTACTCCATCTGAGATGCATAGCGTATGGACTACTATGCGCTTCTTGCAAAATTCTACGCCTCAACTCAGGATCTCTCGGCATGCACACTCTCCCTTGGAAACATAACAACCCTTCCTCATTCATACTAAACTCCATTGGTTTTTCACTTGCTCCATCCGGAACCTTCCCCTTCAGCAACTCATCCGTTTGCTGTTTTTCCTTAACCAGATTGACCCATGAGGGTTTCACTTGAAGTTTCACCAATAAACTCCCATCGTCGTGCAGACTAAGGTGAGCAAACATCGCTCTCAAGCCAGAGATCACCTTACGACTTAGAGCATCTACCACCACATTGGCCTTACCCGGATGATACACGATCGTACAGTTATAATCCTTTAACAACTCGATCCACCTCCTCTGTCTTAAATACAACTACTTCTGAGTCAAAAGATACTTCAAACTCTTATGATCAATGAAAATGATAGATTTCTCCCCGTAAAAATAATGCCTCCAAATCTTCAAAGCAAAGACCACTGCCACCAATTCCAGGTCATGGGTGGGATAATTTTCTTCATGCGATCTTAACTGTCGAGATGCGTATGCTATAACCTTTCCATCTTGCATCAACACACATCCTAATCCCGTGTGTGAAGCATCACAATAAATCACAAATTCCTTCCTAGCCTCCAGCTGAATCAACACCAGATCTTTCATCAAAATCCTTTTTAACTTCTCGAAACTCTCATGTTGCTTATCAGACCAAACAAACGAAACTCTTTTTCGTAACAACTTGGTCAACGGTGCCACAATTAAAGAGAATCCTTCGACGAACCTTTGATAGTATCCGGCCAGACCCAAAAAACTCTGAATCTCGGCCACAGACTTGGTGGTTTGCACTCCAACACCGGTTCAATCTTTCGAAGGTCTACCCTAATCCCCTCAGCCGACACAACGTGCCCTAGAAAAGTAACCTCCTTCAGCCAAAATTCACACTTACTGAATTTGGCATACAACTGCTTTTCCCTTAGAATCTGCAGAACTATTCATAGATATGAGTCATGCTCCTCCCCCGATCTTGAATAAACCAAGATGTCATCAATAAAAACCACGACAAACTGATCTAGGTAGGGTTGGAACACTTGGTCCATCATATCCATAAATGTTGCTGGCGCGTTGGTCAACCCAAATGGCATCACCATGAACTCATAGTGACCATAGCGAGTCCTAAAGGCTGTCTTATGAATATCAACCTCCTTAACCTTAAGCTGATGATACCCTGACCTCAGATCTATCTACGAAAAGATTGAGGCCCCCTTCAACCGATTGAACCAGTCATCAATCCTCGGCAATGGATACTTATTCTTGATCGTTAACTTATTCAATTGGTGATAGTCAATACACAAACGCATTGACCCATCCTTCTTCTTAACGAATAAAACAGGTGCTCCCCACGGCGACACATTATGTCAAATAAACCCTTTGTCCAACAACTTTTGAATCTACACTTTCAACTCTACCAACTCTTTTGGTGCCATTCGATATGGAGCTATCGATACCGGTGCTGTTCCCAGAAAAAGATTGATTCCAAACTCCACTTCACGATCCGAAGGTAATCTCGGAAGCTCTTCGAGGAAAACATCAGGAAATTTCTTCACCATCCTAACGTCTCCCACTGTTAGTTCCTTAGCTTCCATAGCATGAACAAACATTAAGACTGCCTCACACCCTTTTCTCACCATCCTTTCTGTTCTTAGGGCGGTTACCACGTTCGACAGATAGTTCCCTTTCTCCTATTACCAACACTTCTTCACCCTCAGGGGTTTTTAACACCATACGCTTAGCTGCACAATCTAGATTAGCTTGATAATTCACAAGCCAATCCATGCCTAGGATTAAATCAAACTCCCTGAACAGTAATTCCATTAGATTCGTTCGAAAAACTATCCCCTAACCTCTAAAGGTATTTCCCGATAAAACTTATTTACCACTACAAATGTCCTAATAGGCTTACTACAGTCATTTCCCTAGAAGAAACCTTAGCATCTACACTTAAAGTTTCAGATACCCTACTAGCAACATATGAATGTATCAATCTGATGTCAATTAATGCGATATAAGGCAAACCAAAAATTAAGAACGTACGGTTATAACATCTAGTGCGTCAACCTTCTCTCGACGTCTAACAGCATAGACTAACCTCGACTGTCTCGCTTCAGTGTTTTGAGCCCTTCGGCCTGCTGCTCCATGGCCCCGACCAGAACCGTTACCACCTTTGGCTGCCCCACGACCTCCTCTGCCAGGCTGGACATTCCCTTGACCCGTGGGCCCCTCATTGCCCTTCGACTGCGGATAGTTCCTAACTTGATGGTCAAAAGACCCATACCTAAAGCACTTCCCATTGCCCGCTCTACACTCACTTGCATGTGATTTACCACATTGAGCACACTTTAGTGTCTGATTAGCAGTAGCAGGTCTATTATCTCGTCGCCCGTCTGGCCTAGGTCTTTTCTGATTACTTTTATTTGTCCCCGATGATCCGAAGTTTCTCTTACCTCCACCCCTATCTCTATCTCGGTTCAGCTTTTTTGTCTGTTTCACCTCCTCCGCTATCTTAGCCCTCTCTACAAGTACCGCAAATTCCCGCTCTCGTTGTGAAGCTATCAACACACGTAATTCGTCCCTCAGGCCATCCTCAAACCAAACATCACTCATGCTCTGTGGTTACTATCCCTCGAGCATAACGGCTCAAGCGTAAGAATTTCACTTTGTACGCCACTACGGACCTACTTCCTTGAACTAGGTTCAAGAATGCTCTGCACTGCGCATCCACATAGCTCGATCCAACTTACTTGTTTTGAAACACTATTTTGAAGAACTCCCATGTGATGCGGTCAGCCACCGTACCATCCTTAACCGTGAGCCACCATTGGTAGGCTTCATCTCTCAAGAGAGAGATAACTCCTTTCAATTTCTCTTCCTCCATGAGATCTAGATCGTCCATTATGCATTCAACTACCTCTAACCAATACTCAGCTGAGCTCGGGGCTATACCAGAGATTCCCCTAAACACTTCGCCTGTTGTTTCTAAGTCGCTCGACACGATTTTCTGCTCTGTGCCCACACCGCCCAAAGAACTCTCTCCAAAACCATTAACATAGCCTAAGATATAGCATCATCTCCAATTGCCGTCGATCTTGAAATTTTACCTCCATAGCTAGTGGCACTGGTATCGTCATTCCTGGACTGCGTGACTGCACCTACGGGTTCGACACTGCAATCCCGCCTCTACCTCTACCACGCACACCACGCCCTCTAGTGCTCATTCTACCGCTCACAATTTATCCGATTAAAATGTTATGATTTATTAGTTTTTTCCATCGATTAATGACTTGATAGTCTTATGAAAAGTAGTTTTAATAAAGGTTCTTTCAATTTGTATTCTATCTACAAGTTCGGTCCTTGAGTTTGTATTCTTAATTCTAGAATTCTCATTCATTTCACAAAGAATCGAGCATCACATACATTCATCAACCACACAAGCAAACATTCATGAACTCACATTCCTCACTTAGGGGTATTTCATCATTCCACTACCTAGGGGTATTTTCGTAATTTTATCCTACAAGGGTATTTTTGTAATAAATTTTTTTTCAAAATAAGGTTTCTTGGTGATTTTTTATGATAAGGGTATTTTGGTAATTTGAGAGGTTTAGGGGTATTTCGGTAATTTTACAAATCAGGGGTATTTTGGTCATTTTACATATCAGGGGTATTTTAGTAATTTTACAAATCAGGGGTATTTTAGAAATTTTCAAAACTAGAGGGTTTTTAGTAATTTTACAAAATAAGGTGGCTAGTCCCTCTCGAGTTTTAATTATAAATTTTGGCCCGGTCAACAAGTCCCCATGGCTAAGGTGAACATTTACTACGCACTAGGTAGGATTCTAGCGAAGAGGAGGTGAGTCACTAGGACTGCTTAAATACCAAGCTCTCCCTGAATCCAATCCTAGACATGCGTATGCCTGTTGCTACACCCTAATCTTGCGACTTGCTCACAGGTTTGTTTGGTTGGATTTAAATCTTATGAAATTGAAGAGTTGTTTAACTAGGACTAGAGTCCATCACTATTATTATCCTAGTCTACGTCCATAAAGCCCTTCAACCCAATAAGTATATCACAACAAGAGTTAGGGTACTTACCTGCGTGGGTCAGGTGTTGGTGGACTCGAGGCCATATCTTCTAGAATTTTTTTCAAATCCACGTTAAAACATCACTAGACTCATTTCACAGCCCCAGTTTTGAACTGGGCTCTGATACCAAAATGTAACACCCCAAACCCAGCCCATATGTCATTACCGAATCTGGTATGCTACAGGTTAAATCTTAAAAACTTTATTCTGAAGGGTTTTGGAAAAACTTAGCTTATTTTAGCCAAATGGTCCGTTAAATGTGAGGTTTTGCAAAATAACTTAAATACTTATGCTGATTGGTTTTGAAAAGCCTGCTTATCATTTCATTTCATATTTAAGACTTTAAAAACATAAGTTTGTAAAACCCAACATAGCAAGATAATAAATCGTAATCTAAGTTATGGAGGCCTTATTACACAAAGATGTTCCCAAAATTAAAACATAAATGAAAACTAAAACCAAAAATAGTCTATGGAAATAGTAATAGTCTTGATGGCCCCTCGAGTCCATCTCGGCTCCCATGTCCACAATCTACTGCTTATCTGAAAGAGTAGAGAAAATGAAAGCATGAGTCAGCAAGACTCAGTGTATAAATTTCGAACACACTGACCTGAGGCCCACAAACACATTATGGGCCTAGGCCCGTACATAGGGGCAACAATCATATTAGATGATAAATAATACATAATGAATGGCCCAACCCATCCTAGATTTCCATCCTCTACACACCAACCCGTACCAACCGTCACTCCTTGGAGATTTCTACAATCAACCCTCCATCCATTACACACCATAACGACAGCCGAACTGCCTATTTCTGTTATTTAGAAATCATTAAACGTGGCATTTCCACCGATTACTATGTGACCTAACATTTTATTTGTGGGATTTCTACCACCAGTCACCATGTGACCCATGTTTATATTCGTGGGATTTCTACCACAGGTCATTATGTGACCCATCATGTACGTCCCCTCTTTTTCATATTTACCCCAATGCATACATACATAAGGAAAATGTCATACAGACTTTCATATATTTCGTCATACATAGTGATTTCTATGATTACGTACCTGGCATCCTTGCCTAACCCTTTTAGGGCTTTATTCGGCTGTCTACACAGCCACTTTTTTGCTTTTTAGCCCATAACACATAAAGAACAATTAGAAAGTCTATGTTAGAGATCTACACACCTTATTACCGTTAGAACGAGACCCTCTAAGTCAACGCTATCCGTAGCCAACACCACCGCTATCTGCCTAAGGTGTTGTTCAAAAGCCGGTCCACAACTAGGTGGCCAATCTCGAATGGCGATACTGCTTCTTTCTTAAACTTAGGATTCTCTCCTTCACCGATCCATATTTAAATCATCATAAGTCCTTGTCAGAACCATTATCACAACACATGGTCGTTACTCCACATCATGAAGTTAAGATCTCACATACGATAAATGGATCTAATGAAAATCTAGAGAAAACCATCTTACCTTAAATCCTAAAAACGTGATTCGAATGCTTACCAACTTCTGACTTAGAATCCTAGGCGATTTGATTCCCTACAAATTTTGAAATGTCGCCCAAAGAAACAGAACAAGAGATTAGAAAGAGAACGTCAATCTAAGGATGGTCCTAAACACCATCTAGCCATTCATCTTTGGCTTAAAAGCTGAAAAATAATAAGAATAATAGCACTGGCCAACACTTACCTTTATAGGAAATTTGGCAACTCTTAGGAATTTTTGGCTTTTGAGGAGATCAAGAAGAGAATAAAATAAGAAGAGATCTAAGTAGTTCCAAATTTTAGTTGAAGGAATCGACAGAAGGAATAGGGTATATTCGGCTATGGAGATGAGGAAAGAATTCAAGATTTTGACTTTTGAAAGGGAAGATGTTGAGAAGATTGAGAGGTTTCGGCTTTTAAAGAAATCAAAAGAAAAGAATTTTAGAGGAATACTGAGAATTTTGGTACAAGAAAAGAAGAAAAGAATAGGGTTCCAAATGCCAGAATTGAAGAGATATCCCCTCTATTTATAGAAGATTTCGACACCTACTGCTTAAAACTGAAAACACCCTTCCTTATAACCAATCAATTAATCAAATAGCATGGAAATTTTGGCACCCCCTGCCATTAAAGAAGTCGATTTCTTCACTCCTCTAGGTGATGGAATTTCGGCCAACACCTAGCCTTGTAGATGGCTCCTATTTTTTCTCCTTGTATCTTTCATATTATCAACTATAATATCTACATTATCCTATATATATATCCTCCTACATTTGAGCCTTATAGCCGTCCACTCCACCTAACCCTACTGTCGAAAATTAGCTAACTTACATTAAAAGAGATTGGGCTCCATGAAACTTAAATTTGGGCCCCTTACTCCCCTTATATGGCGTCAACTTCTTGCTCCCTAAGTGGCGTCACAGACCACTGGGCCACAAGACCATTTTGATATTTTAAACACATATACCACCTTTTAAACCATATAGTGCCCAAGCAATAATTCACCAAGGCCTTGACCATATTCTGAGCCCAACTTGGACCCTTAACAGTTAAATTAACACCTTAAATATATACACATACTAGGTGCATAGGCCCATTAATTCAGGATGTTACAAGTAACTTGGGAATTCTTTCAGACGGAGTTTCAAAAGAAATACATAAGTCAGTGATTCCTTGATCAAAAGCATAAAGAGTTCTTAGAGTTAAACAAGACAGCGTGACTGTCTCCGAGTATGAAAGAGAGTTCATACAGTTAAGCAAGTATGCTCGAGAGTATGTGTCAACTGAGGAGATTATGTGTAAACGATTCATTGACTGGTTGAATGAAGATATAAAATTATTAGTTAGAATTCTTGAATTGAAAGAATTTGTTGTTCTAGTTGAAAGGGCTTGTAAAGCGGAAAATCTTAGCAAAGAAAAGAGAAAAGCAGATTCAGAAGCTAGAGATTCAAGAAAAAGATCAATGAGTAAGCCGTATCGCTCTTCATCAAAGAAATCTCAAGGTTTGTTTAGTCAATCAAATACACCAGTGGAATACTCTAATAGAGATCGTGGGAAGCAAATTACAAGTTCAAAAACTCCAACTATGTCAGTGGCTAGTGTGGGTAATGTTAGACCAAATAAACCTGAATGTGGATGATGTGGAAAACGACATTTTGGGGAGTGTAGATTGAATGATAAAGTCTGTTTTAGATGTCGTTCGCATGAACATTTCATTCGGGATTGTCTTGGCTAGATGAGAAAGATAAGTCTTAAAATGTAAAATCGAGTAACCCTTTTGTGAGAGGAAGATCATTCCATAATGTTGGAAATGTGAGTGGCGGTAAAGGTGCAATTCGAGATACTGCTGTGAGATCCGATGCTATAGCACCTGCCAGAGCCTACACTATTCGCGTTCGCGAAGAAGCATTATCTCCAGATTTTATCATCGGTACTTTCACTCTCAATGATACTAATGCGATTGAATTGATAGATCCAGGATTAACTCATTCTTATATATGCATGAATTTAGTATTTAGTAAGACTTTTCCTGTAGAGTCTACTGAATTTGTGATTAGAGTATCGAATCCCTTAGGCAAATGTGTTTTGGTTGACAAAGTCTACAAGAATTGTCCGTCGATGCATCGAGATTTCTATTTTCTGGCTAATCTAATGTTGTTGACATTCGATGAATTTGATGTGATTCTGGGTATGGATTGGCTAACAATGCATGATGCAATAGTGAATTGTAGATGAAAGACAATAGAACTAAAATGCCAAACAATGAGACTATTAGCATTGAATCTGATGATTTGAATGGCTTGCCAGTTGTGATATCGACTATGTTGGCTCATAAATTTGTGAGAAAGGGGTATGAAGCTTACCTTGCTTATGTTCTTGATATGAAAGTGACAGGAAGAAAGATTGAATCAATACCAGTTGTGTGCGAGTATCCAGATATGTTTCCTGAAGAATTATCAGGTTTACCACCTATTAGATAGGTTGAGTTTGGTATTGAAATAGTATTGGGAACTACACCGATATCGATAGCTCTGTACAGAATGATACTGATAGAGTTAAAAGAATTGAAAGCTCAGTTGCAGGAATTGATGGATAGAGGTTTTGCTAGACCGAGTTTCTCTCCCTGGGGCACACCGGTGTTGTTTGTGAAAAGAAAGATGGCACGATGAGAATGTGTATTGACTACAGATGATAAACTGTAATTTACACATATTTTAACCCCATGCTTGGCTTATTTTTGGATGAATTTTTATTATATTTGATGAATTCGATACTCTTAACCCTTAATTTCATATTTTATACTCAGGAGAGCTTAGGAAGTCAAAAGAACGAGAAATAGGCCAAAAAGGGACAAAACGGGCCTACATTACAAATCACACGGCCTGGACTATCAACCACGGGCAGATCACATGGCCGTGTGTGGCGAGCAGAATCGACCACGGTCGAAGGAGTCCACCATAAGAATGTCCCTGCCGCAACAAAGAAGATTTTTATTCGAATAAGCTACTTGTGGGCCAATAGAGGTGTTCCAAATCCTATATAAACACCATAGGGGGTGACTTAAGGAGGGAGGTTGACATGACATCGAATAGACGCCAAGTAGAAGGAGAAAATACTCCAAGACAGCCATTAGGACAACTTAGGAGAAGGATTTCCATCAAGACTGAGGATCTTCCATCAAGTTCTTTAGAAGTTTTTAGGTTTTCTTATGTTTTGTTGTTTTTCCTCTTTTATGATGTTTTCCTCTTCTAGTATGAACTAAATCCCTTAGATACCTAAGGGGATGAAACTTATGACAAATCTTATTATTATTTGATTTATGAGATAAATACTTGTGCTTATTCTTAATTGTGAGTTTTATTCTTGTTTTGATAATTCATGTTATTGATTCAAGTCGAATGTGCTTATTCAATGGAGCAAAAGTCCCTGTTTAAGAGTAGATCAACACAATTAAGTGGAGTTGATTGCAACCCTAGAAATAGGGCGACAAAAATCTGCCGGATTAGGGTCAAACCTAATATGGGAATCCATAGATCGAATTAATGCGACAATAGGGGTTTTAATTAGAAAAAAAAATTCAATTAATCAACCTAGAGTTAGTTGTTAGTAGCCTCGAAAGAGGTATTAATATAATTCAGGGATTTCTAAGGATTAAGTCAAGTGAATAAATCACATGAATCAAAAGTAATAAGTGAAGTCTAGGTGGATTCTTCTTTAGGTGTCGTCCATCTCATATAAGTTGTCCAAGGTATTTTCCCAATTTACTCTCTGTCGCACTCATAGTTAGTTAAATTAGTTAGTCAAATTTTAGATTAAAAATAAATCCCCTTTAATTATTAGCTAGATAATAAAAAGATAGTTAATACTAAGTACTCTTGGTCCTTGAGGATACGATATTCCGGACTCACCACATCTATACTACTATTCGATAGGTGCATTTGCCTTTGTCGAAATAATAGTTGTTTCGAGCTCCATCAAGTTTTTGGCACCGTTGTCGGGGACTAAGATATTAGGAACACTTGATTTTTATTACTTTAGCCATTTTTATTTTTTATTTACAATTTTTATTTATTTTAAAATATTTTTACTAATTTTTCTTTGCTTCTGGCAGGTAATTCTAGTTTATGACTAGGAGGAACCCGTCAAGACCCTTTCTTTTTGACAGTGAAATTGAACACACAGTTCGCAGAAATCGTAAGGAAATAAGGCAAAGCTTACAATACCTAAAAAAGAGCAAGAAGATGAAACCAATACTACCGAAGAGATGGCTGACAACAATCCGCTACCTCCTGTGGTGGCAACAAACCTGGTGAATCAAAATCCTGCTCCTCGTACTATGTATGATTATGCTAAACCTAATTTAGTAGGAACCGAATCTAGTATTGTTAGATCTGATTGCTATAAATAATTTTGAACTGAAACCTAACACTATACAGATGATACAACAGTTTGTTCAATTTGATGGTTTGCAGGATGAGGACCC
Organism: Gossypium rotundifolium; assembly: GCA_025506655.1. Classification (NCBI taxonomy): domain Eukaryota; kingdom Viridiplantae; phylum Streptophyta; class Magnoliopsida; order Malvales; family Malvaceae; genus Gossypium; species Gossypium rotundifolium. The sequence continues at coordinate 148,013,894 of CP106733.1, read as the reverse complement.
TAACAATCACTTGGAAAATTTTTTGGAATTCTGTGACACTCTCAAAACAGTATTACTGACGCAATATCTTGTCATTTTGTTCAATCACCAATTTTGACAAAAATTCATAGAGATAGTATTAGTTCAAACTCATCCTCCACCAATATTTCCATCCCTTAAACCTGGTGAGTTTTAAACAAAAGTCCTATTTCAGGTTCTCGTATTATTTAAAAGTTTCTAGAGTAATATGCGAAACCCCTTTTATGAAAGTATTATTAGTCCACTAATTGTTATTTCAATGCAAAATGCTTGAAAAAGATCATAACAATGGACAAGGAGGAAATTAATTAAGAGCATAACTTGAAACAAATAAGTTAAGCAAAGATAGAAAATGAAATCAAGAAGGAAATTTATTGGTAGTGTATTTTGAAATGAATAAAACAATTAAAAATAGCAAATTCAGAATGGGTAAAATGTAAACTAGGTGCCCCAGATATCGCAGCCTGAGCTTCTCTGCTCAAACTTCTTGAGGACCATTTTAAGCTCAATATGTGTTTAGGGGATCCGGAGTACTTTGTCGATGCCCAAGAAGTAACATACTTCCTCATTGTTAGTTCAAGTATAGCAAGACTTCTGTATGCCTCACTTTCAATCAAAATTTAAGCTGCCTTTTTAGGTTTTCAACTCAAATCCCCTTTGGTCTCAAAGTGCCCTTTGCGGGTTTTTGCCTTGCCCTCTCCTTTTTCTTTCTTCTCTTTTTTTGATTGAAATTTTTTTATATTTTTATTTCTTCTTTTTTTTTTTCTTAAGGTCTCAAAGTGCCCTTTGTGGGTTGTCACCTTGGCCTCTCCTTCCTGACTTCACCGGCTTGAGCATGTCCTTGCCATCCATCTTAGTCAAAGCTAATGATCTTCCAAAACAAGCCTTCTTCACCACATAAGGTTTTCCAAATTTGGCATTTACTTTCCTCTGGAGTCCTTTTGTATGAGAAGAATAATGCCAGGTCCCCATCATGAAATTCTCTTAGGCAAACCTTTTTGTCATAAGCCCGTATCATCCGTTTTTGGTACATTCGACCATGAGAATACTTTCAATCAAGCTTATTAGAGACATTCTGCTTCATCCAATTCTTAATTCAATCAAATCTTGGAGAAAAGGAATCTTAACTTCTAACAATTGCTTCCTTTTCATAAACCAATGAGGAAGATGTTGCCCTAGTGAAGGTCCTGCCAACGTTCAAGAAGCATAATGGGTAAATGGTAACTTCTCTATGCCAACCTTTACAAATCTCAGTCATTTTTCAAAAATTTTGAATGGTTTTTGGTCGCTTTTGTCAGACCGATATGGTTTCGATCTTTGAATGATCAGTAAATATTTGACATTGTGCAATTGTGTTAGACATGTTCCTTTCTGGCATTATTTATTGCCACTTTTTTTTTTAATTTGAATTTGCATTTGAACTTAAATTTGAATTTGAATTTGAACTTGAATTTGAATTTGGATTTGGATTTGGATTTGGATTTGGATTTGAATTTGATGACTACTGACTTTGTAACTTTGGCATATGAAGCGACTTTCACCCTCTTAGTGAAGTATTTGACAACCACGAAGATGAATTGGTGTCGGCTAGATGCTTTTGATGAGATCAGCTCCATAATATCTATGCCCCACATATAGAAAAAATAGAGGAGGCACATAAGTCTTATCTTCCCCAATTTGGCATTTACGACGTAACTGATACAATTTCCTTTTCTTGGTAAACCAGTAGCCCGAACCTCTTGATTAGCCTGGCCATTGTAGAACCATTAACATGGGTTCTTTAAACACCTTTATGGATCTCTTCAACAGCATACCCACATTTTTGTAGCCTGGCACGCCTTGATATGATCGTGCGAAAACATCTTTGAATCTTTGAAAATAACTTAATGGTGTCTCAACTTATTTCTGTTTAGGCTTCGATCTTTACCCCTTTCCTAAGCTCACAACATCCACTGACCCTTTGTAAGGTAGAGTCTATTTTCATCTTGTTCTACCACACTTTACAAATCAAAAGATAGGCTACAATCTCTGTCATCTTCAAAGTCCTTAGGTCCCTTAGACCCATATCTCTTTCAAAAAGGGAGTTAGTAACAACGTCGCTCATGTCATTGATATCTGGGTACCTAGGTACGAAGGCAAAAAAATCCAAAGAATAAATGATTCTAAGGATGATTACTTGTATGGTATGGTCATGAATAAAAAATGAAAAAAATTCTAAAAAAACAAAAGAATGTATAGTATGAAACGAAAATAATGAAAAATATTTGCTTAAAAAGATGCATTTTATTAAAATAAAAATTCTGTTGCATCTAGGATTAAAGCAACAAGCATGTTTTGAATATTAATCTAAATTAGCTCTAAAAATACAAGGATCCCTTCCACAGTCCCATTGTTCAAAACACCCCAAGTACGTAAAGGCAGAAGCTTGGAAAAGTCTACTCTACGGTTCCCTCTTCAGATATGCCATTAATGTTCAAACTCCCTAGTAAGCCTCTGGCTTCTTCAAGGAATTGCAACTCTTCTGCCTCCACTTTCAACTATCATATTCACTGCTTCCTCCGAGTGATTAGGTTCTGAGAAATTGTTGACTTTCACAATTCCCCTTTCAATGAGCCTTTTGACCAACTTTTTAAATGTAGTGCAGTTTTCAATTGAACGCCCCATTATTCTCACGTGGTACTCGCATTAGGCATTCTCATTATACCATTTGGGTACGGAGGTTGCATAGGTTTCGAGTAGAATGAAGACATTACATGCACATAAAAAGATTCTGATATAGCTCTTTATATGTTATCGAGATGGGCGTGAACTGGAGCCTTTTGTATTTGGCCTCGAGTTGAATTCTTACCTTGAAGAGTCTTGATGGCTATTGATTTTGGTCTTATACATGCTCAGGATATTTACTTCATTTTCCTTGTTTCTCAAAATTGATTTTTGGTGCTTTCTCGCCTATCTATCTTTTCGCTTCTTATAGTATTCTCAATTATCTCGCCGGACATTACCATATCTGAAAAGCTCACGGTGGCACTTCCCAACATATAGTTAATGAATGGGGCCTTCAAAGTATTAATGAAGGGCATCGTGGTTTCTTTTTCCAGTAAAGGTGGCTGGACTTGTATAGCGACTTCCCTCCATCTTTGGGTATACTATCGAAAACTCTCATTTGTTCTCTTCTCCATATTCTGCAACGTAATTCTATCGGGGGTCATATCCGTTACATGGCTATACTATTTCATGAAAGCTTGAGCTAAATCTCTCCATGAACTAATCCTGGTACGACTCAATTGGTTATACCATTTGGATGCTACCCCAGTTAGACTGTCTTGGAAGTAGTGGATCAGTAATTGATTATTATTGACGTACCCAGTCATACGTCTGCAGAACATAGTGATATGAGCTTCGGGAAAACTATTTTCGTTGTATTTCTCAAACTCTGGCATTTTGAACCTGTGGGGAAGTACTAGGTCCGAACCGAGCTTAGATCCTTAGCATCAATTCCTCTATAATTATCAGCACTTTCTATTGCCCTGAATTTTTCTTCCAGCCATTTATAGAGATCCTCTAATTGCTTTTGTGATTTTGTCCGTGCTCTTTCTCTTTCTGCTATATTATCTATATCGGGAATAGCGAGATTGGTAGGATTACCCTCTGGATTAGAGCTTGATCCAGTTTGGGAATTCACCGGTATCAAAGCACCCTCCTGAAATTGTTGAGGTTTAGTTGTGATAGACGCTCTTCAAGGATACACTTCAAGATGGGTTGGGGTAAAACCCTGAAGATAAAGTGGTTCCTCATTATCCTCTTCAGTGCTAACCATGTGGGTCTTTCCTTTGTTTATTCCTCCTGCCAGTAGTTGGGACAATTAAGCCATCATGTTTCTTTGGGACTCCATCATTTGATCCTTCATCTCTTGCTGGATCTTAGCTAGCTGCTATTGCATCTGTGCCTGCATTTGTTATTGCATATCCTTTTGCATTTGCTCCAATTTTTCTAGTCTTTTGTCCATTGACTTGGTCTTTTTCCTTGTGCCATAGGGATGCGTATTCAGCAAGGTTTTGTCGGTTTCCAGGTTGCTGAAATAATTTTTAATTAATCAGAGTCTTTCTACAAATTTTAATACATATGATGTGATGTAATACAAATGCATGAAATGCAATGCAAATGCATGGAATGAATGCAAAAAGAAAGGGAGGTGTTGGTTCTAAATTCAATTCCATTAGAAGAACTTTTCTAGAAAATAAATTCATTTACATAAAATGGATTACATATGCGGCTTTGTCCTCATACCCCAAGTGAAGACACTAATCCTTTTCTTCGTATTCGGATGTTATGGTCCTGTCCTATGAACTTTCTCATTATATGCCTTTTCTAGCTCCTTGTTGCTTGATTCAGGCCGTGACTCTTCACTCACTTATCCTCCGCGATGCTCATAAGCTTCTTTAAGAAAATTGAGACGTGATGACTCTCAAATAATCCTTGTTGGCTTGAATCCACGGGCAACGAGGCAAAGTCATATACTATTAATCTTTTCTCGTTATGTTTACTTGGACTATATCTGGACGAACGTATTATAACCCACTTTATCAAGAAATTCATTTTCCTATAACAAACTCTTCTATTTAGCAATCGAATATGAATCAACACCTCTTTTCTATGATGATGCAATGCAGTCATAAACAAAAGAAAACACTTCAGTATCGTATACAGATGATAAAAATCAAATCAAACAGAAAATAGTCAAACACCTATCCAGGTGACTGCTAGGGTTCAACATAGTTCTACTTAAAGTGGGCTCCTAGGGTTCACTATATGTAGTTTGGTTCTAAAGAAAGATACCCGAACCAGTAGATTCCTCGATCCTCACCCATTGTAGGCTCATACGGACCGGGGTCAGTTTAGGGGAATACATTTCCCTATGGCTACACGGAGATGAAAATCTCACGAAGACATAGGTACGGATGTATCCTGAAAGTGATCCACTATCCTGCACGGAGGTGAAAACCTCATGAAATAGTAGCTTCTCACTCCCACTTAAAAGGTTGTGACCTAGCTGTCATGCAATATGATGCAGAAGTATTCTACAAGACTCAAACCACAACAATCAAATGAGATGACACAAGCACATGCAATAAAGGGATCGTAATTTTTCAAATCAAATTTTCAATTTTTGACAAAAGGACAACAAATATTCAATTTATAGCTTGACTCTCAAACAAGTCCCCAGTAGAGTCACCAAGCTGTCAAAATCGTTTTTTTATGTTTTAGAAAACGGGGATCGACTTTAAAAAGAAAATGGAGTCGCCACCGACCCTATTTTGAGGTGTGATCGGATCACCTTGAAATTGATCATTTTAATAAAACTTGATTTATTAAAACATATTTTGGTCTACAAAAACTCGAGAAAATAGGTTCGGGAGTCGGTTACATACGAGAAAGGGTTAGCACCCTCGTAGCGCCCAAAATTGGTACCTAATTGATTATTTAATGTCTTAATGTCAAAAATTTGAAAAGATTCTAGATTACGATCCGTTTGCCTAAAAACATTTGAGCGGAATCACATTGGATGCCAAAACCCTCTTATTTTGAAGAAATAAAATGTCATACTTAGTGAGTTAGGGTACGACAACTTATATTCTCGAAACTGAACTTATCTTTTGATTTTTAAAACCCGTGTAATAAAGTTTGAAAAGGGTATTCGATTATTTTGGCTTTATGAAAAATTGGAACCCAGCAAGTTAGGGCACAATTTCTCAAAATTCCCAAATGCGAAATATTGCCTGTGTTTTTTTTTTAAAATTCTTACCTAGAGATGATAAAACGTCACATCCAGTGAGTTAGGACGGAACATATCGAATTCTCGAGAATAAATTTTTCATTTAAAATTTTTATGCGTTTTAATTAGAAAAAAAAAGGGTACTTGATTGTTTAGATTTAACGAGAAGAATTGTAACCCAGTGAGTTAGGGCACGATTTTCTTGAAGCTTCCAAACATGAGCATTGCCTTATTTTAAACCTTTGAATAAAATAGCTTTGAAACTTAAACGATATTAAACTCAATTTTTTAAACAAGTAAAACGCAATGGAATGATAGTATGCAAAGCATAGTGGCAATACGTACACAAAATATTACATTAATGAATCACAGATAATCAATAAGCACAAATTAAGAGAGGTAATACACGTGATAGTAACGAATTCGAGAGATGTAATTTTACAATCATCCATTGGAGAAAATGACACAAAATAGTATATCTAAAAAATCCAAAACAACGAAATAACAAAAATGAAGGTTTAAAAGAGACTATTGTAAATAAGATGTAATAATTAATACATAACAAAATAATTTACAAAATGAATAACATAGAGGCAATAATATAAAAGTATTTAAAATAAATATTATGCAAAACAATTTTATAATAAGATAATATGTAAAATGATTTTAAAATAGTTAATTTAAAACAACTTAAATTATCATAAACAAAATTTAAATTTACTAATATATATATATATATATAAAATTTAAAATGAATAATATATATAATGCTAAACAATTTAATAAAAGCGAAATACAAAATCTTGAAATATATAATAATAAAACAATTCACAAATAAATAATAAGACAATTTCAGATAAATAATACATAAAGTATTTTAAAATAAATAATGTACAAATAAAAAGATATTTAAAACAAATAACATACAAAGCAATTTAAAAGTGAATAATATATAAAAGACAATTCAAAATAAACAATACAAATAACAATTTAAAATAATGTAATACATGAAGCCATTCAAAATAATAATATATATATAAATAATTCAAAATAAATAACATCTAAACAAGCTAAAATAAACAATATCTAATATCAATTCAAAAAAAGAAAATAATTAGATGATTATTATGCAAATAATAAAAAAAATTAAACATAGGATCATATTGAAGTCAAAATAAAATTAGGGGGCTAAAATCGCAATAAATTAAAAGATAAGATCAAAATAGGACTCGAAAATAATGCACTTAAGGAAAGAGGGATCATCGGGGAAATTATCCCCTCTTCCCGAAACGGCGCCGTTTAACGCGGGGCTAAAGTGGAACAGAAATGAAATCATAGGGGCAAATTCGACAAATAATTAAAAAAACTGAATTAAAACAACTGAAAATGCGAAGGGCCTCGCGCGTAAATAACCCATTTTTTGAAAACGCGCGGACCCTCCTTGCGGGTCGGGTCATACGCATGGGCTGAGGTTAAACTCGCCGTTTTGACGATGATGAACTTGGTGCAAAACGACACCGTTTCATGGTCGTATTTAAACCAGTTTTTTTTTTCAAAATTTTCTTTCCCATTTCATTTCTTCAAAAACACCAAAAAACCTCAAATCCTTCTACTCTCTCCAATTTTTGGTAGGAGCTCCGGTGAGATTTTGGCCGTCCTCCGTTGTACGGTGGCCGGAGCTACCAAAATGCCCCTTTTTCGATCGATTAAACACCTATAGTGCCTTTTTCCCCTTTTATACCCAAGAGGGCCTTTGAAGATCACAGAAAAGACCGAAAACTTTTCGGCTTCCTCCCTTCTAGTGATCGATGAGGTAAGGCTCCTCTCCCTTTCTATTACTTACGTATATAGACACAAAAAGAAGGAAAATGGAAACTTAAATGAAATTCGAGAATCACCTTCGATTATTTTCTGTTTCTTTGTTGTATTGATATCTTTTTTTTTTTTGTAAAAAATAGTAGCTAAAGAATGTTACAACGGCTTCTTCCATTTTTAAAAGGCCGAAAAATAAAAAAATAAAGAAAAATATATTGTTGTATGCTCTCTGTTTGCTTGTTTTCTTGTGCAGGTGTATGATGCGCAGTGGAGGAGTACGGAGGCTGTACGCATGGACGTGGTGAGCTGGAGGCTGCTGCGGCATGCGGCGCAGGGCTAGGGTTCCTGCCTGTGTTCTGTGTTTTGTTTCGGGCTAGGGTTTGGGCTTGTAATTGGGTTTTGGGCTAAGAAGATTGTTAAATAATTCTTTGGACTGTTAAAACTTTGGGCTTATTAATGTTTGTTTTATTTTTTGGGGGCCCGGGCAAATTTGGGCTTTTACAATAAGAAGGGATTTAAAAGGCAATTAGGCCCAAATTATATGGGCTGGACGGTTTGGGCAAGAAAATAAGAAGAAACAAGGGCAAATGTAACATCCTAAAATTTAGAATTTTATGTGTTGCATTATTTCTTACGTTAAGCTATTTAAAAATATTAATTGTGTACATTTAGGGGTTCTATGAAGGCTCGGGGTTGAATTGGACCTTAGCCAAATTTTTGTGTTTATGCACTTTAAAGAGAGATAGTAAGTGGCATCAATGCTTATGGAAATAAATGAGTAAATTTCTAGCATAAATGAGCATATGTTAAAGGGGATATGGCGTCACATGAATGGCTATAGAGGGAGAGGTTCGAATCCTTCTTGGTACAAATTTTGACTATATATATATATATATATTTTTTTGTATTCCATCCCTAAGTGTTTGCCATGGTGGTATTTAAGGCAAGGTGGACTTTTTAAATTATGGAAAGGTGGCTAAGGATTATGGTAAGGAGGAAGATAAGGGATAATGAAGGAAAGACTCAAAAGAAAAAGGCAAGATAAGGGAACATGTTGGCCTTTTTCATGGGTGATGTTTTGGAAAGTTTTTATGGTCATTTTTTTATCCTTTTTGGTTAGTATACATGGTTTTGGAGAAAGAAAAGCTTGGTAGCCAAATTTCTTTTTTCTCTTTAGACCATTTTGTTAGTTTTGGTGCATGAGAGGTATACTTTTCTCTTTGACCATTTTGTGCATTTTTTTTCAATCCATCTCCCTCTTTGTTTTGGCCGAAACCTCCTAGTCCATTGGTGCATTCTTTTTCTTTGTTTTTTCGTAACACTCAACCCATAATTTTCATTTTCCTTTGATAGCCGAACAATCTAACACTCTTCTCTCCATCCATCCTTTTCTTTTTGACCATTTCATCAATCTTTCCTCTCTTCTTAAATCGACATCACCTTGTGACCACATTTTCTTATTCGATTTTCTCTTCACTAGCCAAACCTATCAACATCTAATATCCTCTTCTTCAACTCTTTTTCTTTGGTGTTGGGCACTTTTTTGACCGAATTGGTAAGGGACTTCATTCCCCTCTTATCATCTTTATTTTCTTTTTCAACCTAGCCGAATATGTGTGTCCATCACTAATCGGTATTTCACTTTGCTCTTTATCAAAATATATCTCTCCTACTCTCATATTTTATGATCTTCTTCTAGTGTACAGTTATAGTGGAAGGCCAAATCTTTGACTTATCCGTAGCCATTGTACAATCGTTGGAAATTAGAACTAATATCGATAAGGTAAGGAGTTCTTAATGGATTATTTGAAATTGTTTGTTTAGTTGCTAATGGAATAATAGTTTGGACTAATCGATTATACTTTTAGGGACTAAATCACTCTATCTATCCTCTTGTTGATCATGCGATTCTAGTGGTAAGCTGAATCTTTTCCTTAATCATCTCATATCAACGTAATATCGTTCTGACTAAGATTTAAACCAATGGAGGCTTGTGGTGCCGATTTGAAAGGGAAAGCATTTCAAGATCACAAAAGGAGTGGATTTATGATTCCTACTCCTAAATTCAAACGAAGGGTGGTATCGATGGTTCAGGATTTTCCACTGGGTTGTGGACCATCATCCGGTGAAAGTAGACAAATCGTGGTCGTTCACGATTCAAAGGGTAAACATTTTTGATCATTTATTTTAGAGATAGATTAAAAATCACGTATGTCGATTAATCGAGTGTTACGATATCATAAGTGTCAAGGATCAAGAAGGCCTAGTACTTACCGTAATCAGGTGTGTAATCTCACACCGTTATTCCGTAGATTTTAAGATTTTATATCATATTGGAAATAGATCGTTATCACTTTTATGATTAAAATTGTAATATGGTATAAATCAGGAAGATTGGCTTAAGTTACATTATTTTGATAGATTTTTCAAAATCAGCATTTAAAATTGTGAGAATTACGAAAATGCCCCTAAAAGGCTGAATTGTTAGAATGCCTTAAACGAGCCGATTTATTATTACTTAAATGGGTCGAGCCTTTGTAATCAATTATTTGATTAATGGATGATAATTATATGCGAACAACTTATTATGTATGCTGCATATTCATATATTGCATTGGGTTGGAAATAAAAATAAAATGTGTTGAAGAGAAGAGTAGCCCGGTGGCACTGCCACAAAAATGTTTGTTAATATGATTCACTATGATTCCGGTGGCTTGGCCACAATCAAAATTTTTTATAAATGGCAACTTGCCTGCGATTGGTGTGTTTGGCGGGGTTGGTTGACTTGATCCCCACAGGTGTGATGGGATGGTACGGGTGGTGTGTAGCAAATGGATTATTAGGATGGGTTGGGTTGCATACTTTGCACATAATTATATATGTATATATTCTATTTTATAAATGGGCTTAGGCTCAAGATTATGCTAAATGGGCTCTGGCCCAAGTTATTGCTAAACGGGTTCAAGCCTAATGGACAACGGTAAGGGGATTATGCACTGAGTTCTAGTACCTCACCTCGTTTCCTTAACCCTTGCAGTTAATGCTTAGTAACGTGGATTTGGGCCATAGATGACTCGGTGAAGGCCATATTCCTAAAATGGTGTTTATTTTGAATTTTAGATTTCTATTTCGCTTACTTTTACTATTTTGGGTTTTTATGTTGTAATAAGGCCTCTAAAATATTTTAATTTTTGCTTTATGTTTGACTTAACTTATTACATTGCTTAAATTATTTTAAAATGGGAATTTTCAAAACTTAAATAAGGATTTTCCAAAATAGATTAACAAATGGATTTCATAACAAACTTCTACGGATATTTTTAACTCAAAATTTTCTCTCGAAATATCAACGATATTTTCAAAAGTCATGGTTTATGAAATTTCTAGTTCAAATTTATTGATTTATCAATCAATCTTCAAGGTTATTAGTATTTTATCAAATATTTCAAATCAAACTTATTTTCTTGTTTTTAACAAATCAATACCTATTTTAGTACGAATAAAAAGGATTTAACATGTTTTCTCATGTGACATGTCAGATTCGGTCATAACGCATGGGCCGGGTTTGGTGTGTTACATTTTATGGTATCAGAGGCTGGTTGCAAAACTCGGCTGTGATTTGGGTTCAAAAGCGTTTTCTAAAACTGTTTGACTTATAAATGCATATTTTAAAAGAAGTATGGCACCACGGGTATCTGGCACTAAGTCAAGTAAGTATCTATTATTATGTTATGAATATTGTGGTATGATTGTAGATATACTCTAGAACTTTTAGCCTTAGGAGCTAAAACTATAGAGATTGAGATTATAGGATGTGTTTCTACGAAAACAACTTTACTTCCTACATTTCATAAAATATTGTTTAATAAAAATCGAAATAGCATACTGATTCATAAGACTCATAATCAGATTAAATCAAATCAACAAATATGAGTGCTAGAGGATGTGGACGCGGTAGATGTGGCCGTGGTAGAGGCCAAGGCGCTAGAGTTGTGTCTGAGGCATCGGGACATATCTCGAAATTGACGCACCTGCGTCACCTGTGATTGAAACTGGGTCACATGATCGTATGAGAGAGGACGACGCTGTATCCCAAGCAATGTTGTGAGTTCTGAAAAGGGTTACTGGGGCAAGAACTGGGATAGCAGCTCGTGGGTCAATATCGGAACGACTCAGATCAAATGGTGCTGAGGTTTTAAGGGTATCTCGGGTGTAGCCCCAAATGTAGCAGAGTACTGGCTTGAGGCGGTGGAGTGGATCATGGACGATTTGGATTGTACCTCCGAGCAGAAACTGAATGGAGCTATGTCATTATTGAGAGATGAGGTGTATCAGTGGTGGCTCACTGTTCGGGAAGGCACTCAGGCTGATTGCATTACCTGAGAATTCTTTAAAACATCATTTCAAGGAAAGTATGTCGAGGCTAGCTATGTGGACACCCGAAGGAAGGAATTCCTAAACCTGGTCTAAGGAGGTAAGTCTGTGGCAGCATACGAGGCAAAATTTTTGTGTCTAAGTCGGTATGCCCGAGGAATAGTGCTGACTGACTATGAATGTTGTGTGCGTTTTGAGGATAGGTTGCATGATGAGTTGCGGGTACTGATAGCCCTGCAGAAGGAGAGAAATTTTGCCACACTGGTGGAGAAAGCCAAGATAGCTGAAGAGGTTAAACATTCAGGAGAGGCAAAATTGAGACAGGGATAAGGCAAGAAGAAGAGAGACTCGGGGTACTCAAGTCCTGCTATAGGATTTCAAAAGAGTCCCAAGAATGAGGAGCCAGCTCGAGCTAGAGTACCAATGCTACAAATCGCCATATACCATGTGCAATCAAGGGAAACTTCACCTGAGTGAATGCAGGAAGAGAACCGGTGGTTGTTTCAAATGTGGTTCCAAGGACCATCGACTTAGAGATTGCCCTCGGCAGCCTGCTCAAACTCAGGATGTTCATAACAATAATGCGCAGCAAGCTAGAGGCGCTCAACAGCCGCCGAGAGGCCATGGGCCAAGTCGAGGTGGTAATGGCATAGGACGAGGTCAGGGTACACCTAGTAGAGATACCGATAATAGAGGTAACGCGGAGGCAAGACAGCCAGGGTTGGTTTATGCTATCAGACGTTGAGAGGATGGCGATGCACCTGATGTCATAACTGGTACATTTTTAATATCTGATGTACCTGTTACTGCTTTGATAGATATTGGATCCACCTATTCGTATGTCGCTTGTGCTGTATCTGGAAATTTGAACATTAGATCTGAGATTACTGCTAGAGAAACAACTATAATTAGCCCTTTAGGACAGTCGGTGATAGTAAATAAGATGTTTAGGGATGTGCCCTTAGAAATTCAGGGGGAAGTTTTTCTGGCGGACTTGATGGAACTACCATTCAGCGAGTTCGACCTTATTTTGGGCATGGACTAGTTGGTGAAACACCATGCGAACTTGGATTGTGCTGCAAAGCAGATGGTGCTAAGAACCTCAAAGGATAAGGAAGTGATGATGGTAGGTGAAAGAAAAAACTATTTGTCTAACGTGGTATCTGCTTTAAAGGCAGAAAAGTTGGTGCATAAGGGGTGTGGAGCATTCTTAGCCTTTATCAGTGCTTTGGATGCCAAAGAGTTGTCGGTAGATAGCGTTCGAACGATGAAAGAGCTTTCAGACGTCTTTCCCAATAAGCTTTCAAGATTGCCTCCAGATCGGAGGTAGAGTTTGGCATTGAGTTATTACCAGGGACGGCTCCAGTGTTTATTGCTCCTTATAGAATGGCGCTAAAGAGTTAGCAGAGCTTAAAGCTCAAATTCAGGAGTTGTTGGATCGCGAATTCATTCGACCAAGTGTGTCACCGTGGGGAACGCCAGTTTTTTCGTTAAAAAGAAGGATGGGTCGATGCGTATGTGCATTGATTATAGGCAATTGAATAAGTTAACGATCAAGAACAAGTATCCATTACCGAGAATCGAAGCTCTGTTCAATCAACTGCGATGAGCTTCGATTTTCTTGAAGATAGATTTGAGATTGGGTTATCACCACTTAAAGTCAAGGAGGCGATATTTATAAGACTGCGTTTCAAACTCGTTATGGGCATTACGAGTTCTTGGTGATGCCGTTTGGGTTGACTAATGCACCAGCTACATTTATGGACATGATGAATCGGGTCTTCCAACCCTATTTAGATCGATTTATAGTGGTGTTCATAAATGACATCTTGGTGTATACGAAGAATGATGAAGAACATGATTCGCATCTGCGGGTAGTATTGTAGATATTGAGGGAGAAGCAACTATTTGCCAAATTCAATAAGTGTGAATTTTGGCTGGGGGAAGTGACCTTTTTGGGGCATGTTGTGTCTACCGAAGGAATTAGAGTTGATCCTCGAAAGGTCGAGGCTGTGCTGGATTGGAAGCCACCAAAGTCAATGGCAGAAATTTAGAGTTTCCTAGGTTCGGCTGGGTATTATAGGAGATTCGTTGAAGGGTTTTCGTTGATTGCCGCACCCTTAACTAAGCTGTTGCGTAAAGGAGTACCATTTGTGTGGTCAGATAAGCAAGAAGAGCTTTGAGAAATTAAAGAAGATTCTAAAAGAATCGCCAGTATTGATTCAACCTGAGGCTGGAAAAGAGTTTATTATTTATTGTGATGCGTCACACACGGGTTTGAGATGTGTGTTGATGCAAGAAGGAAAAGTGGTGGCTTATGCATCTCGTCAATTAAGACCGCACGAAGTGAACTATCCCACGCATGACTTGGAGTTAGCTGCAGTGGTGTTTGCTCTAAAGATTTGGAGACATTATCTGTACGGAGAGAAGTCGATTATCTATACGGATCATAAAAGTCTGAAGTACCTCCTTACCCAAAAGGAGTTGAACTTAAGACAGCGGAGGTGGATAGAGCTGTTGAAAGATTATGACTTCTCAATCGAGTATCATCTAGGAAAAGCTAACGTAGTGGCAGATGCGTTGAGTCGTAAGGTGATGTCGGACTTGAGAGCGATGTTCGCTCATCTCAGCCTTTATGAGGATGGTAGTTTATTAGCCAAACTTCAAGTGAAGCCTATTTAGGTAAGCCAGATTAAGGAAAAGTAGTTGATAGATGAAGTGTTGGGTTCTCGACTTCAGCAAGTGGAAGGTGGTGAGATAGGGGATTTTGGATTGAATAATGATGGAGTATTGTGTTTATGCGGAAGGGTTTGTATGCCCAAAGATTTGAAATTAAGACAAATGATTCTGCGTGAAGAGCATAGTAGCCAATATGCTATGCACCCCGGGGAAATAAGATGTATCGAGATCTCCAAGAGCAGTTTTGGTGGCCAGGGTTGAAACGGGAGGTTACTGATTTTGTGAGTAAGTGCTTGACATGTCAACAGGTGAAGGCAGAACATCAATTACCGTCGGGATTGCTACAACCGGTGAAAATTCCATTATGGAAATGGGAAAGGATAACGATGGACTTTGTTAGTGGGTAACCCTTAATGCCTACTAAGAAAGATTCTGTTTGGGTAATAGTGGATCGATTGACGAAGACTGCTCATTTCTTACCTATTTGTACGGATTACTCATTACAGAAGTTGGCCAAGTTGTATGTAGCAGAAGTCGTGAGGTTGCATGGGGTACAGGTGTCGATTATATCGGACAGGGACCCTAGGTTTACATCCCAGTTTTGGAAGGCTTTACATGAAGCTTTAGATACAAGGTTAAATTTTAGCACGGCGTTTCATCCACAATCAGATGGTCAGTCGGAGAGAGTGATCCAGATTTTAGAAGATATGTTAAGGGGCTGTGTGATCGATTTCAGGGGAAATTGAAAAGATTTTCTACCTTTGGCGGAGTTTGCATACAACAACAATTTATCAATCCAAAGATCAGATGGCACCCTACAAGGCGTATTTGATGGTCGTATGTGTCGACTCTACTTATTGGACCGAAATGGGGAGCGACAGTTATTGGGTCTTGAGTTGATTTCAGAGACGGAGGAAAAAGTAAAGATAATTTGGGCACGATTGAAGGAAGCTTCGGATAGAAAAAATTGTATGCAGATCTGAAGTATAAGGATATCGAGTTTGCGGTGGAAGATCAGATCTTTCTAAAGGTCTCACCTTGGAAGAAGATCTTTAGAATTGGACGGAAGGGCAAGTTGATCCCTAGGTTCATCGGACCATACCATGTACTGAAACGTGTTGGGCCAGTGGCTTATCAGCTTGAGTTACCTCCGGAGTTAAGTTAGATACATAGCGTACTTCATGTCTCAATGTTAAGGCATTATCGATCGGATCCGTCTCATATAGTACCGGTACAGGAAGTTGAGATAAGACATGACTTGTCTTTTGAAGAGGAGCCAGTGCAAATTTTAGATCGGGACGTTAAAATGCTGATAAGGAAGTCAGTACTGCTAGTCAAAGTTCTATGGCGTAATCACGAATCAGAGGAAGCTACATGAGAGCCAGAGGATGTGATACGGCAGCAATATCCTCAACTCTTTTAATCAGGTAAATTTTGAGGCCAAAATTTTCTTTAAGAGGGGTAGAATTGTAACATCCTAAAATTTAGAATTTTATGTGTTGCATTATTTCTTGCGTTAAGCTATTTAAAAATATTAATTGTGTATGTTTAGGGGTTCTATGAAGGCTCGGGGTTGAATTGGGCCTTAGCAAAATTTTTGTGTTTATGGACTTTAAGGAGAGATAGTAAGTGGCATCAATGCTTATGGAAATAAGTGAGTAAATTGCTAGCATAAATAATCATATGGTAAAGGGGATATGGCGTCACATGAATGGCTATGGGGGGAGAGGTTCGAATCCTTCTTAGTACAAATTTTGACTATATTTTTTTTTTTTTGTATTCCTGCTCTAAGTGTCGGCCATGGTGGTATTTAAGGCAAGGTGGACTTTTTAAATTATGGAAAGATGGCTAAGGATTATGGTAAGGAGGAAGATAAGGGATAATGAAGGAAAGAATCAAAAGAAAAAGGCAAGATAAGGGAACATGTTGGCCTTTTTCATGGGTGATGTTTTGGAAAGTTTTTATGGTCATTTTTTTATCCTTTTTGGTTAGTATACACGATTTTGGAGAAAGAAAAGCTTGGTAGCCGAATTTCTTTTTCCTCTTTAGACCATTTTGTTAGTTTTGGTGCATGAGAGGTATACTTTTCTCTTTGACCATTTTGTGTTTTTTTTTTCAATCCATCCCCCTCTTTGCTTGGCTGAAACCTCCTAGTCCATTGGTGCATGTTTCTTCTTTGTTTTGCCGCAACACTCAACCCACAATTGTCCATTTTCCTTTGATAGCCGAACAATCTAGCACTCTTCCCTCCATCCATTCTTTTTTTTTTTTTACCATTTCATCAATCTTTCCTCTCTTCTTAAATCGACATCACCTTGTGACCACATTTTCTTATTCGATTTTCTTTTCACTAGCTAAACCTATCAACATCTAATATCCTCTTCTTCAACTCTTTTTCTTTGGTGTTGGGCACTCCTTTTGACCGAATTGGTAAGGGACTTCATTCCCCTCTTCTCATCTTTATTTTCTTTTTCAACCTAGCCGAATATGTGTGTCCATCACTAATCGGTATTTCACTTTGCTCTTTATCAAAAATATCTGTCCTACTCTCATATTTTATGATCTTCTTCTAGTGTGCAGTTATAGTGGAAGGCCGAATCTTTGACTTATCAGTAGCCATTGTACAATCGTTGGAAATTAGAACTAATATCGATAAGGTAAGGAGTTCTTAATGGAATATTTGAAATCGTTTGTTTAGTTGCTAATGGAATAATAGTTTGGACTAATCAATTATATTTTTAGGGACTAAATCGCTCGATCTATTCACTTGTTGATCATACGATTCTAGTGGTAAGCTGAATCTTTTCCTTAGTCAATCATCTCATATCAACGTAATATCATTCCGACTAAGATTTAAACCAATGGAGGCTTGTGGTGCCGATTTGAAAGGGAAAGCGTTTCGAGATCTCCACCGGGTTGTGGACCATCATCCGGTGAAAGTAGACAAATCGTGGTCGTTCACGATTCAAAGGGCAAACATTTTAGATCATTTATTTTAGAGTTAGATTAAAAAATCACGTATGTCGATTAATCGAGTGTTATGATATCATAGGTGTCGACGATCAAGAAGGCCTAGTACTTACCGTAATCAGGTGTGTAATCTCACACCGTTATTCCGTAGATTTTAAGATTTCATATCATATTGGAAATAGATCGTTATCACTTTTATGATTAAAATCGTAATATGGTATAAACGGGAAGATTGGCTTAAATTACATTGTTTCGATAGATTTGTCAAAATCAGCATTTAAAACTGTGAATATTACGAAAATGCCCCTAAAGGGCCGAATTGCTAGAATGCCTTAAACGGGCTGATTTATTATTGCTTAAATAGGCCGAGCCTTTGTAAAACATTATTTGATTAATGGCTGATAATTATATGCGAACATCTTATTATGTATGCTGTATATTCATATATTGCATTGGGTTGGAAATAAAAAAAAAATGTGTTGAAGAGAAGTATAGCCCGGTGGCACTGCCACAAAAATGTTTGTTAATATGATTCACTATGATTCCGGTGGCTTGGCCACAATCAAAATTTATTATAAATGGAAACTTTCCTGTGATTGGTGTGTTTGGCGGGGTTGGTTGACTTGATCCCCACAGGTGTGATGGGATGTTATGGGTGGTGTGTAGCGGATGGATTATTAGGATGGGTTGGGTTGCATACTTTGCACATAATTATATATGAATATATTCTATTTTATAAATGGGCTTAGGCTCAAGATTATGCTAAATGGGCTCCGGCCCAAGTTATTGCTAAACGGGTTCAAGCCCAGTGACAACGGTAAGGGGATTATGCACTGAGTTCTAGTAACTTACCCCGTTTTCTTAATCTTTGCAGGTAATGCTCAGTAACGGGGATTTGGGCCATGGATGACACGGTGAAGGCCATATTTCAGAAATGGTGTTTATTTTGAACTTTAGATTTCTATTTCCGTTTACTTTACTATTTTGGGTTTTTATGTTGTAATAAGGCCTCTAAAATATTTTAATTTTTGCTTTATGTTTGACGAACTTATTACGTTGCTTAAATTATTTTAAAATGGGAATTTTCAAAAACTTAAATAAGGATTTTCCAAAATAGATTAACAAATGGATTTCATAACAAATTTCTATGGATATTTTTAACTCAAAAATTTCTCTCGAAATATCAACGATATTTTCAAAAGTCACGGTTTATGAAATTTCTGGTTCAAATTTATCAATTTATCAATCAATCTTCGAGGTTAGTAGTATTTTATCAATTATTTCAAATCAAACTTGTTTTCTTATTTTTAACAAATCAATACCTATTTTAGTATGAATAAAAAGGATTTAACATGTTTTATCATGTGACATGTCAGATCCGGTCATAAACGCATGGGTTTGGGGTGTTACAGCAAAATTGGAAATTTTGCAAATTAAACATATAAAACAAAGACAAAATTAAAAAATCTAGAGATTTCATCATTTTTCTTCAGCCAAAACTCCATAGGAGAGAGTTTTCAAGCTGGTTTTTCATATTTTTCATCATATCGGGAATCCGAAAATAAACGCAGAAAAGAGAAAATATCAAACTAGTCCCTGAATTTTTACAAATTCTACTTGAAACACCCCACACCCGGCCCACGAGCCTGAATCGGATCTGGTATGTTCCTAAAGTAAACCGGTTTCAAAGATTTTCGTTACTTAGAGAAAATTTGTAAAATTTTAGAAAACTATTATTTTGAGTTGGGCTTAAATTGGAAACCCATTTAATTAATCTTGTAAATCCAATTTAAGTAAAGTGAAAAAATAATTTTAGGGTTCATTTTTAAAGAAATAAATTTTGTACTTACTTACATCCAAAATAGTTCTTAGCACAATATTTAAAAGTAAAGCAAAAATAAAGAAATCCACTTGGGCCTTATGGCCTTATTACATCAAGTAAACCCAAAAAATAAAATAAAATTAAATGTATCAAAAGAAATAAAGTCCAAATCAAATCAAATCTTCAAATGAAACATGGCCACCTCAAGGTCTACCGTCCCGGTCAAATCACTGTTCATCACCTAAAATAGTTCCCACAATGGGTGAGTCAATGAGACTCAATGTGCACAGACTCAAACATTCAACAAATCGCATACATGTTCATATCAAATTCATATTCATATAAAATAAATGATGATGCAACCCAAACCCAAGCCTATTTGTCCATCCGCTATACACCACCGTACACCCACCACACAAGTGGGACTACTAAGTCAACCTCCATCCGCTACACACCATCGAAGGCGATTGTTGCAATGATGTGCTCATCGCCCATATCATTTGTGTCATTAGACACCATATTCAAGTAATGTAACCGAAGTTACCAAATTTAGATAATGTAACCAAAGTTACAATATTCAAATTTTGTGACCGTAGTCACCATATTCCATTGGTGAGACCGAAGTCAACACCTTCTTCCCCTTTCACATAGATCCCGAATGCCCCATAAAATATATAACATACATATTTCTCATTCATGTTCCTATTCACATGTTCATAATATATCATATTCGTAATCCTATCAAAAGTAGGAAACGTACCTGAGTACTTCTTACCACATTTGTGGTACTTAACCACATTCACATTCTTATGCATATTCATATAGTTAATAATTGCCATATAATTTATTGAAGATTAGTATGGGTACACACCTGATTCGCTTATTGGATTCCTTGAGATCTCGAAGAACGATCTACCGATCTAGATTTTTAACTCCTATATTCGGCCAATCATTAAAGCATATTAACAAACCTATTTGGCTTAAATAAAACCAAATCCTAGTAGGATTTGTATTACTTACCTTGTTTGTCAATTTGGATGTCTCAAATCAAGTCCCAAAATTGCTAGTATTCCTTTTCCTTGAAATCGGCTAACATTAGCCATGTAACCATGTCGGTTTCGCTTTTGAAATAATGGGAAATAATCCTAAATATAAAAAAACAAGCCTTGGCGAATATCACCTACCTTACAAATTCCAAATCAAAAGGATTCCTTGCCTTATAAAGATCGTCGACATCCCTAGCATCATATGTTAAATTTAATTTAACATATAAATCATAACCTTTAACCAAATATATTTATCTTACCTTAGATCCTCGAATTTCCCAAAGATTCCTCCTTGTATTCAATCTGTTGTAAAAGAACCCGAGAGATCCTAATAGATTCGCCATAAGACAAAAATAGGATTAGACCCTTCTCTTTCTAAGCAAATAGAAAAAGAAAGAACTTGATTAATGCTTAGCCTTACCTTTAATGCTTTGATCGATTGCTTCCTTGCCTAGAGTCACAGAGTTTCAGCTATGGAGTTTTAATCAGGGATCAAAGAGTGTTTTGGCTCGACAATAGCAAAGGAGAGGAGAAGAAAATAGAAGAAGAAGAGATGGATTTTGCTTAAAGAAAAATTCAGCAGAGAGGGGGAGAGAGCTAGGGAATTTTCGGCAACTTGGAAAAGATAAGAGAAAAGACTTTGGTTCTCCTTCTTTAGCCGACTTTGCTAGGCCAAGAGTCCTTGACTTGGCCACCACTCTCCTTAAGATAATATTATCTCCTTTATCTAAAAATAAAAGCATTTAATCCATCAATTATCTCCTCAAATAATCCAAATTTAAAATCCCTTATTTATCACTTATTAATCACATATTTATGGAATTAAAACACCTCCTTTCTAGAAGGCTTGTGCAGTCCACCCTTAGCCTTGGAAGCAAAATAAAACTCCCTTTTATTTGCTTCCCAAGTGACTCGAACTCGTGCCCAACACCTGCATGTGGCGCCATTTCCATAGGCCCTAAGTGACATCTTGAGCCACTTTTCCAAGCTTTGTTTGTGTGTCAAACTTTACTAACTTTTTCTTTTAAGGCCATCTTGCCCTTATTTCCTATTTTAAACTTTAAAATTTGACATTTCAGATCGTTTTAAGTTTCCTAAAATTTTCGATCGGCTCAGAACTTGCCATTTTTCTTACATTTTCAAGTTTCCAAAATGTTCAGTTTCCATTTTGGATCATTTCCAAAATGTTCGTGTTTCAAAATGTTCAAGTTTCCAAAATGTTCGTGTTTCCAAAATATCAAAATTTATTCTTAGTGCTTAAACTTGTCATTTCAAATAATTAAACCGAAAATGCATAGGCCCTTTTCGTGATGTTACGCTTCTACCCCTTAAACAAAATTTCGTCCCGAAATTTCCTAACTAAAATAATTGAGGGTATTCTTTGCCGCATGGTCTCTTCTAACTCCCACGAAGCTTCTTCCGCTCCATGATTATGCCACAACACTTTGACGAGAGGTACGGACTTCCTTCGTAATACTTTCACATCACGTTCCAAGATTCGAATCGGCTCTTCCTCGTAGGATAAGTCGGCCTTAGTTCCACCTCTTCAACAGTACCACATGAGATGGGTCCGATCAGAAGCGACGTAGCATGGATACATGGAATACATCGTGCATCCGTCAGTAACTCGATGGCAACTCCAATTGGTATGCCATCGCCCAACTCGCTTCAAGACTCGATAAGGCCCTATAAACCTTGGGCTTAACTTCCTTTTCGATCAACCTCATTACCTTCTTCCAAGGTGAGATTTTCAGAATACTTGATCTCCCACTTCAAACTCTATTTCCTTCCGCTTAAGGTCTGCGTGACGACTTACGCCTATCGAGGCTTCCTTCAACCGTGCGCTAATCAACTCAACCTTTTCCTCGCCGCCACTAATTTCGCTCCCAAAACTCGACGTTCTCTTAACTCGGTCCAACAAGTAGGTGTTCTACACTTCCGGCCATACAACACTTCATATGGTGCCATCCGAATGCTAGCCTAATAGCTATTGTTGTAGGCAAACTCAGCTAAAGGCAAGTAATCTTCTCAACTTCCTTAAAAATCCATTACACAGCCTCTCAACATATCCTCCAATACTTGTATAACTCGTTCAAACTGCCCGTTCGATTGTGGATGAAACGCCATGGTGAAGTCCAACCTAGTGCCTAAGGCTTGATGAAGTGCCTTCCAAAATCGAGACGTAAACCTTGGGTCTCTATCAGAGATGATCGACATTGGTACTCCATGTAACCTCACAATCTCTGCCACATATAACTTAGCCAACTTCTGAAGAGAATAATCCATTCTTACTAGGATAAAGTGTGCGGACTTGGTCAAACGGTCCACTATCACCCACACCAAATCTTTCTTAGTAGGCGTAAGGGGAAGCCCACTAATGAAGTCCATGGTAATTCTTTCCCACTTCCATTGGGGAACTTCGATTGGTTGAAGAAATCCTAATGGGACTTGGTGTTCAGCCTTAACTTGCTGACACGTCAAACATTTCCCCACAAATTCAGTCACCTCTCGTTTCAGATCAGACCACCAAAATTGTTCCCTTAGATCTCTATACAACTTGATGCCTCCGGGATGCATAGCATAAGGGCTACCATGCGCTTCCCAAAGAATCCTTTGTCTCAACTCCTTATCCCTTGGTATACAGACCTTTCCCTTGTAGCACAATACTTCTTCATCAGTGACGTCATAGTCCCTTAATCCTCCTTTGTCAGATTTGTCAGAACTTAGTACTTAAGTCCTTATCACCAATTGTCCCTTTTTCACCTCCTTCACCAGTGGGCTTGACTTGTAACTCCGCCAACAAAGCTTCCATCATCATCTGAGACTTAAATGAGCGAACAAAGCCCTTAGATCCGACACAACCTTCCTACTGTGGCATCGACTACCACATTCGCCTTGCCCGATGATATTCTATCGAATGATCGTAGTCCTTCAACAATTCCACCCACCTTCGTTGCCTTAAGTTCAACTCCTTCGAGTCAACAAGTACTTAAGACTTTTGTGGTCTGTGTAGATAATCGACCTTTCTCCATAAAGGTAGTGCCTCCAAACCTTAAGGGCAAAAACCATCACGCCAGCCCAAGTCATGAGTTGGGTAGTTAACCTCATGAGGCCTTAGTCTGCCGTGGCGCATAGCGACTACTTTGCCATCTTGCATTAGCACACACCCTAACCCCGTGCGAAGTGTCACAAGACACCACAAATCTTTTCCGCCTTGGTGAATTAACACTTGAGCTTCCACAAGACCTTCTTAAGCTTTTCAAAGCTCTCCGCCGCTTATTAGTCCATTCAAAGGGTACTTCCTTCCTTAGCAACTTTGTTAAAGGCGCGCTATTGACGAGAATCCTTCCACAAACCTTCCGTAATAGCCTACCAAGCCTAGGAAACTTCGAATTTCAGCCACGAACCTAGGTGGTTTCCAATCCAACACTGCTTCGATCTTCTTAGGATCTACTCTTATTTCTTCTGCGGATACCACATGTCCTAAGAATGCCACCTCCTTAAGCCAAAACTCACACTTGCTGAATTTGGCATAGAGCTTCTTCTCCCTTAACACTTCCAACACAACTCGGAGATGCTCATCATGCTCTTCCTCCGACTTCGAGTACACCAAAATATCGTCGATGAACAAAACGATGAACCTATCCAAGTAGGGTTGGAAAACCCGATTCATCATATCCATGAACGCGATCGAGTGTTCACAACCCAAACGGCATCACCACAAACTCAAAATGGCCGATCTTGTCCTAAAAGCGGTCTTATGGATATCGGCCTCCTTCACTTTCAATCGATGATATCCCGACCTTAAGTCGATCTTTGAAAACATCATGGCTCCTTCACCGATCGAACAAGTCATCGATCCTTGGCAAAGGATGCTTGTTCTTAATGGTCACTTATTCAACTGACGATAATCTATGCACATACGCTTAGTTTCGCCCTTCTTCTTCACAAATAGGACCGGTGCTCCCCACGAGAGACACACTGGTCGGATGAACCCATGATCCAACAGTTCTTGGATTTGAGCCTTGACCTCCACTAACTCCTTTGGTGCCATTCGGTATGGAGCGATTGACACAGAGCTATTCCGGTAGCAAATCAATTCCAAATTCTACCTCCCCGTGCGGGGTATTCCCAGTAATTCCTCTGAAACACATCCACGAAGTCCCTTACCATCTTAACTCCATTAATACCTTCTTCCTTTCCACCTATCGCACTTACGAAGGCTAGGAATGCCTTCCAACCTTTCTTAACCATCTTCTCAACCTTTTCAAAGGTCTTAAACTACGTTAGACAAGTAGTTCCTTCTTTCTCCGATCATTACTACCACTTTATCCTCCGGGTTCTTAGTTCCATACGCTTAGCAAGCACAATCCAATACGACTCGGTGTTCTACTAGCCAATCCATTTCGAGTATAAGTTTAAACTCTCCGAAGGGTAACTCCATTAAGTCCGCCTGAAAGTTCACTCCTTGAATCTCTAGGGTACATTTGAAAGATCTTGTCTACCACTACTGCTTTGGCCTAATGGGCTTACTACCATCATCCGCCTATCGAGAGTTCGATTCTAGGCCTAATGTTTCCACTACACTACATGCAACATAGGAATGGGTCGAGCCCACATCAATAAGAGCAAAATAGGGCTTGTCATGAATAAAGAACGTACCAGTTATAACATCTAGCGCGTCTTCATCTTCCCTTCGATGAACCACATAAACCAAACCCGGTTGTCTTGCTTCTGCATTAACATTAGTAGCACCTCGGCCCTGTGCTCCACGGCCTCTGCCAGCACCATTACCTCTCGTTAGCCAAACCACGACCTTGTTGAGGTCACTGCCCGCTCTACCAATCTGCTAGCCCTCCAGACTTGCTTGGCCGGCTCTCATCCGTTGCTTGGGATAATCCTTAAGCATATGGTCCTTAGACCCACACTTGAAACATCCTCCGTCTTTCTCCAAAGACTCCCCAAGTGCCTCTTTCCACAATGCTCACAAGGGCGATACTGCCAACCCGTACCAGCTTGTTGATTTCGTGGCCCGTCAACCATAGGCCTCTTATGAACCCTTCCAGATGGTCCAAAACCTCTCTTAGGCTTATTCTTATCCACAACCTGCTTGGTAGAATCTTTGATTCCTCGGCCCTTTGGCCTTTTCCACCAAAGCCGAGAATTCTCGCTCTCGATGCGGTCTATCATCAGCCTCGTGTCGTCTCTCACCCATCCTCAAAATGCAGACACAGATTCATGTTCGATCGCCACTACACCTCGAGCATAATGACTCAACCTCAGAAATTTTGCCTCATATTCCGCTACGGACTTGTTCCCTTGAACCAGCCCCAGAAAAGCTTTCCTTTGCTCATCTGTATACTTGGTTCCCACATATTTCTTCTGGAATGCCTCATTAACATATTCCCAGGTCAGATCCTCCGCCATAGTACCATCTCGCACAGTTAACCACCACTAATATGCTTCATCGCGTAACAATGCCACCATCCCTTTCAACTTTTCCTCTGGGGTCAGATCGAGCTCATCCATGATGCGCTCCATTTCTTCAACCAAGACTCAACCAGACTGGTGCCACTCAGATACTCCTCAAACATTTCACTCCATTAGCTCGGAGCCGCTCAGCACCTGAGACTTACGATTTCTGAATTCCCTCCCGCACCGCCACCAATTCCAAAACTTCAAAGACAACTCGTGACACAAGATCTTCCCCGTCTCGAGCCTCGCCGCTCAACATTAATAAATGAGGGGTGGTGGTGGCGGTGGTATTTCATTGTCGGACCCTTGACCCGATCTAATGGGTTCTGACCTAGTCATTCTTCCTCTACCGCATCCACAACGGCCATGTCCTCTAGAGCTCATTTCGGCGTCGAGATCTGATTAAGAAGTTTTATGTATTAATACTTTGGTTTCACTTATTTACTCACAGAGAAATTTTATGACAAGGGTTTTAGGAGTGGTTCTTTCGTATTCATACAAACACACAGTCTTTCCATTCGTTCATTCATCCATCAAACAAGTATGAACTTTCATTCATTCAGAGAAACGTTGTAGTTTTCGTTGTTGTTATTTTCCACTACCTAGGGGTATTTTTGTAATTTTGTCCTACAGGGGCATTTTCATAATTTTTTAGAAGAAAAACGTTCCTTGGTGTTTTTGTCAAAAAGTATTTTGAAAATTTTGAAGTCTCGGGGTAATTTGGAAAAATTTTGAAATCCAGGGGTATTTCGATAATTTTTGACCTCAGGGGTATCTTGGTAATTTTTCACAAATCAGGGTAAATTTGTAAAATTTTATAAGTCAAGGATATTTCGAAAGTTGTAAAACTTTGAGGGTTCTTTTTGAAAATTGTTCCTTCCAAAATGGGGATGTTGCAAAAATTTTGGAAATCAGGGTCATTTTGGTAATTTTGTAAGTTAGGGGCAATTTTGTAATTTTCTAAAATCAAGGTATTTTGATATTTTACAAATTAGGGTTTTTGAATGTTTATAAAATAATGACATTTTGGTAAAGCTGTTGAGTAGTTGAACATTTTATAACTAGGGGCATTTTGGTAATTTTACCACTAGGGGCATTTTTTGTAATTTTCACAAATCAGAAATTTTTCAATTTTTTTTTTTTGTAAAGATGGTTTCTTCAACTTCAAAGAAAGTTTTGAGAATTTTAAAACTAGGGTTTGTTGTTTTGTTCTCTTTTTTTTTTTTAAAACATGGCTAGTTCTCTTTCGGGTTTTAGTCATTATGTTTAGCCTATGACCGAGCCCTCTTGGTCAGGGTGAACCAAAGCTACGCACCAGGCAGGATTCGAGTGGAGAGGAGGTGAGTCACGTGGATCGCTTAAATACCAAGCTCCCACCAAACCATTCCTAGACATGCGCATGAGGTTGCCACACCACCGAGCCTCCGAGTTAGGGTGAACCGGCTACGCACTGTAGGATTCTCTCAAGAGGAGGTGAGTCACTAGGACCGCTTAAATACTAAGCTCTTCGGATCCAATCCTAGACATGCATGACAGGGGTTACCACACCACTAGCTCAATGACTTAGCCATAGGTTTGTTCAAAGGCATTAAGTCTTATGTGGTTTTGTGTTTGAGTAGTCTAATCCTAGGGTTCAAGTTCCTATCATTCTATTCCATGTTCCATGCCTTTTCTACCCTTAAACAGTTCACGTAATCACACATATAGTTAGGATACTTACCGGTGGATCATGGGTCAAGACTTAGGTGCCATGCCGAAAACACCTTATTTTTCAAAGATAATCATTTGGCTCGCTTTGAAAATGTTTTGGGCCTTAGCCCACGTGCCGAGAGTTTAAAACTAGGCTCGATACCAAATTGAAACACCCCACACCTAACCCACGAGCCCGAACCAGAATCTGGTATGTTCCTAAAGTAAACCGGTTTCAAAGATTTTACATTACTTAGAAAATTTGTAAAATTTTAGAAAACTATTATTTTGAGTTGGGCTTAGATTGAAACCCATTTAATTAATCTTGTAAATCCAATTTAAGTAAAGTGACAAAATAATTTTAGGTTCATTTTAAAGAAATAAATTTTGTACTTACTTACATCCAAAATAGTTCTTAGCACAATATTTAAAAGTAAAGCAAAAATAAAGAAATCCACTTGGGCCTTATGGCCTTATTACATCAAGTAAACCCAAAAAAAAAAAAATTAAATGTAATTGAAAAGAAATAAAGTCCAAATCAAATCAAATCTTCAAATGAAACATGACCACCTCAAGGTCTACCATCCCGGTCCCCATCACCTGTTCATCACCGAAAATAGTTCCCACAATGGGTGATTCAACAGACTCAATGTGCACACAAGACTAACATTCAACAAATGGGCATACATGTTCATATCAAATTCATATTCATATAAAATAAATGATGATGCAACCCAAACCCAAGCCTATTTGTCCATCCGCTATACACCACCGTACACCGCCACCACACCGTGGGACTACTAAGTCAACCTCCATCCGCTACACACCATCGAAAGCGTCATTGCAATGATGTGCTCATCGCCCATATCATTTGTGTCATTAGACACCATATTCAAGTAATGTAACCGGTTACCAAATTTAGATAATGTAACCAAAGTTACCATATTCAAATTTTGTGACCGTAGTCACCATATTCCGTTGGTGAGACCGAAGTCAACACCTTTTTCCCCTTTCACATAGATCCCAAATGCCCCATAAAATATATAACATACATATTTCTCATTCATGTTCCTATTCACATGTTCATAATATATCATATTTGTAATCCTATTAGAAGTAGGAAACATACCTGAGTACTTCTTACCACATTTGTGGTACTTAACCACATTCACATTCTTATGCATATTCATATAGTTAATAATTGCCATATAATTTATTGAAGATTAGTATGGGTACACACCGATTCGCTTATTGGATTCCTTGAGATCTCAAGAACGATCTACCGATCTAGATTTTTAACTCCTATATTCGCCAATCATTAAAGCATATTAACAAACCTATTTGGCTTAAAGAAAACCAAATCCTAGTAGGATTTGTATTACTTACCTTGTTTGCCGAATTTGGATGTCTGTAAATCAAGTCCCAAAAATTGCTAGTATTCCTTTTCCTTGAAATCGGATAACATTAGCCATGTAACCATGTCAGTTTCCGGCTTTTGAAATAATGGGAAATAATCCTAAATATAAAAAAAAAAACAAGCCTTGGCCGAATATCACCTACCTTACAAATTCCAAATCTGAAAAGGATTCCTTGCCTTATAGCACTATCGACATCCCTAGCTTCATATGTTAAATTTAATTTAACATATAAATCATAACCTTTAACCAAATATATTTATCTTACCTTAGATCCTCGAATTTCCCAAAAGATTCCTCCTTGTATTCAACTGTTGTAAAAAGAACCTGAGAGATCCTAATAGATTCGGCCATAAGACAAAAATAGGGATTAGACCCTTCTCTTTCGGCAAATAGAAAAAGAATGAACTTGATTAATGCTTAGCCTTACCTTTAATGCTTTGATCAATTGCTTCCTTGCCTAGAGTCACAGAGTTTCGGCTATGGAGTTTTAATCAGGGATCAAAGAGTGTTTTGGCTCGACAATAGCAAAGGAGAGGAGAAGAAAATAGAATAAGAAGAGATGGATTTTGCTTAAAGAAAAATTCAAGAGAGGGGGAGAGAGCTAGGGAATTTTCGACAACTTGGAAAAGATGAAGAAAAGACTTTGGTTCTCCTTCTTTAGCCAAATTTTCTAGGCCAAGAGTCCTTGACTTGGCCACCACTCTCCCTTAAGATAATATTATCTCCTTTATCTAAAAATAAAAGCATTTAATCCATCAATTATCTCCTCAAATAATCCAAATTTAAAATCCCTTATTTATCACTTATTAATCACATATTTATGGAATTAAAACACCTCCTTTCTAGAAGGCTTGTGCCGTCCACCCTTAGCCTTGGAAGCAAAATAAAACTCCCTTTATTTGCTTCCCAAGTGACTTGAACTCGTGCCCAACACCTGCATGTGGCGCCATTTCCATAAGCCCTAAGTGACATCTTCAGGCCACTTTTCCAAGCTTGTTTGTGTGTCAAACTTTACCAACTTTTTCTTTTAAGGCCATCTTGCCCTTATTTCCTATTTTAAACTTTAAAATTTGACATTTCTGCATCATTTCTAAGTTTCCTAAAATTTTCGATCGGCTCTGTAACTTGCCATTTTTCTTACATTTTCAAGTTTCCAAAATGTTCAGGTTTCCATTTTTGGATCATTTCCAAAAATGTTCAGGTTTCCAAAATGTTCAAGTTTCCAAAATGTTTAGGTTTCCAAAAATATCAAAAATTTATTCTTAGTGCTTAAACTTGTCATTTCATACAATTAAACTGAAAATGCATAGGCCCTTTTCAGATGTTACACTACTGATTGGCCCAGATTGACGTGAAATCGATGGATCGGATCAACACATCAGGGCACACTATCCAAATTACTTCGGTAAATTTTATTGTGCATCTTAAGGTTTATTTGGCATGTATAGGGTTTAATTGAAAGGAAGTGAAGGTGTTATAAACTTAGTTATCAACATTTTTCACTAAAACAGTTTTGGACAGCAATAGTAGCCCGATTTTGAAAATTCACCAAAAATTGTGGAAATCGAATTAGAGTTGAATAAAATATAAAATTAAATCCTATTGAGTCTAGTTTTACATAGTAGAAACGGTGTAAGAAAAAGAATTTAATTTTATGAGATATTTGAATTTTTGTGAGACAAGATCAGATTGATTTTGGTTTCCCCTGTTTTGAATTTGGAAAATCATTAAAAATCGTATAAAACTAATTGGGAGTTTAAATTTGTATTTTTAAACTCCTAATGAGTCTACTTTCAATAGAAACAAACTAAAACATCATCTAAATCTTGTACTAAGAGATAATTAATTTTTTAGTAAAGAAAGGTCGAAACTGTCAAACAGCATAATAGGGATAAGTTTGAAGAATTAACTGTACTTATCGGCTAAATTATAAAATCTGAAATTTTTACGGTAGAAATATATTTGAGTCTAGTTTCTAAAACATCAAGCGGATATTAATTTTGATTTCTGTAGCTTGAGATATAAATAATTTAGTGACTATGACTCAAGTGGACATTTTCGCTATGAACAATAAATATCATGAATTATCTGAAAATGTTCTGAAATTTTCGGTAATGCTTCATAACCCTATTCTAGTGTCGGAAATAGGTTAGGGGTGTTACAGCTTCTACCTCAAATCTCTGTACATCTTATTTCTCCCTTGATGAATAGACAAGCTACCACTCTGAACCTCGTGCAAAATTTTCTGTATAAGCTCTAAATTCTTAAGTACACAAATTCTATCTCAGAATAATAATAATAGTCATCAGGTCCGACCTGAAATTCAGAATTAGAAGTCTATTCGCATTGTAATCGTTTTGCTTGCAATTCAATATCATATTTATGAGCTTCTAAGATTTGCAATGAAGACATCGGTTTAGCTTTTAACTCAACTAATATTGTACCATAATTTCAAGGTCAATCATGTAACCATCGTTCACAAAGTAAACAAAAATTTTCCACTCAAACATTGACAACTATATTTTTTTCCCAAATGTTAATCAATAACTAACTAACAATCTTTCAATAGTTCGAGCCATCAACACTGTCTCAGATTCAAATCCTTTTGTGATATCAACTACTTTAAACTCTCGTGATCAGTAAGTATGTGACTTTTTTCGTCGAACAAATGATTTCGTCAAATTTTCAACACAAACACAATAGCAGCCAACTCTAAGTCGCGTGTCGGATAATTCTTTTAATATGACTTTAACTATCTGGAAGCATAAAATGCCACTTTACATTCTTGTACTAGAATGCATCCCTTTTGTTCAATGACACATCACTGAAAATCACGGATTCTTTACCCAATGCAGGTTGAACCAGAACTAGTGTTTCGGTTAACAATGCTTTCAACTGTTTAAAACTTTGTTAACAAGTATCAGACCACTCAAACTTCATAAGCATGATAACTTTATCAATCAGAACAAATTTAACTCAGAATAAAGTCTTTCAATTAAAACAAATCTAATAGATATATTTCTGTATCATGTTTTCTAGAACATGAATTCTTCATTCAAACTGTAAGTCTATTTACCCGTGAATGCACAAAATTATTTCCATACCTAAGGATAAACTTAAATGCATATAATTTAAATTATTCTTCAACTAATTAACCCGCTCAGATTTAAAGCAACTGAATCGATCTTATCTATCATATAATAACATTTCAAAGTAATCTCTTCTTCATGTTGTTAGAACAACTCAAACATACAATCTTTCCTAATTCTTTCAACATACTAGTCAAAAATCTTTACAAACTGCATCAGTTCAACAAATCATAATATCCCAATATAACTCAATGACCTTAATCAAGCTTACTTGAGAAAATAAAACCATTATACAAATTTGGGCTTGAACTTCAACTTTCTATACTTTTGCCAATGTCAACCCCTTTCATAAAAACTAGAAAAACCTGAGATCAGCATCACCATGCTCCCATGATCAGACTAGAAATTATAACTATAATAAATATAATTATTTTCGATCACTGAATATCCTTTATAGATGAGCCATATTTGATACATTAAATAGTAAGAATGACAAGAAAACCGAGATAATGAAATCCAAGATATGAAGCTATACTAAATTTTCAAGAATACAACCCATATTGGATGATAAAGATCTTGATGATATCCCAGAAAAATCCAGAAGAAAAACACCACTCATATGATCTGGAATCAATTGTGACAGAAGTAATATAATTTACATATATATATATATATAAAGCAGAGCAACAACCAGTAGAAACAGAATACTAGCATCATATGGATTTTACCATCAAATTTTCTACCAAATGTACTGGAATAGAATGCCAAAGAAAGATAAAGCAATACTGATCATAAACCAACTAAACCCACAATACATTCATCTAACAATATGGTTAGTTAACGTTCTCATAAGACAAGAGTTTAATCGGAAAATGAACAGCTACTTATATTTCTGAGAATGAATGAACACAAAGAATACCCAGAAGAGTTCATCATAATCTACTCAACTATAACCACTGCACTAAGATATCTTTACAATTCAAACATAATTCCACTGACTATTACAGTCATCACTAATCCCACCTTATTCCATTCACTAATGAAAATCAATTTAGAAGAACTTCTAGTTAATACATTCTTTATACATTATACCTAAATGAATCGATTAATCAAGACTAACTTCTTCTTTAACAGCATCATCGCATAATTCGAATGATCTTCGTAACAAGCTGATATCTCTTCTAGAATTGTTTTTACTTGCTAACCATTTCTCATCTCTAGCCGTATTAATAATTATTCCACCACTGAACTTTTTAGTTTTACACTTGTGAGCTTATCCAATCTAAATCTTGTAAACTTCATTGTATAACACTATACTGGTGAGGGGGTGACGATTATAAAGCCTCAAAATTTGACTCTCATATATACACACATATAATATAGCATTTATCATCAACACCATATTAGGAACTTTTATTCATACCTTTATGAGTTTCAACTCATCATAGACACATTTTTACTCAAATGCTTGAATATCATTTTCAGTATCATTGGAACTAGCTTAGTTGGAAACATCCCTGTTTAAGTAAAACAAATCTCATCAAAGTCAGGAGAGATCACACTATCACAGGTTATATATGGCATGTATATCTAGACTCACATAAAACAAATCTCATCAAAGTCGGGAGAGATCACACTATCACAGGTTATATATGGCATGTATATTTAGACTCACATACGTTACGTTAGTCTGAGAATTGACTAAATCGTAGCTCTGATACCAATAAATGTAACACCCCTCATCGTATTCAACGCTGAAATAGGGTTACAGAGTATTACCGAACTTACAAAACAATTAAACATTCAACTCTGCATAAATTTTCACATTACAAGCACTCATCCATCAATTTCAATCACATGGTCCCTGTAACACCCCAAACCCGGCCCATGAGTCCTAACCGGATCTGGTATGTCACTGAGTAAAATATTTTGGGCCAATTTGAAAGTTGGGTGAAAATTTGATAAAATTTGGCTAAGGTATTTAAAACGGGGTTTGAAAACTTAGTTGGGCCTTTTTATAATACAGTTGGGCTTTATAATCCCTTTTGAAAATATTGATCATGTATCATTTTAAAATCATCAAAGTGATAGTTGACTTAGTTTATTTTTTTTTTTACCCGATGGTAACATCTTTTAAAACCCATAGAAGTTTATTAAGTTTGAAAATTATTTTTAACCGGTTTACTTATCATTTGAAAACTTCATTTGTAACATAACATAAGCAAAATAAAAAAAATATAACATCCACAAAATAAATAGCGGCCTTATTACAATCCCAAAATAAAAGACTTAGAAAAATAAATATGATTAACTAAAACAAAGTAATTTCAAATCCAATGATGGCATGGCCGCCTCGAGTCCTCTCCGGCTCCATCTCCGATCTACTCATCTCAAAATGTTAAGGAAAGGGTGAGTCACCAAGACTCGGTGTGTAAATCCCTCCCTAAAAATACAACTCATACACAATTTATTAATTAAACATGCACATGCAACCCAACTAGCCATCCTTACTCCTTTTCTACCCGTGTGGTCAAAACCATCGATGACTTAAAGTCACAATTTAAATGATGGGGCCAACCCATCGTGTGGTCAAAACCACTGATGACCATAGGTCACAATATATCAAATGTGGTCAAAACCAATGGTGGTACCAAACCACTGGGACTTAGTCGCAAATATTCAATCGTTGTGGTCAAAACCACTGATGACCATAGGTCACAAATAATCTGATGGGGCCAACCCATCTTGTGGTCAAAACCACTGACGACAGTCCATATTTCATCCCCCTCCTCTCATCAATCCCATCATCACATGCTTTTATAACAATTTTCATAAATCATATCTTATCATTTAATCATCGTGTGATGGCATGCAAATCATATATCGAAAATCATAAGTTAGGGGACTTACCCGGAATCCATGTTTAAGCCCACAAGCATATCATAGAACACTACCAAAATTTATAAACAAGGCAATATTATAGCAAGTTTATTAATAAAGTGTGTAAAGAGTTTACACACCTGTTTCTACCGGAATTCCTAGATCCCGAAGATCCGATCTACGTCGATAGATCTCTTGTCCTATAATCGACCAAAAAGTATGGTTAGGGACTTAAGCCTATTCGGCCAAACCAAGTAATATCAGAGGCTCTTTTACGGCCTTACCTTTGAATGGATTTGATTTCCAATCAAATCCCAAAGCCTAAATTAGCCCTAAATTCATGATACATCTTAGTCTTGGCATTTAACATAAACTTTTTAATTGAAAGGCCCTTGGCCGAAAGTGCTTACCAACTTACCTTGGAAAATAATCCCGAAAGCTTCCCTCTTTTAACCGATTGAAGAAAAGAGCACCCTTTGCTTTGATGTTCTACCAAAACTACACCAAATAGGGGGAGTAGATTCGCTAAGGAAAACAAAAGAAATGCTAGAATTTTGAATAATTTTAGGCGCTTTGTCTAAGGGAATTTTAGCGACAAGGTGGTAGGGTTCGACTAATGGAGGAAGAAAAGATGAAGGAAAAGAAGTAGGGGTTCAAGGAGGTTTTCGGCTTGTAAAAGAAGAAGAAAAGAAGCTAGAAAATTGAGCAATTGCCTAGGGGAATTTCGGCAGCAGCAGTGAAGAGGAAAAAGAAAAAGTTGCTGGAATTTTGGGCACTTCTTGCTGTACAAAAATCAATTTTGAACAGCCCCCCAAGGAGTCCCAATGCTGGCCAATTCCTCCCTTTTAGGTGATAAATTCTAGCTTTTATTTATCACAAAGCAAAACAAAATTATCCTACATTTAATCCCTTAATCACCTTCAACAATTTAATTGCAATTAAACTACTAATAATCCCCCCTTCCAGCCGAATTTAGCAAAAAAATAAGCCTTATCACTATCAAAATTAGAGTCCAAAATTGAACCAAACTCTCCTTTATACGCCAGCAACAAAGAAGAAGAAAAAAATAAAAATCAAAGTGCAGGGCCTGGGGTTCGAACCAGCGTCCTGCTGTAGGAAGCAGCAGCAGCCCCCCTTAAGCGCCCCAGGCCATCACTTCCCATTTGACTTTCATGTCAAATAACACCATCATTTATTTATAAAGCCTTATACCTGAGCCCTTTTCCCTTTTAGCGCCAAAGCCCAAAAATAAAATCCCCTTTGCGCTCGTCTTGACTCGAACCCGAGTCCCTTTTGCCAAAGCCTCTTTTAAGTGGCGCCTCAAGCCACTCCGCCCACCTGCCTTTCATGTCCGATCCTAACCCGAATTTTTATTTAAAGCCTTCCTAGCCCTAACGCCCAAAAGCCCACAAGGAAAAAAAAACATTTCTCCCTTGCTACAGCTGAGATTCGAACCTCCTCCCTAGCAAACCTCTTAGGTGCACCACGCCATTTATACCAAGCCTATTCTTTGTGCCATAACTCACCCAAAAATTTTATTAAAGCCCTAACTAACCTAGCTCCTTCCTTTTACACACTTATTAAAAGATTTTTAATTTCAAATCCGACCTAAATCGGGGTTATTTCTAGACCCTAAATCATGCCAAATAAAATCATATTATTTATTTCTTGAAGCCCACATGGAATTTATTTAAATTTTTAACAACCCCTAATTTAGGGTGTTACAATTCTACCCCTCTTAAAAATAATTTCGTCCTCAAATTACTTACTAACGAATAGTCATACATCTTAACTCACCGTACTACGCTTATGTCACAGCGCTTTCGATTTTAATAGAACTATCTTACCTCCTAGGCACAATCTCTAAGTTCACAACCAAGGTTTCGTGCACTTCCTAGTAAAACAAGAAAACTCTACAATAATCAAAGCAATTAAGGGTATTCCGGAAGTAAGGAACATACCCGTTGTCACATCTGGCACATCCTCCTCCTCGCGACGGTCGACTATATAAACCAACCTTGGTTGCCTCGCCTCTGCACCTTCAAAGACTCTCACCACGCCTTACCATTTCCATTACCCCTAGCTGCACCTCGACCCCTCTGTGGTTGTTGGTTATCCCTTCTGTTTATTGCACGATCCTGACCTTCCGTTCTCAGCCTAGCTGCCTTCTTAAGACAGTCTCTAACTCGATGCTCCATAGACCCACATTCAAAGCATCCACGATTACCATTCCAACACTCCCCCTTGTGAAACTTGCCACACTTATCACACCGTGGCGGCCATTGAGGATTAGCAGCAGCAGGCCTAGCAGTTTGATCCGACCCATCAAACTTTGACCTCTTTTGCTGATTACCAGAGAACTCTGATGGTTTCGAGCTCCTCTTATTCCAATTTCTATCCTGGTTCTGTCTAATGGACTATCTTACTCCCTCAGCAACTTTAGACTTCTCCACAAGGACAACGAACTCTCGTTCCTGTTGTGGAGCTATCATCATCCTCAGCTCATCTCTAAGGCCATCTTCAAATCTGACATAGCGCTCATGCTCGGTACCCACAATACCACGAGCATATCTACTCAATCGAGGAAATCAGCCTCATACTCAGCCACCGTCTTATTACCTTGAACCAGGTTCAAGAAAGCCTTTCGCTGTGCGTCCACGTAGCTAGTTCCGATATACTTCTTCTGATAAGCATCCCTGAAGAACTCCCAAGTGAGATTTTCTGCCACCGTTCCATCCCTTACGGTGAGCCACCACTGATAGGACTCATCCCGAAGTAGAGAGATGATACCTTTTAACTTCTCCTCAGGGGTGAAATCCAAGTCACCCATAATCCTTTCAGTGGACTCTAACCAATATTTCGCTGCACTAGGTGCCACTCCGGAGACTCTTCTGAATACTTCTGCTCTGTTAGCCCGGAGTCGTTTAGCCACAGATTTACGGGTTCTTGCACCCGCCCACCTCAAAGAACTCGTTCTAATACTTGTAGTATCGCTCGATACTACGTCGTTACCACCGTCGATCCTCGAAACTTCGGTTTTGGCGTCGACAGATCCGGTATCTCATTTTCGGACCCATGACCAGACCTCGCGGGCTCTGACAGGGTCATCCTACCTCTACCACGGCCACGCGGCGGGTATCCACGACCTCTTGAACTCATTCTAACGATCGCGTTTATCTGTTTAAGAATTTTATGCATTAGTATTTCACTTGGTTAATCGCGAAGAAATTTTATGATAGAAGTTTTAGAAGTGGTTCTTTCGTAATCAAACAAACACACAGTCTTTCATTCATTCATTCAAAGATACGTTGTTGATTTCATGGTGATTGTTTTTCCATTACCCAGGGGTATTTTCGTAATTTGTCCTACGGGGGTATTTTTGTAATTTTTCAGAAATGAAAATTTTCGGATGATTTTGTCAAAAATTATTCTAAAACTCTTAATTTCTCGGGGTATTTTAAAAAATTTTGAAATTCGGGGGTCTTTCGGTGATTTTGGAACTCAGAGGCATTTTGGTAATTTTTCACAAATCAGGGTGAATTTGTAAAATTTGATAAATCAGGGATGTTTCAAAAGTTGTAAAACTTTGGGAGTTATTTTTAAGAATTTATCTTCCATTTTGCTGGTGTTGCAAAAATTTTGAAAACCGAGGTAATTTTGGTAATTTTATTTGTGAGGGCAATTTTGTAATTTTCTAAAATAATGATGTTTTCGATATTTTGCAAGGTGAGGTTTTTGGGCACTTTTCATGTGATGAAAATTTTGATTAAAACTAGGGGTATTTTGGGAATATCATAAATCAAGGGCATTTTCATAATTTTACCCCTAAGGGTATTTTAGTAATTTTTTTCACATTTAGGGCATTTTCTCAAAACGACTTCCAGAAATTGGGTTCTAAGTGATTTCACAAAACAAGGATATTTTGAAAATTTCTATTTGAAATTTTTTTTCTACGGAGGGTATTTTGGTAATTTACAAGCCAGGGGTATTTTGGTCATTTTTCAAACTGAGGGGTATTTTGGTCTTTTTTTTAACCAAAGTTTTATTTATTTCCAAAATCAAAATGGCTAGTCCCTTTTGGGTTTTAGTTATCAAGTTTAGCCTGTGAGCTCGTCGTCTCAGCTAGGATGAACCGTTACTACGCACCAAGTAGGATTCGAGTGAGTAGGAGGTGAGTCACGAGGATCGCATAAATACCGAGCCCCCACCGAATCCAATCCTAGACATGCGATAACGATTGCCACATCTTTTGCTTAGTGACAACTCACGTGGTTTGTTTAGGTAATTATTAAATCTTATGCATAGTTGGGGTATACTAGCACTAGGTTCAACACTTCTACTCTAGTAGTCACGCTCCCAATTTACCCTTCTACCCTTCATCAAAATAATTCACAAAATTGATAGAAGTACTTACAGGCGGATAGGTGCGAAGACTGGGTGCCATCTTGCTCAAGCCAAAACAATTTCTCAAACATTATAATAAGGCCTACTATCCAAAAACCAAACATTTTGGGCCTTGGGCCCCCCCACAGCCGAGTTTTGAACCGGGCTCTAATACCAAAAATGTAACACCCCAAACCGGCCCATGAGTCCTGATCGGATCTGGTATGTCACTGAGTAAAATATTTTGGGCCAATTTGAAAGTTGGGTGAAAATTCGATAAAATTTGGCTAAGGTATTTAAAACGGGGTTTGAAAACTTAGTTGGGCCTTTTTATAATACAGTTGGGCTTTATAATCCCTTTTGAAAACATTGATCATGTATCATTTTAAAATCATCAAAGTGATAGTTGACTTAGTTTATTTTTTTTTTACCCGATGGTAACATCTTTTAAAAACCCGTAGAAGTTTATTAAGTTTGAAAAATTATTTTTAACCGGTTTACTTATCATTTGAAAATTTCATTTGTAACATAACATAAGCAAAATAAAAAAAAATATAACATCCAAAAAATAAATAGCGGCCTTATTACAATCCCAAAATAAAAGACTTAGAAAAATAAATATGATTTACTAAAACAAAGTAATTTCAAATCCAATGATGGCATGGCCGCCTCGAGTCCTCTCCGGCTCCATCTCCGCGATATACTCATCTGCAAAATGTTAAGAGAAAGGGGTGAGTCACCAAGACTCAGTGTGTAAATCCCCCTCCCGGAAAATACAACTCATACACAATTTATTAATTAAACATGCACATGCAACCCAACTAGCCATCCTTACTCCTTTTCTACCCCGTGTGGTCAAAACCACTAATGACTTAAAGTCACAATTTAAATGATGGGGCCAACCCATCGTGTGGTCAAAACCACTGATGACCATAGGTCACAATATATCAAATGTGGTCAAAACCACTGGTGGTACCAAACCACTGGGACTTAGTCGCAAAAATTTAATCGTTGTGGTCAAAACCACTGATGACCATAGGTCACAAATAATTTGATGGGGCCAACCCATCTTGTGGTCAAAACCACTGACGGCAGTCCATATTTCATCCCCCTCCTCTCATCAATCCCACCATCACATGCTTTTATAACAATTTTCATAAATCATATCTCATCATTTAATCATCATGTGATGGCATACAAATCATATATCGAAAATCATAAGTTAGGGGACTTACCCGGAATCCATGTTTAAGCCCACAAGCATATCATAGAACACTACCAAAATTTATACACAAGGCAATATTATAACAAGTTTATTAATAAAGTGTGTAAAGAGTTTACACACCTGTTTCTACCGAAATTCCTAGATCCCGAAGATCCGATCTACGTCGCTAGATCTCTTGTCCTATAATCGACCAAAAAGCATGGTTAGGGACTTAGGCCTATTCGGCCAAACCAAGTAATATCAGAGGCTCTTTTACGGCCTTACCTTTGAACGGATTTGATTTCCAATCAAATCCCGAAGCCTAAATTAGTCCTAAATTCATGATACATGTTAGTCTTGGCATTTAACATAAACTTTTTAATTGAAAGGCCCTTGGCCGAAAGTGCTTACCAACTTACCTTGGAAAATAAATCTCGAAAGCTTCCCTCTTTTAACCGATTGAAGAAAAAGAGCACCCTTTGCTTTGATGTTCGGCCAAAACTACACCAAATAGGGGGAGTAGATTCGGCTAAGGAAAAGAAAAGAGATGCTGGAATTTTGAATAATTTTGGGCAGTTTGTCTAAGGGAATTTTGGCAGCAAGGTGGTAGGGGTTCGACTAATGGAGGAAGAAAAAGATGAAGGAAAAGGAGTAGGGGTTCAAGGAGGTTTTCGGCTTGTAAAAGAAGAAGAAAAGAAGCTGGAAAATTGAGCAATTGCCTAGGGAATTTCGGCAGAAGAAGAGGAAGAGGAAGAAGAAAAGTTGCTGGAATTTTGGGCACTTCTTCTGTACAAAAATCAATTTTGAACAACCCCAAGAAGTCCCAATGTGGCCAATTCCTCCCTTTAGGTGATAAATTCCAGCTTTTATTTATCACAAAGCAAAGCAAAATTATCTTACATTTAATCCCTTAATCACCTTCAACAATTTAATTGCAATTAAACTACTAATAATCCCCTTCCAAATTAATTTAGCAAAAAATAAGCCTTATCACTATCAAAATTTGAGTCCAAAATTGAACCAAACTCTCCTTTATACGCCAGCAACAAAGAAGAAGAAAAAAAATAAAAATCAAAGTGCAGGGCCTGGGGTTCGAACTAGCGTCCTGCTGTAGGAAGCAGCAGCAGCCCCCCCTTAAGGGCCCCAGGCCATCACTTCCCATTTGACTTTCATGTCAAATAACACCATCATTTATTTATAATGCCTTATACCTGAGCCCTTTTCCTTTTAGCACCAAAGCCCAAAAATAAAATCCCTTTATACTGTCTTGACTCGAACCCGAGTCCCTTTTTCCAAAGCCTCTTTTAAGTGGCGCCTCAAGCCACTCCGCCCACCTGCCTTTCATGTCCGATCCTTACCCGAATTTTTATTTAAAGCCTTCCTAGCCCTAACGCCCAAAAGCCCACAAGGAAAAAAAAACATTTCTCCCTTGCTACAGCCGAGATTCGAACCTCCTCCCTAGCAAACCTCTTAGGCGCACCACGCCATTTATACCAAGCCTATTCTTTGTGCCATAACTCGCCCAAAAATTTTATTAAAGCCCTAACTAACCTAGCTCCTTCCTTTTACACACTTATTAAAAGATTTTTAATTTCAAATTCGACCTAAATCGGGGTTATTTCTAGACCCTAAATCATGCCAAATAAAATCATATTTATTTATTTCTTGAAGCCCACATGGAATTTATTTAAATTTTTAACAACCCCTAATTTAGGGTGTTACAGTCCCTATTATAAGCCTACAAGGCCCTGAACATGCCTTGGGAGTGGTTCGGGACTAAACCGATAAATCAAGTAACTTTCACGAAACTTTAAAAAATTTTCTCAAAACAGGGGACACACGCCCGTGTGGACATTCAAAATGGGAGCACATGGTCGTGTCCTAGCCCATGTCCAACCCCGTGTAACTCTCTAACTTGGGTCACATAGCCAACACACACGCCTGTGTGACTAGCCCGTATGCCTTAACAATGGCCATACACGCCCGTGTGCCAGGCCGTGTACTAGGCCATGTCAAATTTGTAGGGTATACTGACTTATGCCACACGGCCAATTCATACGCCCGTGTGTGAGGCCGTGTGGAGCATACTGACTTGATTTCTAAAACCACACTAGGGGACACACGGACGTATAACATAATCGTGTGTCACACACGGCTGAGACACACGCCCGTGTCTCTGCTCATGTGGACAAAATTGGCTATTTACCAAGCTATTTTGCCTCCCAAATTTGCTTGTACCTAAACAATCCAAATGGTACCAATTCAAGACACAAATATGCAGCCAAATACCATCAACAATTGTTCAAATCATACCATTTCTTTACCATCAATACAAATCACAAATATACCCCAATTTACATATAATTTCATACCTAATTCACATATACAATTCAATTAACTAAACCCTTCCAAACATGCATTATCATGTACCAATTAACAAGCACATAGCTTTCCAATTATCAACCCTTTAACATTCAAAATACCTAATGTAAAAGCCCATTTTTGCCCGGGCCCAACACCAAAATAAAAAGCCAAAATTTTTAAACAAAAACCAATAAAACATTATAACAGTCCATTAATTACAATCTTTTAGCCCAAAACCAAATAATAACAAACCTAATAACCCGAATTAACCCCAATAGCCCAATAGACTAAACCAAAGTTTAAGCCCAACCTAAAGAGCCCAAATGGCCCAAGCAGGACAGAATTTCAGAATCTTCGGGTGCCTTCTCCACAGCCACTCTCCACGCGCGCCCCTTTGGCTTCTCGTGTGCTATACACACGAGCCTTTTTAGATCCCCACGGCAGATCCCACCGTGCCTCGCAGCGTCCACGCGCCTCCATACGCCCCCCACGCGCTCATCACATCCTTGTATCAGGCTACCTTCGTACCTTCGTACCTACAAATCAGACGAAAACAACAGCAAAGTAGAGAGAAAATGAGAATATTGTATTTTATTTTTCTTTTATTTTCCTTTTCGGTTATAAAAATTGAAGGAGATATCTGTAATGTTTTCTTTTGGACACGATTTGTGAATACACACACGATTAATTGAAAGAACAGAAAACATTTTGAAGAGGTGATTTCTTATTTTTTATTTGTTTCTTTTGGTTGATGTTTTGAAATAAAAAGAAAAGAAAGGAGGAAAAAGGCTTGCCAGTTTGGTTGCGGCGTCGAGTCCTCCTCCGTCGTCAGAACCGAGTTGAAACGCGATCGAAAGCCATTTTTTCTCTTTTGATCTTGCGAGTTTAGACGAGGGTATAGGGCCTCCTGTTTTTGCGTGTGGTTGGTCATCTGAAACGGTGGTGATACGGCGGCGGCTAAAAAAAAACATAGAGGGTTTGATAAGGGCCAAACACTAGCAGAGAGAATAACCCCCGTTTTTCCTTTTTTAAAACAAAACGGCAAA
Source organism: Gossypium rotundifolium (assembly GCA_025506655.1). Classification (NCBI taxonomy): domain Eukaryota; kingdom Viridiplantae; phylum Streptophyta; class Magnoliopsida; order Malvales; family Malvaceae; genus Gossypium; species Gossypium rotundifolium. The sequence goes on along the minus strand of CP106733.1, from coordinate 147,969,849 downwards.
AATGAGGGATGAAAGAAAATTTTGGCCTTTATAAGTGATGTAAAATGACGTCGTTTTGGGCCTGTTTCGTAGGCCTCAAACGGGCGCCGTATTGGCCTATACCCGACGATCCGACCTGATATCCATGGGATCCGCGTGTTTTCTCTAATAGCGGGTTATTTATGCTATTAATCCCTCCGATTTTAGATTCTTTTGCAATTTAGTCCAGTTTCAACGCAGTGTTTTGACCAACAGAAGTATTTGCAATTTTAATCCCTTTAATTTACGTGCATTGTATTTTAATCCTTTTCGATTTTAGTTTTAATTTGTTACTCTTTAGCCCCGTAATTTTGTTCTTACAGTCCTTTAATTATTTAGTTGATTATTTGTTTATTGAATTTTTTAATTATTCTTTTAATTAATATTTAATACTAAATATTCTAAATTGTTTTAGCTATTATTTATTTTTATTATATGATATTCTTACTATTTCTATATATATATATATATATATATTATATACATATTATTTATATTAAATTATTCTTATGTATATATATTATTGATTTTATATTATCTTATGTATATATTCATTATGTATATAATTTGTCTCTTTAAAATACCCTATTTTAAATTATATATTTATTTATCCCAAAAACTTTCATATGTCATTATTATTTTTATATACATTGTTTTATGACAAGTTTTATTACATACGTATTATTTAAAATAATGCATACTATTTTATACATATATTTGTTTATTTGTTTGCTATATGTTAGTTGTATTAATTTACTTGCCATTGTATGTACCTCGATTTGTTCCTTTATATGTTCATATTATTATTCTTGTCATCCATTTGTATAAATGTTGTATTCGCATATTATTCTTTCATATTATATTTTCGTTTCTCATTATTCAATAAAATGTATTTTGAGTCGATTTTAAACTTGCGTATTCAAAAAATAAGGCAATATTTGTGTATTTAGAAGAATAGAAAATTACATCCTAACGTGCTGAGTGTCGATTTTTTCGTTCAACTAAATAACCAAATACCCTTTTTTATATTTTTTGGAGATCAAAGATGATCTCGGTGTCAGAGTATAAATGTGTTATATCCTAACGTGCTAGGTATGATACTTTTATCTCTTTGAAACGAGTTAATCTTGAAATTCAATTCCGATTTAATTAACTTTTTTTCAAATTTCTTACCCTAAATATTTTCAAGTTTTAGATATATTTGAATTCTTTCTAAATGTTTTCTTTCGTTAAACACATATATTGAACCAATTTTAAGATTGCATATTTGAAAAACAAGGCAATATTTGTGTGTTTAGAAGTACGGAAAATTACATCCTAACGTGCTGGGTGTTGATTTTTCGTTCAACTAAATAACCAAAATACCCTTTTCATATGTTTTGAAGATCAAAGATGATCTCGACGTCAGAGTATATAGGTATTATATCCTAACGTGTTGGGTATGATACTTTATTTCTTTGAAACGAGTTAATTTTGATATCCAATCCCAATTTAATAAAGTTGTTTTTGAAAATCCTTTTTACCCTAAACATTTTCAAGTTTTCAACGCAAGGACATTGATTAATCAATTTGGTACCAATTTTGGGTGTGACGAGGGTGCTAATCCTTCCTCGCACGTAACCGACTCTCGAACCTATTTTATCAAATTTCACAGACCAAAATATTTTTATAGGTGACCTGATCACACCTAAACAAAAAGGATCGGTGGCGACTCCCCTTATTTTTAAAGTCGATCCCCATTTTAAAAACTTTAATAATATTTTCATAAAATGGTTTCGACAGCTTGGCGACTCCATTGGTGATTGGTTGAGAGTCAGGCCATAAATTGATTAATTTTTGTCCTTGTGATTGAAAATTTGAAGAGTTATTTTGAAAAAATCAAGTTTCTTTTAAAGCATTTGTTTATGATATAACTGCAATAATGTCGAGCCGCATAATACTTGCATTTGCATTACGTGACCGATGTGGTTACGCCTTTAAGTGGGAGTGAGAAACTATGCCTTCGTGAGGTTTTCACCTCCGCATGGGCTAGTGGACTGCTTCCGGGATACATCTGCACCTATGTACTTCGTGAGATCTTCATTCGCATAGCCATAGGGAAATGTATTCCCCTGAACCAAACTCAATCCATATGAGCCTATAATGGGTGAGGATTGAGGAATCTGCTGGTTCAGGTACCTATTCTATAGAACCAAGTCACATATAGCAGCCCTGGGAGCCTACCCTAGATAGAGCCACGCCAAACCCTAGTAGTCACCCGATCAGGTGTTCAATGTTGTTTATTTCTCTGGCACTAACGTGTTTTCTTTTGTTTTGATTGCATTACATTGCATTTGTTCCATGCATTTGCATTGCATTTCATTCACATAGCATTACATCATATGCATTAGATTTCATAAGAAGATCCTAATTGGTTGAAGTTATTTCAGTATTAACCTGAACACCGGCAAAACTAAACATCCTTACGGTACCCGAACCAAGATGAAGGATATGGATCAGAGATTAGAGAAGCTTAAGCAACTCCAAAGGGAGATGCAGGATAAACTTCAGCTGCAAATGCAAGAGCAGCTTGCTAAGATCCAGTAGGATATGATGGACAAAATGATGTAATCGCAGAAAAATATGATGACTCAGATGACGCAGCTGTTGAAGGGGGTTATGGATAAAGGAAAGAGCCCCATGGTCAATATTGAGGGGAACACTGAGTATCATCAATATTCCCCTGGTTTTACTCCACCACATGTGCAAACTCGACCTGAAAAGCCATCTATCATGATCATGCCTCAACAATTCCAAGCTGATGCTTCAGTGAACCTCCAAATTGGCCCAGGTTCTGGAGATAATCCAATCATTACTAATGTCCCTGATTTGGATGAAATAGCCGAAGGAGAGAGGAAAAAAGAAGAATTGCCAAGACAGCTAGAAGACAAATATAAATTGTTGGAGGAGAAGTTTAAGGCTTTAGAAAGTGCTGATAATTATTACAGAGTTGATGCCAAAGATTTAAGTTTGGTCCCTAACTTGGTGATCCCATACAAGTTCAAAATGCCTAAATTTGATAAGTATAATGGGACAAGTTGCCCCGAGGCTCATATTACTATGTTTTGTAGAAGGATGACAGGATACATTAACAATGACCCACTGCTGATTCATTGCTTCCAAGATAGCTTGGAGGGAGTCGCAGCCAGATAGTATAACCAGTTGAGTCACGCCAAAATTGGTTCATGGAGAGATTTGACTCAAGCATTCATGAAATAGTACAGTCACGTAATAGACATGACTCCCGATAGGATCACTCTTCAAAATATAGAGAAAAAGAGGAAGGAGAGCTTTAGGCAATACGCACAGAGGTGGAGGGAGGTTGCCAGAGGGAGGTTACCATCCAAGTCCAGCCACCACTTCTAGAGAAAGAGACCACAATGCTCTTTATCCATACACTGAAAGCCCCATTTATCACTCATATGCTAGGGAGCACTACAAAGAGCTTTTCAGACATCGTAATGACTGGAGAAATGATTGAAAATGCCATAAAGAGTGGAAAGATATATGCTGAAGAAAGTACCAAAAGATCGGCCCCGAGAAATAGGGAAAATGAAGTGAACAGCTTGAGCAAGCGTTCCAAATTAGTCACTGTAGGTCAACCAAGGGTTGTGACAACTAGTCATCAGGGCTCATCAAGACAAGAATCCAGTGCAAAGCAACTCCAATTTACACCAATTCCAATGACATATAGGGAGTTGTATCGAGGCCTATTCGATGCACGTATGGTGGCTCCTCATTACATGGAACTAATACAACCCCCATACCCTAAATGGTACAATTAGAATGCTCAATGCGAGTTTCACGCGGGGATAACGGGGCATTCAATCGATAATTGCATTACATTTAAGAAGTGGAGAGGCTTATTAAAATAGGGGTTTTGAAGTTCGATGAGTTGACCGGAGTAGTAATTTGTGATAATTGAATAAGGGGGCAGGAGAGTTGCGATTCCTTAAAAAAGTCGTCAGAAGCTTAGAAATTGGGAGGTCAGAACACCAATGGCATATCCAAAGAGTGAATCAAGGAATAAAAGTTTTCCAAGCATCGGCCTTTATATACTTGAGAGTGTTTTGAGCAATAGGACTCTGGAAGAGCAATGTATTTTAAGGCTAATCTAGAGTTCAGCCTAGAAGTGATAAGAGTCATTTTGTGAAATAGACTTGTGTTCAAAATCCTTATTTCAATGAGATGCATCTTTTGTTTATAGATTATTACTATCCAAATTTTCTTTCATTCTTTATTCATGATTATACATACAAATATTCATTCATTCGTTCTTTCCATATTCTTTTGAACTTACAATAGGTCCCTAGATATCAGTGACATGGGCGACGCTGTTACTGACTCCCTTTTTAATGAGATATGGATTTAAAGGACCTAAGGACTTTGAGGATGATAGAGATTGTAATACATCTTTTGATTTGTTAACACCGCATGAAAAACAGAACCTACGTCGCGAGCCAAGGAGGGAGACGAAGATCAAAGCCTAGCTCAATGCAGAAATAAGATTTCCTACATGTGGGGATAGATGTTATCAAGTCAGTCTCATCAAAAGTTTCTGGCCAATATCGATTCATTTTCGTGGATGTCGGTTACTTCACTAAGAGGGTGAAGGTCTCTTCATATGCCAATATTACAAAGTCGATAGTCATTAGAACAAAAAGAGAAAGAAAAAAGAAAGAAAGAATACTGACACAAAAAAAATGTCAAAAAGATCACATTTAACCGCACAATATCAAAGTCTGTGATCTGTTTAAAGATCAGGTACCACATACCAGTGCAGCAAAAGCAACCAAAAAGAAAAATAAAAGATCATAAGAAGACCGAGATCAGAATATCACGAATAGGGCCTATGCATTTCCAATCTAATTGTATGAAATGACAAGTTACAAGTACTATGAATAAATTTTTGATACTTTTGGAAACCTAGAAATGCATGGAAATGGAAATGAAAATGGAAATGGAAATGAACATTTTGAAACCTAAACATTTTGGAAACTTGAACATTTTGGAAACCCGAGGATGTAAGAAAAATGGCAAGTTACAGAGTCATGTGAAAATTTTAGGAAACTTAAAATTGACCCCGAATGTCAATTTAAGAGCCCAAGGGGAACTTAGGGCCAAGGACCCTAAGAATATAAGTACATGAAATCGACCCAATAACGGACTTGGAAATGTGGCTCAAGATGCCACCTAAGGCCTTAGGAAATGGCCCAAATACAAGAGGCTTTTGGGCTGAGTTTGAGACATCCAGAAGCAAATAATGAAGGCCTTATTTTGCTTCCAAGGCTAGGAGGTGGGACGGCACAAGCATGTTGAATAAGAGGAATTTTACTTGATTAAAACTCGTTTAATTAAGTATTAAGTAAAGGAATTTCTTTTAATAAAATAAATAAGGAGATAAAGGATGGATAAAGTACTTTTAATTTAATTAAAGTGATAATTAAATGATAATATTATCACTTGTGGGGAGTGGTGGCCAAGTCAAGGACTCTTGGCATATCAATTTCAGCTTAAAAGAGGAAAATCAAGGCCATTCTCTCATCTTTCCTAGAGTGTGCCAAAATTTGCATAGCTTTCCTCTCCTCTCTTTCGAATTCTCCTTGAACAAAATACCATCTTCTTTTCTTCTCTTTTCTCCTCCGTTTCTACCATCAAGGCCAAATCCTCACGATTCTAAGTAAAGGAGAAGTCGGTTACAACATCAAAAGGGTAAGATCTAAGATCAATCAACTTCTATTCTTTTCTTTTTACCAAAATTCGGATACTAACCCTCCTCATGTTCATGGTCGAATAGCATAAGGGATTTTTCGGATTCGAAAACGAGGTAAGTACATCAATGTACATTCGCTAAGAGATCCCTTTCATAATCAAACAATAGATCTAATCTAACAAGTGATTTGGCAGAATTTGAAATAAAGATCAACTTCGGGATCCGAGGTAAGAGAGTCTATACATTCGACCAAGGTTCATGTGATTACCTAGATTAGATCCATAATTATTAGAAAGCGAAAACTAATTTTTTGAAGTTTTAAGGTTGGTAGAACAACAAGTAAAGGAAAACGAAGTTTTTCGGGATTTGTGTAAACACCAAATCGGCAAAGGTGAGTTTCTTTTACAAATCCTACTAGGATTTGGTTTTGTCTAAAAAGGGTTTATTAATGTGTTTTAATTGGTGGGCTGAATATAGGGATTAATAGATCTAAAAATTTGATCGGGATTCTCGAGATATCAAGGAACCTATTAAGCGAAAAAGGTGTGTACCCTTACTACCCTTCGATATTTTATGGCTACATATTTTAAATATATGATATGAATAATAATGTGAATGTGGCTATGTACCACAAATGTGGCAAAAGTACCCAGGTACGTTTCCTACTTCTGATAGGATTGTGAAAAATGTTATTTTAATAACATGCGAATATATGAATATGAACATGAAATTAAGTTATGCAATATATATGTTTTTGGGGCATTCGGGTTTTATGTGAAAGGGGGAGAACAGGTGTTGACTTCGGTCTCACCAACGAAGGTGTTGACTTCGGTCTCACCAACGAAATATGTTGACTACGGTCACATTGCGAAATTTTGGTAACTTCGGTTACAACAGTGTCTAATGACACAACGTTTAAATTTGATTATAGTGTCTAAAGACACAACGTGGAGAGTAGCGGATGGAGGGTTGACTTAGTAGTCCCCACGGTGTGCAGGTTGGTACGGGGGAGTGTAGTGGATGGCTAATTAGGATTGGGTTTGGGTTGCATCATAATTTCATTATTGTATGGACTTAATGATTTGAACATGAATGCCTGATTTATTGAATGATAGTATTGTGTGCACATTGAGTCTGTTGACTCACCCCATTGTGGGAATTATTTTTCAGAGATGAGCAAGGATTTTGACCGGGTAGGTGGACCATGAGGAGGCCATGCTACATGCGGAAAATTTCATTTAGTTTGGACTTAAATATTATTTTTAATTACTTTCATTCTATTTTGGGTTTTACTTGATGTAATAAGGCCTTAAGGCCCAGTGGATTATACTTTATGATTGCTTATTGTTAAGTTTCATGCTAAGAACTTTATTGGATGTATTTAATTAAATGGGCTTACAAGTATAAATAGATGGGTTTCCAATCTAAGCCCAACCGAAAATAATAGTTTTTCCAAAATTTACAATTTTCTCTAAGTATCGAAAGTGATTTTGAAATCGGTTTACTTTAGGAACATACCGATCCTGCTCAGGCTCGTGGTAGGGTGTGGTGTTTCGATTTGGTATCGAGCCAGTTTTAAACTCTCGGCTCAGAGGCTCAGCCCAAAACATTTTCAAAGCGAGCCAAATGATTTTCTTTGAACATAAGCGGGCTTTTGGCATGGCCCCTAAGTCTCCGACCCGCAGTCCACCAGGTAAGTACCCCTAACTATATGTGTAATTCATGATTTATATAAGGGTAGAAAAGGCATGGAACGTAGAATAGAATGATAGGAACTTGAACCCTAGGATTAGTCTACTCAAACACAGATACATAAGACTTAATGTACTAAACCAACCTATGGCTAAGTCACTGAGCTAAGGTGTGGTAACCCTTGTACGCATGTCTAGGAGTGGATCCGGAAGAGCTTGGTATTTAAGCAGTCCTAGTGACTCACCTCCTCTTCGCAGGAATCCTACCTGGTGCGTAGCTTCGGTTCACCATAACTCAGAGGGCTCAGTGGTGTGGCAACCTCTGTGCGCATGTCTAGGAATGGTTTCGGTGGGAGCTTGGTATTTAAGCAGTCCGCGTGACTCACCTCCTCTCCACACGAATCCTGCATGGTGCGTAGCTTTGGTTCACCCTGACCAAGAGGGCTCAGTCATAGGCTAAACATAATGACTAAAACCCGAAAGGGAACTAGCCATGTTTTTAAAAAAAAAGAGAAGAGAACAAAACAACAAACCCTAGTTTTTTTTCCAAACCTTTAAAACTTTTCTTCTAAATCTGAGAAAATTATTTTTTCAACATTCTCTGAAAAACTCCTGATTTGCGAAAATTACAAAAATGCCCTTAAGCAGTAAAATTACCAAAACGCCCCTGGTTTGTAAAATGTTCAACTACTCAACAACTTTACCAAAATTTCATGATTTCATAGACATTCAAAAACCCTAATTTGTAAAATACCAAAATACCATGATTTTGGAAAAAAAATTACAAAATTGCCCCTATCTTACAAAATTACCAAAATGACCCTGATTTCCAAAATTTTTTTGCAACATCCCCATTTTTGAAGGAACCATTTAAAAAAAAAAAAAGAGAACCCTCAAAGTTTTACAACTTTTGAAATACCCGAAATTTATTTAAATTTTACAAAATTACCCTGATTTGTGAAAAAAATTACCAAAATACCCCTGAGGTCAAAAAAAATTATCGAAATACCCTCGGACTTCAAAATTTTTCCAAATTACCTCGAGATTCTTGGATTTCCAAAAAAATAATTTTTGACAAAATCACCAAGGAACCCTATTTTGACAAATTACAGAAATACCCCTGTAGGACAAAATTACGAAAATACCCCCGAGTAGTGGAAAACAACAACAAACAACAAAAACTACAACGTTTCTCTGAATGAACGGAAGTTCATACTTGTTTGATGAATGAATGGAAGAAAGGAAAAGACTATGTGTTGTATGATACGAAAGAACCACTCTAAAATCCCTTCTCATAAAACTCCTTCGCTGATAAATAAGTGGAACAAATAACTAATCCATAAAATTTCTTAATCAGATCCCGACGCTAGAAAATGAGCTCTAGAGGACGTGGTCGTCGTGGTCGAGGAAGAGGAAGGATGACCGTGTCGGAACCCGTTAGGTCGGGTCAAGGGTCCGACAATGAGATGCCACCGCCACCACCACCCCCAGCTGTTAATGTTGAGCAGCAGGCTCAGACGGGGGAAGAGGCTGTGTCGCAGTCGCTCATGAGTTTTGGAAATGGTGGCCGGTGCGGTCGAAAATGGAGGAAATCGAAAGTCGGTACCTGAACGGCTCCGAGCTAATGGAGCAGAAATGTTTCGATGAGTATCAATGTGGCACCCAGACACTGGTGATCTTGGTTGGAAGCAACGAGCGATAATGGATGAGCTTGATTTGACTCGGAGGAGAAGTGAAAGGGTTGGTGGCATTATTACGCCGATGAAGCGATCAATGGTGGTTGACTGTTCGTGATGGTACCGTAGCTGAAAATCTGACCTGGGAATTTGTTAAAGAGGCCTTTCAGAAGAAGTATGTGGGAACCAGGTATACAGATGAGCAGAGGAAGGCTTTTCTAGGATTAGTACAAGGGAGTAAGTCCGTCGCGGAATATGAGGCGGAATTTCTGAGGTTGAGCCGCTATGCTCGAGGGGTAGTGGCAACTGAGCATGAACGCTGTGTCCGTTTTGAGGACGGACTGAGGAATGATCTAAGACTGTTGATAGCACCGCATCAGGAGCGGAATTCTCTCGCTTTGGTGGATAAGGCTAAAGTGGCCGAGGGAATTAAGGATTCCATCAAGCGAACACCGATCGAAATAGGCCGGAAGAGGTTTTGGATCATCGGGAATAAGAGGCCTAGAACCGATGGGCCAAAGGATCAACAAGTCGATACAGTGAGCGATTCATCCTTGTGAGTATTGTGGAAAGAGGCATCTAGGGAGTGTTGGAAAAGATAGGAGCATGTTTTAGGTGTGGGTCCAAGGACCATATGTTTAGGGATTGTCCCAAACAATCTGATGAGAGCCAACCGTAGTTCGAATGCTAGCTGGGCCGTGCAGGTGGACCGCACCTCAACGGGTCGTGGTTCGAGTAATGAGGTAATAGTTCCGCCAAGGTCGTGGAGCACCAAGCGGAGATGTTGAAGGTTGAAGCAAGGCACCAAGATTAGTTTATGCGATTCGGTCATCGCGAGGATAGTGACGCCGCCGACGAGACAACAAGTAAGTTTCTTATTTATGGATTATACTTCAATACTTTTCTCGCTATAAGATTAGTTCGATCTTATGTTGCTAATGAAGTATATGGAACCTTGATTGTGAACTTAGAGAATGTGCCTAGAAAGTAAGATAGTTCTTTAAGATCGAGTCTTGTGAGAATAGCGTAGTGTGGTGAGTTAGACCATACGGATGAACGATAGTAAGTAATTTCGAGGACGAAATTATTTTTAAGGGGTAGAACTGTAACATCTGAATAGGGCCTATGCATTTCAAATCTAATTGTATGAAATGACAAGTTACAAGTACTATGAATAAATTTTTGATACTTTTGGAAACCTAGAAATGCATGGAAATGGAAATGAAAAATGGAAATGGAAATGAACATTTTGGAAACCTAAACATTTTGGAAACTTGAACATTTTGGAAACCTGAGGATGTAAGAAAAATGGCAAGTTACAGAGCCGCGCGAAAATTTTAGGAAACTTAAAATTGACCCCGGAATGCCGAATTTAAGAGCCCAAAGGGGAACTTAGGGCCAAGGGACCCTAAGAATATAAGTACATGAAATCTGACCCAATAACGGACTTGAAAATGTGGCTTGAAGATGCCACCTAAGGCCTTAGGAAATGGCCCAAATACAAGAGGCTTTTGGGCCTGAGTTTGAGACATCCAGGAAGCAAATAATGAAGGCCTTATTTTGCTTCCAAGGCTAGGAGGTGGGACGGCACAAGCATGTTGAATAAGAGGAATTTTACTTCGATTAAAACTCGTTTAATTAAGTATTAAGTAAAGGAATTTCTTTTAATAAAATAAATAAGGAGATAAAGGATGGATAAAGTACTTTTAATTTAATTAAAGTGATAATTAAATGATAATATTATCACTTGTGGGGGGAGTGGTGGCCAAGTCAAGGACTCTTGGCATATCAATTTCAGTTAAAAGAGGAAAATCAAGGCCATTCTCTCATCTTTCCTAGAGTGTGCGAAATTTGCATAGCTTTCCTCTCCTCTCTTTTGCCAATTCTCCTTGAACAAAATACCATCTTCTTTTCTTCTCTTTTCTCCTCCGTTTCTACCATCAAGGCCAAATCCTCACGATTCTAAGTAAAGGAGAAGTCGGTTACAACATCAAAAGGGTAAGATCTAAGATCAATCAACTTCTATTCTTTTCTTTTTACCAAAATTCGGATACTAACCCCTCCTCATGTTCATGGTCGAATAGCATAAGGGATTTTTCGGGATTCAAAACGAGGTAAGTACATCAATGTACATTCGGCTAAGAGATCCCTTTCATAATCAAACAATAGATCTAATCTAACAAGTGATTTCGGCAGGAATTTGAAATAAAGATCAACTTCGGGATCTGAGGTAAGAGAGTCTATACATTCGGCCAAGGTTCATGTGATTACCTAGATTAGATCCATAATTATTAGAAAGTCGAAAACTAATTTTTGTGAAGTTTTAAGGTTGGCCGAACAACAAGTAAAGGAAAAACGAAGTTTTTCGGATTTGTGTAAACATCAAATCGACAAAGGTGAGTTTCTTTTACAAATCCTACTAGGATTTGGTTTTGTCTAAAAGGGTTTATTAATGTGTTTTAATTGGTGGGCGAATATAGGGATTAATAGATCTAAAATTTGATCGGGATTCTCGAGATATCAAGGAACCTATTAGCGAAAAAGGTGTGTACCCTTACTACCCTTCGATATTTTATGGCTACATATTTTAAATATATGATATGAATAATAATGTGAATGTGGCTATATGCCACAAATGTGGCAAAAGTACCAGTGCGTTTCCTACTCGATAGGATTGTGAAAATGTTATTTTAATAACATGCGAATATATGAATATGAACATGAAATTAAGTTATGCAATATATATGTTTTTGGGGCATTCGGGTTTTATGTGAAAGGGGGAGAACAGGTGTTGACTTCGGTCTCACCAACGAAGGTGTTGACTTCGGTCTCACCAACGAAATATGTTGACTACTATCACATTGCGAAATTTTGGTAACTTCGTTACAACAAAGGTGTCTAATGACACAACGTTTAAATTTGATTATAGTGTCTAAAGACACAACGTGGAGAGTAGCGGATGGAGGGTTGACTTAGTAGTCCCCACGGTGTGCAGGTTGGTACGGGGGAGTGTAGTGGATGGCTAATTAGGATTGGGTTTGGGTTGCATCATAATTTCATTATTGTATGGACTTAATGATTTGAACATGAATGCCTGATTTATTGAATGATAGTATTGTGTGCACATTGAGTCTGTTGACTCACCCCATTGTGGGAATTATTTTTCAGAGATGAGCGTGGATGGAATGGTAGGTGGACCATGAGGAGGCCATGCTACATGCGGAAAATTTCATTTAGTTTGGACTTAAATTTTATTTTTAATTACTTTCATTCTATTTTGGGTTTTACTTGATGTAATAAGGCCTTAAGGCCCAATGGATTATACTTTATGATTGCTTATTGTTAAGTTTCATGCTAAGAACTTTATTGGATGTATTTAATTAAATGGGCTTACAAGTATAAATAGATGGGTTTCCAATCTAAGCCCAACTGAAAATAATAGTTTTTCCAAAAATTTACAATTTTCTCTAAGTATCGAAAGTGATTTTGAAATCGGTTTACTTTAGGAACATACCAGATCCGGTTCAGGCTCGTGGGCTGGGTGTGGGGTGTTTCAGAGACTTGTAAAGATTGGCATACAGAAGTTACTATTTACCCTCTATGTTTATCAAACGTTGAACAAGATTGTCCGGGGCAATACATTTATCATTGGTTTCGCCCATTGAAGTCGAAATTCCTTTTTTTGAGTTTTATCAGAACTAAAGTTGGATGAGGCAGAATGGATCCAATTCGATGTGATTAATCAAATTTGTGAGGAAAATTTAATAGCTATCCGTTACAACTAGATGATGCGGGTTTGAGACAAAGAGGTTCATCTTAGGAAATTCCCAAAAGGGGACCTGACATTGAAGAAGATCCTTCATATGAAAAAGAATTTCAGAGAAAAATGGAGGCCAAACTAGAAAAGACTTTATGTAGTAGAAAAGTCTGTTCTGGAAACATTGACCAAAATGGATGACAAGGACCTACCCAATCCAGAGAATTCAGATTCAATAAAAAAATTCAAAAAAAAAAAAGAAGAAATTTTCAACAAAAAAGAAGAAAAGGGAGAGGCCAAGGTGAAAACCCGTAAAGGGCACTTCGAGACCAAAGGGGATTTGAGTTGAAAACCCGAAAAGGGTGGCATAAATTTTGATCAAAGGGGGTATACAGCAGTCTTGCTATACCTGAATTGACGATGAAGAAGTATGCTACGTCTTGGGGCATTGACAAAGTACTTCGGATCCTCTAAACACATATTGAGCTTAAAATGGTCCTCAAGAAGTTTGAACAGAGAAGCTCAGGCTGCGATATCTGGGGCACCTAGTTTTCCATCTTATCCATTTTGAATTTTCTATCTTTGATTACCTTATTCTTTCCAAGATACGCCTTTAATAAATTCCCTACTTAATTGCATTTGCTAACTTTGATTAAATTACTTGTTTGAGCTATACTCCTAATCAATTTCCTTCTTGCCCATGGTTATGATCTTTTTCAGCATTTTGTATTGAAATAACGATTAGTGGACTAATAATATTTTCATAAAAGGAGTTTCGCATATTACTTTGGAAACTCTTTGAATAATACAGGAACTCAAGATAGGACTATTGTTTTAAAACTCACCAAGATTAAGGAAGAGTCTAAGTTGAAGATATCTCATAGGGTTTTCTGTTAAAAATAGTTGGTGATACAATCTCGACGAAAATGGGCAATGACAACCCAAGTGTAAAATGGGAATCATTCTCCGGAGAAAAATTGATATTCTGCATTCATGCGAGCATCATGCATACACATCTGGCTGGGTCACCCGAGGAGTGATCAGTTGATGGAACAAGCTACAAGCCCTATACCCCCGAGTTATAGTGGGATAGATAGAGGCTGATATAGATCCTATGCCTTTGAATAGTAATGGGATAGATTGAAAAGAAACAAATCCTACATTTTGGAGTTGTAGTGGGATGGACTCAGACCTTACACCCCTAAGTCACTATGAGATGAACCCTGAAGTTACAGTGAGGCAAATCTGTTGAGCACGATAATCATTTTCTCAGGTTTTCTATTGAAAATACCAGCCTAACAAGATGGCAGCATAATACATCAGCAATATAGCTATGATAAACAATGAGTGATGACAACCTTAAGCAGGGATCATTCTCATGAAATTTTACATTCATGCAGCACACATTTAGTTAAGAGCATTAGATTCATTCCGATCATTGCATCCTAATCATTGCAGGAAATCATTCTCATGACATTCTGCATTTATACAAATGTCATCCATAAGACACATTTAGTTAGGAGTATTAGATCCATTCTGATCATTGCATCCTACCCATTTTGCATAAACATAAAACTGATTTTATAAAACAGGTCCTCTAGAGGACGTTGTCGCAACATCTGTAAATTAGAAGATCTTGCCTTTCTGAGTAAGCGGATCGAAGATAGCAGATCTGGCAATCCTGAAGTTACAGGAGCAAATCGAAGACATCAGCCATATCTCCATGACCAGCAGTGGAATAGGTCAAAAATTGTAGATCTTGTCACCCTACGCAGTAGTGGACCAAGATCGAGCGGTAAATCTTGTCTCCCTAAGCAATAGTGGAATAGATTTAAGCCACCAGCCCTATCTCCTTGACTAGCAGTGGAATAGGTCAAAGATTGTAGACCTTGTCACCCTGAGCAGAAGGAACCAAGATCGAACGGCAAATCTTATCTCCCTAAGCAATAGTGGAACAGATTTAAGCCACCAGCCCTATCTCCCTGACCAACAATGGAATAGGTCAAAGATTGTAGATCTTGTCACCCTAAGCAGTAAGGAACAAAGATCGAACGGCAAATCTGGTCTCCCTGAACAGTAGTGGAACCGATATAAGCCACTAGCCCTATGACTAGCAGTGGAATAGGTCGAAGATTGTAGATCTTGTCACCCTAAGCAGTAGGGAACCAAGATCGAACGACAAATCTTGTCTCCCTAAGAAGTAGTGGAACAGATTTAAGCCATCAGCCCTATCTCCCTGACCAGCAGTAGAATAGGTCAAAAATTATAGATCTTGCCACCCTAAGTAGTAGTGGACCAAGATTGAACGGCAAATCTTGTCCCCCTGAGTAGTAGTGGAGCAGATTTAAGCTACCAGTTTAGCATCCTTGAGTTTGTAGTGGAGCAGGTCAAAGTTATAAATCTCTCCTCCCTGAGTATATTGAGGATCAACCTATTTCGAGAAGTTTCAAAGGAGAAGATCAAAATTACAAATCTCTTCTCTAGATTCTTATCACCTCGAAGTCCCAAAGGAGCAGGTCAAAGTTACAAATCCCTCCTCCCTGAGTATATTGAGGACCAACCTATTTTCAAGAAGTTTCAATGAGAAGATCAAAATTACAAATCTCTTCTCTCTGGATTCTTATCACCTCGAAGTCCCAGTGGAGCAGGTCAAAGTTACAAATCCCTCATCCCTGAGTATATTGAGGATCAACCTATTTTCGAGAAGTTTCAGTGAGAAGATCAAAATTACAAATCTCTTCTCTCTGGATTCTTGTCACCTCGAAGTCCCAGTGGAGCAGGTCAAAGTTACAAATCCCTCCTCCCTGAGTATATTGAGGATCAACCTATTTCCGAGAAGTTTTAATGAGAAGATCAAAATTACAAATCTCTTCTCTCTGGATTCTTGTCACCTCGAAGTCCCAGTGGAGTAGGTCAAAGTTACAAATCCCTCCTCCCTGAGTATATTGAGGATCAACCTATTTCCGAGAAGTTTCAGTGAGAAGATCAAAATTACGAATCTCTTCTCTCTGGATTCTTATCACCTCGAAGTCCCAGTGGAGCAGGTCAAATGTAACACCCCAAACCCGGTCAATACACCACGACCGAATCTGGTATGTTACAGGGAAAAATGTATTTGAGAGGTTTAGGTTTAAGTTTAAGAGTTTGTTAAAAACATCTTGCTAAATTTGTACTTGAAGAAAATCTTGGGGATGACTGTTTTTAAAACCGATGGTGCATTTGGAAACCCGATAATTTTGAAAACTTAATCAGATATGTAAGTAAAACAAGTTTATCTCGTTTAAAATTCAAGTAATCCTTGTTGTTGCTTAAAAACATTTTGACTTAGTACGAGAATGCATTCAAGTTGGAGAACATTTGAGTTTCATTTATCTTAAATTACGCAGTGATACCCGATGGTAAAGTTTAAAACATATAAACTTGTAGTTTGAAAACCTTATCTTTACAAATTTTAGCCAAATTTTAACCTAATAAATTATTAAGGCATATTTGAAATCCAATCTAAGTATGTAAATAACAAACCATAAGTTTAAAAGGCCTTTACAATCCAAATAAACCAAATGAAAACCAACAAATAAAGTACCAAGTTTAAATCAATGCAACTCTGAATTTATCCATGGCATGGGCACCTCGAGTCCATCCCTACCCATGTCCGCGATCTATGTGTCACCCGAAATGATAAGGGAGAAGGTGAGTCGCAAGACTCGGTGCATAAATCCTCTCCCGATATATGCAACATGCTAACACACATCGTAACAAAGCAATACAATTAATGCACCCGATCCTAACCATCCAGTACACCTTTTCTACCCGTGTGGTACCAAACCACGGTGGTGCCAAACCACCGGTGACCCAAAGTCACGATATCCATCAATGTGGTGCCAAACCACCGGTGACCCAAAGTCACGAATAATCAATCAATGGGGCCAACCCACGTGATACCAAATCATGGCGACAATCCGTATCTCAAAAGTGGGGCCAACCCACGGTGGTGTTAACCACGAGGACGAGTCGCTATGAGGTGCCAAACCTCCGTGTCCCAAAGACACAAGTGTGATACCAAATCACCGGTGACCGTAGTCACGATTAAAATGATGGGGCCAACCCATCGTGTGATACCAAATCACTAGCGTCAATCCCATAAAATCAACCGTAGGGCCAACCCATTGTGGCACTAAGCCACCGGGGCGAGACGCGGAGGTGCCAAACCTCCGTGACCCAAAGTCACAATACTCAATCGTGGTACCAAACCACTTTGGAGGTGCCAAACCTCCGGTGTCCCAAAGACACGTATATCATATCCCCTCCTCCCATATCACACAATAACATATCATACTAATGCAAATCGTGCAATCATGCTATCATGCTCACATGCTTAATATGACATCTCAAAATACATACACCATAAATCATGATATCACATATCATCACAGTCTCGTAATGAAACGGACTTACGAATCCGTATCCATACCTCATTGGGTATTATATCACCAACCATCTTGTTTCACTTACACAATCGGGTTATTAACATATTACTCGAGAAGAAGGTGTGTTAGTTTACACACTGCTAACACGCAAGCTTAACCCAACGAACCAATTTAAATCCCTCGATACCCTGCTCCTATAATCGGCCAAACATGAGATTAGCCACTTATACCTTTCGGCCAAAACCATTAAACCAAAGGGGTTAACATTTACCTTGCACTTGGTTTGGTTTCCTACCAAACCCGAACCAACAATGGTTCTTCTGACAAACGGCCTCCCCCTAAAACATAAACCATTAGCATCACAAGTCTTTGGCTTAACAAACTCTAAAAGAACGACCCTTAAAGCAACCTCTTACCACCACTTACCCAACGATTATCAGAGAAGGAAGACTCCTCTTGCTTGCTTCCGAAATCCAAAGGCCCTATAACGAAATGATTAACCAAACAAATTAACTCTTTTCAACCAACCGACATCGGTTTAACCAAACCAGAATCAACAACAAACAAGGGGGAAAAAGATGGCCTTACGGCCAAAACTTACCTTCCTCAACCCGATTGAACCACCAAACGATACTATCACCACACTTAGATTCGGCCAAAGACAACTACTAGGAGAGGAAAGATTCGGGCAAAGTGCAAAACTAATAAGAAAAGGGAAGTTTCGGCAACACAAGAAAGAGATTCGGCTAGCACCTAAACAAGAAGAAATAGGATTCGGCCAAGGTGTATAACACACCTATGTACGTCTTTGTGTGGGAAGAAAAGGGAGAGTAGAATGAGAAGATACAGAAGTTGCGGCAATGGGGTTTGAGAGAAGAAAAAGGAGGTTTGAAGGGACAAGCTGAGAGGGTTTCAGCTTGAGAGAAATGGAAAGAACAAATGGTGACAAACGGCTAACAAGTTTTGGAAAAGAAAGAAAATAAAAGGTGAAGAGAGGGATGGTGCTTTCGGTTTGAAAGAAGAAGAAATGGAGAAAACAAATGGAGCACTCGGTTGGCAACACAAAGTGTAGAAAACAAAAGTGCAAAATTTGGCAAATAGAGTTGCTTGGGGTTTCGGTTTCAAGAAGCAAAATGGAAGAGTTTTTCGGCTTAGGCTATTGACAAAAAGAGAGAGCTTTGGCTTACAAAACTTTTGACCGAAATGTACCAAAATGCCAAGTGCATTTCGGGACACTCCTACTACACCAAACCGCCACTCACCCCCAAAATCTCTCCAAAATCCGCCACAACTCCCCAAACACTCCAAGCCTCCCATTCAAACTAGTTTGAACTAGTCTCCTCCTAAATTCACTCTCCACCCACCATTTGAACATTTGACTTGGTCCAAGGCAGAGTTTGAACTGCCTACAACTCCTCCCCTCCATACCGTCAAAATAGAAGCTAAAATGGGAGCACTCTGCAGCTTGAACACATGACCTCTCCCCCCTGCAAGTGATGCCAATCCAAGCCCTTAGTGGCGCCTAACTTGCCACTCCACCAGCTTATTTGTTATGCTAAAATTCACCTAAAGATATTTATAAACCCCAGCTCCTTTAGCTCCTCCCACCTAAGCCTAAAAGCAAAGATTTTTCCTACAACTCAGGCTTACACCTAGCTTATAACTAAGCCCCAAAAACATCAAAACAACAACATAATCAGACCACACACATGCAAACCATGCCATAGCAAAATGACCCCTGACCCGGGATATTACAGTTCTACCCCCCTTAAAAATAATTTCGGCCTCAAAATTACCTGGTCAGAAGAGTTGCGAGTATTGCTGTCTCATCATATCCTCGGGTTCCCACGTAGCTTCTTCCACGCCATGATTCCGCCATAGTACCTTAACCAAAGGCACAGACTTTCTACGCAGAACCTTCACATCCCGATCTAGAATCTGCACAGGTTCTTCCTCCATGGTCAAATCTGGATTAACCTCGATCTCTTCCACTGCTACCACGTGCGATGGATCTGAACGATACCACCTAAGCATCGAAACGTGGAATACGTCGTGAATCTGGCTTAGCTCTGCGGCAACTCAAGTCGGTAAGCTCTTGGTCCCACTCGTCTCGATTACCTTATACGCCCAATAAACCTCGGACTTAGCTTGCCTTTCCTTAGAACCTTAACACTTTCTTCCACGAGACCTTCAGAAAACTTGATCTCCCACAAACTCTATATCTCTCGCTTAAGATCGGCATAAGACTTTTGCCGGTCCAAGCTTCTTCAATCGAGCACAGATCAACTTAACCTTGTCTTGGTCTCGGCAACCAACTCGGTCCCAACAATCGACGTTCACTTAACTCCGTTTAACAAGTAGGTGGCGACACTTCCTACCGCATAACGCCTCGTATGGTGCCATCTTGATGCTTGCTTGGTAACTATTGTTGTAGGCGAACTCGCCTAATGGTAGAAACTCTTCCCAACTACCCTCAAGTCCGAACACAACCTCGCAACATGTCTTCCAAGATCAGATAACCTTTTCATTGCCCGTCGATCATGGGTGAAATGTCGTCTTTGAAATCCAACCGCTGCACCGAGCTCGATGCAACGCTTTCGTAACCTTGACGTAAATCGGGATCCCTATCCGAGATGATCGATCTTGGCACACCGTGCGACCTCACTATCTCGACACATACAACCGCCAACCTCTGAAGTGAGTAATCCACCTCCTTTGGATAAAGTGAGTGATTTAGTCGATCGATCCACAATTACCCAAATCAATCCTTCTTGCTAGGCGTAGAGGTAATCCATTGACGAAATCCATAGTTATCCTTTCCCACTTCCACTTGTGGAATCTTCATTGGCTAAAGCAACCACGGCGGCATCGATGTTCGGCCTTGACCTGACATGTCGGACACTTCCCTACAAACTCATCACTTCCCTCTTGGACCGGCCACCGAGGCGCTCTCTCGAGATCCCTATACATTTTTCTACCTCCGGGATGCATAGCGTAGGGATCATGCTATAAGGCCCTGAAGAATCTTTGCCTTAACTCAATATCCTCAAAGATACAAGCTTTCCTTGAAAATCAAACCTCCATCACTAGACAAGCAGTAACCCTCCAAACCACCATTCTGCACTTGTGACCTCTGCGCACTCAAAACCTCATCCAATAACTGTTTTTCCTTGATCTGCTCAACCCAAATAGGCTTAACCTGTAGCTCTGCCAGAATACTCCCATCGTCGTACAAACTCAAATGGGCAAACATCGCTCTTAAGTCTGAAACAACCTTACGGTTCAACGCGTCTGCCACCACGTTAGCCTTGCCCGGATGATACTCAATCGAACAGTCGTAGTCTTTTAGCAACTCAATCCATCTGCGTTGCCTCAGATTCAAATCTTTCTGAGTTAAAAGGTACTTCAGACTCTTGTGATCTGGGTAGACTATCGATCTCTCTCCGTATAAATAATGTCTCCACAAAGCGAAAACTACAGCCGCTAACTCCAGATCGTGCGTCGGATAATTGACCTCATGTGGCCTCAACTGCCGAGATGCGTAAGCCACAACCTTCCCTTCCTGCATCAGCACACAACCCAATCCTATATGTGATGCATCGCAATATACTGTGAATTCCTTTCCTACCTCAGGTTGAATTAGAACCGGAGCTTCAGTCAAAATCTTCTTCAACTTGTCGAAGCTCTCCTGCTGCTTCTTAGTCCAAATAAACGGAACCCCTTTTCTTAACAATTTGGTCATCGGTGCTGCGATCAATGAAAATCCCTCTACAAATCTTCGGTAGTATCTTGCCAAACCCAGAAAACTCCGAATCTCAGCTACTGACCTAGGCGGTTTCCAATCTAAAACTGCCTCAATCTTTCGAGGATCCACTCTAATCCCCTCAGCCGACACTACATGACCCAAGAACGTTACCTCTCTAAGCCAGAACTCGCATTTACTAAACTTTGCATAAAGCTGTTTCTCCCTCAAAATCTACAACACTATTCGCAAATGTGCATCATGCTCCTCCTCAGTCCTTGAATACACCAAGATGTCGTCAATAAAAACCACGACAAACTGATCCAAATACTGCTGGAACAATCTATTCATCATATCCATAAATGCTGTCGGCGCGTTAGTCAACCCAAACGGCATTACTAAGAAGTCATAGTGCCCATATCGAGTCCGAAACGCTGTCTTGCAGATATCCGTCTCCTTCACCTTTAGCTGGTGATACCCAGACCTCAAATCGATCTTGAGAATCTTGTCGCACCCTTCACCGATCAAACAATTCATCTATCCGTGGCAGCGGGTACTTGTTTTGATCGTCGACTTATTCAATTGGCGGTAGTCTATACACATCCGCATAGTACCGCTCTTTCTTCTTAACAAAGAGTACTCGGCGCTCCCAAGGTGAAACACTTGGCCCGATAAAACCCCGTCTAACAACTCCACGGATCTCGAGCCTTAAGCTCCACTAACTCCTTTGGCGCCATCCTATACGGAGCAATAGACACCGGCGCGGTTTCGTAACAAATCTATTAGAACTCTACCTCACGATCGGTGGCAAACACAGAAGCTCCTCAGGAAACACATCGGCAAATTCTCTAACTGTCCGAACCATCTCTACAGCAGACTCTTTAGCCTCCAAGGCATACACATGAACCACATATGCTTCACGTACTTTCGACCATCTTCCGACTTTCGAAGCGGATACCACATTGGACAAGTAATTTCTTCTATTGCCGATCGGGACTACCTCATCACCCTTAGCTATTTTCAGAACCATGCGCTTAGCCGTGCAATCCAACTTCGCCTGGTATTTAACCAGCCACCCATCCCAAGAATCAGTCGAACTCACCAAATGGTAGTTCCATCGGATCGACCACGAACACTACCCTTGGAGTTCTAGAGTGCGTCTCTATACTGACTTATCTACAACTACAGAGTGACCTAGAGGGCTAATTACGGTCATCTTCCCAGAAGATATCTCAGAATCTAAATTCATGGTCTTCACTATGCTACTTGCAACATATGAATGCGTTGAACCCACATCAATCAAAGCAGTAAATGGAGAACCAAAGATTAAAAACATATTGGTTATGACATCCGATGCGTCGCCCTCCTCTCGGCGCCTCACTGCATATACTAGCCCAAGTATGCGGCCTCGAACTACACCACCTCGCCTGGGTGCTCCACGGCCCCGACCAGAACCATTACCTCCTCTGCCATTACCACGGCCCCTCTGCGGTGGTGGTCCATTATTCCTGAACTGAGTACGGCCCTGACTTACGGACTAAATCCTAGCCAACTTACGCGAACAGTCCCTCACACGGTGGTCCAGCGAGCCACACTCAAAACATCCTCTACGACCAGTCCAACATCCTCCCTAATGAGCTTTCCCACAACGGTTACATGCGGCGGTCCACGACTAGCAAAGAACAAACCTACGGTGATTCGCCCACTCGGTCTAGCCCTCTTCTGAGGATTACCTGACGACCCAGAAGACCTAAAATTTCTCTTATGCCGTTTCCTATCCATGCCTTGCCTCACAGACTCCTTAATACCCTCGGCTACCTTAGCCTTTTCAACCAGGACAGCAAATTCACGCTCCTGCTGGGGAGCAATCAGCAACCTTAATTCATCTCGCAGGCCATCCTCGAAACGAACACACCTCTCGTGTTCAGTAGCCACCATACCCCTAGCATACCGACTCGGCTGAGGAACTACGCCTCGTGCTCGACGAGTTTACTCCCTGAACTAACCTCAGAAATGCTTTCCGTTGCTCATTAATGTAGTTAGCTCCAACATACTTTTTCTGATAAGCAGCCCTGAAATAGTCCCAAGTCAGATCTTCCGCTGCAGCGCTGTCCCGAACCGTGAGCCACCACTGGTATGACTCATCTCGGAGAAGTGATACTATCCCTTTAATTTCTCTTGGCGATCGAGTTCGGATCGTCTATGATCTCGCTGCCGTCGCTGCGACCAATATTCAACCGTCTTTGGGAGCAACACCGAGACACCTCGAAAAACTTCACCCGTTTGCTCGAAGTCATTCGAGCCTGATTTTCTAGCTCCTGCGCCTCCACCTACTCCAACTACCCTTTCCGAACCCAAGATCACACGTGACACTCGTCGTCCCGATGTTTCTCGAAACTCACCACCTCCAGCTGGTGACGGTACCGGTATCTCATTCTTTAACCCCTAACCAGAACCTACGGGTTCAGAAATTATCATCCTACCTAGACCACGTCCACGACCACGTCCACCTCGTGTACTTATGACTAAAATCTTGTCTGATTTAAAGAATTTTATGCATCAGTAATTATTCCACTGTTTAAAAAGCAAAGTCTTATGAATATTAAAGAAGCTTTGTTTTCGCAAGTCCATAGAGTCCTATTGATTTCAGTTTCTAAGGTAGTCTTACTATTACTAGTCATCCGATCACATCTCATCCACATCAAAATCACAAGCAATAGTAAGGGTACTTACCTGGGCGGATTGGTGCCGGAGACTCGATGCCATGCCTTTCAAACCATATACTTTAAAACAAAAACACTTAAAACCAGAATTTAAAACATTTTGGGCCTCGGGCCCACAAATGAGCCTTTGAACACAGCTCGATACCACAATTGTAACACCCCAAACCGGTCAATACACCACGATCGAATCGGTATGTTACAGGAAAAATGTATTTGAGAGGTTTAGGTTTAAGTTTAAGAGTTTGTTAAAAACATCTTGCTAAATTTGTACTTGAAGAAAATCTTGGGGATGACTGTTTTTAAAACCGATGGTGCATTTGAAAACCCGATAATTTTGAAAACTTAATCAGATATGTAAGTAAAACAAGTTTATCTCGTTTAAAATTCAAGTAATCCTTGTTGTTGCTTAAAAACATTTTGACTTAGTATGAGAATGCATTCAAGTTGGAGAACATTTGAGTTTCGTTTATCTTAAATTACAGTGTGATACCAGAAGGTAAAGTTTAAAACATATCGCTTATAGTTTGAAAACCTTATCTTTACAAATTTTAGCCAAATTTTAACCCAATAAATTATTAAGGCATATTTGAAATCCAATCTAAGTATGTAAATAACAAAACATAAGTTTAAAAGGCCTTTTACAATCCAAATAAACCAAATGAAAACCAACAAATAAAGTACCAAGTTTAAATAAATGCAACTCAAATTTATCCATGGCATGGGCACCTCGAGTCCATCCCATCTATGTCCGCGATCTATGTGTCACCTAAAATGATAAGGGAGAAGGTGAGTCGCAAGACTCGAAGCATAAATCCTCTCCCAGATATGCAACATGCTAACACACATCGTAACAAAGCAATACAATTAATGCACCGATCCTAACCATCCGTACACCTTTTCTACCCCGTGTGGTACCAAACCACGGGTGGTGCCAAACCACTGGTGACCCAAAGTCACGATATCCATCAATGTGGTGCCAAACCACTAGTGACCCAAAGTCACGAATAATCAATCTGTGAGGCCAACCCACGTGTGATACCGAATCACTGGCGATAATCCCGTATCTCAAAAGTGGGGCCAACCCACGGTGGTGTTAACCACAGGGACGAGTCGCTATGAGGTGCCAAACCTCGGTGTCCCAAAGACACAAGTGTGATACCAAATCACCGGTGACCGTAGTCACGATTAAAATGATGGGGCCAACCCATCGTGTGATACCAAATCACTAGCGTCAATCCGTAAAATCAACCGTGGGGCCAACCCATCGTGGTACTAAGCCACTGGGGGCGAGGCGCGAGGTGCCAAACCTCCGGTGACCCAAAGTCACAATAATCAATCGTGGTACCAAACCACCGGAGGTGCCAAACCTCCGTGTCCCAAAGACACGGATATCATATCCCTCCTCTCATATCACCCAATAACATATCATACTAATGCAAATCGTCCAATCATGCTATCATGCTCACATGCTTAATATGACATCTCAAAATACATACACCATAAATCATGATATCACATATCATCACAAGTCTCGTAATGAAACGGACTTACGAATCCGTATCCATACCTCATTGGGTATTATATCACCAACCATACTTTTCACTTACACAATCAAAGTTATTAACATATTACTCGAGAAGAAGGTGTGTTAGTTTACACACCTATTAACACGCAAGCTTAACCCAACGAACTGATCTAAATCCCTCGATACCCTGCTCCTATAATCGGCCAAACATGAGATTAGCCACTTATACCTTTCGGCCAAAACCATTAAACCAAAGGGTTAACATTTACCTTGCACTTGGTTTGGTTTCCTACCAAACCCGAACCAACAATGGTTCTTCTGACAAACGGCCTCCCCCTAAAACACAAACCATTAGCATCACAAGTCTTTGGCTTAACAAACTCTAAAAGAACGACCCTTAAAGCAACCTCTTACCACCACTTACCCAACGATTATCAGAGAAGGAAGACTTCTCTTGCTCGCTTCTGAAATCCAAAGGCCCTATAACGAAATGATTAACCAAACAAATTAACTCCTTTCAACCAACCAACATCGGTTTAACCAAACCAGAATCAACAATAAACAAGGGGGAAAAAGATGGCCTTACGGCCAAAACTTACCTTCCTTAACCCGATTGAACCACCAAACGATACTATCACCACACTTAGATTCGGCCAAAGACAACTACTAGGAGAGGAAAGATTCGCCAAAGTGCAAAACTAATAAGAAAAGGGAAGTTTCAACAACACAAGAAAGAGATTCTGCTAGCACCTAAACAAGAAGAAATAGGATTCGGCCAAGGTGTATAACACACCTATGTACGTCTTTGTGTGGGAAGAAAAGGGAGAGTAGAATGAGAAGAAACAGAAGTTGCGGCAATGGGGTTTGAGAGAAGAAAAAGGAGGTTTGAAGGGACAAGCTGAGAGGGGTTTCAGCTTGAGAGAAATGGAAAGAACAAATGGTGACAAACGGCTAACAAGTTTTGGAAAAGAAAGAAAATAAAAGGTGAAGAGAGGGATGGTGCTTTCGGTTTGAAAGAAGAAGAAATGGAGAAAATAAATAGAGCATTCGGTTGGCAACACAAAGTGTAGAAAACAAAAGTGCAAAATTTGGCAAATAGAGTTGCTTGGGGTTTCGGTTTCAAGAAGCAAAATGGAAGAGTTTTTTGGCTTAGGCTATTGACAAAAAGAGAGAGCTTTGGCTTACAAAACTTTTGACCAAAATGTACCAAAATGCCAAGTGCATTTTGGCACACTCCTACTACACCAAAACCGGCCACTCATCCCCCCAAAATCTCTCCAAAATTCGGCCACAACTCCCCCAAACACTCCAAGCCTCCCATTCAAACTAGTTTGAACTAGTCTCCCTCCTAAATTCACTCTCCACCCACCATTTGAACATTTGACTTGGTCCAAGGCAGAGTTTGAACTGCCTACAACTCCTCCCCTCCATGCCGTCAAAATAGAAGCCAAAATGGGAGCACTCTGCAGCTTGAACACAGGACCTCTCCCCCCTGCAAGTAACGCCAATCCAAGCCCTTAGTGGCGCCTAACTTGCCACTCCACCAGCTTATTTGTTATGCTAAAATTCACCTAAAGATATTTATAAACCCCAGCTCCTTCAGCTCCTCCCACCTAAGCCTAAAAGCAAAGATTTTTCCTACCACTCAGGCTTACACCTAGCTTATAACTAAGCCCCAAAAACATCAAAACAACAACATAATCAGACCACACACATGCAAACCATGCCATAGCAAAATGACCCTTGACCCGGGATATTACATCAAAGTTTCAAATCCCTCCTCCCTGAGTATATTAAGGATCAACCTATTTCCAAGAAGTTTTAGTGAGAAGATCAAAATTAAAAATCTCTTCTCTTTGGATTCTTATCACCTCGAAGTCCCATTGGATCAGGTCAAAGTTACAAATCCCTCCTCCTTGAGTATATTGAGGATCAACCTATTTCCGAGAAGTTTCAGTGAGAAGATCAAAATTACAAATCTCTTCTCTCTGGATTCTTATCACCTCGAAGTCCCAGTGGAGTAGGTCAAAGTTACAAATCCCTCCTCCCTGAGAATATTGAGGATCAACTTTCATTTTCAAGAAATTTTAGTAGGAAGATCGAAGCGCCAGTTCCTATGCCCTTGAAGATGCAGTGGGATGGAATGAAGCCACTCAAAGACAAAAAGTACTAAAACAAGTCTAAGATTTAAAGACCGAGCAAAAATGGTCCTTTTTGAAGTCTTTGCTCTATTCTCGTGACACGATAATGAGCAAAGAGGGGCAGCTGTAAAAGTCTATTTTCGCCCGGGCCCAACACCAAAATAAAAAGCCAAAATTTTTAAACAAAAACCAATAAAACATTATAACAGTCCATTAATTACAGTCTTTTTTTAGCCCAAAACCAAATAATAACAAACCCAATAACCCGAATTAACCCCAATAGCCCACCAGACTAAACCAAAGTTTAAGCCCAACCCAAAGAGCCCAAATGGGCCAAGCAGGACAGAATTCCAAAATATTCGAGTACCTTCTCCGTAGCCACTCCCTACACGTGCCCCTTTGGCTTCTCGCGTGCTATACACGCGCGCCTTTTCAGATCCCCACGGTTAGATCCCACGCGCGCCTCGCAGTGTCCACGCGCCTCCGTACGCCCCCCACGCGCTCGCCACGTCCGTGTACCAGGTTGGCCTCCGTACCTTCGTATCTGCAAATCAGACGAAAACAACAGCAAAGTAGAGAGAAAAAAGAGAATATTGTATTTTATTTTTCTTTTATTTTCCTTTTCGGTTATAAAAACTGAAGGAGATATCTGTAATGTTTTCTTGGACCCGATTTGCAAATACATGCACGATTAATTGAAAGAACAGAAAACATTTTGAAGAGGTGATTTCTTATTTTTGATTTGTTTCTTTTGGTTGTTGTTTTGAAATACGAAGAAAAGAAAGGAGGAAAAAGGCTTACCAGTTTGGTCGCGGCATTGGAGTCCTCCTCCGTCATCAGAATCGAGTTGAAACGCGGTTGAAAGCCATTTTTTCTCTCCTTTTGATCTTGCGAGTTTAGACGAGGGTATAGGGCCTCCTGTTTTTGCTTGTGGTCGATCATCTGAAACGGTGGTGATACAGCGGCAGCTAAAAAAAACATAGAGGGTTTGATAAGGGCCAAACCCTAGCAGAGAGAATAACCCCCTTTTTCCTTTTTTAAAACAAAATGGTAGAAATGAGGGATGAAAGAAAATTTTGGCCTTTATAAGTGATGTAAAACGACGTCGTTTTGGGCCTATTTCGTAGACCTCAAAACGGCGCCGTATTGGCCTATACCCGACGATCCGACCTGATATCCATGGGATCCGCGTGTTTTCTCTAATAGCGGGTTATTTATGAGATTAATCCTATGATTTCAGATTCTTTTGCAATTTATTCTAGTTTCAACGCAACTTTTTGACCAACAGAAGTATTTGCGATTTTAATCCCTTTAATTTACGCGCATTGTATTTTAATCCTTTTCAATTTTAGTTTTAATTTGTTACTCTTTAGCCCCGTAATTTTGTTCTGATTTTTAATACAGTCCTTTAATTATTTAGTTAATTATTTGTTTATTGAATTCTTTAATTATTCTTTTAATTAATATTTAATGCTAAATATTCTAAATTGTTTTAGCTATTATTTATTTTATTATATGATATTCTTATTATTTCTATATATATATATATATATATTATATACATATTATTTATATTAAATTTTTCTTATGTATATATATTATTGATTTTATATTATCTTATGTATATATTCATTATGTATATAATTTGTCTCTTTAAAATACCTATTTTAAATTATATATTTATTTATCCCAAACACTTTCATATGTCATTATTATTTTTATATACATTGTTTTATGACAAGTTTTATTACATATGTATTATTTAAAATAATGCATACTATTTTATACATATATTTTTTATTTGTTTTCTATATGTTAGTTGTATTAATTTACTTGCCATTATATGTACCTGATTTGTTCCTTTATATGTTCATATTATTATTCTTGTCATCCATTTGTATAAATGTTGTATTCGCATTTTATTCTTTCATATTATATTTTCGTTTCTCATTATTCAATAAAATGCATTTTGAGTCGATTTTAAACTTGCGTATTCAAAAAACAAGGCAATATTTGTGTATTTAGAAGAACGGAAAATTACATTCTAACGTGCTGGGTGTCGATTTTTTCGTTCAACTAAATAACCAAATACCGTTTTTTATATGTTTTGGAGATAAAAGATGATCTTGGTGTCAGAGTATAAATGTGTAACACCCCAAACCCGGCCCAAACACCACGACCGGATCTGGTATGTCACTAAGGAAATTTTTGTAAAACAAATCGTGTTGTCAGAAAGCCCAAATGTAAATTATATAAAATATGCCTTTATGAATAAAACTCAAACTTAATTACATGCCTTAGTTTAATTAAAATAAATGTTTGAATAACTAAAAATAATTTATCCCATAATAAAACAAGATATAAACTAGTGGCCCATGGCCTTATTACAATGAGGTTTAAAATCCATTAAATAAAACATAATATAAAAATAATTAACTTGAGTCTTTTTGCCGAATCCACATATTCTTTTTCCTCTCCAGCCCGGTCCGATGCACTAAGTGTTACCTGAAATGTTAATTAATTGGTTGAGTCGCGAGACTCAGTGTGCAACCTTCATGCACCATTAGATTTGGGCCTTAACCCATAAAAATAGAATAATAAATTCATGTACATATATAACAAATAATATGCAAGGCCCAACCCATTTGCCTAGGTTTCCATCCGCTACACGTCCCCGTACCAACCGTTCACACCATTGGGGATTTCTACAATCAACCCACATCGCTACATGCCAAGATGGCAGTCATGCTGCTCATCAACATATCATGGTCGAAGCCCTTATAACAGATCACGGCAAAAGCCGCTACAATATATAACAGATCACGGTAAAAATTGCTACACATATAACGTATAACTTCCTCCTTTCATCAAACCCACCCCATGCAATCACAAAAATCAATACACTTATAACATATAATCGAATTTTCAAAGGACACGGTGATTCGCTTTTACCCTCTTTGGGCTTCCATCTTTATGCCGGATTTCACATTTATCACAACATATAATACTTATAAGCAATATTTAATGAATGATCTAAATGGTGGGGAAGTATTACACACGATATCGTGAAATCCAATATTCTTAGTCAATGTCCTTGATATCCTGATCTATTATCCTCAATCTATAACTTTGCTTAAAAGCGCTAAAACGTGAAAATATGCCCTCTCCTATATTCGGCCATGGTTAGTATTCTACCCGATTTTATATATATAAATAAACAAATCCTCTTACCTTGAAATCCGAAAGTAACACGATTCTATAACTTAGAGATCTATACGATTGGCCTCCTTCTTCAAATCTTGGAATGCCGAAAAGAAGTGTGAAATAAGAGATTAGTTTCCAATAGCCATTCGGCTAAGGACTTTGAAAAGCCAAAAGAACATTGAAATCCCAAAATCAACACTTACCTATTGTTTCCTTTAGATTTTGATACAAGCAGACTCTATTAAAGAGGATTCAGCAACCACAGGAGATGAGATCTAGCGATTTTCGCTTTTATGAAAATCCCGAAAAAGATGAACTGATGCATTTTCGGCTTTTAGAAAAACTGAGTGAAGTGTTTCGGCTTAGAAGGAAAGTGAAAAGAAAGTGGAGAGAAAGAATACTTAGGGGTTTCGACTTTCAGAAGAAATCAAAAGAAAATAGATTACCAAGAAGAACTGAGAATTTTGGCACAGAAGATGAGAGAAGAAAATGGGGTTCAAAATGCCGGAATTGAAGAGGTACCCCCTATTTATAAGGAATTTTGGCACCCCCTCCAGGAGATGGAATTTTGGCCAACTCTGTACTCAGAAGATAACTCCTATCTTTTCTCCTCTATCCTTCTATCCCTTATCCCTATCAAAACACTCATCCATAAGAGGCCACATTTGCACCAACTCTCCCTTTATTTTATCAGCTTGTTATCTTCATTAATTAAACAAAAATAATCCCTAAATTATAGCCTTGTGTTGTCCCCCCTTTAGCTCACCTTGGCTGCCAAAATTTTGACCCAATTCTTTGGGCCCAACTGAACCTCAAATTAACATATTAACATAACATTACACACAATGCACAAGCCCATTAATACCTTACCATAACATTCTAAGTGCTACATGCATCTCAAAAATTTTAAACGTTCCCATTCTCAAGGCCTATTGGGCCCAATTCTACTAGGCCCAATTTCAGGATGTTACAAATCTACCCTCCTTAAAGAAATTTCGTCCTCGAAATTTCTGACTAACTAGTAATCGTACTACCCAAGTCTCATCACTATGCTTTCGCTGTGCACTCTAATTCCAAAGCCAAATAAACACTTAGTATACTATGGTGGGATATGCACCATTATTTGCTTCTGGAGCGTCTTCGTCCCCTTGTACTAATACTACCGATTCGCGTTTATCTGATTAAGAATTTTATGAATTATTAGTTTTCTTCCACTGATTAACCACGAACAGTCTTATGAATAATAGTTTTAAAAGTAGTCCTTTCGAATTCAAACCTATCTACAGGTTTCAGTCTTCTTAATTCTAGGAACCATGCACATTTAACATCCATACACACCAACATACAAATAGCATCCATCACCTAAGGGTATTTCTGTCATTTCACTACCTAGGGGTATTTTCGTAATTTTAACCTACAGGGGTATTTTTGTAATTTTCCAAAATATGGTTCCAGGTGATTTTACGAAATAAGGGTATTTTGGTAATTTTCAATTCGGGGGTATTTCGGTAATTTTTCATACCGAGGGTATTTCGGTAATTTTTCATATCGAGGGTATTTCGATAATTTTACAAGTCAGGGGTAATTGGTCAATTTGCAAATCAGGGGTATTTTGGTTATTTTTCAAATCGAGAAATTTTTACGAATCAGGGGTACTTTAGTGATTTCAAAACCAAGGTTTACTTTAGGGTTGTACAAAACAAGGTGGTTTGGTCCTTTCGGGTTTTAGTTATAGGTTTTGACACATCAACACATCCTCATGGTTAGGGTGAACAATCACTACGCACTGGTAGGATTCCAGTGAAGAGGAGGTGAGTCACTAGATCGCTTAAATACCAAGCTCTCCCCTAACATGATCCACTACTAGACATGCGTATAGCCATTACCACACCCTAACATAGCTTAAAGTGAGCAGTCACCATGCACGGTAGGATTCCCAAAGTGAAGAGGAGGTGAGTCACTAGGACCCATTTATTTGCTTAAATACCAAGCTCTCAACAATAAGCAAGTATCCATTCCTAGACATGCGTGTGCTGTTGCCACACCTTAAGTCGAGTGATCGTGCACACAATTCACGAGTTTGTTTGGATAATTTAAGTCTTATGTAATTTAAGAAGTTGTTTAACCTAAGCCTATAGTCCATCAAAGTCTAACTAATCTAACCTCGTATTTTCACAATCCTATCTAAGTAGGAAACGTGCTGGGTACTTTTTGCCACATTTGTGGTACATAGCCACATTCCACATTATTATTCATATCATATATTAAAATATTTAGCCATAAAATATCGAAGATAGTAAGGGTACACACACTGCTTCGCTTAATAGGTTCCTTGAGATCTCGAGAATCTGATCTAATTTTTAGATCTATTAATTCCTATATTCGCCCACCAATTAAAACACATTAATAAACCCTTTTAAACAAAACCAAATCCTAGTAGGATTTGTAAAAGAAACTCACCTTTGCCGATTTGGTGTTTATACAACCTCCAGAAAGTTTGGTTTTTCCTCTACTTGATATTCGCCAACCTTGTATTCAATATGGGTTAGTTTTTCTTTTCACAAATTAAGGAATTGATCTAGATAATCTTACAACCATTGGCCAATATTTTAGAGGCTTACCTTACGATTCCAAATCCCAAAGTTTCCTTTATCCCTAATATCCGTTTAAAATCCTAGTATTTAGAAGTTAGATCTGATCTAATTTTTTCATAAGTAGTAATTGGCCTTAGGCCTAATATATCTTACTTTAATTCCTTGATTTTGAAATCCCAAACTCCCCTTTGTATTCGCCATGAGACATGAAAAAGGTTATTTCCTTGTTCTTGATTAAAAGATTTAGAAGAACAAAATTAATTGTTCTTACCTTAGATCCTTGCTTTTTATAATTGATGATGGTAGAAACCTAAGAGGTCATGGTGGATTCGCCATGAACAAGTATGGGGATTAGTACCTTGATTTTGGTAAAAAGAAAAAGAATAGAAGTTGACTAATCACAGATCTTACCCTTTTTGATGTTGTGGATGATTTCTCCTTTACTTAGAATCGATGATTCGGCTTTGATAGTAGAAACAGAGGAGAAAAGAGAAGAAAAGAAGATGGTATTTTGTTCAAGGAGAATTGGCAAAAGGGAGGGAGAAGAAAGCTATGAAAATTTCGCACACACTAGATGTCAAAATTCACCAACTTTTCTTTTAAGGCCCTCCCATAAAACCCATCAAGCCCATATTCATATATATATCACACAAGGGTTACGAATACTTAAGTTTCCAAAATGTCCATTTCCATTTCCATTTTTCATTTCCATTTCCATGGACTTGGGCGTGTTACTTGAGATGCAGTGCCATGCCGAGAAAACAAACCTGTACCATTTTTAAACATGCATGTTTAAAAAAAAAACCATTTTTAGAAAAAGTTTTAAGCCCAAAACCCAAAGTCGAGTTTTGGACCGGGCTCTGATACCTATTTGTAACACCCTAAACCCGGCCCAAACACCTCGATTGGATCTGGTATGTCATTAAGGAAATTTTTGTAAAACAAATCGTGTTGTCAGAAAGCCTAAATGTAGATTATATAAAATATGCCTTTTTGAATAAAACCTAAACTTAATTGCATGCCTTAGTTTAATTAAAATAAATGTTTGAATAACTAAAAATAATTTATCCCATAATAAAACAAGATATAAACTAGTGGCCCATGGCCTTATTACAACAAGGTTTAAAATTCATTAAACAAAACATAATATAAAAATAATTAACTTGAGTCTTTTTGCCGGATCCACATATTCTTTTGCATGGCCACCTTGCGCTCCTCTCCAGCCCGGTCCGATGCACTAAGTGTTACCTGAAATGTTAATTAATTGGTTGAGTCGTGAGACTCAGTGTGCAACCTTCATGCACCATTAGATTTGGGCCTTAACCCATAAAAATAGAATAATAAATTCATGTACATATATAACAAATAATATGCAAGGCCCAACCCATTTGCCTAGGTTTCCATCCGCTACACGCCAAGATGGCAGTCATGCTGCTCATCAACATATCATGGACGAAGCCCTTATAACAGATCACTGCAAAAGTCGCTACAACATATAACAGATCACGGTAAAAACCGCTACACATATAACGTATAACTTCCTCTTTCATCAAACCCACCCCATGCAATCACAAAAATCAATACACTTATAACATATAATCAGAATATTCACTGACATGGTGATTCGGTTTTACCCTCTTTGGGCTTCCATCTTTATGCTGGGATTTCGGCATTTATCACAACATATAATACTTATAAGCAATATTTAATGACAGATCTAAATGGTGGGAAAGTATTACACACCTGATATCACGAAATCCAATATTCTTAGTCGATGTCCTTGATATCCGGATCTATTATCCTCAATCTATAACTTTGCTTAAAAGCCGAAAAACTGTGAAAATATGCCTACTCCTATATTCGGCCATGGTTAGTATTCTACCCGATTTTATATATATAAATAAATAAATCCTCTTACCTTGAAATCCCGAAAGTAACACGATTCTATAACTTAGAGATCTATGCGATTGGCCTCCTTCTTCAAATCCTGAATCGCCAAAAGAAGTGTGAAATAAAAGATTAGTTTCTAATAGCCCTTCGGATAAGGACTTTGAAAAGTCGAAGAACATTGAAATCCCAAAATCAACACTTACCTATTGTTTCCTTTGGATTTCACTGCAAGACTCCATTAAAGAGGATTCAAGAACCACGGAGATGAGATCTAGCGATTTGACTTTTATGAAAATCCTAAAAGATGAACTGATGCATTTTCGACTTTTAAAAAAAAACTGAGTGAAGTGTTTCGGCTTAGAAGGAAAGTGAAAAGAAAGTGGAGAGAAAGAATACTTAGGGGTTTCGGCTTTCAAAAGAAATCAAAAGAAAAGAGATTACCAAGAAGAACGAGAATTTCTACGAGAAGATGAGAGAAGAGAATGAGGTTCAAAATGCCAAATTGAAGAGGTACCCTTATTTATAGGGAATTTCGCACCCCTCCGGAGATGGAATTTTGGCCAACTCGTACTCGGAAGATAACTCCTATCTTTTCTCCTCCATCCTTCAATCCCTTATCCCTATCAAAACACCCATCCATAAGAGGCCACATTTGCACCAACTCTCCTTTATTTTATCACTTGTTATCCTTATTAATTAAACAAAATAATCCCTAAATTATAGCCTTGTGTCGTCCCCCTAGCTCACCTTGGTCCAAATTTTGACCCAATTCTTTGGGCCCAATGAACCTCAAATTAACATATTAAACATAACATTACACACAATGCACAAGCCCATTAATACTTTACCATAACATTCTAAGTGCTACATGCATCTCAAAAATTTTAAACGTTCCCATTCTCAAGGCCTATTGGGCCCAATTCTACTAGGCCCAATTTCAGGATGTTACAAAATGTGTTATATCCTAACATGCTGGGTATGATACTTTTATCTCTTTGAAACGAGTTAATCTTGAAATTCAATTTCGATTTAATTAACTTTTTTTTCAAATTTCTTACCCTAAATATTTTCAAGTTTTAGATATATTTGAGTTCTTTCTAAATGTTTTCTTTCGTTAAACACATACATTGAACCAATTTTAAGATTGCATATTTGAAAAACAAGGCAATATTTGTGTGTTTATAAGTACGGAAAATTACATCCTAACGTGCTGGGTGTTGATTTTTCGTTCAACTAAATACCCAAATACCCTTTTCATATGTTTTGAAGATCAAAGATGATCTCGACATCAGAGTATATAGGTATTATATCCTAACATGCTGGGTATGATACTTTATTTCTTTGAAACGAGTTAATTTTGATATTCAATCCCAATTTAACAAAGTTGTTTTTGAAAATCCTTTTTTACCCTAAACATTTTCAAGTTTTCAACGCAAGGACATTGATTAATCAATTTGGTATCGATTTCGGGCATGACGAGGGTGCTAATCCTTCCTCGCACGTAACCGACTCCCGAACCTGTTTTATCAAATTTCGTAGACCAAAATATTTTTCTAGGTGACCTGATCACACCTAAACAAAAAGGATCGGTGGCGACTCCCCTTATTTTTAAAGTCGATCCCCATTTTAAAAACTTTAATAATATTTTCATAAAATGATTTCGACACCTAATATCATTAAACATCATAAATCCAACCTCAATCTCACAAGATAGGTCAATTACCAAACCTAAAACAAAACTATTAGCACGTTTATAAACACATCCAAATCAACTAAAATATGCCAACTTCATTGGCTATATACAAACCAAACATAGATATTTATAAGCCAACTCAAATGGCTACATCAATTACCAAAATTGACTCAAAGTCCCTATACATGCCATATAACCCAAAACATAGTTTAAAAAGTACCAAAGTGTCAGCGGATAGTGTGATGAAGTCTCCAACGATCCCCGAATCTGAGCTAGCTTTTAAATCACTATAAAATATGGAGAAGCAACAAAGTAAGCTATATAGATTAGTAAGCTCGTATGTTAACAATGAGAAAACATCTTTATTTATTAATCATTCAAATAATAGAAAGCAATATACAACAATTCTATTAAATCACAAAGTTATCAATGATCATTCACATAACTTACCACTGAACTCATCAATTCCATAGTTTCAATATTCACTACATTTTCGTATGTACCTGTACCATCTTGTACCTATCTCATACACATTATCGTCTTTCATTTACCCATTGATCCATTTGAAATAGAAGTTGGATACTCGAGGGTCTTACATAATAAGTACCTATACCATGGACCGAAGCCAAATCAAGGTAACTTATCTGAAGTACTAATATCATGGCCCGAAACCAAATCAGCCGATATGCATGGCCTAAAGCCAAATTAGTTTATCTCGCACATAATGTGTTATATCATGGCCCGAAGCCAACTCACTGTATCCCCTAATGACATGTCACTAGTATCCTAAACTATTCCTAAAGTTCAACTGGGATTCCAACTGTCGAATCATCATTGAATCATTTCCAAACTTGTCCGTAGTCACATAATCACAATTTATGCTATATCAAAGCATATAGAATACATCTAAAATGAAATTATAACATACGAACTTACCTTGGTTGCTAAAACAGCGAATCGAGTCAACTATTCCGTAACTTTGTTCTTTCCCCGATCTAAGTCTGTATTTCTCCTTTCTTGATCTAAATATATTCAAAATTGACTTATTTAATCATTTATTTATTCAATTCAATCCAAAATATACTTTAGGGCTTTTTTACACATTTGTCCCTAAACTTTCACGATTTTTACAATTTAGTCCTTATTTCATAAAAATCACAAATTAATAAAGTTCCAAGTATTCCCATGCTAGCTGAATTACAATTATGCCCCTAGTAACCCATATTTTTCATTTATTTCACATTTTAACCACTAACTTTACACATTTCTCAATTTAATCCCTATTTTGCATTTTCACTAAAAATCACTTAACTAAACTTGTATATCTATCAACAAGCATTCATAACTCATCATAATTCATCATAGAACACATAAATCAATGTAAACTCTCAAAAATGTTAACAGTTTTGAAATCAAAGGTACGGGCTAGATAGATTGAGCTACAACGAACTCAAAAACATAAAAATCACTAAAAACTGGGTTGAAAATCACATACAATTGAAGCATGCATTAGCCGAACCTTCAAAGCTCATCCATGGCTTCTTTTTTTTCTTATTTTTGGTTGGAATAAAGATGAATGAAAAGTTTTGTCTTTTGTTTTAGTTATTTAACTTAATGAATTACTATATTAACCTTATAATAAAACCATTAAAACATGCATAAAAAATGCCCATAAATGTCCACTCACATTTCAAATGGTTTAATTACCATTTGAGGACTAGCACTTTAAAAACCATTGCTAATAAACACTTTTACCTTATAGAACTGTACTTTTACACTTTACACAATTTAGTCTTTTTTACCAAATTAAGCATTCAAACGACAAAATTACTTCACGAAACTTTTACACAAACATGCTATCATGCTATAAACACTTAAAATAATATTAAAAATAATTTTTTGACCTCAAATTTTTGGTCTCAAACCACTGTTTCGATTTGACTAAAAATGAGCTATTATAGTGTTTTCGTTTTGGTCGAACTGTGGTTGTTGGTATGTTTCAAAGTTGGTTATTTGTAGGTTTGATGAGTGCCTATAAGCACCATTTGGATTGAATTTGTTTTGAGCATGAAAAAGGTACCAAAGTGCATTATTCTTGACCTTCTAGAAAAAAGGTATTGATACCATAGACTAAAGTATCGGTACTTTACCAAATTGTCATGTTTTAAAAATGACAGAATGTCTATTTGGCACCGATACTGGTATAAATTATCGATACTTATTCTTAAAGATCAATACTATATAAAGGTATCGATACAAATTGACTTGTATTCAAATTTTAAAAAATGGCAGAGTGCCAAAACAGTATCGATACTGAATTTGGTATCGATCAGGGGTATCAGTACCTTATTCCAAGTAGCGATACTTGTAAATTTTACTTTGAATTTTGAAACATAGAAGTTGAAATTGGTATCTGTATCTGAAGTGGGTATTGATACTTTTGTCAAAAAATTTGGAAAGTTTTTAATATGGTCCTTATTCATGCCTAGGTTAACTTGGGAGCTCTCGTAAGATTGGTTGAGTCTTGGTTTTATTTGTAAATCATGTTATACATGGAATTATGAAATGAATTGGTGTTTAAATAAATTAATTGTTATGAACTATGTGTGCTTTGCTCCGTAACAGTAGTAGCATCCCGTAACTTGGGTCTGGCTACCGAACCGGGCGATGGGTGTTACAATTTTTTTCTTAGTATATAAATGAAAATTTTACA
The DNA here is from genome assembly GCA_025506655.1 of Gossypium rotundifolium. Lineage (NCBI taxonomy): Eukaryota > Viridiplantae > Streptophyta > Magnoliopsida > Malvales > Malvaceae > Gossypium > Gossypium rotundifolium. The sequence goes on along the minus strand of CP106733.1, from coordinate 147,930,303 downwards.
ATTATTCTTAGCTAAAATGAGCATACAATTGCATATTATTAGACACTAGAAACATTTAATTAGAAAAAAGGTATCACTCTTTAAACTCTCCCAAACTTTAGCAAGATGATGCCCAAGGCAAACTAAGTCTAAGATTTGGTAGAAAATAAAGAGGAATACTAAATAAAGGAGTAGAATAATGTATGTTAAGACAATAAAAATAGGTCATTCATCTCAAATTGGAGTTTCTAGGGATAATAATCAATAAAGTAGGCTTGAAAAGCTCAAACAGTCCAACAAAATTGCCTAAATCCTCTTTAAATCACTAAGCCTCCTAGGAGTTTCCTCAAAGGGATTATCAAGCCAACTAAATACTTAAACATTTATGCATGCTTAGATCTCCCTGTCGCATGTGAAATGATATGCGAATTGTGCAAGTATACATGTCGAATCAAGTAATATAATGATGAATGAGTGTCGTTCCCACGAGGACCGATTGAGGCACAAAAGTGGTCAAGTTATTATAATAAAATGCAATTAATGCTATGGTAAAGCTATGGTAAATATACAGTGGAAATTAAAGGAATAGTGATGTATGCAATATGTGGAATTAATGAATACCTGGAAATGCTATGGCAAAGTGAGAGTAGAAATGTAATGGCAATTGTGAGAATTACTACGAAATATTATGTAAATGAACAAATAAATAACTAAGAATGATATGGTAAAGATAAAAAGGCAAAGAATAAAGGATATATGATGTTGATTTGGAAGGTTGAGATTACTAAGAACCTACCCTTACTGTCAATAATGCCTCGACAAAATCATACTCAGTTTACTACTCAGAAGAGTTCTAAAATAGTCTGCTTCTTTCGAGAGCAAAAACCTCAAGTTACCTTGCCCGTGTTTATAGGTCTTAATACGATACCCTATATTATTTTCCTTCTGTATGAATGTTGCTCTATGTCTAGAGTCTACTATAAGTATCGATTGAGTACTTGCTCATATCATTCAATATCGATCCATCTAATCCAACCTTTTCAAAATTAAATTTAGTTTATGGGTATGTTGAACAGTCATCTATGTCTAAGGATTGCACGCATACAATTTAGAAATAAAAAAATTGAATGAAACAGTAAATTGATTCTGATCTGGTTGGCACATAAAATTCAAAACCAAAATAACATCCAACACCATTTTCATCATTAAATTCACGGAAGAAAAAAGTTAGAAATATGAAAGACTTCAGGAAGATAGCTTTCGTGTGTCCAGTTCACACTTTAGCAGCACAATGTTCCGCGATGGCTAAAAGGGACTGCTTTCGTCTTCCTCTTTCTATCTCCACTAAGTCGCTACCCTCTATATTTGCCTAAGACTCTCCTTCTTTTTTGTCATTTAGGGTTTCCTCCTTTGGCTTTTATAGCTTTTTCCTTAGGGTAAATCCAACAACCAATGTTTATCTTCTCCTCTTTTTAAATTCTTTTGTCAACAACCCAAGATTATGATCTTCTCTTTTTAAATTCTTTTTTCAACAACCCAAGATTATCTTCTTATTTTTTTAGGTAGATTTTTCTAGTACAAGTACAGTTGGGCTAAAACTGGTATGCATTGAATGTTGACTCGATCTTTCTAGAATTGTCACGACATTCGTGCTAAAAAAATGTCCAACCTTTTGCCCCGACAAACCTTCACTTCTTTATTTCTCATTCCTCAACCTGCACCTGCCAAACCACCAAACACAACCTTACCACAAGCAATTAAAAGTACCTAATATTTAAACACAGTCCAAGATCCTAATGAAATTATGAAAATACGAATGAAATGTCCTAAAATGCAACTAAATGTACCTAAGTACAAGAAATTAGTTAGGTCTAAAGGCATGAAATGTAACTCTTTTCAAAAGTTATCACTCTCTAGGAAATTAAAATTTCGTGGTTGAACTATGTGCATTTATTGAGGTTCACATTCGCACCACAATTCGGGTAGCATAAAAAACTTCAAGTACTAAAGGCTCACTCCTACACAAGAGTCATCATTATTATGCAATTTTATTTTATCATTAAGCTCCCTCACTGAAACAAAACCAAAGTAAAAAGTCTATTACATTACAACATAGAAGCTATGTAAACATAATAATCTTAAAAAAACATCCTAGACCTAAGAAAATAAGAAAGATTAAAACATAAAATAGCAACTTAAACATACTCCCCAACAAAACTTAAAGGAAAAAAAAATCCCAATTGTTACAAAAATCAAAATTAGTCAAAGAAATATTTAAAAAACAACAAAACCAATACTAAATAAAAACAATGAAAGAACTAAAAATAACGAAAGAGAAAAAGAAAACAACTTCCACTTTTATTGATGACTATTGTTGTTGCTATTGGTGTCGCTCTTCTCTAGTAGTAGGGCTCCATGGTTCAAGTATATGCTTTAGAAAGTGAGGTAAGAAATCAAAGGGCCATCTATCAAACCGATAATACCTATCTAAGAGGCAATAATACTCTCGCTCAACAAGTCTGTCCAACATTTGAACAATGAAAAGAAAAGGGAAATGATCTTTCCTAGTGGCCTTATTTAACTTCCTGTAGTTCATACAAATCCTCCAATTCGTGACAGTTCTAATAGGAATCAACATATTGTCATCATTTTGTATTACTGTAATTCCATCATTTTTCGATACACACTAAACAGGGCTCACCCAGGAACTGTCAGAGATGGGATAAATGATACCAGCATTTAATCATTTAATGATCTCTTTCTTTACCACCTCCTTCATAATCGGATTCAATCTCCTCTACCCTCGATAGACCCCTTTTCATTGTCTTCTAGCAATATCTTGTGCATATATAAAGAAGGATTAATACCTTGAATATATGCAATAGTCTATCCAATAGCCTTCTTCAACCTTTTCCAAATCGCAAGTAACTTTGCTTCTTGGTCTTCTTGTTGGATAATCGAGTTTGGAAAACCTAGTGGAAAATAAGTTTAAGGGAAAAACCAGAGTTTTAATTTTTTCCAAAATAAGAACTTCATTGTGATATCTAAAGTAATAAGCATTTAATCAAAATTGTACATTTTCGATTCATCTAGGATGAATACTTCGACCGAGTAGTTTTCTCCACTATCCTCAAGCTTACGTCTGCTAAGTGTGGGCTCACTTTGAATCAAAAAATTTTCACAAAAATTACTAGTGGGGCAGTTTTGCAATTTCTCTAAACTTCTAAGCTAAATTGTAAATAAGAAAAATATCTCTAGAAATATTTTGAAATAATTTATTTAGAGAATTTTCTCTCTACAACTTTCTCTTGAATTCAAGTGTGTGAAAAATAATGACCCATGACTCTCCTTATATAGGAGATTTTAGAAAGTTCAACTATGATTAAACTTAATCATTTTAATATTAATTTAAGTATTATATTAAATATAATATTAAATCTATTAAATTAATAGAATATTTATCTATAAGATAAATATTAAATTAAATTTAATATTAAATCTATTAAAATAATATTATTTTTGGAATACTTAATCTGAAACCAAATTATACGGTAGAGTCCCAGTATGAGTGTGATTCCTCCACTACTCAATCGTAGAAGGACCACCTGTCGACCACTGAAATGTCGTCGGCATCGTTGTGTCCGGTGGTGTAACACCCCAAACCCGGCCCCATGAGCCTCGACCGGATCTGGTATGTCACGTAAGAAAACGTTTTGAAAGATTTTGATTAACGTGAAAATCAAAAATATTGTTAAGGTTATAAAGCGGTGTCTATGAAAAACTCAGGTGGAATTGATTTTAAAAACATGGTTGAGTTGAAACCTTTGAAAACATTTGATCATTTAAATTTTTAGAACCTTCAGAGTTATTGTGTACTTGGTGAATTTTGCTACCCGATGGTAACATCCTTGAAAATTGTAAAAATTTCCCATTTTGAAAACGTTACTTTTAACCGATTTATTTAAACATTTTATCAATTCATGAGTAATATAATAAAAGTGAAGTAAAACAACTACTTAAATATCCAAAATAATAACTAGCGGCCTTGTTACAACCCAAACCAAAATTTAGTAAATAATAGACTTATACTGTGCTAAGTAAAATTTTCAAATCCAAGGAACAAGCATGGCCGCCTCGAGTCCTCTCCGGCACCATCTCCGCGATCTACTCATCTGCAAAATGATATGGGAAGGGGTGAGTCACCAAGACTCAGTGTGTAAATCCCCAACCCGGAAGTGCAAACTCATACACAAAATACTAGTAAAACATGCAAACATGCAACCCAAACTAACCATCCATACTCCTTTAACTACCCCGTGTGGTCAAAACCACTGGTGGTCAAAACCACTGGTGACCGAAGTCACAAATCAATGATGGGGCCAACCCATCGTGCGGTCAAAACCACTGATGACCATAGGTCACAAATATCAATATGTGGTCAAAACCACTGGTGGTACCAAACCACCGGGACTTAGTCACAATTTATATCATCGGGTGGTCAAAACCACCGATGACCAAAGTCACAATTAAACCGATGGGGCCAACCCATCTTGTGGTCAAAACCACCGTGACAAATCCATAGAGAATATTCCTCTCCTTTCTTCAATCCTGCTACCAACATGCTCAAAACATGCTTAACATAATATCATAAATCATGCATATAAGTCATGGCATAGCATCTTACCCACCATATCATTCATGTAACATATTTAAAATCACAAGCGACTTACCCTGAATCCATGCACATGCCCACAAAGCAAATCACTATCAAAATAGTTAACCGTAAAATATTAAGCAATGCTAACTAATAAAGTGTGTAAGAGTTTTACACACCTGTTTAACCAAGATCTAAGGAGAAAACCCAATCTATACGATATCACAAAATCCCAAATGTATTCCGTGATTGCCCTACATTCGGCCACTATATGCTAGTATCCAAAAGCCTTATTCGCTAAATCTAATAATCCCAAGGACTAATCGTGCCCATAACCAAAATATGGCCCTAGGTCAATCTTTATTATCACTTACCAAAGCAAATTGAAATCCTGAAGCCTCTGCTTTCCTTTGCCGATTAGCTCCTAAAACCATAGTGCACATTCGGTTATACATAGATACTCAAAATGGCCTTTGGCCAATATGTCTAACCACTTACCAATCTTACCAAATCCCAAAATTGTCACTTGACTTGTCGAGATCCCTACCAAAACATTTGTTAGAATCATCTTGCATACTTATATCCATAATCAAGGCCCTTGGCATATATGCCTTACCTTGAAGAATCAAATTCCGATAGGCTCCTTCAACGCACCTTATCATTAACTACACACAAGAGAGCACATCACTTATTGTTTTAAGAAGACATTCGGCCAACCTTACCAAGGCTTAGCCTCATGCTTTCGGCACACTTAAGGAAGATAAGTCAAAACCATTTGTTAAGGGAGAGTTTACTTACCAAGAGATTCGGCTATGGCTCCCAAGTGTTGATGAAGATTATTCGGCTAGAAGAAAGAGGAAGATTTCGTCATGGAGAAGAGAAAAGCAATAGAGATTCGATTTAAAATGGAAGGTGGAGTTTGAGTAGAAAGGGGGTAATAGGTTCGGCCAAGTAGAAACTAAAGAGAAGAGAGGAATTTGAAGAACTTTTTGGCAAAGAGAACTAGGGAGAATTCGGCCAACACAAATTGAGAAGAAAAGAAAAAGTTTCAAGCACCCCTCACTATACTCAAAACCGAATATGGAAGTCCCTAGGAGTCCTACATTCGGCCATCTCTCCCTTTTTGTGATAATTTTTATTATTTGAAACATTATCTATCTCCTAATTACCTCTTCAAATAAACAAAATAAATAGAATAATAATCATCATTCAACTCTTCCAGCTGAAATTAAAAACAAACACTAAGCTTATCCTCATCCATCAAGAGTCCATGAGCAGTCCACTAGCTCTCTCCCTTCACGCCAGAGATAAAAAAATAAAACATACTTTGTGCTTCCAACGTGACTCGAACTTGAGTCCCTTCTTCTTGCTAGGGGCGGTATTCACCAAGGCCCTAAGAGGGGGCCCCAAGCCACTTTACCAATCCAACTTCCATGTCTCCCAACTCCCACAAAATCTTTTGACACATCCTTAACTTAGCCCCTTCCTTTTTAACGCCAAAAAGCTCAAAAATAAAACACACCCTTGCGACCACCTTGATTCGAACCTCCTCCCCCCTTGTACTCCCTTGACGCAAGCCTCCAAGCCCCTAAGGTAGCATCCCAAGCCATCCTGGCAATCGGTTTCTTATGCCCAACTTCTCCCAAAATTTTCTCTTAACCCCTATCTCACCTAGCTCCCTCCTCTTAAGCACTAAAAAGAAATTTTCAGCCCTAAGTCAGACCTAGCCCGGGGTTATGACTAGACCCTAGAATATGTCAAGCAATCAAGCATACATATTTCTTCAAGCACGCACATGGGAAAAATAATTAAATTGCAAGCAACCCCTAATTCAGGATGTTACAGTTCTACCCCACTTAAAAATAATTTCGGCCTCGAAATTACCTGGATCAGAAGAGTTAGGGGTATTGCTGCTGCATCACATTCTCGGGTTCCCACGTGGCCTCCTCCGTACCATGGTTTCTCCATAGCACTTTTATCAAGGGTACTGACTTCCTCCTCAAAACCCTGATATCCCGATCCAAAATCTATAACGGCTCCTCCTCGAAAGATAAGTTCGAGTTCACTTTAATTTCTACAATTGGCACTACGTGTGATGGATCTGATCGATAGCGTCTCAGCATCGAAACATGGAAGACGCCATGGATTTGGCTCAATGCATCAGCTACCACGTTAGCCCTACCCGGATGGTATTCAATTGAGCAGTCGTAGTCCTTTAGCAACTCAATCCACCTCCGTTGTCTCAGATTTAAATCTTTCTGAGTCAAGAGGTACTTCAGACTCTTGTGATCTATGTACACTACTGACTTCTCCCCATACAGATAGTGCCTCCAAATCTTCAATGCGAAAACCAAAGTAGCCAATTCTAAATCATGTGTCGATAGTTACCTTCATGAGGCCTCAACTGCCGTGACGCATAAGCGACCACCTTCCCTTCTTGCATCAACACACACCCTAAACTAGTATGCGATGCATCACAATACACAATGAATTCCTTTCCTGCCTCAGGCTGAATCAAGACTGGTGCTTCTGTCAAAATCTTCTTCAGCTTGTCAAAACTTTCTTGCTGCTTCTCAGACCATACAAATGGAACTCCTTTCCTCAACAGCTTAGTCAACGGTGCTGCGATTAAGGAGAAATTTTCCATGAATCTCCTATAATATCCTACCAACCCCAAAAAACTCTAAATTTTCGTAACTGACTTTAGTGGTTTCCACTCCAATACTGCCTCAATCTTATGGGGATCCACCTTGATTCCCTCAGCTGAAACAATATGCCCAAGAAAAGTCACCTCCTTAAGCCAAAACTCACATTTACTGAATTTGGCGTACAACTGTTTCTCCCTTAGAACTTGCAGAACCACATGAAGATGTGCGTCATGCTCCTCTTCTAACTTCGAGTACACCAAAATATCGTCTATGAACACCACGACGAACCGATCCAAATAGGGTTAGAAAACCCGGTTCATCATGTCCATAAACACGGTGGTGCATTCGTCAAACCAAAAGGCATTACCAAAACTCAGTAGTGCCCATACCGAGTACACTAAATGCCGCCTTATGGATATCAGCCTCCTTCACCTTAAGCTGATGGTACCCTGACCTAAGGTCGATCTTAGAGAACACCTATGCTCCCTTGAATTGATCGAACAAATCATCAATCTTGGGCAAAGGATACCTGTTCTTTATTGTCAGCTTGTTCAGCTGTCGATAGTCTATGCACATTCTCATTGTCCCATCCTTCTTCTTGACAAAAAGCACTGGAGCTCCCCAAAGCGATACACTTGGTCGAATGAACCTCTATCCAATAATTCTCGGATCTAAGCCTTCAACTCTACCAATTCCTTGATTGCCATCCGACACGGAGCTATAGATATCGGCGCGATTTGTAACAAATCGATACCAAACTCAACCTCACGATCCGAGGTAGACCCTAAGTTCCTCCGAAACACATCAACATAATCCCTTACGGCCGGACATCCCTCACAGCTGCACCCTTAGCTTCCAAAGCACAGACATGCACTACGTATGCTTCACAACCCTTCCTAACCATCTTTTCTGCCTTTAATGCAGAAACAAGATTAGATAGGTAATCTCTCCTTTTACCTATCATCACCACCTCATCACCTTCCACGGTCTTTAACACCATGCACTTAGCTGCGTAATCCAGGCTAGCCTGATACTTTACTAGCCAATCCATCCCGAGGATTAGATCGAACTCCCGAAACGGTAGTTCCATCAAGTCAGCCAAGAACACGACCCCTTGAAGTTCTAGGGGTACACTCCTATAGAGTTTACTTACTTCTACAGAGTGACCTAGAGGGCTTAATATAGTCATCTTCCTAGAAGTAAGCTCAGAGTCTAAGTGCAGAGTTTTCACTACGCTACTAGCAATGTATGAGTGAGTTGAACCAATATCAATTAAGGTACTATAGGGTACTCCAAAGATCAAAAACATACCGATTATGACGTCCGGTGCGTTGCCCTCCTCTTGACGCCTTGCGGCATAGACCAAACCAGGCTGCCTAGACTCAGTACCACCGGTACCTCCCCTCGGTGCCCCACCTCTCGCCAAAGACCATTACCTCCTCTTCCTGCACCACGACCTCTCGGTGGTTGTTGGTTATCCCTCCTATTCGGTGCACGATCCTGACCCTCTAACCTTAGCCTAGCTGCCTTTTTCGGACAATCCCTAACTTGATGTTCCATGGATTCACATTCGAAGCATCCCCGATTACTATTCCAACACTCCCCCGTGTGAGACTTCCCACACCGAGCACACTATGGCGGCCATTGAGGATTAGCAGCAGCAGCAGGCCTAGCAACTTGATCTGACCCACCATACCTCGTCCTCTTCTGCTGATTACGGAAAACCTCAAGAACCTGGAGCTCCTCTTATTCCAACTCCTATCCCGATTCCGTCTAACCGACTGTCTTACCCTTCAAAGAACCTTAGCCTTCTCCACTAGGATAGCGAACTCCGCTTCTGTTGTAGAGCTATCATCATTCTCACCATCTCTTAGCCCATCCTCGAATCGACCAAAGATTCATGCTCAAGACCCACAATACCATGAGCATACCTACTCAACCAAGAAATTCGACCTCATACTCTACCACTCATCTTATTACCTCGAACCAAGTTCAAGAAAGCCTTCATCACAAGATCCACGTAGCTAGTTCCTATGTATTTCCTCCGTAGGTCAGCCTTTAAAGAATTCCCATGTGAGATCCTCCTTCATCGCTCCATCCCTTACGGTGAGCCACCACTGATATGACTCATCCCGAAGTAGAGAGATTATACCATTCAGCTTTTCCTCAGCTGTAAAATCCAGGTCATCCATGATCCTCTCAGTTGATTCCAACCAATACTCCGCCGCACTGGGTGCCACACCTGATACACCCCGGAACACCTTCGTTCTATTGGCTCAGAGTCGCTCGGGTATAGATTTCTGAGCTCCCAAACCTCCACCTGCTCCAGCCACCATCTCAAGAACTTGCGGACACGACTGCGATCTCGCCTCGCCCGTCGATCCTGCTGCTCAACACCAAAAGTTAGGGGTGGTGGTGGCGGTGGTATCTCATTATCTGACCCTTGACCCGACCTAATGGGTTCTGACACGGTTATTCTTCCTCTACCGCGTCCACGATGGCCACATCCTCTAGAAGTCATTTTCAATGATTGCGCTTTAATCTGATTAAAAACTTTTATGGATTAGTACTTGTTTCACCGGTTATCGCGAAGAAATTTTATGAAGAGAACTTAATAGGGATTCTTTCGATCATTCAAAGTTCAAGTTTTCTATCCTAATTCACAGAAAAACATTCCTTAGTATCTCTCATACACATTCACTCTTCGGACATTTCATCTGCTCTATCCTGGGGTATTTTTGTCATTTGTCTTATAGGGGTATTTTCGTAATTTGTCAAAATAAAATTCCTTGGTGATTTTTGTTAATAAGGGTATTTTAGAAATTTTAAAATTTTGGGGTATTTCGGGGATTTTGAAATTCTGGGGCATTTCGGTAATTTTCCCGGGTAAATTTATAAATCCAGGGTATTTCAAGATTGTAAAAACTTGAGGGTTATTTTTGGAGAATTTGTTTTCCAATTGGATAGTATTGCAAAAATTTTGAAAATTAGGGTCATTTTGGTAATTTTGTAAGTTAGGGGCAATTCCGTAATTTTTTAAAATTATGACATTTTTGATATTTTGCAAATTAAGGTTTTTGGGCATTTTATAAGTAATGAGAATTTTGATTAAAACTGTGGGTATTTTGGGAATTTCATAAACCAAGGCCGTTTTTGTAATTTTACCACTAGGGGTATTTTTGTAATTTTCATAAATCGAACATTTTTCAAAAATTTTGTAAAGTAGTTCTCGCAAGTTAAAAGGGTAATTTTAAGAGTTTTAAAACTAGGGTTTTTTACAACAATACGGCTAGTTCCCTTTCGGGTTTTAGTTATTGGTTCAGCCTATGAATAAGTCCTCCTGGTTAGGGTGAACCGAAGCTACGCACTGTAGGATTCTGCAAGAGGAGGTGAGTCACTAGGATCGCTAAGTACCGTGCTCTTCCGATCCAATCCTAGACATGCGCACAAGGGTTACCACACCTTAACCCCACGACTTAGTCATAGGTTTATTTAATTAAGCATTTAAAGTCTTATGTGATTATTGGGGTATGCTAGTCCTAGGGTTCATATACTTATCATACTATCTACGCTCCATTTCTACCCCTACGATAAAGTTCATACAAGAGTTAAAAGTACTTACCTGGGCGGATAAGTGCCGAGACTCGATGCCATGCTGTTCAGACTAAAAACCATTTCATAGTATTTCACAGAGGCCTATCAAAAACATTTTGGGCCCTAGGCCCCACAGTAAGTTTTTTAACCTGCTCGATACCAAAATGTAACACCCCAAACTCGGCCCCATGAGCCTCGACCGGATCTGGTATGTCACAGAAGAAAAACGTTTTGAAAGATTTTGATTAACTGGTGAAAATCTGAAAAATATTGTTAAGGTTATAAAACGGTGTCTATGAAAAACTCAGGTGGAATTGATTTTAAAAACATGGTTGAGTTGAAACCTTTGAAAACATTTGATCATTTAAATTTTTAGAACCTTCAGAGTTATTGTGTACTTGGTGAATTTTGCTACCCGATGGTAACATCCTTGAAAATTCGTAAAAATTTCCCATTTTGAAAACGTTACTTTTAACCGATTTATTTAAACATTTTATCAATTCATGAGTAATATAATAAAAGTGAAGTAAAACAACTACTTAAATATCCAAAATAATAACTAGCGGCCTTGTTACAACCCAAACCAAAATTTAGTAAATAATAGACTTATAATGTGCTAAGTAAAATTTTCAAATCCAAGGAACAAGCATGGTCAGCCTCGAGTTCTCTCCTAGCACCATCTCCGCGATCTACTCATCCGCAAAATGATATGTGAAGGGGTGAGTCACCAAGACTCAAAGTGTAAATCCCCAACCCTAAGTGCAAACTCATACACAAAATACTAGTAAAACATGCAAACATGCAACCCAAACTAACCATCCATACTCTTTTAACTACCCCGTATGGTCAAAACCACTGGTGGTCAAAACCACCGGTGATCGAAGTCACAAATCAATGATGGGGCCAACCAATCACGTGGTCAAAACCACTGATGGCCATAGGTCATAATTATCAATATGTGGTCAAAACCACTGGTGGTACCAAACCACTGGGACTTAGTCACAATTTATATCATCGGGGTGGTCAAAACCACTGGTGACCGAAGTCACAATTAAACTGATGGGGCCAACCCATCTTGTGGTCAAAACCACTGGTGACAGTCCATAGAGAATATTCCCCCTCCTTTCTTCAATCCCATTACCAACATGCTCAAAACATGCTTAACATAATATCATAAATCATGCATATAAGTCATGGCATAGCATCTTACCCACCATATCATTCATGTAACATATTTAAAATCACAAGCGACTTACCCGGAATCCATGCACATGCCCACAAAGCAAATCACTATCAAAATAGTTAACCGTAAAATATTAAGCAATGCCAACTAATAAAGTGTGTAAGAGTTTTACACACTGCTTAACCAAGATCTAAGGAGAAAACCAAATCTATACGATATCACAAAATCTCAAACGTATTCGTGATTGCCTACATTTGGCCACTATAGGTTAGTATCCAAAAAGCCTTATTCGCTAAATCTAATAATCCCGAAGGACTAATCGCCCCATAACCAAAATATGGCCCTAGGTCAATCTTTATTATCACTTACCAAAGCAAATTGAAATCCGAAGCCTCTGTTTTCCTTTGCCGATTAGCCCTAAAACCATAGTGCACATTCGGTTATACATAGATACCAAAATGGCCTTTGGTCAAATATGTCTAACCACTTACCAATCTTACCAAATCCCAAATTGTCACTTGACTTGTCAAGATCCCTACCAAAACATTTGTTAGAATCATCTTGCACACTTATATCCATAATGAAGGCCCTTGGCCGAATAGTTATATGCCTTACCTTGAAGAATCAAATCCCGATAGGCTCCTTCAACGCACCTTAACGTTAACTACACACAAGAGAGCACATCACTTATTGTTTTAAGAAGACATTCGGCCAACCTTACCAAGGCTTAGCCTCATGCTTTCGGTACACTTAAGGAAGATAAGTCAAAACCATTTGTTAAGGGAGAGTTTACTTAGCTATGGCTCCCAAGTGTTGATGAAGATTATTCGGCTAGAAGAAACAGGAAGATTTTGGCATGGAGAAGAGAAAAGCAATAGAGATTTGGTTTAAAATGGAAGGTGGAGTTTGAGTAGAAAGGGGGTGATAGGTTCGGCCAAGTAGAAACTAAAGAGAAGAGAGGAATTTGAAGAACTTTTTGGCAAAGAGAACTAGGGAGAATTCGGCCAACACAAATTGAGAAGAAAAGAAAACAAGTTTCGCATCCCCCTCACTATACTCAAAACCGAATATGGAAGTCCCTAGGAGTCCTACATTCTACCATCTCCCTTTTGTGATAATTTTTATTATTTGAAACATTATCTATCTCCTAATTACCTCTTCAAATAAACAAAATAAATAGAATAATAATCATCATTCAACTCTTCCACCAAAACTAAAACAAACACAAAACTTATCCTCATCCATCAAGAGTCCATGAGCAGGTCCACTAGCTCTCTCCTTCACGCCAAAGATAAAAAAATAAAACATACTTTGTGCTTCCAACGTGACTCGAACTTGAGTCCCTTCTTCTTGCTAGGGCGGCATTCACCAAGGCCCCAAGAGGGGCCCCAAGCCACTTTACCAATCCAACTTCCATGTCTCCCAACTCCCACAAAATCTTTTGACACATCCTTAACTTAGTCCCTTCCTTTTTAACGCCAAAAAGCCCAAAAATAAAACACACCCTTGCGACCACCTTGATTCGAACCTCCTCCCCCCTTGTACTTCCTTGACGCAAGCCTCCAAGCCCCTAAGGTAGCATCCCAAGCCATCCTGCCAATCGGTTTCTTATGTCCAACTTCTCCCAAAATTTTCTCTTAACCTCTATCTCACCTAGCTCCCTCCTCGTAAGACTAAAAAGAAATTTTCAGCCTAAGCACTCCAGGGGGTTATGACTAGACCCTAGAATATGTCAAGCAATCAAGCATACATATTTCTTCAAGCACGCAAATGGGAAAAATAATTAAATTGCAAGAACCCTTAATTCAGGATGTTACAGGTGGTGCCATCACAGGTGCGACACCCTCACGACACCCCTAGCCGGTTTAGCTATTGCCAATTTGGTTCAGGCCAATGACGGCTCGACCGATTCGGGCCTTCCATTAGTTGGATTATTGACCTGGTTTCACATATCAGGTCCGATTTGACTAGATTTAATATTAAATTAAATTAATAAAATACTATCAAAATTAGAATTTAATTTAATTTTATATTAAATCTATTAAAATAATATTATTTTTAAAATAGTTAATCTGAAATCAAATTATCCTGTAGAGTCCCAGTAGAAGTGTGATTCCTCCATTGCTCAACCACCGAAGGACCACCCGCTGGCCACCAAAATGTCGTCGTCGCTGCTGACACCATTGTGTCATGTGGTGCCATCATAGGTGCAACACCTTTACGACACCCAGAGCCGGTTTGATTGTTTCCGCCAGTTCGGTCTAGGCCAGTTGCAACACCCCTTACCCGTGTTTAGCGCCAGAACAGGGTACGAGGCGTTACCTAGCTCATAACACCTACTAACATGCATTTCCAGTCATAAAAGTTCGTTCAAATTTAAAAATTTTCAAACTTCCTCTTAACACCCTTAATATGGGCCTACGAGGCCCAAATCATACTTTAGAAATGGTTTAATAATAAACTAGGAACTATAGAAAAATTTGTAAAATTTCACTAAAAACAAGGGCACATGCCCGTGTGGCAAGGGACACGCCCATGTGGACAGACCGTGTAGTCACACATGCCCATATCCCTAGCCGCGTGAATTTATTTTTCAATTTGTACCTACAGGGGTTTTCACACGGCCTGACACACGCCTGTGTCCATGGCCCGTGTCCCTCACACGGCCATGACACGCCCGTGTCTCCACCTGTGTATAAAAACCTTGACATTCTGTTTCTGACATCATCAACTCAATAAGGTCACACGGCCAAGGCACACGCCTGTGTTCTTAGGTCGTGTGGTGAATTAAATTCCTAAATTTAGGTGCAGACTTCACACAGCCTTGGCACATGTCCATGTCCTATGGCCGTTTCTTCCACATGGTTGAGACACACAGCCGTGTCTCAGCCCGTGTGTGTAACACCCCAAACCCAGCCCAGACGTTATGGCCGAATCTGGAGGTGTCACATTGGAGTGCTTTTTGGAAACCATTTTTCTATTGTTGAAAAAAACTCATTTGGAGGTTGAAGCCTTTTCGTTAGAACTCATATTAAACCAGAATTTTGTTGATCAATTTAAAATCGTCATTACTTTTAAAACCTTGTTTGTTACGAAAGCTTAAAAATTGTTGCAGAAACATAGTGTTTTGAAAACAGTTATCATTTTGGGAAAACCGCGTTCTATCTCTAACAAGTATAAATCATAATGATTAAAATCTCCGACCGAAAGCTATAAAATTGGAAAGGCTTTATTACAAATATTAAAACCCAGATGAAAACTAATAGTAGATAAAAGCCAAGTAAATGAAAATAGGAGCAGTAGTGTGGCCATCTCCAGTCCTCGCAACACCGAACCGTCTAACGCTGGGGATTACCTGCACAGTTAAACAGAAGGGTGAGTTTACAAAAACTCAGTGTGTAACCCCTTATAATACAAACAATCAGATATATGGTATGCGAAATGATCGGGCCCGAGCCCATCACGAACCACGATGATCGTGGGCCTTAGCCCATTAACAGAACTAGGTGGACCTAAGCCCATTATAAAATTAGTATCAGATGATGATATGCAGACAGAAATCCAGCCCAATCCAACCAATACACCACCTGTACCAACCATCACGCCATGTGGGGATAAAATTGCCCACCCGAACGGCTAAAAGCCATAAATATCACAGAAAGGATGAAAGCCTTGTACAGAACAACAACGGTCGTACACTTCCTCCATAACAATGTCCCAACCCCATGCAATATGTCGTGCATATCGTGCTTGTCGTGCTCAATCATCACAGGTGTATGCAGAATGGCAATGCTCAGTAACAGTCATTTAAACATATATTAAAAGCATATCAGTCACACGGCCACAGTCCAGTCAGTTAAAATGCAGTCATACGGTCGCAATCAAATAAGTCAAATTCATAATCTAAGTCAATCATTTACCCACAAGGGCAAAACAGTCATTTTTGCCTACAGGGCTATTTTGATAATTTACCCTATGGGGGTATTTCGGTCATTCTACCTTATGGGGGTATTTTGATCATTTACCCTACGAGGGTATTTCGGTCATTTTACCCTATGGGGTATTTCGGTCATTTACCCTATAGAGGTATTTCAGACATTTTACAAATATTGGGGTCTTAGTACTTATTACGACCTCTTAGAGGGTCTATCGTCGCTTCGAGCAACTCAGATAACCTACACAGCCAGAATAGTGTATATGGGCCCAAAACTCGCAATTGGGCCCAAGTAGGCCCACACGCTTGTGGCCCATTTAGCCCAGATTCACATACGATATCGCGAGCCTCATAAACTAACCTATCAATAATCACTTACTGAGGATTTTACCCGTGTGGGCCCATAAGCCTCTTAGGACCCACGCGACCCATTTTGACCCATTGAGGCCCATAACGGCCCCAGTCCATGACAATGCACGTGGTGGCCTCTGCAGTCTGCTACCCACGATTTGGGGCTCGGTTCACCCCACATGCGTTCGCACGCTCGTGAGGCCTCGAATGCCAAGGTTCTGGCATTTCAACCTATCGGCTTTTGATTCATAGATAGACAGGGGTGTGAATACACACCATGGTCCATTGTTTTGACAGTAACAATACTGGGTGTATGATTACACACCCTTTTCGGCTTTTAAGCCGCTTATCATTTACGATAGTAATGATTCATGGTATACAGATACACACCTGATTACGTAGAGTACTAAAAGTCCACGAGCGACAGAACCTTGACTAGATCGGTCGACTAAGATTTGCTTACTTGATCCAGAGCTCTGTAGCCACCCTTCCGCATCCTGGTGGAAAATCCCAAATAGCCAACACCTTATGTCGCTTAAACTTGGGAGTAGAGGCTATGCGCTCAACCTCAGCCGGTACCTTTTCCATCACTTTATTACTAGCACCCTCTTCACCCATTGGAAGTTTTAGAACCCGAAAGAACATACACATAGGAGAAATGAGAAGAATCGGTAATAAGGGATCGCACCATTTGGCTTAAACAATAAAAAAGAGAACTGAAAGTAAACGGGAGAATTATCGATTGTTAGAGCCATTGCAGAATCGAGACAGAGAGTGAAGAGCTTTCGATCACAAACTGAAGAAGAGAAAGAATCCTAAGACTAGGGTGGTAGGTTCGGTCGAAAGATTCAATAGGCAAGAAGGGAGTTGGCCGAAACTTGTAAAAAGAATAAAGAAAATAGAGGTTTCAGCAGATGTTGGTGTAAAAGAGGAAGAAAGGAAATGGTTAGTTGCTAGAGACTCAGAGAGAAAAGGAAGAAAACAGGAATTGGAAGTCCTAAAATCAGTGACAAAACTTATCAAAATGAGAAAAACTCCTCAACAAGGAAATTAAGCACACCTAAAAAGTGCCCAAAACTGAACAAAAGCAGAGAAAGCACTCAGAAACCCCTTCCTAGCAGAATTTGCATGCTCAATACTCCTTGTTCGGCTACGACACACCAACTTTGAATTTTCTTGATTCTCTCCACAATACTCTCCCTTAATCCTCTCCATGACCAATTCAAACACCTCATCAGCAGTGTTTCAGTCCAACTCTTCCACCTTCCCAGCTCAAGCAGCAAAATAAACACTCCAATGCTTATCCCAAGTTTTGAACCTAAGACCTCATAGATACCCAACACGCCACTTGCCACTAGGCCACAAGCCATTTTGTGTCACATTTTATCTTCAATTAATTAAAAGGTCTAAAGGTAAGAGTCCAGTTCCTTTAAAAGAAAAACCAAAATAAATTGTGAGAGCTAAGACTTGAACCCAGGCTCCCTTGCAACCTTAATGATGCCACAACCACTAGACCACATGCTTCCTTGTGTCATTTTTTAACACAATAATTTAAAAAGGCCTATATCCAAGCATCCAGGGTTTTATCCACTTAAAACCAAAATTTTTGGTAAAGCCTAGGTTTAAACCCAGGATTTCTCCAACACTTCTCAGGACCCTTAACCATTGAAGCAGACATTTAATTGTGTCATTTCTTAGCTCACATTAACTTTTATGCACAGTTTCCTAACTGTTCCCTTGCTTAAGGCCCAAAACTTCTAGGCCCAAATTCGGCGACATTACAGTGTGGTTACTACTGGGCATTCTGTTTTGCCAACCTAGGGATCAGGGGGACACACGGCCGATCTACACGCCTATGGGCAGATCGTGTGTCGCACACGGCCTAGACACACGCACATTTGTCTACCCGTGTAGACAAAAACAAGGCTATTTACCAAGCCCTTTCTGTCACCCCTACTTGTACCAATATAAGCCACATCAAGCATTCTACTCATTCATGCATTAGTATACCAATTACTCAACCAATTCCAATTACCCATTCATGAAAATCATCATCATTTTCATATATAAATAATAGGAAATAGCCATCATCCATGGCCTTATACAAAATAAATCAAATCTCCAAGTCAAGCCAACACATTTGGCCAAAACAATATGACACTTGACAAAGACTCAGTCCCTATACATGCCATACTCAAAATGATAAATCTAACTATACCAAATGTTCAAATTGATAATGTGATTGTAACACCTCAAACCCGGCCCAACCACCACAGCCGAATTCGAAATGTTACTGGGAAAGGTGTAGAGAAAATTTGGGTTTTAAAGGTGATTTCTTGTTTACACTTAGCAATTTATTTAAAAATAAAACGTTTGAGTTACACAAGTCCAAATCATTATTTATATGGAAAGTTTGGGAAACCGAAAGGTTTATAAGTAGTCTATATTTTGAAAACTTTATTTAAATTTGAGTGTTGCAGATAAATTAACCATTTGATAGCGGATCCAACTTAAAACTTAAAAATCCAGAGTATTTAAAGCGACCTTATTACAATAAAAATACCTAAAAAGTAATTAAAATTTATAATGCACTTTTAAGAATAAAATGGCTTCGATGGCCACCTTGAATCCTCTCCTACCCGGTCCAAAGTATCACGACACTACATTGTTTGAAAATGAGGTGAGTCATTTTGACTCAGTGTGCAATTAAACCACATGTTTCCGCAAATGGGCCTAGCCCCCAAAACCTCATCAAGTCAATATACCACGTGTTATCATGCATTATGTTAACCCAACCCAACCTAATATCCAACCGCTACACACCACCCAGATATCCAACCACCACACACCGTGGGATTACTAAATCGACCTCCATCCGCTACACACCTCTTTAGCGCAATATGTCGCTTCAAAGTCCACATAGTGGTCTAGCCACATATCCACGTGATTAAGATCACAATATCCACGATGAGACTCTAGGTCGTCATCAATCCACGATGTGGCGCGAAGCCATCATTAATCCACGTATATATAAATATATATACACTTAAATACACACTTCCCCTTTACAATATATACCAACCCCCATGTACATGTAGCATGTTATGATGATATGGCATAAAACGTGTAAACATGTCCAGGTATACATATTTTACATGCTTACATAGATCCACATATATCCCACCACATTTTTGATATAGGAAATATACAAACATGATTACTGGATTACCCCTTTATGGGTAATAATACCACCACAGCCACTAACTCAGCTACCACACATATCACATGTATTTAATTAATTTAAACATGTAAAGTAAAGAAACAGTGTGCTAATTACACACCTGATAACCCGTAATACCAT
Organism: Gossypium rotundifolium; assembly: GCA_025506655.1. NCBI lineage: Eukaryota > Viridiplantae > Streptophyta > Magnoliopsida > Malvales > Malvaceae > Gossypium > Gossypium rotundifolium. The sequence goes on along the minus strand of CP106733.1, from coordinate 147,910,599 downwards.
GCTCTCAACGTCGACGCTATCACTAACCGACACTACCACTATTTGCCTACGATCCTATTCTGATGCTGGCCCACACCCCAGTGGCCTATCCTGAATCGCTGAAACTGACCGCTTTTTGAACTTAGGGGTAGGGTCTACGTGTCCAACCCCTTTCTCTCATTGGCTGGTACTCGTATCCATCGAATAATAACTTAATCAGAAGACCCGGGCAAACGTTAAATCAAATATAAACGAGACTAAATAATTATACTAATTGAATAACCTTACCAAAGTTGACCCAAATCCCGAAGGTTCTCACTTGTACTTGAAAGCTGTCAAAATCCCTACATAAATCAATATTAGATTCCGCCTAACACCGATTGTCCAAAAGAAATGGCCTTTGGCCGAACCAAATACCTTCTTACCTTGATTGATCGATTCCCGAAAGATCACTAACACCCCTAACGCTGGCTTCAAATGTAAGAACGCAGTTAAATCTCTATAAAGATTCTACCATACCAAGAAAATATGATTAGACTTTTGGTTTGATGAAACCAAAAAGAAAGAGCAATATTCGAAATAGAAAAGAACCCTTACCCTAATAGTAGAAATCGATTGAAAGAGTTGACACTAGATGAACGACGGCGCTCCCTCAACAAAAGATAATCAAAAAGTGAGAAGTAATGATGAAAGGAAGATTCAACCAAGGTTTCAAAGGCTAGAAGGGTTATTCGGCTTTGAAAATGAAGTGAAAGGTTAAGGCTACCAATATGAAAAGAAAAGAGGAGAAGAAGAAAGAGAGGTATGGTTCGGCTTTAGAAAAGAAATAAAAAGAAAAGAAATAATCAAAATGCACCAAATGGTCACCTAGATTTCGGCTAAGAGACAAAAGAGAAAAAGACTTGAAAATGCCAAATGATTTTCGGCACAAGACTAGAGAAGAGAAAAAAGAGATTGCCCAAAAGATGAACACTCACAAATTTGGCACCTACTCTCCCCTACATGATCGAAAATACTAACCCCTTAGAGTCCCAAATTCGGCCAACACTCCTCCCTTCACCAAATCCCCCTTTTTCCTCCTCATTTTCCTCCACTCCACTCATTCAAACACATTTGAATGATTTAAACTTTTATCTCCCTTCATAGCCACTCATTTGAATTGTTGACCCATTCAAACTTCCCTCTTCCAAGTGCCATAGCCAAATCCAACTCTCTATTCCCCTTAACGAAAAAACAAACTCAAAAATGCTTCCCTTGTTGCTCGAACCTCCTCCCCCTTGGAACTCCTTATGACACAAACACTCCCCTTGCTCCTAGGCGTTACCTTGCCACTCCACCACTTCCTTTCTTGTGTCATAACCTCCTCATTAATTCCCTTAAAGCCTAGTTCCCCTAGCTCCCCCCTAAAGGCTTAAAAACAAAAAATTTTACTAAGGCTCCTACCAAACCCCAAGGCTTCCTGAAGCCCCCAAACACACTCTAACAACATCCAAAGCATACTAGCACATAGAAATAAATTAAAATGTGAGGCCCCTAAATCCCAAATATTACAGTTCTACCCCCTTAAAGAATTTTTGGCCTCAAAATTATCTGGTCAAAATAAGTGAGGGTATTTCCGTCTCATCGTCTCCTCCGGCTCCCACGACGCTTCTTCTGAACCATGGTTCTGCCATAACACCTTGACTAGAGGAACTGACTTCTTCTGCAGTACTTTCACATCTCGCTCCAAAATTTGAATTGGCTCATCTTTATAGGACAAGTCTAGCCTCAACTCAACTTCTTCCACTGGCACTACGTGAGACGGATCTGATCAGTATCATCGTAACATCGAGACGTGGAATACATCATGCATCTGTTTCAATTCTGATGGCAACTCTAACTAATACGCCACTGGTCCAAATCGCTTCAAAACTCGATAAGGTCCTATAAACCTGGGACTCAGCTTACCCTTACGTCCAAATCTCATTACCTTCTTCCACGGTGAAACCTTTAAAAATACCCGATCACCCACTGCAAATTCTATCTCCTTCCACTTAAGATCCGCATACGACTTCTGTCTGTCAGATGCCTCCTTCAATCTATCTCGAATTACCCTAACCTTTTCCTCTGATTCTGCCACGATCTCTAGTCCTAACACATGATGTTCACCTAACTCTGTCCAACAGGTGGGAGTGCAGCACTTTCGTCCATACAATGCTTCATACGGCACCATCCAAATACTAGCTTGATAATTGTTGCTGTACACGAACTCTGCTAAGGGCAAGAATTCTTCCCAACTACCTCTAAAGTCGAAACACATCCTCTCAACATATCCTCCAACACTTGAATTACCCTTTCAGACTGGCCATCCGTCTGCGGATAAAATGACGTGCTAAAGTCCAACCTGGTGTCCAGTGCCTGATGCAACGCCCTCCAAAACCACGACATAAATCTAGGATCCCTATCGGATATGATTGATACTGGCACCCCATGCAGTCTCACAATTTCCGCTACATACAGCTTTGCCAACTTCTGTAGAGAGTAATCCATATGAACAGGTATGAAATGAACGGTTTTTGTCAACCGATCCAGATCACCCATACCGAGTCCTTCTTAGTAGGCGTAAGAGGAAGCCCACTAATGAAGTCCATCGTGATTTTCTCCTACTTCCACTACGGAATCTTCACTGGTTGCAGCAATCTCGAAGGCACTTGATGTTTAGCTTTGACTTGCTGGCACATCAAGCACTTCCCCACAAATTCTATAACTTCCCGCTTCAAACCAAGCCACCAAAACTGATCCCGTAAATCCCTATATAACTTGCTCCCTCCAGGATGCATAGTTTAAGGGCTACTATGTGATTCCCGAAGAATCTTCTGCCTCAACTCCACGTCTTTCGCATACAGACCTTTCACGAAAAACACAATACTCCGTCGCTATTCACACCGTAGTCCCCTAATCCCCCGTCCTGTACTTTTAAAAGTCGAGCACTCAGAACCTCATCCACCAACTGCTTCTCTTTTACCTGACTCAACCATGTCGGCTTCACATACAGCTCCGCTAACAAACTCCCGTCGTCATAAAGGCTAAGGTGAGCGAACATCGCTCTCAAATCCGATACTACCTTCTGACTTAGCGCATCCGCCACTACATTTACCTTACTCGGGTGATATTTAATTGAGCAGTCGTAATCCTTCAACAGCTCCACCCACCATCGCTGTCTCAAGTTCAGTTCCTCCTGAGTCAGCAGATACTTCAGACTATTGTGGTTCGTATAGATCACTGACTTCTCTCCATACAAATAATGCCTCCACACTTTCAAAGCAAAAACCACCGCAGCCAACTCTAGATCATGCGTCGGATAGTTAACTTCATGAGACCTTAACTGTCGAGACGCATAGGCCACAACCTTCCCTTCTTGGATCAGCACACAACCTAACCCTGTATGAGAAGCATCACAATATACCACAAAATCTTTCCCAACCTTAGGCTGAATTAGAATCGAGCCTCAGTCAAAACCCTTTTTAGCTTCTCGAAACTCTCCTGCTGCTTGTCCGTCCACACAAAAGGTACCTCTTTTCTCAGTAACTTAGTTAGAGGTGCTGCTATTGAGGAAAAACCCTCAACAAATCTCCTGTGATAACCAGCTACCCCAAGAAACTGCAAATCTCCGCCACCGACTTAGGTGGTTTCCAATCCAATACCACCTCGATTTTTGATGATCCACTCTTATCCCATCTGCAGATACCACATAACCCAGAAAAGTTACTTCTTTTTACCAAAACTCGCACTTGTCAAATTTGGCGTACAACTTTTTTTCCCTTAAAATCTGCAGAACCACCCGTAAATGTGCATCATGCTCCTCTTCAGACTTAGAATATACCAGAATGTCGTCTATGAACACCACAACGAACTGGTCCAAATAGGGTTGAAAAACTCAATTCATCATATCCATGAATGCAGCCTGTGCGTTCGTCAACCCGAATGGCATTACCAAGAATTCATAGTGCCCGTATCGAGTTTGAAACACCGTCTTATGGATATCTACTTCTTTCACCTTAAGCTGGTGATATCCCGACCTCAAATCAATCTTCGAAAAGACTGCAGCCCCTTTGAGCTGATCAAACAAGTCGTCTATCCTCGGTATCGGATACTTGTTTTTGATCGTCGCTTATTCAATCAAGCGGTAATCTATGCACATCCGCATAGATCCGTCCTTCTTTTTTACAAACAACACCGGTGCTCCCCACGGAGACACACTGGGTTGAATGAAACCACGATCTAACAACTCTTGGATTTGGGCTTTAAGTTCAACCAACTCCTTCGGTGCCATCCTATAAGGAGCGATGGACACCTGCCATACTGCATCGACAAAGAAGTCGATTCTAAACTCCACCTCACGATCCGGAGGTAACCACGAAAGTTCTTCCTGAAAAACATCCACGAATTCCTTTACTGTTCTCATCTCCCCACAACTGCCTCCTTAGCATCCAAGGCACTAACAACCACTAAGAAAGCCAAGCACCCCTTTTTCACCATCTTCTCCGCTTTAAAAGCGAGACACTACATTAGACAAGTAGTCTCTCCTCTCCCTATCACCATAACCTCATCATCCTCGAGTCTTCAACGCCATGCGTTTAGTAGCAAATCCAAATTCAACGATACCTTACTAACCACCCATGCCCAGATCAAGTCAAATTTCCCAAATGGCGCTCCATCAAGTCACCAAAACATGCACTCGAACCTCTAAAGGCACATCTCTAAAGAGTTTATCTACCACTACAGATTGCTCTAAAGGACTAAGTACTGTCATCTTCCTAGGGGCAATTTCAGGTTGCACACTCAAGGTTCCAAACATCATGCTAGCAATATAGGAGTGAGTTGATCCAATATCAATTAAAGCAGTAAAGGGTAACCCAGAAATAAGGAACGTACCCGTGATAACATCTAATGCATCCCCTTCCTCACGACATCCGGTCACAGAAACCAACCTCGGCCGTCTCAGATCCGAGCTCCCAAAGACTTCGCCTCAGTGCTCCATGACCTCGACCAGAACTATTCCCTCCTTGGTTCGGCCCATGACCTCTTGATATCTATTGACCACCCCTTCCTGGCTGCACATACCCTACTGTCTGAGTCCTAGCCACGTCCTGAGGATAATTCTTAATCGATGGTCCCTTGACCCACACTTGTAGCACTCCTTATTCCTTCCCCAAAGACTCCTACATGAGACCTCCCACATCGAGCACACTAAAGGGATCGACCTCAGAATCGGGCGCAGTAAACACGAAAGGTGTCCTCAACCCTAGGCTTTTTCTAAAAACCCCCCGATGATACCGAAGGTCCATAAATCCTCTTATTCCTACCTCTATCTTTATCCCTATTTTGCCTCTCAGTTCGCTTGACCTCCTTTGCTATCTTGGCTTTTTCCACCAACTCCGCAAAATCCCTCTCCCGCTAAGGAGCTATCAACACCCGCAGCTTATCTCGCAGCCCATCCTCAAATCTCACACAGTGCTGAGTCTATAGCAACAATTCCCTGAGCATACCGGCTCAACCGCAAGAATTCTACTTCATACTCAGCTACTGACCTACCTCATTGTACTAGGTTCAAGAACGCCTTCCTCTGTGCGTCCACGTAATTAGATCCAACGTATTTCCCCTCAAACTTTATCTTAAAGAAACTACAACCCACTCGGTCCGCTGGAGTACCCTTTCTGACAGTGAGCCACCATTGGTAGGCCTCATCCCGAAGTAGAGAAATAGTGCCCTTCAACTTCTCTTCAGCTGTGCAGTCCAGGTCATCCATGATCCTCTCGACTGCCTCTAACCAATACTCTGCCACATTCGGAGCCACTCCAGAAATACCTCGAAACACTTCAGCTCTATTAGCTCGAAGTCTCTCAGGAATGGATTTCCGAGTTGCTGTCCCCGCACTCACTCCAGCCACTCGCTCTAGCATACGTAACATTGCCTGAGACACTGCATCGTTTCCCTCCGTCTGATCTTGAAACTTAGCTTCTACAACTGGCGGCGGTGGTGCCTCATTCTCCGATCCATTACCAGACCTAACGGGTTCCGACATAGCCATCCTGCCTCTACCGCGCCCTCGAGTATTACGACCACGTCCCCTAGAACTCATGTTTAACATCGCGTTTTAGTCTGATTTAAAGAAATTTGTATGCATCAGTATTCCTTTTCACTTATTAACCACGAACAATTTTATGAAAAGTAATTTTCGATAGTGGTTCTTTTGAATTTAGACCTAACTATAGTTTCAGTATCAAGCTTATCTCTTAATTTCAGAAACTATATACACTCATCAATCATCACACAGATAGCATCCACAAATTCACATTCATCACAGAGGGGCATTTTCATCATTTCTTTACCCAGGGGTATTTTTGTAATTTTACCCTATAGGGGCATTTTTGTAATTTTCCAAAATAAGGTTTCGGGTGATTTGCCAAAATAAAGGTATTTTGGTAATTTTCAACTCGAGGGTATTTTGGTAATTTTGTAAATCAAGGGTATTTTGGTTATTTTCTAAAAATAGGGTAATTTTTACGAATCAGGGGTAATTTGGAAGTTTAAAAACTAGGGTTTACGTTAGGATTTTACAAAACAGGGTGGCTAGTCCCTTTTTGGGTTTTAATTATAAGGTTTAGCCTATCAACAAATCCTCATGGTTAGAGTGAATAATCATGCACGCACTGTGTAGGATTCCAACAAGAGGAGGTGAGTCACTAGGATCGCTTAAATACCAAGCTCTCCCTCGAATCCCGCCCTAGACATGCGTACACTGTTGCCACACCCTAACTCGTACGATTGGTTCATGTGTTTGTTTGTTCGGTTTAAGTCTTATGATTTTTAAGAAGTTGTTCAAACTAAGCCTATAGTCCATCACAGTCTAATTAAAATAGTCTACATCCCAAGAAACCCATCAAGCCCACTCATATATACCACACAAAGATTTGGGATACTTACCTGGCGGAATTGGGTCGGAGATGCAGGTGCCATGCTTCCACAAAGCCATTTCTTGAAAAATTTTCTTTTAAACCAATTTCGAGGTTTGAAAACGTTATGGGCCTCAAAACCCCCAAAGACTGAGTTTAGAATCGGGCTCTGATACTAAAATTGTAACACCCCAAACCCGGCCCAAACACCACGGTCGAATTCAAAATGTTATCGAAAGGTGTTGAGAAAATTTGGGTTTTAGAGGTGATTTCTTGTTTACACTTAGCAATTTATTTAAAAATAAAACGTTTGAGTTGCACAAGTTCAAATCATTATTTATACGAAAAGTTTGGGAAACCGAAAGGTTTATAAGTAGTCTATATTTTGAAAACTTTATTTAAATTCGAGTGTTGCAGATAAATTAACCATTTGATAGCGGATCCAACTTAAAACTTAAAAATCCAAAGTATTTAAAGTAGCCTTATTACAATAAAAATACCCAAAAAGTAATTAAAAGTTTATAATGCATTTTTAAGAATAAAAACGGCTTCTACATGGCCACCTTGAATCCTCTCCGGCTCGGTCCAAAGTATCACGTATTACCTGCATTGTTTGAAAAATGGGGTGAGTCGTTTTGACTCAGTGTGCAATTAAACCACATGTTTCCGCAAATGGGCCTAGCCTCCAAAACCACATCAAGTCAATATACCACGTGTTATCATGCATTATGTTAACCCAACCCAACCTAATATCCAACCACTACACACCACCCATATATCCAACCACCACACACCAAGGGATTACTAAATCGACCCTCCATCCGCTACACACCTCTTTGGCAGTCATGCTGCTCAAAGTCCACATAGTGGTATAGCCACATATCCACGTGATTAAGATCACAATATCCACGATGAGACTCTAGGTCATCATCAATCCACGATGTGGCGCGAATCCATCATTAATCCACGTATATATAAATATATATACACTTATATACACACTTCCCCTTTACAATATATACCAACCCCCATGTACATGCAGCATGTTATGATGATATGGCATAAAATGTGTGAACATGTCAAGGTATACATATTTTACATGCTTACATAGATCCACATATATCCCACCACATTTTTGATATAGGAAATATACTAACTGACACGGATTACCCTTTATGGGTAATAATACCACCACGACCACTAACTCGGCTACCACACATATCACATGCATTTAATTAATTTAAACATATAAAGTAAAGAAACAAAGGTGCTAATTACACACTTGATAACCCATAATACCACGCCTCAACGTCGACGCTATCACTAATCGACACTATCGCTATTTGCCTCACGATCCTGCTTTCGACACCGCCCACACCCCAAAGGCCAATCCCGAATCAATAAACCGATCGCTTGAATTTAGGGTAGGGACTACATGTCCAACCCTTTCTCTCCTTGGTTGGTACTCGTATCCATTGAATAATAACTTAATCAGAAGACCCGGGGAAACGTTAAATCAAATCTAAACGAGACTAAATAATTATACTAATTGAATAACCCTACCAAAGTCGACCCAAATCCCAAAGGTTCTCACTTGTACTTGAAAGCTGTCAAAATCCCTACATAAATCAATATTAGATTCGGCCTAACACCGATTGTCCAAAAGAAATGGCCTTTGGCCAACCAAATACCTTCTTACCTTGATTGATCGATTCTAAAAGATCACTAACACCCCTAACGCCGCTTCAAATGTAAGAATGCAAAGTTAAAGCTCTATAAAGATTCGGTCATACCAAGAAAATAAGATTAGACTTTTGGTTTCGGCAAACCAAAAAGAAAGAGCAATATTCGAAATAGAAAAGAACCCCTTACCCCAATAGTAAAAATCGATTGAAAGAGTTGACACTAGATGAACGACGGCGCTCCCTCAACAAAAGATAATTGAAAAGTGAGAAGTAATGATGAATGAAAGATTCGGCCAAGGTTTCAAAGGCTAGAAGGGTTATTCGGCTTTGAAAATGAAGTGAAAGGTTAAGGCTACCAATATGAAAAGAAAAGAGGAGAAGAAGAGAGAGAGGTATGGTTCGGCTTTAGAGAAGAAATAAAAAGAAAAGAAATAATCAAAATGCACCAAATGGTCACCTAGATTTCGGCTAAGAGACAAAAGAGAAAAAGACTTGAAAATGCCAAATGATTTTCGGCACAAGACTAGAGAAGAGAAAAAAGAGATTGCCCAAAAGATGAATACTCACAAATTCGGCACCTACTCTCCCCTACATGACCGAAAATAGCATCCCCTTAGAGTCCCAAATTCGGCCAACACTCCTCCCTTCACCAAATCCCCCTTTTTCCTCCTCATTTTCCTCCACTTCACTCATTCAAACACATTTGAATGATTCAAACTCTTATCTCCCTTCATAGCCACTCATTTGAATTGTTGACCCATTCAAACTTCCCTCTTCCAAGTGCCATAGCCGAATCCAACTCTCCACTCCCCTTAACGCAAAAACAAACTCAAAAATGCTTCCCTTGTTGCTCGAACCTCCTCCCCTTGAACTCCTTGTGATGCAAACACTCCCTTGCTCCTAGGCGCTACCTTGCCACTCCACCACTTCCTTTCTTGTGTCATAACCTCCTCATTAATTCCTTAAAGCCTAGTTCCCCAGCTCTCCCTAAAGGCTTAAAACAAAAAATTTTACTAAGGCTCCTACCTAACCCCAAGGTTTCCCGAAGCCCCCAAACACACTCTAACAACATCCAAAGCATACTAGCACATAGAAATAATTTAAAATGTGAGGCCACTAAATCCCGGATGTTACAGTGATCGAGCCTCCGACGTCCTTTGATCCCCTAGCTAGCTGGGCAACACTATAAGAAAATGGAATGGAAAGGGAAGTAAGCATAAAGCTTAGTAAGTCGTATATAAATAATTAACAACAATTAACAAGCATTATTATATTCATAGCATATTATGAACTTGCAAATGATTCTCGAATTATTAAAGGCATAACTTACTTATTTTCACCCTTACTAATCACACAACATAATTCGAGCTCATTTCTCATGAATATCATGTAGGTACCTGTATCACTTACAACTTAGCTATAACTTTTCTCACTTTTGACTCAATCTTTAATTTACCCGTTGAATCTATTGGAATACCAAAGGATATCCGATAAGCCTCACACTAGAGGGTACAATGCCGAAGCCATGTCCCAGACATGTCCTACACTGGCTTACATTTCGAGGCCGATGCCATGTCCCAGACATGGTCTTATACTAGCTCTCATCTCAGTGCCGACGCCATGTTCCAAACATGGTCTTACATTGGCTTCCATAATGTGGCCGATGCCATGTCCCAGACATGGTCTTACACTAGCACACATATCAACGCCAATGCCATGTTCCAGACATGGTTTTACACTAGCACACATATCACTCAAATGTCATGGCTTGGATATCCAATCTATTCCTAAGGTTCAACCGGGAGTATATCACATCAACTTTCGTCATGCATATTCATAGCAATAATCAAACATTTTATGCAATATCAATTGTTTAAAGCATAAATGTAATAATGTTGTATTATTTACGTACAACTTACCTCGGTACACAAAAAGTGGGCAACTAGATTGAGTTAATCTACTAGCTTGGTTTTCCCTCGGTCTAGGTCCAGACTCCATTTTTCTTGATCTATATTGATAAAATTCACTCATTTAATCATCACATTAATCAAGACATTCCAAAATTCCTACTTTGGCAAAATTATCATTTTGCCACTTTACTTTCACAAAATTATAATTTTGCCCTTAGGCTCGTAAATCGATTTTTATCAAATTTCCTCATTAACCAAGTCTAGTCAAACTTTAATTACTCTTATAGAAACTCAAAATTCCAATTATTTTACACATTTACTACCTATTTAACAACATTTACAAAAAGGTCCCTTTTTTAGGTGTTTTCATGGAAACCCCTTTCACAAAAGTTGTTCATTCAACAACCAATATCCATTTTCTTCCATAAAAATTTAGAAAACAACATTAATGCTCTCATGGAAAAACCCTAGACTTTCAATCATAGTGCAAAATAGTCCCCTCATTAGCTAGCTTAAGCTACAAGGATTCCAAAAGTACAAAAATTATCATAAATGACCATCAAAATGACTTACATGCAAGGATTAAAGGTTGCTGAAATTTTCAAGCTTCCATGGCCCCTTTCTTGAGTTAAAAATCGGTGGTGAAGAGAAAACAAAAAGATGATATCTCTTTTCTTCTTTATTTTATGTTTATTTATCAATTAAGTCACCAAATACTTCACCTAACCTTTGACAATGTCATTTCTTTGTCCCTATGGCCGGCCAACACTCCCTAAAGGGTCTAATTGCACATTAAGGACATCCAATTTAAGGTTCTATAGCTATTTGAAACCTTTATCTTGTAGGACAAAACTTTTGCACTTAATGCAAGTTAGTCCTTTTTCAAAATTAAGCATGCAATCACTAAAATTAATTCACCAAAATTTTCATGTACTCATATAATCATGCTATAACACATAAAATAATATTAAAAATAATTTCTCTGGCCTCGGGCTAGTGGTTCCAAAATCAGGCTGTTACACCAGTGACGATCTAACCGGTCTAGTCCTGCCATCGCTTGGATCGTCATTCCAGTTTTACATACTAGGCCCGATTTGACCAATTTTTGGGTTCTCGAACCCAATTTTCGATCTTAGTTCCAATTTTCAAGTTCAATTACCCATTGGGCCAATTTTCTAACTTGAAATTAATTTTTAAAAATATCATATTAATTTTAATTAATTTGATTAATTTAATTTTACTTGATCAAAATTAATTTTCTTAAAAATTATTAAGATTTTCCAAATTAATTTTTCAAGGAAATTCTTTAATCAAATTCTCTAGTTTAATAATTCTCACAACAGTCCAATTTAATTTCACATTAAATAAATCGACTCAATTAAATTATTTTTGAAGTCGTAAATTTTCTTCTGATTCAAATGCAGTTCGATCGAGCTTTTGTTGAGCGAGTGGAGGGACCAATCAGACATATACAATTAGGCTCGAGTAATTGCAATTATGTCTAGAAGCATCATTTCGATAATTCAAAATTTACTTAATCATGAAGTCAGTCCACAAGAAGTACAACGATTGGAAACTCCTTATTGTTTACTTTTTACAAAAGCAATTCATCCAACTACTTTGTCAAATGACCTTGCTATGTGTGTGTTACCCTCATATGATATCATTGATTCATTTGAGTTAAATCCGTTCACTCAATACAATCCTATTTTATCTCATTGTCATCATTGTGTCTTCTTAATAATTAATATGATCACTGTCAACAAATGAATGTGATAAATTTCTTATTCGAGAACAAGCAACTCGTGACCATGTTCCATATTTATCAATCTACACAATGCCAATGAGAGGATATCGTTAACTCTTTAATCAATCTATGAATTCCATTTTTTTAGTAAATCCATGTCATACACAAGTCATGTACCCAACATATCGGCTATGGACTCGATCATCTTTGGAGTTATGCCTCCACTTATATCAAAGCACATGAGTTACATACGTATGGTTAGTGACTAACTCAAGATTTAGGTAAATCACACATTGAACGTCACAAGTGGACTAATTCACAAACAGATTCAAAATTAAGTCATCACGGGTCCAGTCTAATGTATCATTATTGTAACACCCCCAACCTGTATCCCTCGCCAGAACCGGGTTATGGAGCATTACCGGAGTTTACAGATCAAACAGATAGAAATTTCAAACATTTCATATCATCAAAACAAGTCATCAAAGCCTCATTTTAATCCAAATTATAAACATACCAAATCCAAATAAATTTGCCTAGTTCATGAGCACTTAAACATAAAATTAAATTAACATGCATCTATCTAGATTTAGTTCAATTTACCATGCCATAATATGGCTTCAAAAACAAATACATATTTATATGTATAAAACCAACCAAAATTAAATTTATAACCTCATTTACAATCAAACCACAAAATAACTATTATTTAGACACCCTAGGTACATGCCGAAACAAAAGATAAACATCACCACATTTGAGTTCAGGATCGTTGTTGGATGCTAAATCGGTGATCAAAATTTAAGTACCTAACCTGTGCACAGGAAACAAAATCATACGTTGAGTAAAACTCAATGTTATTTCTATAATCCAAATATTTAAAGACAAAATAATATAATAGACACAATTAAATATTAAGCACAATTGAATATTTAAAATTCACATTTATTTATACAATAGCATTAACAATTCAATACTCAAATCATAAATACATCATTTTATACCATACTCAATTCTCATTATTTGCCATAAAATATAATACACATTTCACTTAAACAACAATAATGTTCATTCCATGTCCAATTCATGAACACAATTCATGTGTCTTAATCCATATTTCAATTCACAGTCCCATTTTCATTTCACATATAATATCATCCAACATCGATCATAGTGTCATTTCATTTAATTACCCCTATTAACACGACTCGGACTCAGACGGATACACGGATACACGAATCTAACCGAAACACACCAGTTTGGCACCCAGTGCCTCATCGAATAATTCGAAGTAATAATTTGACACCCAGCGTCTTATCGGCTAAACTGAAGAAAATTGGCACCCAGTGTCTCATTGAATTAATCCAAAGTAATAATTTGACACCCAGTGTCTCATCGACTAAAAGTCAAAAAATCCCTAAACTCTTCCAATCCTATGGCATGTCATCTATATCCGACTCAGCCCGATACAGTTAATAGGGTTTCAATTTCACAATTCAATAACAATCAATATCAAATATCAAATATCAAATATATATTTTCCATAAACTCACATATACAATGAATTCAATTCAATTCAATATCAAAATGTCATATACTCACCTCAACTACTTACCATAAACAATAAATAAAAATACAACAATTAATAACTAGTTCCAGATTATAGAAATAAAAACCAGAAATTCCGAGCTATTCCTCGTCGACTTTATCTTTCCCCTTTTTAGTCGAGGGTTATGGTACGACGTTAGCTATGGAACTAAAACAATTAAAATTTATCAATACAATACAATTTAAATTTCATATTGAATATTTCAACTCTTTACTCAACATTTGTCTAAATTCCAATTTAGTCCCTAAATCGAGACTAATTTTATTTTTCACAATCAATTCTATGTTTTTATTCAATTTCCACTTTAAACTAGATTTAACTCTCTAATTTCACTTAAATCCCTAAATTTTAAAATTTTCACAATTTAGTCCCTATTACTCAAAATTTATAATTTGTTCTACACTTCAATATTTTTTCATTTCTAGCTTAAAAATCTATCAATTTAGTCCCGAATATTAAAATTATTCAACATAGACAACACTTAAAAACTCAATAATTTCTAAAATTTTAACATGTGTCGGGGTAGTATTTAACATCGGGATTCCAAAAACATAAAAATTACAAAAAAGGGGATTAAATTGACTAACCAATTAAATTTAGAACTTTTGAAACCCTAAGGCCTTCGTCTGTTTCTTTCTCATTTTTCCTTTTTTTGGTTTTTCTTCTCTGTTTCGTTTCTACCTTTCTATTTTTTTTTCTTTCTTTCTTTCTTTTGTTTGTTTTATTATTATAATATATAATATATATACTTATATATTAAGTAAACTTATTTTAATATAATATATATATATTAAATTCACATATATTTAACTTATGCCACCTCACCTAAAGAACAATGGCATAATTACTTATTTAGTCCCTTTTAGTTTTTCTTTAATCTATAATTCTGCTTTCACCCTATATGCAATTTTATCTTTACACCTAATTACTCTTAATTTATGCAAATTCACCTAACCAAAACCTAATTAACTACATAACGGGAACGGAGTCCCGGGAATGCATTTTTTAATTTGATCCTTTTTAATTAATTAACATTGAAACGTTAAAATTTCTTAACGAAACTTTAATACCATCTTAATGACACTCCGTAAATATTTATAAAAATATTTACGGCTTAGTTTATAAAAACAAGGTCCCGATACCTTATTTTCTAAAACCACTTGAACATAATAAGTCACTTATATAACATAAATTATCAAATCAAAAACTTTTTTAAAAAAATCACATTTGACTAGTAAATATTAAATAATAATATTTACGAACTTACTCATCAGATTTGGTGGCCTCGAAATCACTATTTCTGGCACCACTGAAAAACGGGCTGTTACAATTATTCTAATGAATGCATCTATGCCTCTACTTGTGGAGTCAACTGCTTTGATAACCAAGACTAGTCATCTCCCCAATTGGAATTGTAGACGACATGATAATCCTTCTAAGCATTTTAATCAAATGCTCACTTTGATTCTTTTATGGGATTACAGACTCGTTTAGATTATCTGCTGATATAAGTCATCTTTCTTGTAATGTAAATGTAACAGCCTGATTTAGGGGCTAATCGGAATAGTGGTTTTGGAACCACTAATCTAAGGTTGAAAAATATTATTTTAATGTTATTTTATGAGTTATAGCATGATTATATAGGTGCATGAAAATTTTGGTGCTTTAATTCTAGCAATTTCATGCTTAGGTGCGAAAAAGACTAAATCGCATAAAATGCAAAAGTTCTATTTTACAAGCTAAAGGTTTCTAATAGCCATAGAATATTAATTAGAGGTCCTTAAATTGAAATTAACCCCTCTAGTAATGGTTGGCCGGCCATAGGAGACAAACAATGTCAAATTGGTCAAAGTTTTGAAATTAGGTAAACTAAATTGGGGTTTTATAATAAAATAAAGAAAGAAAAGTTATCATCTTTTCTTCTCTTCTCCACCGAAAATTAGAAGCAAAATAGGGGTTTGAAAGCTCAAAATTTTCAGCAAGCTCTTCTCCTTACAAGTAAGTGTTTTGATGATCATTTCTTGATAATATTTATACTTTTGGAACCTCTAAAGCTTAAACTAACTAAAGAGGGGACTATTTTGCAAAATGGTTAAAAGTTTATAGTTTTTCTATGTGAGCATTTAAGTTGTTTGCTGCATTTTTATGGAAGAAAATGAGTCTTAGTTATTAGATAAACAACTTTTGTGAAAGGTGTTACCATGAAAACACCTAAAAGGACCTTTTTGGGAAGGTTGTAAATATGTGGTAAATGGGTGAAATAATGACTTTTGAGAGTTTCCATAGGAGTAATAAATGTTATTAAAATCGATTTACGAGCCTAGGGGTAAAATAGTTATTTTGTGAAAGTATAAGGGCAAAATGGTAATTTTAACAAAGTATGATTATTGAAATGTGTTGATTAATTTGATAATTAAATGAGATAAATTGTTATTATAGATCAAGAAGAATGGAGAATTAACCTTGACCGAGGAAAGGGTAAGGTATCGGACTAGATCGACAATTTAGCCTATTTTGAAATCGAGGTAAGTTTGTGTGTAATAAATTAAACATCATGTTATTAAGTTTTAAAATGTTTGATATTAGTGATGATGTATATTATTTCTATCAAATTGAGTAATGATTTTGAATGAGAAAATGATGAAAAATTATGATGTTGAAGTCCCAGTTGGACTTTAAGATGTGAGAGGATATTATCATCAAGACATGAGATTGGTAAGGTCCCGTATAAGACCATGTCTGGGACATGGCCTCGGCACCGAATTGAGATCCCGTGTAAGACCATATCTGGGATATGGCATCGGCATCGAATATGGAAATTGTATAAGACCATATCTGGGATATGGCATCGACATCGATATGAGATCCCGTATAAGACCATATCTGGGATATGGTGTAACACCCTAAATTAGGGGTTATTTGTAATTTAAATATTTTCCCATGTGTGTGCTTGAAGAATTAAATTCTAGGATTATTTGGCATGTTCTAGGGTCTAAAAATAACCCCGAACTAGGTCAGATTTGGAATTAAAAATTTCTTTTTAAGGGTTTAAAAGGAAGGAGCTTGGAGATAGGGGTTAAGAGGAATTTTGGGCGAAACATGACTCAAAGAATTAAGTGGCAGAGTGGCTTGCTTGCGCCATTTAAAGGCTTAGGGGTGACGAATGGGAGGTCTTGGGTTCGATTCTTGGAAAGGGGGGGATTGCGTTTTGTTTTGGGTTTTTTTTTTGGGCGTTAAAGGAAGGGGCCAAGTAAGGAAGGCTTTAAAGAATTTTGAGGGTGAGTTTGGGCATGAAAGACAGGTTGGTGGAGTGGCTTGGGGCGCCACTTAAGGGTGTTGGCAAAAAGGTCTCGGGTTCGAGACATGAGGGACGCAAGGAAGGTGTTTTGTTTTTTTGGTCTGTTGGCGTTAAAAGAAAGGGGGCCAGGTATGAAGGCCTTATATTTAAATGGTGAGGATATTTGACATGAATGTCAAATTGGGAGAAGTGGCCTGGGGCATTGGAAGAGAGGGCTGCGACAGTGGGTCTTGGTTTCGAATCCAAGAAGCAGCAAATGGCATTTTATTTTTTTTACTTTGAGGCCGGCGTGAATGGGAGAGAGTGATGGCTGCATGAGGGACTCTTAAGGTGATAAGGATAAAGCTTTATTTCTTTTTAATTTTTGGCTGAAGGGTAGCATTATTAGTAGTTTTTTCAATTAAATTGTTGAAGATGATTAGGAGATTAAATGTGAGATAAGTCTTGCATTATCTTTGATAATGAAAGGTGAAATTATCACCATAGGGAGGGAGTTGGCGAATGAAGGACTCATTAAGGCCATCCCATTCGGTTTTGATAAAGCAAGGTGCCAAATTCTTCAAAGATTTCTTTCTTTTCCTCTTGATTGTCAGCCGAATTCTCCTCAGCCATAGAAGGCAAAATTCTTCAAAATTCCCTTCTTCTTTTTCTTTCCCTAGTAGCCGAACCCTTTCACTCTCTTTCTTTTCTTCTCCTATTGATATTTACTTGGCCGAATCTCCTTTCCTCCCTAACTAAGGTGCTGCCGAAATCCTTCCTCCTTCATTAAGAGTTACTTTGGCCAAATAGCAAGGGAACACAAGTTTCTTTTCGGGTTTCTTTTTCAATCATTTAGTAAGAGGTATGTGGGCATGGCTGAATAATATTTTTTGGATCTATGGTTATGGCCGAATGGCCTATGATTCTTATTAACTTGTTTAAACCGATTGTAGGAAAGCCATAGACAATTGAGGGAAGCTTTCAGGAATTGTTTTCCAAAGGTGAGTTGGTAAGCACATTCGGCCAAGGGCCATATGTTATTGTTTAATGCCGAAACTAATGTGTGCCATGGATTTAGGGACTAATTAAGGCTTCGGGATTTGTTTGGAAATCAAATCTGTTCAAGGTAAGTCCATAAAAGAGCCTCTGATATTACTTGGTTTGGCCGAATAGGCCTAATGTCCCTAACCATGTTGTTGGCCGATTATAGGTTAAGAGATCTAGCGTTGTAGATCGGATCTTCGGGATCTAGGATTCGTGGTAATATCAGGTGTGTAACAATTCACTACACACTTTATTAATAACATGACTATTTTGTTGCCTTGTTAATAAATATGATAGTGATCTATGATATATGCTTGTGGGCTTAAGCATGGACTCTGGGTAAGTCCCCTAACTTGTGATCTTTGATATACGTTTTTGCATGCCATCACATGCTGTTAAATGCCATGCTTAAATACATGATTAAATGATATGTTGTACATAAAGCATGATGATGGTGGGATTGATGAGAGGAGGGGGATGATTTTATGGACTGTCTCCAGTGGTTTTGACCACAAGATGGGTTGGCCCCATCAGATTATTTGTAACCTATGGTCATCAGTGGTTTTGACCACAAGATGGGTTAGCCTCATCAGATTATTTGTGAACTATGGTCATCAGTGGTTTTGACCACACCGATTGATAAATTGCGACTAAGTCCTAGTGGTTTGGTACCACCAGTGGTTTTGACCACACTTGATTATTTGTGACCTATGGTCATCGTGGTTTTGACCACACGATGGGTTGGCCCCATCATTTAATTTGTGACTCTAAGTCATCGATGGTTTTGACCACACGGGGTAGTTAAGGAGTATGGATGGTTAGGTTGGATTGCATATTTGCATGTTTATTAATAAATTGTGTATGAGTTGTATTTTCGGTGGGGATATACACACTGAGTCTTGGTGACTCACCCTTCCATTACCATTTTGCGAGATGAGTAGATCACGGAGATGGAGCCGAGAGGACTCGAGGCGCCATGCTTATCGTTGGTTTTGATTTATTTTGCTATTGTTAAAGTTATTTATTTCCTAAGTCTTTTTATTTTGGGATTGTAATAAGGCGGCTATTATTATTTTGGATGTTTGTTTCTTGTTTTTTTTACCCATGTTACGTTACAAACAAAGTTTTTAAATGTTAAGTGAACCGGTTAAAAGTAACTTTTCAACCTTAATAAACTTCTACGGGTTTTTAAAAGATGTTACCATCGGGTAACAAAATAAACTAAGTCAACTACAACTTTGACGATTTCAAAATGCTACATGATCAACTGCTTTTCAAAAGGGGTTATCAACCCAACTATATTTATAAAAGCCCAACTAAGTTTCCAAACAAAATTTTCATACCTTAGCCAAATTTTATCAAGTTTTCACCAAGTTTTCAAAATGAAACAAATTATTTTACTGTGACATACCGAGATCCGATCAGACTCATGGGCCGGGTTTGGGGTGTTATATTTTTTGTATCAGAGCCCGGTTCAAAACTCTACTGGGGGCCCAAGGCCCAAAATGTTTTGGTTATGATAGTAGGCCTTATTAGAATGTTTTGAAACTGTTTTTGGCTTGAACAGCATGGCACCGAGTCTCCGGCACCTATCCTCCCAGGTAAGTAATTCTATCCATTTTTGTGAATATTTGATGAGGGGTAGAAGGATAAATAAGGGGACGTAGACTATTAGAATAGGAATTGTTGAACCCTAGGGCTAGCATACCCCAACAAACAATACATAAGATTTAATTATTTCTTAAACAACCCTGTGAGTTGTCACTGAGCAAGGGATGTGGCAATCGTTATACGCATGTCTAGAATTGGATTCGGTGGGAGCCTGGTATTTAAGCAGTCCTCGTGACCCACCTCCTACTCACTCGAACCCTACCTGGTGCGTAGTAACGGTTCATCCTAGCTGAGACGACACACTCACAGGCTTAACTCGATAACTAAAACCCGAAAGGGACTAGCCGTTTTATTTTAAAATAATTAAAACCTTGTTTTTTTAAAAAAAAAGAAAAAAAGGGAAAAAAGAAAATGACCAAAATACCCTTAGTTTAAAAATGACCAAAATACCTCTGGCTTGAAAATTTCCAAAATACCCTCCATATGAAAAATTTCCAAACAGAAAATTTCCAAAATATCTTTCTTTTGTGAAATCACTTAGAACCCAACTTTTGAAAATCATTTTGTGAAGATACCCTGATTATGTGAAATTACTAAAATACCTTTAGGGGTAAAATTACAAAAACGCCCTTGAATTATGAAATTCCCAAAATACCCACGGTTTTAATCAAAAATTTCATCACATAAAAAGTACCCAAAACCTTAGATTTCAAAAACGTCATGATTTTAGAAAATTACAAAATTGCCCCTAACCGACAAAATTACCATAATGACCCAAATTTCAAAAATTTTTACAATACCATCAATCTGGAAAATAAATTCTAAAAAGAACCCCCCAAAGTTTTACAACTTTTGAAATATCTCTGATTTGCTAAATTTTATAAATCCACCCCGATTTGTGAAAAATTACCAAAATGCCCCTGAGCTTCAAAATTACCGAAATACCCCCATATTTCAAAATTTTTCAAAATACCCTGGGAGTTTAAGAGTTTCAAAATAACTTTTGACAAAATCATCCAAAACTTTTATTTTGAAAAATTACAAAATACCTCAGAGGACAAATTACGAAATACCCCAGGTAGTGGAAAACGATCACAATAAAAACTACAACGCCTCTTTGAATGAATGAATGGAAAACGTGTGCATGTATGATACAAAAGAACCACCCCTAAAACTCCTATCATAAAATTTCTTCGCGGATAACCAAGTGAAATACTAATGCATAAAATTCTTAAATAGATAAACGCAATCGTTAGAATGAGTTCAAGAGGTTGTGGACATCCGCCGCGTGGCCGTGGTAGGGGTAGGATGGCCTTGTCCGAGCCAGCAGGGTCCGGACATGGGTCTGAAATGAGATGCTTGGATCTGCCGGCCATGGCCCGAGTTCCAAGATCGACGGTGGTAATGATGTCGTATCTCAAATCAGACACGGTATTGGAACGAGTTCTTGAGGTCGGCGCGGGTGCAGAGAGCCCGCAAATCGTGGTTGAACGACTCTGGGCTAACGGAGCAGAGGTGTTTAGAGGATTTTCTGGAGTGGCGCCCAGTGCAGCGGAATATTGGTTGGAATCCACTGAAAGAATTATGGGTGACCTAGATTTCACACCTGAGGAGAAGTTGAAGGGTATCATTTCTTTGCTTCGGGATGAGTCTTACCAGTGGTGGCTCACTGTGAGGGATGGAACGGAGGCAGAAAATCTAACCTGGGAATTTTTCAGAGAGGCTTATCAAAAGAAATATATCGGAACTAGTTACGTGGATACACAGCGAAAGGCTTTCTTGAACCTGGTTCAAGGCAACAAGACGGTGACGGAGTATGAGGCCGAGTTCCTCCGGTTGAATAGGTATACTCGTGGTATTGTGGGTACCAAGCATAAACGCTGTGTTAGATTTGAAGATGGGCTGAGGGATGAGTTGAGAATGATGATAGATCCACAACAGGAACGGGAGTTTGCTGTCTTAGTGGAGAAATCGAAGGTGGCTGAAGGGGTAAGACAGTCGGTTAGATAAAACTAAGATCAAAATTAGAATAAGAGGAGTTTCGGACCTTCAAGGTTCTCGGGTAATGAGTAGAAGAGGACGAGGTTTGATGGGTCGATCAAGTCGCTAGGCTCTTCTTCTTCACTACTCTCAATGGCCGCCACGGTGTGCTTTCGGTGTGCAAGTCTCATAAGGGGAGTGTTAGAATAGTAATCGAGGATGCTTGAGTGTGGGTCCTTGGAGCATCGAGTTAAAACCGTCCAAAAAGGCAATAGATCGAGATCGAGGGTCGATCGTGCCCGAATAGGAGGGATAACCAACACCACAGAGGGTCGAGGTGCGCTTAGGGGTAATGGAAATGGTAAGGCGTGGCCGAGTCTTTGAAGGTGCAGAGGCGAGGCAACTAAGGTTGGTTTATGCAGTTGGACGTCATGAGGAGGAAGATGTGCGGATGTGACAACGGTATGTTCCTTATTTCGAATACCCTTAATTGCTTTGATTATTGTAGAGTTTTCTTGTTTTACTAGGAAGTGCACAAACCTTGGTTGTGAACTTAGAGATTGTGCCTAGGAAGTAAGATAGTTTTATTAAGATCGAGTCAAACATAAGCGTAGTACTGGTGAGATGAGATGTACGACTATTCATTAGTAAGTAATTTCGAGGACGAAATTATTTTTAGGGGGTAGAACGTAACACCCTAAATTAGGGGTTATTTGTAATTTAAATATTTTCCCATGTGTGTGCTTGAAGAATTAAATTCTAGGATTATTTGGCATGTTTTAGGGTCTAAAAATAACCCCGAACTAGGTTAGATTTGGAATTAAAAAATTTCTTTTTAAGGGTTTAAAAGAAAGGAGCTTGGGGATAGGGGTTAAGGGGAATTTTGGGCGAAACATGACTCAAAGAATTAAGTGGCAGAGTGGCTTGCTTGCGCCACTTAAAGGCTTAGGGGTGACGAATGGGAGGTCTTGGGTTCGATTCTTGGAAATGGGGATTGAGTTTTGTTTTGGTTTTTTTTTTTTGGCGCTAAAGGAAGGGCCAAGTAAGGAAGACTTTAAAGAATTTTGAGGTGAGTTTGGGCATGAAAGACAAGTTGGTGGAGTAGCTTGGGGTGCCACTTAAGGGTGTTATAAAAAGGTCTCGGGTTCGAGACATGAGGGACGCAAGAAAGGTGTTTTGTTTTTTGGGCTATTATGTTAAAAGAAAGGGGCGGTATGAAGGCCTTATATTTAAATGGTGAGGATATTTGACATGAAAGTCAAATTGGGAGAAGTGGCTGGGGCGTTGGAAGAGAGGGTCATGGCGGTGGGTCTTGGTTTCAACCCAAGAAGCGACAAATGGCATTTTATTTTTTTACTTTGAGGCGTGAATGGGAGAGAGTGATGGTGCATGAGGGACTCTTAAGGTGATAAGGATAAAGCTTTATTTCTTTTTAATTTTCATTTGAAGGGTAGCATTATTAGTATTTTTTAATTAAATTGTTGAAGGTGATTAGGAGATTAAATGTGAGATAAGTCTTGCATTATCTTTGATAATGAAAGGTGAAATTATCACCATAGGAAGGGAGTTGGCGAATGAAGGACTCATTAAGGCCATCCCCATTCGGTTTTGATAAAGCAAGGTGCCAAATTCTTCAAAGATTTCTTTCTTTTCCTCTTGATTGTTTGTCAATTCTCCTCACCATAGAAGGCAAAATTCTTCAAAATTCCTTCTTCTTTTTCTTTCCCTAGTAGTCGAACCCTTTCACTCTCTTTCTTTTCTTCTCCTATTGAGATTTACTTGGTCAATCTCCTTTCCTCCCTAACTAAGGTGTTTGAAATCCTTCCTCCTTCATTAAGAGTTACTTTGGCGAATAGCAAGGAACACAAGTTTCTTTTCGGTTTCTTTTCAATCATTTAGTAAGAGGTATGTGGGCATGGCGAATAATATTTTTGGATCTATGGTTATGGTAGAATGGCCTATGATTCTTATTAACTTGTTTAAACCGATTGTAGGGAAGCCATAGACGATTGAGGGAAGCTTTCGGGAATTATTTTCCAAAGGTGAGTTGGTAAGCACATTCGGCCAAGGGCCATATGTTATTGTTTAATGTCAAAACTAATGTGTGCCATGGATTTAGGGACTAATTAAGGCTTTGGGATTTGTTTGAAAATCAAATCCGTTCAAGGTAAGTCCGTAAAAGAGCCTCTGATATTACTTGGTTTGGCCGAATAGGCCTAATGTCCCTAACCATGTTGTTGGCCGATTATAGGTTAAGAGATCTAGTGTTGTAGATCGGATCTTTGGGATCTAGGATTCGTGGTAATATCAGGTGTGTAACAATTCACTACACACTTTATTAATAACATGACTATTTTGTTGCCTTGTTAATAAATATGATAGTAATCTATGATATATGCTTGTGGGCTTAAGCATGGACTCCGGATAAGTCCCCTAACTTGTGATCTTTGATATACGTTTTTGCATGCCATCACATGCTGTTAAATGCCATGCCTAAATACATGATTAAATGATATGTTGTACATAAAGCATGATGATGGTGGGATTGATGAGAGGAGGGGATGATTTTATGGATCCGATGGTTTTGACCACAAGATGGGTTGGCCCCATCGCCTATGGTCATCGGGTTTTGACCACAAGATGGGTTGGCCTCATCGATTATTTGTGAACTATGGTCATCGATGGTTTTGACCACACCGATTGATAAATTGCGACTAAGTCCCAGTGGTTTGGTACCACCAATGGTTTTGACCACACTTGATTATTTGTGACCTATGGTCATCGTGGTTTTGACTACATGATGGGTTGGCCCCATCATTTAATTTGTGACTCTAAGTCATCGATGGTTTTGACCACACGGGTAGTTAAGGAGTATGGATGGTTAGGTTGGGTTGCATATTTGCATGTTTATTAATAAATTGTGTATGAGTTGTATTTTTCGGGTGGGGGATATACACACTGAGTCTTGGTGACTCACCCCCTTCCATTACTATTTTGCAGATGAGTAGATCACGGAGATGGAGCCGGAGAGGACTCGAGGTGGCCATGCTTATCGTTGGTTTTGATTTATTTTGCTATTGTTAAAGTTATTTATTTCCTAATTCTTTTTATTTTGGGATTGTAATAAGGCCGCTATTATTATTTTAGATGTTTGTTTTACTGTTTTATTTTACCCATGTTATGTTACAAACGAAGTTTTTAAATGTTAATTGAACCGGTTAAAAGTAACTTTTCAACCTTAATAAACTTCTACGGGTTTTTAAAAGATGTTACCATCGGTAACAAAAATAAACTAAGTCAACTACAACTTTGACGATTTCAAAATGCTACATGATCAACCGTTTTCAAAAAGGGGTTATCAACCCAACTATATTTATAAAAAGCCCAACTAAGTTTCCAAACAAAATTTTCATACATTAGCCAAATTTTATCAAGTTTTCACCAAGTTTCAAAATGAAACAAATTATTTTACTTCGTGACATACCAGATCCGGTCAGGACTCATGGGTCGGGTTTGGGGTGTTACATATGGCATCGGCATCAAGATGTGACTCCATGTAAGACCATATCTAGGATATGGCATTGGCGTTGTACTTATGTGTACGATGACGATTGTGTATCCTTGGGTATTCCAAGTGATTCATCGAGGTGATTAGTTAAGCTTATAATAGAGATAAAATTAGTGCTAAAGCTATGTGATGAAGTGATACAGGTACATGTGAGTAATTCACGAGAAATGTTTACGAAATATGACATGACATGTATTTGGTAAGAGTAAGCATGAGTAAGTTATGGCAATGTGCTTAAGGCTTTGTGTTTTTATTCAATGCAATGAATGGATGACATTATGAGCCTTTATGTTGCTATTTATTCCATGCAAACTTACTAAGCTTCATGCTTACCTCTCTCATTTCCCTTTTCCTTGTAGTACTGCCAAGCTAACTCGGGGATCGTAGGACATCGGAGTTCGAAATCACACTATCAACTTCTCTTGGTATAGCAAAGTTAGATTTATTTTGAGTATGGCATGTATAGGACTTGGTCATTTTGTTATGTCATATTTGCTAGCCAAAGTGTTGGCTATTAATGTTAATCAATTCATTTTGTAAATGGTCATTGGAAATTGGCCAATACTTGACAAGTTTATATATTTCAATGATGATGAAATTCATGAATTGCATACTTGTGTGGATGTCTTGATTTTGAGTTCTTGGAAGTGCCTTATGGTTATGATATAGGTTGAATTGAATTGGTATAAGTATGAGTGCTTTGTAGGGTGGAATTTGGCTTGGTAGATAGCCTTACAAATGTCCACATGGGCATGTGTCTAGGCCGTGTATGATACACGGTCAGCCCCTTGGGCGTGTTGATAGGCCGTGTGTCCCCATGCATGCTAAGTTGGCAAGTTAGTATGCTCAGTAGTAAATACATGGGCGGAGACACGGCCATGTGTCTTGACCGTGTGGAAGACACGGGCATGTGCCCAGGCCGTGTGAAGTCTGCACTTGAATTTAGGAATTTAATTCCACACACGGTCTAAGGACACGGGTATGTGCCTTGGCCGTGTGACCTTATTGAGATGATGATGTCATAAATAGAATGCCAAGGTTTTTACACACGGGCTAAGACACGGGCGTGTCTAGGCCGTGTAAGGGACATGGGCGATGGACACAGACGTGTGTCCAACCGTGTGAAAACCCTTGTAGGTTCGAAATGAAAAATAAATCGACACGGGTGTGGAACACAGGCATGTGAAATTCCACACGGGCGTGTGGCCCTGTTTTATGTCAAAATTTTCTAAGTGTTCAAAAGTTTTCGGGTTGGTCTCAAATCTTTTAGGGTGAAGTTTTAGGGCATCGTAGACCTATAATAAGGACATTAAGGTCTCGAATGAAAAATTTTAAATTGAAATGAAATTTTATGGATCGATATTGTGTAATTAAGTAAGTTAAGTAAGGTAATGCCTCGTACCCGGTTCAGATGTCAAATACAGGTAAGGGTGTTACAAGAAATGTTCATACAGTGCCACTTATCATCATTTTGAGCTTAGACAATCAATTCGCTAATATTTGTTTGTCACAATTTCGTTATGCATTCAAAATATAAAAAACAGAAACACAAAAGGCATAATAGTGAAATGTGAAATTAACTTTATTTATTTATTCATCGTTCAATTATATAAAACACAATTATATGTTTATTACAATATGGGCACATTTCCCAACACTTCTGTCAACTCTACTGAAATAATGACAGGTAAAGTAGAAGATGAACCCAAATATGCATATCTCAAATGAGAAGGCAAAACCTTCAATTCCAATTTGGGTGGTTCTTCAACTGATGCTTTTGGTGCCTTGAACTCCCAGGATGACAACTCTAATTAATCAAACCGAGCTATTATTCTGAATCCCTTCAAATTAGCTTCCAACCAAGCTAGATACTTATTTTCGTCATCTTTATGTAGAGAATCAAATAACAAGAGATGTTCTAAAGGATCATCAAGAGAATTATGTTCTAACTCTGTAGAAACCAAATAATATACCATTGAAATAGTAGAGCATTCTTCAACCTCATTAGGGAATTTCATAACCTTGAAGACATTAAAAGTTACCTTGTCATCATGGACCCTCATGGCGAGTTCACCTTTTACACGTCAATCAAGATTTTACAAATTGCAAGGAACGACCTTCCTAAAATAATAGGCACCTCTCAACCTGCCTCATAATCTAACACAATAAAATCAATGGGAAATATGAACTTATCAACCCGGACCAACACATCTTCAATCTTCCCATTAGGATAAGCAAGAGATCTGTCTACCAATTGAAGAGTAACTGTAGTAGGTTTGACTTCACCAATCCCCAATTGCTTGAAAATTGACTTTAGCATCAATTTTGTACTAGCAACCAAATCACACAAGGCTATCCTACAATAAGTATCTTCAATATTGCATGGAATGGTGAAACTCTTTGGATCTTTCATCTTAAGTGGCAACTTGTCCTGTAAAAATGAGTTGCACCATTTAGTTAGAGCTATGATTTCAAATTCCCCTAACCTTCTCTTAGAAAGAATATCGTTTTTAAATTTCACATAGTTGGACATTTGCTCAAGGGCTTCCACAAATGGTATGTTGATATGTAGCTATTTCAATACATCCAAAAACTTCTTAAATTGAGTATCTTGCTTCTGCTTCTAAAATCGTTGAGGAAATGATTGTTGCTGAATTTTCAATCTGTCAGGATGACTTTGCTGCAACAATATTGCAACATTTGGAGTAGGTGTAAATTTCAGTATATTATTTCGTGGATTTAGATTCGGATTTTTGCGAATTCAGATATCAGACGTATGATTGAAAATATAAAATTTGGATTTTTTGCAGATTCAAATATTTGACGGATAATGATATTTAATTTGAATTCGAATTTAGATAGTAATACTCGAATAATTTGCTAATTCAAATCTTTAAGCAGATTTACGGATTCAGATTCAGATTTAGATAATCCAAAAATTGTAGATATTCGACTCGTTGCCATTCCTAGACATCCCCTTGGCCTTAGTTACTAATGTTGAAGCGAAGTTATGGGCTATTAAATATGGATTGTTCTTCGCATGGCAACTAAACTTTAATAACATTGTTATTGAAAGTGATTCTAAATTGCCCTTAAACTTATTGAAAATGAAAATACTAATAATATTGCTCTTTCTACTCTTGTTAATGATTGTGTGCCTCTTTCTTAAATTTTCCATGGTCACTCTTAATCTTACTTTCAAGGAAGGGAACCAAAATGCAGATAAACTAGCTCACTTGGGGAGCAGCTTTCAACAGGATTATTCTGGCACCTTTTCTAACTACAATCTTTTGTGTATTTGTAAAGATCCTCATGACTGTATTGAGATTTTAATGAAATCTGATGTCTATAATCATACTTTATATCCAGCCTTATTTTGATTTTTAATATATTTATGCACTTTTTCTCATAAAAAATTGTTTAAAAGTAGTTGAATCTACTTTCATAGACTTCTAAACTACCATGGGATTGCCAATTGATGTAATTTAGGCCTAAAACACGATTATTCCCTCATTTTGATAAAATGGAGCTATTATTTCAAAATGCAAGAATTTTAGGATTCTAGTTTAGCACAAATTGTTAGATTTGTAAAATAAATCTGAAATAAAACTTAATAAACCAGGATCTATCATGTCAAATCATCAAGAATAAATTAAGAATAAAACTAAATGCGGAAGTGTACCTGAATCCATGAATTCCTTGCAGTTTTACCAAATTTTGGGGATTTGATCTTCCAAATTAGCACACAAGAAATTTAGAGAATATATGCTCTCTCTTTCCTAATGATGGGATATTAGAAAAGATATCTTGTGTATAATTTGGAGACCATAACTCTAATATTTATAACCTTGGCATATTAGTTCTAATCAAATTCTAATTAGCCCATCATTAATTAGAATTTGATTAGAAGAGTATATACACATATTTGACCCATACTTTATTTAATAATTAAAAGCCCAATAAAATTCTAACCAAATTAGATCACTTTTAATTTGGGCTACCCTATCATGATAGTAAATAATAACATGTAATTATCATTATTATATATGTGATGTCCAAATTTTCCAACAATCTCCCACTTGGACCACATATATATACTAATCACTTTATAATTACATGTCATTATATAACCTTATAAGCTCAAAATTTTACTATCATATCCAAAAGGTATTCGAACAATCTCGTCCATTAATTATGTTAACATAGAACCAAGGCGACTTCCGTTACATATATCGTAACTAAATTCATCCATGATCATGTATATTAACACAACCAAACGAAATAGATCAAGTATGGATGTGTAGCATGGAAATTACATGCAATATGACCTAAACATGCCTATTTCCAACTAGTCCTCTTTAGTGAGATCAAACCTTACCAAAATCAGAGTGTGAATAAACTAAATAAACTTTATCTCTACAGAAAATAAACTTAATAACTAAAAAAGTGTCTATAGCATAAAAGCATTTAAAAATACAAACTCCTACTAAAACCAAATATCCTTTAAATGACATTACACCCATATGAGCAATGTGCTCTTATAAAACCGTAGGTGTAGTTCCTTAGTAAGAGGATCTGCCATCATGGAGTTTGTCCTAATATGCTTTATAAGCACCAAACCACTCTAACTTTTACTTTAACAATCAGGAACTTAAAGTCTATGTATTTTTACTTTGATGTGCTTCATTGCTCTTTGGAATAAAAGATTGCAATTTGTTTTCACAATTTGCACCTTAGTGAAAAAATCTTATATCCATATTCCATCAAAATCGGAGTTTATATACCTGATGATCTCTAACTAATTAGACCTCCGATATGTGAGCATGTAATCTTTTATTCTCTGAAAATACCTTATAACCCTCTTGGATGCTATCTAATGGTCTAAATAAGGGTTGCTTAAAATATCTGCCTAACATCCTAATAGTGTACACAATATTCCAATGTATACAAACCTGAACATACATTAGACTTTCCACTGCTAAAATGTAAAAAATCTAATGCATTTTTGTAATTTCAAAATCATTCTTAGGGTATTGATTGAGGCTATACTTATTATTAACAAGCAGTATGTCATTAACATATAAATCCAAAAATATGTACTTACTCCCATTGAATTTGTGATACACACAATCATCAACAATATTCATCTCAAAACCAAATGAAACAATTATTTGATGAAACTTATGGTACCATTGACGAGAAGCTTGTTTGAGTCCATAGATGGATTTTGTCAATTTGCAAACCATATTCTTTAAGTCTTCCAACTCAAAATTTTCTAGTTGCACCATATAAATTGTTTCTTCAATGTCGCCATTAAGAAACGCAGTCTTAACATCCATCTGATGTATCTCAAGATCAAAATGAGCAACAAGCGCCATGATTATCCTAAAGGAGTCTTTCGATGAAACTGGAGAGAAAGTCTCTGTAAAATCAACACCTTCTTTCTGAGTATATCCTTTAGTTACAAGATGCACCTTACACCTCTCCACATTACCATTTGCATCCCTCTTGGTTTTAAATATCCATGCATTTACAACCAATTGGTTTTGCACCTTCAGGTAATGGGATAAGTTCCCAAACTTTATTGTCTCCTATAGACTTATACTCATCTTTCATGGCATCAATCTACTTTTGAGAATTAGAACTTTTCATGGCCTGATGAAAGTTGATTAGATCATCTTCCATCATTCTATTATCATCCTCATGTTCTTGGAGAAATACAACATAATCATCTAGAATAGCATTTCTCCTTTCTCTTGTGGACCTCCTTAATGGCACTTGTTCTTGAGGTTCTTGAGTTTGTTCTTTTGGAACAATTATCTCATTTTGAATGATGAGTTGTTCAACATTGTCTTGCAGAGGTTCTGGATTCACTTCTTACCAATGATAGGTATAAGAACTTGAACATCGTCAAAAGTAATAGTAGGAACTAAGTTAGAATCCAATTCCTCCTCAAAAGCAATGTCTCTAACCTTATTTCTCCCCCCAAACTCAATATCTTCAAAAAATGTTGCAGTTCTCGTCTCAAAAATATTCCTTATTATGGGATCATAAAACTCATAGCCCTTAGATTGCTCAGAATTTCCTTAACCCTTAACTTTATAGACATCAAAGAAGTCAGAAGTGATGTCATTTCAACCTTATCGTTTTTTTAGCAAAACGTTTCTTAATTTCGTCAAGGAAACCTTGGCATGAGTAATCTTTTCAGATTCTATGCCCCTAAAGGCTTCTGAAATACTATGCCTCATGATCATTAGACTCTTGCAATTTGAACGATCCCACCTCTCAAAATCCCTTTTAATATAGGGGTTGCTTTCCGCAGTGAGAGGTGCGAGTAGTTCTTCCCTTAGTGCAAGGTCTATGTTCATACAGCCAAGCACTATAAATAAGTGCATTTTCCATTCATTGAAATTAGTCTCATTAATCATGGGTATAGAATTTATATTAGTAGATATTGTGGCAGTAGAATATGAATTAGCTGAATATAGAACAAAATAAAAATAAAAATAAGCTCACATCAATATTCATAAGTAAACAATAAATTTAGGATAATGGCTAATCCCATCTCAAGATAGCAAACACAACATTAATATCAAGTCTTTGGACAATAATATTAACAGTAAGTGGTACTCTTGTTGTAGCAATCAAACATTGACAATAAATTATGTCAAACAATTAATTAACCTTTGGACTAACTTATTGCTCACATAAAATACCTTATAATTGTCACACATTTATCACCACAGATGTCTTTGAAATTGCCAAATATTAACTTACCTTTAGGTCAATTAATAAACGCATGAATCACAAAACATATAATCATCCTCATATTTCAAATAAACTAATCTACACAAAAGAGGTCACTTTGGCGACATTTTGTTTCAACTAATTTATTTAAAATATTAGACATTCTTAATTAAAAGCCAAAATATGAATTTATTTGTTTCAAAATATCTCTTTTAATTTCATTTTCAATCAAATTAAAAGATAATAGTATATATATTTTATATATTTATCCCAAAACAACATGCAATGATGTTGGCAAAAATAATAGTTGAATAAATCATAAACCATAAATAACCTCACATAAGACTTCAAATTTAAACCAAAATAATTTGAATAAAGGTAAACCTCATCTTAAGATATCGGACACTCCATTAATATTTCATCTTTGGACAAGATATTAACTTGTAAGTGATATCTTGGTGTAGCAATCAAACATAGACAATAAGAACATGTCGAATAATAAATCTTCCTTTGGGCCGATTTATTACTCACATGTAAAACCGAATAATCGTCACATGTTTATCACTATAGTTGCACATGTAATATTATTAACCTTCATTTGAGCCGATCAATATCAACATAACTTAAGTTACATGCACACAAACTTTTATATTTTAAAACAAAATAATTTATACAAAAAATCACTTTGGTGACTTATTGCTTCAATTAAGTTATTTTAAAATATATAAACATACCAATATTCAAAATTAAAATTTTCCCAATAGTCAAATGTCAAAACTATATTTTTTTATTGCTTTATAAACTCGAAATAACCCCAAATAAGATTGTCTTAATAATATAATAAAAACCGAAAACCTTAATTTTTGACTATTTCTTTTTCTTTTCTTTTGTTTTTTGTTCCAAAATCATATATATCAAAACCAAACAGAAATAATGTAGTAGTTCAAAGCCAAATAATTAACAAGCACATGTATTCATAATTTTGGCATGGATAAAAACTCCAAAGCAATTCACACATATACATGTATTCATAATCAAATAGAAAAATTACCCTAAATTTACCATAAATTCAAAGTTGTATTTCAATTCAATATATCTCAGAAATAAAATTATAATAGTTGACATACCCATAATTCATACCATAAGCCATATCATTATAATTTAACTATATATTTGGAACCATAAGATGCCAAAACTTAAGATTATAAAACCAAACTTAAAACCAAATTATATAAACACATATTATGATTAACATCAATTTGCATCAAAATCTAATTTCATCATAATTAAACCATAAAATAAAATCTGATCGACTTGCCTTACATATCCCAAGTAAATCCAAATTCAAAATATATGCTTAAACTGAATAGTATGAGAAGAATAAGCATATAAACTCAATAATAAATAATATATTCTATCAACTATATATTGAATTCAAGAATTAATGATTATAAAATTAAATTCAATTGTACAATTGTTGAACCAAATTTGAATTAAAAAATGATTATAATGAAACTCTAAAATTGAATCGATAAAAAAATAAAACTAACAAATATTACCATCAATCTTAAGGATTCAACATATATAATGAATTCATTAATAAACAATCGGTATGTAAGAGACACTTTACTCAAGCAATTTTTTTACTAACTATATATCATCATGTAAAATCCTCGAACATAATTACTAAAGTGTCTTCAAAATAATATATATATATATATATATATATCATATAACCGTAATACTAAAAACAAGCTATTAGCGATTAACAATCCATCTATTGATATAATCAAACATATATTATAAAAAGTTTCTAATGAATCCAAACCTACACGCTTTTTTTAAATATTTATTAAAAGCGTATAAACAACATAAAATCCTCGCTTTTTTTTTAATTCTCAATTAAAACTATAAATCTTTCCAGTATATCGTAAATTAAAACCTTAAAATTTTATTTAAAACTTTAAAATTTTATTTAAAGAATCAAAACCCAAAAATTTATCAGAATATCAAAGATTCAACATAATATATAATTAAAATATCAAATCCATAAAATTAAAAAAGAAAAACAAATCAACCCAAAAATAATAAAAATCAATTCCATTCTCAATGATTCAACATGATAAAGCTCGGATGCCACTTGTTAGATTTATAAAATAAATCTGAAATAAAACTTAATAAATTAAGATCTATCATGTCAAATCATCAAGAATAAATACAGAATAAAACTAAATGCGGAAGCGTACCTGAATCCATAAATTACTTGCAGTTTTATCGGATTTTTGGGATTTGATCTTCTAAATTAACACACGAGAAATTTAGACAATATATGCTCTATCTTTCCTAATGATGGGATATTAGAAAAGATATTTTATATATAATTTGGAGACCATATAAGCATAATATTTATAACATTGACATATTAGTTCTAATTAAATTCTAATTAGCCCATTATTAATTAGAATTTAATTAAAAAAGTATCTATATATATTTGACTTATACTTTATTTAATAATTAAAAGTCCAATAAAATTTTAATCAATTTTAATTTAAATTAACTAATCATAATAATAAATAATAATATATAATTATCATTATTATACATGTGATGTCTAGATTTTTCAACATAAATTAGATAAAAAGACAAAAATCTAATATTCCAAAATGGTCAAGTTTATCTGCCTGGGAATCTAATTCCAGGGCCCAATGCGATGCTTATCAGTTAAGCCTAAGAAGCATCCTAATTATGCCACCACTATCACGAAAGTAAGAATGCGATTAGGGTTTAAATTTGCCTCAAAATCAAACACTTTCTTCACTCATTCCTCGCCACCACCCGCATTTCCTTCTTCCCTTCCCTACTTCCCTTCAATTTCCAAAAAATTCACTTTCTCAGGTCCCCTCTTTGCTCTCTTTTGTTAACTTTTTTTTAATGAAAATAGGTAACTTCTCTTTTTTCATTCATTTGTGGATATAGGTATGCTGAAATTTGTTTGCTTTGACTCTCTCCAGGGAAAAGGAAGTTATCTTTGTGGGTGCAAAGGGTCGGATATAAGACTGAGACTCAGTTAAGTGATAAAATGGAGTCAGGGAACCCAACTGAACAACTTATCAGGAATCTTTATCCACCTATTGAGCCTTATAGCACAGGTTTTCTCAAGGTTTCTGATGTTCACACAATCTACTGGGAGCAGTCAGGAAACCCAGATGGCCATGTCAGTACCCATTCCCTGTCTCAATCATTTAGGATGGAATGGGGATTTTCTATTTTTGGTAACTTGTTTTTGTTATCTGTTCTGTTCATATTTTGCAGCCAGTCGTGTTTCTTCATGGGGGACCTGGAGGAGGAACATCACCAAGTAACCGAAGGTTCTTTGATCCTGAATTTTATAGGATCATTTTATTTGATCAGGTAACTCTTTGTTCCTTAATGTTCAAATCTCTAAAAAAGTTCCATATTTTAACCACTAATAAGATATGAGTTCTGCTCCAGCGTGGTGCTGGAAAGAGTACTCCCCATGCTTGCTTGGAAAATAACACCACTTGGGATCTTATTGATGACATTGAAAAGCTAAGAGAACACTTGAAAATTCCAGAATGGCAGGTACTGATATCTTGTTTTTAGTTGCTTAACCAATGTCAGGTTTATTGGCAGTTATAGGCAAGTTAAGTACATTGTTTTATCTGCTTTCTGCTTATTCAGGTCTTTGGTGGCTCTTGGGGAAGTACACTTGCTCTTGCTTACAGTGAATCACATCCTGACAAGGTGCATCATTTTGCTGGTTGAAACTCCTCATACATACAATCAGGTCATCAGCACTTCCCATAATTCCCCCCTTTTAGTTTGAATTGATGGCCTGTCTCGTTTATTTTTAAGGTTACTGGCTTGGTCCTAAGAGGGATATTCCTTTTGCGGAAGAAAGAGATCGATTGGTTTTATGAAGGTGGTGCTGCTGCTATTTATCCTGACGGTATGTGTTCCATTCTTCCGTTCTATATGTTAAAAATAGTTGTTCTAATGCTGTAAGATAAGTTCTTATTTTTCCCATTATATTTTGATTTCAAGATGCATGAAAAGATGTTTGATTTGTAACATTTTAGTGGGTTTACTTATGAATGCTGCTCAAGATGTGCAAACATTTCTTCAAAATATACAGCTTGGGAACCATTTAGAGATCTTATTCCAGAAAAGGAGAGGGAGAGTTTTGTTACTGCTTACCACAGGAGACTGAATTCTGAGGATTTGGAAATACAAGTAAGAGGAATCATCTGGTTTTGGATACACTGCTTTCCTTCCTCTACCCTTCTTGTTTATTGAACCTACGACTTGTGAGCTTGCGGTGGTTTTTTTTTTTTCTTTCTATTATATGTAAAAAATGGTTAAATGTTTTTTCTGTTAACTCTCTGGTTAACTTCTTAGTTTGCAGCTGCTAGGGCATGGACCAAATGGGAAATGATGACTGCCCATCTTCTACCAAATGATGAAAACATCAAGAAAGGGGATGATGATTATTTTTCACTGGTGAGTTTATGTCCGAGAAGACCTACAGTTCGACATAGAGCTGGAAATTATAGAATAGTTTAAACAAGATGCTGACGTTTTACTGCAAATTTGATAAAATTGTCTCTTCGTTTTTTGTGTCTAGGCTTTTGCAAGGATTGAGAACCACTACTTTGTGAATAAAGGATTCTTTCCTTCTGATTCGTTCTTGTTAGACAATGTTGACAAAATAAGGCATATTAACACTACAATTGTACAAGTATGTAAACGTTTACCTCCCAGACAATGGAGGCCACCTTTCTGCTTCTTCATAAGACATTCTAACATAAGAGTCTTACAAATATATTGCATTCTAAAAGTTTATGAACATGTGTAATCTGGTACCCCTTGAACCATTTTGAACAGGGAAGATATGATGTTTGCTGTCCCATGATGTCTGCTTGGGATCTCCACAAAGCATTTCCAGAGGCGGATTTTAAGGTAAGATCTAAATTATCTGTTGAATATGATGCTGCGGCCTATAATCACATCAAGATTTGATGCTTTTGGTTTATCTTGTTCAGTCTGCATTTGCATGCAATCACTCAACCATGGAGACTAATTTACGACTTCTTCTTATAACTGTTTTGCATAATGAAAAAAAAAAAAAAAAAAACACTTTATTATCACAGGTTGTTCCAAATGCGGGGCATTCAGCCAACGAACCAGGAATAGCTGCTGAACTTGTGGCTGCAAACGAGAAGCTGAAAAGCCTTGACAAGAAGAACAAACCTTGAAATTCGAAAGCTAAGTCTACATGTCGATTTGCCTCATAAACACAAGCAGTTTGATAATCAATTGAAGAGAATTTGGTTTAAACTTAGAACTGTTGAATCCATGTGCTTATATAGGTATACATATGCATATATTGAGAAAAATGTAGGACACGAGAGAAATAAACCTGGAAATAAAAAAACAATATCACCTTTTCACAGAGAGTTTGTATTACTGTATATATATTTTCATCATTCTCTAAAACTAGGAATATAAATGTCATGAGTCCTCCTAATGATGATCCGTCTCGTCAAAGATCTCCTCCTGCTCAAGCTTACATATAAGAGTCAAGTGTTGAGAAAATTGATTTTAGAAACTTGTTAAATAAGGTCAGAGGTACCTGTAAAAGCTCTTCAATCACATCTTGCATTGTTATTATGCCAATAGGCTCTTCTTCTGTGAGCGTTGGGAGTGGATTGTCATTTAGATGTTGGATGTCTGAATCAGTACCTTTTGTCCATTTTTTGCTCGGAGAACCACCTTTAAAAGGTCTTCCTGTAGCCGGAAAGCTCTTCCACTTGAGTGAACGTTTACGTCTTAAAACTTTTTCTTTTGGATGTTTGTCGGCATCCATGTCGACTCTCACTTCTGGCAGGGGCCCTGTTTTTAAGCGAACAGATAGAGATTAGAGCAATAAATGCCAAAATGGAAGCCTTGAATAAATTAGTTCCTACGCAGCAAAGTCTAGGTATAAGCGGAAGGAAATTTGGAGAGAACTGAATATATCGATTGAGAGGTGGATACTTACTCCCATCACGGTTACTAGTAGGAGATTCATCTGTACTGTTGCACTGTCTTATAACGACGGCCATGTGGCTATGACCTTTCTGAAATTCATTTAATATATCATATAATGGCAATTCTTCTTGAACCCTGTAACATGCAAAAATAAATATATAGGAGCAACCAATGGTTAAAGAGGTAAAGAGTGAATGACACAAATACAATCAGTCCATTTTTTTTTGAAAGAATTTCATTGATTTACTATAAGATACCTTGGAATCCTTCGTATAGTAACACTTTTCACAGGTACTTCATCTTCAGGGTGAATTGTCAATAAATTATTTACCTTTAAGATTAAAAGAAGTAAAGAAAGAAAGAAAAAAACAGCCAGAAACTTAAAAAGAATAAAAATGCCCAAGGAATAAGAAAATGAGTACAGGTACTAATATTCGGAATGGAACCATATTAAATATAAGGGAAAACTTATTTAGAAAAGGAGGCTGCTTCGGCTAATGGATTTGTTACAAATTCATGCAACTATAGCTTAGTTTAGCAATGCTTTGAGACAAAAAGTGCTTTCGAGATAAAAGTACTCCTAAACAAGACGTTTTTGAGGGAAAAACACTTTTAGAAGTAGAAAATGTCACAAAAGTGCTTGAAAGAAGTGTTTTTTAAAAAACAAAAAATTTTAACTTTTCTCAAAAGCGTTTTTTGTCCCAAAAGTGTCTCTTAAAAGGATAAGCCTATCAACGTCATAAACTAGAAAGCCCAGCATATCACAGAGCATCATCCAGTTCCAAAATCTCATGCCAAATAGTTAAAGGGAACATTTGGGAGAGAGAAAAGACTAGCTGAAAATAAGTAAAGATAGCGCTCGACAAACTGCGTTGTAGCCAAAGAAAAATGGTTACCAAAATGAGTCCGATAATGTTTGTAGTCTGCTCATAGTAAACTGGCACTCTGCTATGCCCTTTCTCCAAAACTAAATTCATCAAGTCCCTGTCCATAGTGGTAGTTTTCCTAATGAAAAATGAAAACAGATGCAAATTATCATCTTTCTTTATAATTTACAGAAAGTAAAACCTGTCAAGTTTGGCATTAATATCAACTGCAAACGCTTCAGATATAGGAGTCATGGCATCTTTAGCTGTTTTGGTTCTGAGCTCAAGTGCTCCAGCTATAATTTTCGTTTCATTATGTGTCAATTCTCCACCTTTTCCAGCCTAATTAGCGGTCCATCAAAAGGATCACAAAAGCAGAAAGTTATAAAGAAAGAAGCAGAATTCTAAAGTGAGGCATTGTGATTCAAAGAGCAAAAACACTCGAATAAATTTACAGAGGCAGTTTAAGCATATACAGAAACTAACTACCGTAATAAGCTAGTGGAATGGCAGGTGAAATAAATTATCAAAAACAAACATTGATTCGATAAATGGCGACAGCCAAGTTAATTACGACTTAGTAACTGCATACCATGGTATACACAACTTATATGGGAAAGTAAAAGCTTTTATGCAATATGTCTCAAAATATAAAGAAGCTGTTAAGCATACCTCGTTGCCATGCAAATTTACTAGGGTTTTCAACTCAGCTCTTTGAAAAAGTGCTACATGTCCATGGCCCAGCAGCAAGTCTAACAGCTGAAAATTACAGAAAATAATTGATAAGAGTTATTTGCAGGAACTTACAAGTTTGATTGCTTTTCTCACTGTTAAAAAGGCAAAAATGGTTGAATTCTTATTGTAACATCCATCACCTTACTTATTGGATAGGCAATAGGAAAACAGACCCAAACAAGAACTTGAACAAATGGAGCCACTGTCGCACCAATTGCCAAACCATATCTAGAACAAACAGATTGTGGTATTATCTGCACATACAATTAAATAGCAATTAGAGCATGCATAGAGCTTGCTTCCTTTTTACCACAGTTACATGTACTTTCATCTTCCAACAGCAACTCTTAAGCCAGAATGGTTGGAAAACTAAGTGGCAAAAGTTGCTCAACCAAAATTATAGCAAATGGTATCTGAGTATCACGCACAAAAGTTAAACATATCACAGAATATCATGTTCAGCGTTTCAACAAGGATTGTTACTTTGGCCAAATTCAAGGGCACTTTCAATTCAAATCATGTAAGGTGGTCTAACCTCACCAAATAGAAGAATCAAGGTCACCGATATCAGGATAGCACCCCAAGCAGTAACCAAGCTATCAAGGAAAATGGGAAGTGCCTGATAAAGGTAACAAAAAAGTTTATAAAATATCAACTAACATTCAGGAATACTAGAAACAGATCACACCATTGAACATATACCTCCATTGCAGCAGCATTGCATAGAAGTAGTGTACAAAGCAACAAGTGCTGTTTTCTGACAACAGGCAATATCTTTGCTGTTCCAGCAAGGGAATAAGTTAGCACGGCTAGCATAAATCTGAATATTTAAGTCCAATATGCAGTATCCATAGCAATATATGACAATAATTTCATCAGCTAAATGTAATCTGTAAGTCCACCCTTCAAACTTCACTGACTTTCGGCATTTCATTTTTTTTCATCCAATTGAATCATAAATTTCAATGAAGAAAAACTGAAAACTTCACATCAATCTCGCTCAAAAAGTAAAATATTCTAACATTTAATTCATGATTCCAGTCCATATGTTCTGGTGAATCAAATCAAAGCAAAGATTACAACTTTTCAAGTACAGATTACGTCATTTATTAATTACCATTGCCAACCCAAGGATACATTATCAACTTTTGATTCTTTAATTTGGTTTCCTTAATTAAAAAAGAAGAAGAAGAGGAAATGAAGAAATTACCAGCATGTCTTCGATCGTTGGGAGTACCAGACATAGCAAGAACCTCAAGGTCAAGAAGACTCATGGACATAAGGCCCAAAGTAAGACCCGACATCAAACCCGCGAACACCACGAACAATACTATTACCAATATATGAATAAAGAAATCCGTTCCGCAACATTTGTACTCCACCGCCATTCAGTTTCATTCACCCTCCCCAAACAACCTTCCAAATTCAATATTATAAAAAGACCATTGAGGTTTTGTTAGAGAAACGATGAACAGAGGCCAAAACCATCCTACATTGTTAAACCCAAATTTGCAAGAGCTTAGTAGTTTTTGGTTTTGCAGGTAAAAGCACGTATATATAGAGTTGGAGAGTGACGTGTGGGTAATAGCTTTGTGCTTTTGGACTGGAGCTGGAATTACGAAACTCTATCTGCGGTGTCTGTTTTATACAGTCGTGGGTTTTGACTTTTGAGTTCTTTCTGTTTCCGGCTATATCTATATTACTTATTAACATTTTTACTCTTTATTAAATTATTAAGAAATAATTGTTATAATTTTTTTTTTTACAAAAACATCTAATGATTTGTGGGATTTATTAATACTCTTTAACATTAATAGATATTTTAAATTAAAACTAATAAGACTCCAGAAATGCAATTAGGAGGCGTCAATGATGATCACTCCTCCCCTCAATAAGACTACAGTTTTCATGATTCTACCACTCAAATCACTTTATCTTGATTTCAACATCAATTTTTATTACTATTTTAATGTTTGAATCTTAGTATTTGACTTTAACTTCTTGTGCGGTGGATTTATGTATTTGATATTTTCTTACTTTTGTTTTCTATTGGGTTTTTACACATAGATTAAAAAAAAAAATCTGAAAATGGTATGGCAAATAGATTATTTACCGAAGTGGTATGGCTGTGGTGGTCACGCCACTCCCATAAAGGCTGGCACCACTGCAAGAATGTTCATGAACAAGAAAAGTGAAGGAAAGCAATTTGAAGGAAAGCGAATGAAAGCGGCCAAGCGAGACAACTGAACAATGCTATGCCATAAGCGACACCGTTCTGGACAGTTAAGTCGATCCCATAAGCGACCTTGATGGCTCTTGGGGACCTTAAAATGGTCCCTCCCCCCACCCCACCCCACCCCAAAATTGAAGCAAAGAAGAAGAAATTTGGAGAAGAAGAAGCGATGCAAGAAGAAGAAGAAGAAGAAGAGGAAGAAGAAAAAGAGGAAGAGGAAGAAGAAAGGGGCCACCGAAAGAGAAAAAAGAAAGGAAAGGA
Source organism: Gossypium rotundifolium (assembly GCA_025506655.1). Taxonomy (NCBI): domain Eukaryota; kingdom Viridiplantae; phylum Streptophyta; class Magnoliopsida; order Malvales; family Malvaceae; genus Gossypium; species Gossypium rotundifolium. Next base: position 147,868,361 of record CP106733.1, on the reverse strand, counting down.
AGAAGAAATAGGGAGGAAGAAGAAGAAAGGGAGGAGATAACGGGAAGAAAAAAATTTTTAGTGCAAATTAGGTATTATTGTTTTTAAAATTGTTTATGTTGTGTTTTGATTAATTATTTTATTATTTATTTGTTGTTAGTTAATTTAAGTATAGTTTAGTTTAATAGTTTATATTATAAGAATAAGTATTTTAGTTAGGATTAGTAGGTTAATTAATTTAGTTAGTTAGTTAGTTAGTAAGTTATAGTTAGAAATTTGAAATAAATAAAATTTAAACATAATATTTCAAAAATAGTTTCTCTTACAAGTTATTTTAATAATTTTGTTAATTTATTGTTTTGAATTAAATTAAACGTTATGCATGGCAAGATGTAGTTTAGCTTTTCTAATATTAGAATATAAAATTTAAAAAGATAAAATAATTCTAAGTATTTTAATTTTAAACATACTCATTTTTAAATACTATTTTAAAAATAATTTTTAAAAAACAACATTAAATATCCTTTAAAAGGGTAATCATACTATTACAAAATTTATTTAACTTAACATGTGATTTTAAGAAAAATATATTTTAATATGAAAAGTATGGTCAAAAGTCAAAATGGCAAAACACACGCTTTAATATTTAAACAATATTTTTAACTAATATAATAAAATTTATGTTAACTTTTTAAAAACATAATATAACCGTAATAAAAATTTAACTAGTTAGTAAAGTATGTATATATAAATAAATATATATATATAAATAAATATATATATATATATATATTAATATGTTAGTTTTAACTCTAACATAATTTTAGGTAGTATATGATTATTAATTAATCCTTAATGATTAATTTATACTTAGATTATTGTTAGTGTAGTATTATTGTTAGTAAAAATGGTAAATATTATTTTATTTAGTATTATATTATTATTTCTAGTAAAAATATTATAATTATTGTTAGTATAAAATAACATTAAAATAATACATATTTGAAACATTATGTATTAAAATAAATAATATAAAATAATGAAAGATGAAAATAATATATATTATAATTATTGTTAGTATTATGAGAAAAGGAAAATACAAGTAAATAGTGAAAATAAGTGGTTTTACTAAATCTAATAATATTTTATTGAAAGTTATAGAATTTGAACACTTAGGAAATACGAACGAACATAGTGTTAAAATAAGAGGTTTTACTAAATTTATATAAAATAAATAGTAAAACCCTATATTTGAATCATTATGTCTTGAAATAATATAAATTAACACAAACAAATGCTCGTAATATATAATTATTATAATAAAATGAGCAGGGTCGTAATATGTAAAATAAAACGAACAAATGCTCGTATTATATAATAATTATGTACTAAATTATTACGTGATAATAACGATTTTATTAGAAAGAGGTATACGATATCGTAATATTATTATTAAGGAATTCTAAAAATTATTATTATTATTACTTTAGCTATGTTAATATAATATTATTTTTATGAAACCGTAAATATTATTTTAGTTAATATTATTATTATGTGTGAATATGATTATTTGAGGTATATTATTTGTCACTAATTTAATAAAGAATTATTCTTTTTATGTAGGTAAAAATTTATTTGAGATGAAATGGCTTCATTGATTAGTGAAAATCCTCACATATCGTACGCTAATAAAATGGTAATGTATTGTTATTTATTTATCGCAGGTTGTATTAACAAAACAGCAACATAATAAATTATGTTATTAATCATATCTAATTTTTTTATGATTTAACACTGTCAGGACTCGTACCGTGTATTAAGGGGCCGGGTAAATGGCTTAAGGAATCCCCCGGATGAACGATTGATGCCGTATATTGAGCAAGCTGGATTTGGGTCAGCAGCACTTATCCGGACGTTTGACTTGCGGTATGATATCATATCCGCACTAGTCGAGCGTTGGCGCCCGGAGACCCATACTTTCCATTTCCCGTGTGGAGAGTGCACAGTCACTCTGGAGGATGTTGCGTTGCAACTTGGGCTCCCAATTGACGGAGACCCGTTCACGAACTTCGGTCGATAGATGACCCACATACGCTTTGTCGAGCCTACTAGGGAACTCGTCGCGATGAAGGAAAAAATTTTACTGAGTTGAAATTGACATGGTGAGAGGAGATATGAGCAGTTATCGGTGATCCCACTGCGGTCGAGTTGATGTGCGCTAGTCGGCGTACATTATGCACGTCATAGGGGTGTGTCGATGCCCAATTCAAATAATAATAGGGTTCATATTCAAGACCTACCCTATTAGCGATATGAGGAATACTCGTCGTATAGTTGGGGTTCCGCATCCTTGCGATGTTGTACCGTGAGCTTTGTCGGACAGCAGATCCAACTACGGAGATATAGGCGGATGTCTAACACTATTGCGTCATGGGCTCAGATCGGATGCCATTTTGGCATCGATTACCCACCAACCATACATGATATCCGCTCGTAAGCGGTGATAAAATATAACTTGTCATTAATTAAAATTTCTTAATATTGATATTATTGACTTGAAATTTATTTTTTGTAGGTGGAGTATTTATCCGGGTATCGGGAGGTCATACAGTGTCCCGATATACCGACTTATGATTGAACAACATGCGGGAAGGGTAGCGATTCCAATATTGGTTATGTAGTAGTTTTTATATTTTACGCACACCGTGTTTAATTTTAACAATATTTTTAATCATGCAGTTTATATGGATGCCATACCGTAGGCCGGAAATTGCAGCCGTTATACCACCGGCCTCGTATATTCACTCGTATATGTGGTGCACTAACGCACCAATTCTCTGTTCAATGTAGTCGAGTGGTATCACGGGGACCGAAGTCTTGCGCCAATTTGGTTGCATCCAATATATCCGGATCCGCCATGCAAAGTGGGAAAGGTTCATGGCAAAATAAGAGAGGAGACAGGATCACGATTGGGGGTTAGGCACTAGGAATTTATTGCGGTGTAGAATGCTCGCTTCTCGAATACCGGATGGATATGGCTTCCGATCTTCAACCTCCATTAGAGTACATACAATGGTACTCTAGTGTGGGAAGCCATATTCTTGGGAGGCGATCATTGTAGTCCCCGTCTGAGCGGCGAGATAGGGCATCTGAGCCATGGGCGATATGGGCGAGGTAGTGCGGATCCTAATCCCGAGCCGAGCGGGGCACGATATGGGCGGAGGTAGTAGTGGATCCTAATCCCGAGCAGAGCCGGGCCCGAGCCCGAGGAATCACATTCACATTCGAGTCACATTCATATCATCCATATGTGCGGGCTCGTCGGAGGTGGATACCAAGACGGGTTGATATATTTGGATCGTACACCGCAGATATCCATTGCATCGAGACCGCTTCGCTCGAGTTCATCTACACCTTCGAGCCATATGATTTTTCTCGCCATGTTTAGCACACCTCCACGGACCCCACCGAGATCAAGATGATGATGGGCGTCGCGGCACCCACGACGTGAACGTCGAGCACCGCAGTACACACCAAGGATCGCACCATCGAACCATCGGTTTTAGGTGTTTCTTGTGGTTTTGATTTTATTGTATTTTGTATTTGCAATTATTATAATGTTTGTAATTTATTTGTATACATTTAAATTGATTATTTGGAGTGCAACATTTCGTAACAAGACTTGACCACGCGATGGAATATTTCATTTTGATTTTTGGTCATGTATATGGTCACTATGATTAGTTAATTTTGCTATTCAAAATGTTAAATGGTGCAATTGGTATTTAAGTGAGTTCGATTAGGTTGTTTAAAATTAACGATGTGTATTGATTATATTGATTAGATTTGAAATGGCAATGTATGTTATATTAATTGTCCGTTTGTGAGTACGAATGAAATTTATTTTGCATACAAATCCATAGATTACTATATTCATAAAATACATACATGTTAATCTTCCACAAAATCACCAAAATCGAATACAAAACATGTTACTCTGAATAAGCTCAATTCCGTCGCTCATGACGATTGTCCAACATGATAGTTTCATTGCGGGCATTTACTTGATTATGACCACCTAACTTTGCATATTCCACAGTACACTTCACGATTTCTCCCTAAAGTCCATTTCATTACGGATTACGGATGATTGCGGACTGCCTCTCAGATTCTGCGTGGCGCTCATCAGGACAAGCTCAAAAGTCGTTCGAGGCACCTCCCATGTAGGCAATTCGGGCGGGACGAAATTCATTTTCCCAGACACGCAATGTACGCTCTAGCGTGTACACATCATCGATAAAATGTTCAACACTAAGGTTCGCTTTAGCACACGCGCCACAACATGTGCACACGGATAATAAAGTGTTTGGAACCTCCCTGCATTCGTGACCGCTCTACTCAAAGATTGACTCCATAAGACCTAGGTGGCAAACCGGTCGACGACCGATAGACTCCATAACTCGAAAAGTTTCCATTTGTCTTGAATATATTTCTCACCATCGACCTCGCAATCCGGCGGTTTGCAATCAATGCATCCCGACATCTTCCACAAACACGTGTCCCGCATCCATCCGGTTGACTTGTTGTTCACCCATTCTTGGCATCAAGGTTGCCAACTCAGAGAATGTAGCCAGAAGACAGATGAAATCGGTAGATGTCGTGTTTTCAACAACACAAATGTTGACCCTCCACCAAGTTTGTGGTCATTTGACCATAACGAAGCCCTCACAAAACTTTGAGCCCATTGCCACGGCTCCATTGTACCCAACCACTCTCGAAAAGATTTGTTCGCTTGACCTTCCATGTCACTCTCAAGTTGAGTCATCATTTGGTGAAAAATATGTGGCTCTAACTCAGACAACAGTACATGTTTTAAAAATGTAAGTTAGGGTAATCGAATAACTAAAAATATTAAACTTATATTGAAAATATAAGGTTATCATTTACCTATTTTCACCACTTCTCTTTTCCGGTTTGGATTCTTATACTCTCGAAGAAAGTTAGCCGCAATGTAACGGATGCGAAGCGGATCTCCATGGCACACCGGACGCTTAATTGCGCAATTAGTCCTTTCCTCTATCGGAGATGATGCAAATATTATCGTTGCTAATAACATACCTCCATGATTGGTTAGGAAGAATTCCCAAGATTCCATATTCTCCTTATCTACTATTGCAAACGCTATTGGGAGCACGTTCCTATTACCATCTTGAGCAACCGCAATAAGTAAGATCTGTATATTTTCCAGTATAGCCATGTCCCATCCACTGCACAAACGGCTTGCGGTGTGGAAATGCCCGTACACATGGATCAAGCGTCCGAACATCCGATGAAAATTCTTTTCCTACTGTAATTGGTTATTTGGGTAGTAAAAAGGTCGTGTCGTAACTCAATCACGCTTCCCGGTATATACTCACGCATTGCGCTATCCATCCTCAGAGCTCGTTGTACGAAGAATCGTAGTCCCCATACAATTGTTCCATTGCCATCTGTTTAGCTATCCACGCCTTTCGATATGATACTCTATCTCGGAATCGTGCTTATTTCAAAGAATCAATACCAAACTTTAATAGTCGGCGCGTCCTTCACCATTGGCATAATACATACATATAGTTTTGGAATCAAGTTTTCGATGATCTTCATCATACCATCAACTGCATGTGTGAGGCCCAACCAATTTTCTTATCTCCCACATCTGCGAATTTTGTATGAATGCGGCTCAGATCCGCCAATTACAACCTTCCGCTACCTTCCAACACTCAAGCAATATAAACCGTCGATTTAGACGTTGCGACTTTGTAATCCACTGATATATCCATGCTATACCATTTAATAGCAGATACGCACTCTTCTTTACTTCTAAATCTCTAGCCTACGAATAACTCCTCATGATCGGAATTTACTGACGGTCGGTGGCGGGATATATTTCGGGTACTCAAAACTCAGACCATACGCCACGCGATCGGGTCTATGAGCGACATGTGTGGCCCAGGATTATTGTGTATCGCAATACATCCCAGCTGGTTCCCGATCGGAGACGCGCTAATGTTTACATCGTCATTCACGTCTTCATCGTCAATATCATCAGGTATATCATCCATATCCGGATCACTGTCATTATCGACCTCATCCCCGCAATGATCACTACTATCATGTCCATCATCACCAACCACATCAATATCGGGTGTAATATTCAGATCGATATCGATCCCACGTATATTCGATTCGGCATCAACATACGATATTGGACGCACCATGGACGGTTCTTGAGTTCCATGTTCTTCTCCATATACATTGCTGTCTTCATTTGGCTCAATACCGGCTAACTCAGCAAATAAGTGGATCGGTGCATTTCTGTTACTCCCGTTCCCACAATAAAGACTAATCATTGTCTCCACGTCTTCGTCATCTACAAGTTCCATTTCTGTGAATTTGATCGGATCTGCGGAAACTGGAAACTTGTAGAAAATTCTCGAGATCGTTCTCTCACACCGTCTAACAATTTTTGCGTTTATCCTTCGCTTCATATCATCCAATGAGACATTTTTATTAAATCTCATTGCTATTTGTTGCCGACATTCAAATATGCATCCAACGGTTGTTGTCAAGATGATTCCATCGAAATAAACGCATACGAAAAACTGATCATCCATCTTCAATATTTAATCTGTTAAAAAATAAACAAAATTGCTCAGAAAATTTTTTATCAGTATATACTATTCTTAAATAATAAACTTAATGTTTGAATATGCTATTTTTTTCATTCTTAAGCTCACACTATTGAATTATCATTTTGTACATGAACAACATTTATCTTTACATCTAATCACTTTACCATTTTTCATTATTTTAATATTTAGGGTTCCTTACTAACAATATTTACTAATACTAACTAAAATATTAATATACTAACATAGTCAATATATGATTTTCGGTTTTTAACTAACATATCAACATACTAACAACAATATACTAACTAGTTACATATTTAATAAAATATTAATGATATTATGATATTTTAATTATACTACTACCAATATATTACTATTATAGGGTTTTTAACTAACATATTAATATACTAATACATTAATATACATACTAACCATTTATTTTGACTATTTACTTGTATTTTCCTTTTCTCAAATTACATTACTAACAATAATTATAATCTATATTATTTACATTTTCATATTTTATATTATTTATTTTAATACATTACTAAAAATAATAATATTATATTACTAAATAAAATAATCAATAATACTAACCTAACAATAATAGTAACGTTTTATATATATATATAATAACTATAAATTAATCATTAAGGATTAACTAATAATAATATACTAACTAAAATAATGTTAGAGTTAAAACTAACATATTAATATATATATAGTTTACTAACTAACCAAAATAATTTTTTAGGGTTTCTAACTACCTACCATAATATAACTAATTAGTTACTAACTAACTAAATTAATTACCACTTAACTTACTAATCCTAACTAACAATATTTAGGATATAAATTAAACTAAACTTAAAATAACTAACAACAATATAATAAGTAATAAAAAATTAATATATAATAAAATAAAATAATAACATCAAAAATAACACAAACAATTTAAAAAAAATTAATACCTAAATTTCACTAATTTTTTTTCCTCCCCGTGATCTCCTCCCTTTCTTCTTTCTTCCTCCTTATTTCTTATTCCTTTCTTCTTTCTCTTTCTCTTTTCTTCTTCCTCTTCTTCTTCTTTTTCTTTGCTCTTCGCTTCTTCTCCAAATTGTTCTTTCTTGTTTCAAGTTTCGTGAGAGGGAGGGGAGAGGGACCATTTAGGTCCGTAGCATCAGTGCCGCCTATGGGATCGACTTAACCAGGCCTGGTGCCGCCTGTGGCAGGCCATTGTCCAGGCCTAGTGCCGCCTGTGGCATGCCAATGTTCCTATGTTCTCTGCCGTTCTCTGCCTTTTACTGTTCATGATACTGTTTGTGCATTCAATTTTACTGTTCATGACAGGTGGCAGGGTGGTGCCGCCTATGGGAGTGGCGTGACCACCCTGGCCATACCACTTCCGTAAATAATCTATTTGCCATACTATTTTCGTATTTTTTTTTTTAATCTATGTGTGTAAAAAACCCTTTTCTATTCTTCATAAAAGGTGATAGTTTTTTGAATATATATATATAAGAAAAACCCAAAAGAAGTATTATTTCGTGACCTTTTTAAAACATCATAATACACTGTTTTCTCAATTGATGCATGACAAGATAACCTGTGAATTTCTTTTTCATTCTTTTTGACCTCTAGAATTGTCACCAAAAGTGAACTTTTTTGTGATGTTTTTAAAGCCTCATAAATAGTTTCTCTTACACTTATTACGTGACGTTTTTTATGTTTTGCAAAAAAACTGACTTTTGGTACGTTTTGTTCAGTGAGAATAAATACAAAAGTTAAAGTGATTAAATAATATAAATATTTTAATTCTTTAATATTGTTCACGTAAAAGAAGGTTGGATCATCTTTAAATGATTTATTTATATTTTTAACAAATTAAGAAAATGAATTTAGGAAAAAACATGAATAAAGACACTATTTAAGTGGATTAAATTACCTAAAAATGCCAATTTTTAAGCATATTTATGAAAATGGGCCGATTACACCATTATTTATCGAAAATGGTCACTTTTTGCAAAACGCGCTTATGTGGCCGCGTTTAAGGGGAAAATTGCTAGTAAAGCGCGCCCTCAAGAGAGCCTTTTTTGCCACGTCAGCAAAACTCTTCTACGTCAACACTTTTTGCGGACGTGGAAAAAAACGCTTCTTTGAGAGCGTGCTTTGCTGGCAAATTTTGAACCCCAACTGCTATTTTTTTTTTACCATTGGGGGTCCAACGATTTAAAAAAAGTATAAAATACCCCTATTATTTCACACATATTTTCTTTACAAATTTAGCAAAAGATCTCTACAATTTCTCCCTAAAGCTCTCAAATTTTTTATTAAATTTCTCAAAGCTCTTTATAATTATTTATTTACTTTCCTTTTTTTCTAAATTAGTATTATTTTATAATAATTTCAAAAATATTTGATCGTGTTAGTAATGGCCGGGGATTAATTCGTCTCGATCATAAATATATCTCCGTCGAACGAATGAAAATGGTAACGGTTTATTTTAAATTTTGAATATTATTTAATATTTTTTTCATTTATTTAAAATTTAAATATTATTTAATATTTTTCATTTATGTAATTTTAATTAATTTGTATTTATAATTTTTTATAACAGTCTGTAGATCGGGTGTTACAATGTTATATTCGTAATATGTCTAGTCTACCATCATCGTCGATAGAAAATTAATTGAGGGAAGTGCGTTTTTGGCACGTGGCGTCTATAGGTCGGGGGTGCACTGAAACTCATTAGTGCGTTAATAGAGATGTGGAGACCGAAGATGCACATATTTCATCTTCCATACGGAGAGTGTACTATCACATTGGAGGACGTCCAATTACAATTAGGATTGCCAGTGGATGGAGCCGCACTCACCGGGTCCGTTCAATCTGCTGATTGGGGGAGCCATATGCTACGATCTTCTGGGTGTGATTCTGGATAATATCTACGAAGGTCGATTGAGATGGGCTAGTTACGAGACACATTCCCGAGCCGGGGAATGATTCGACTGAAGTAGAAGGAATACGATATGCTCGGGCATACATCTTTGAGATGATTGGAGGTTATCTGATGCCGAACTTATCACGAAACCTTATACATCTGAGGTGGCTGCTGAACTCGTTGATTTTAGAGCAGCTGGTGAACTTAGTTGGGGGTCTGCCTTGTTGGCAACATTGTACCGGGAGATGTGCGGGGCGACACCACCAAATAAAGCCAAAATTGAAGGTTGCCTATCACTACTACAATCTTGGGCTCGTTTTCATTTTTCACTTTTACATCCTCGAGTGAACCACCCATATACATTCCCACTCATAACGAGATAAAATTTTTATTTGATTTTACAATTATTCCATAGATTTAAAATAAAATCGTATGCTGAAAATTTATTTAATTAGGTGGAACCATCTGGTGAGTTATGTTGGAATACCTCTCGCTCTTGAAGATATACTGCTTCTATTAGACCAACGATTGAAGCATAAGTAAGTATTAAATAAAATATATATACATAAAATAGTCGTTTTATATTTAGTATTTAGTATTTAGTATTATGTATATAACTAATATTTGTATCCTATTCATATAGTTTCAATGGACACTGTCGTAACCATTTTTTTGTAAAACGGGAATCGACTTGGTTTTGAAAATAAAAATAAAACAGAAGTCGCCACCGATCTTTATTTGGTGTGGTCGGATCACCTTTGTTTTAATAAAACGTTTTGGTTTACTAAAACAGTGTTTTTGGTCTACGAATTTTGTGAAAGCGGGTTCGGGAGTCGGTTACGTGTGAGGAAGGGTTAGCACCCTCGTCACGCCCAAAATTGGTACCAAATTGATTAATTAATGTCTTAATGTCGAAAAATTGAAAAGATTTCAAAATACGAATCCTTTAGGAGGATAATTCGAATTTGATATCGAAATTCTCTTGTTCCAAAAAGATGAAATATCACATCCAGCACGATAGGACACGATGTTTCAACCCTCGATACCAAAGATCATTTCATGATTTCCAAAATTCCCACATTGTAATTTTAAAAAAAGGGTATTCCACTATTCAGACAAACCAAAAACCGAAACCCAACACGATTGGGCACGATTCCTCGGATTTTCAAAACGCGAAATATTATCTTTATTTTTAAGAAATTCTTATCCCGAGATAATAAAACGTCACATCCATTGAGTTAGGACATGACAATTTTGAATTCTTGAGAATAAATTTTTATTTAACTTTAATGCCTTGATTTTAAAAAGAAAATAGTAAGTTCTTTGGACTCGATGAGAAAAATTAAAACCCAGTTAGTTAGGGTACGATTTTCTTTCGAGCCTTAGAACGCAAAGTATTCGCTCATTTCAAAAATCGAATAAAATATGATATGATCCTAGTAAAATGGAAAATGAATTTTAATGCCAATAGAATAAAGATGAGGCGAAATGTAAATAATGATAATGAAGGTTAAAATAAAGTAAAAACTAATCAAAAGATAATAGTAAAAATGATAAATCAATAAAAAATAAATAGAGTAAAAGAAAATGATTGCAAAAACATAAGCCTATAACAAATAAATAATAACAAAATATAAGCCTATAGCGAATCAATAAAGAAATACTATGTACAATAACTTAAGAATAATAGAATAATAATAATGATAACAAAATATGATTTAATAATAATAATAATAATAATAATAATAATAATAATAATAATGGAAATACATTAATAAACAAATAATAATAATAAATAATAATAATAATTAATGAAGAAGTTAGTAAATAAATTCATTAAAAGGGTTGAGGATTATATTGAAATCGGAATAAATAAACGAGGGCTAAAATTGCAAATAGACAAAAAGGGGGAACAGGACCATATTGCCACACGCATAAACTCGAGGACTAAATGGGTGAATAACCCATCCTTGGTGCGCAGATTTTTGTGTCTTTATCAATTGAAATAGGGCATAAGGTTCGGGCAAAATTTAAATTTTAAAACACCAAATCGGGTGCAATTAAACGATGATTTAACGTGGGGACCAGACGCAATTTACCCTTTAAAGGTAAAAACACGCGATCCTCTCATTATACGGTCGGTCATGGGTTTCCCCAAAACGATGCCATTTTGGCGCTGGGAGACCTTGCAACAGTGCTGCTTTTGGTGGGCATATTTAAGCCCTAAATTTCCCCTTTTTTTTTTCATTTGCAGACCTCTCATCTTCAAAAATAAAAAAAAAACTCTCCAGCCTTCTCTTCCTCTCCCTTTTTTGTTCCCAATGTTTGGGTTCCCTTCGGTCGCTCGTCGCACCACCATCAGGTCCGGTGGCCAACGACGCATGGAGATGGGATTCTAGCCCCGCTTAAAGTCCTTTTAAAGTCCTGAAACCTGAGAGAAGAAGCCCCCTGCTTTGGGTTTCGGCTTGGCTTCGACGACGGAGAGGGGCTCCGACGACGCGCCTCTGGGGTTCAGGTAAGGCCCCCCCTTTACCTTTCTTTTTTGATTTCGTTTATAAAGTTTTTTGAAATAACAAAAAAAAAAAAAAATAACAGTAAATAACAAAAAATGAAAAATGAAATCAACCTTGAAAATATCTGTTTTTTCTTTTTGATTTCTAAGCGTTCGTATTTTCTTTTTTTGATTCCGAAAATCCCCCTAAATACATTGGTTTCTCGGGCTTATATAGCCGAATAAAAGAAAGAAAAAGGAAGATACAATATTGTTTTTGCTTTTATTTTTGTTGTTTTCTCGTTGCTGTCCTCTTTTGCTTCTTTTGCGCTATTGTCTTTCATTTTTGCTTGTTTGCAGGTCTCTTGGAGAGTCAACGCAGTGACCTTGCTTCTTTGGTGAAAGATTGAGCAGAGGGCGCATCAGGGGCCCTCGGGACGAGGTGCTTCGAGACGAGGCAAGGGCATGACGCTCGAGGGGCTGCGGCGCTAGGGTTTCAAAAACCCTAAAATTTTCTGAAAAAGATTTTGAATTTGGGTTTGTCATATTTGGGCTTGTAATTTTAAAGTTGGGCCAACATTGTTTGTATTTGGACTTTAATTATTTTTATTGTTTTTGTTTCTTTCTTTTGTTCTATTTGTGATTGTAGTGGACCCGAGCTAAATTGGGCCTCTACAGCTGCCCCTCTTTGCTTATTGTCGTGTAACGAGAATGAAGTAAAGACTTTAAAAAGGGCCAATTTTGCCCGGTCTTACTGAGCCTCGGTGCTTTTTCCTTTCTCTTCAAGTAGCCTCATTCTGATCCACTGCATCTTGTCGCTTCAATCCACTCCACCGTTACTTTACCTGTAACACCCTTACCCGTATCCGTTGCCAGAACAAAGTACGAGGCATTACCGAGAAGTATGGAACACTTACAGATAATTTAAACCATTTATCACTCAAATACCAAAATTGATTATAAAAGTTACCTTTGAAGTCCAAATCATGCATTAGGATCGGGTCAGGACCAAATCAGAATCGTATGAAGTTTTTCGTAATATCCCAAAATTTATCTCATTTACAAGGGTCCCACATTTAATACATACAAAAACCAATTCAAGATATTCAACCGAGCCTTATACTTAATACTATTTGTTAGTCGTACACTTCATATAAATAACAAGAAACATATATGGGCTCAATTCTCATTAAATTTCTCTTGTACTTATATTTTTTCACATTATGTATTCATATAATATTTAACAATCATATAACAATCATACCATAATATTTCATATACATTTTTCATAATATTTCATATTAGAACTCTTATCATTAACTCATTTGGAATACCAATTCATACGGATAATACACGCAAGGGTGTACAAATATAAAATTACAAATGAACTCATTTATCAACCAAGTTCTATGTTCATGTCTCATCAACTCGTATTTCCTTATATCACATAATACTATGTAACACTTACCAAACTTTGTCAAATTAGTGAACGTCTTACGGAATTGGTCTGGACCGGTATGCACTGAATTTCACTGATAATCACTGATGCCATAACATAGCTGTGGTCTTTTCACTAGAATGCCATAGCCCAGCCATGATCTTACATCTTCACTATCATTATGCCATGGTGAAACTATGGACTTATCCGTCAATTCATCACCTTTCACTAGAATGCCATAGCCCAGCTATGGTCTTACATCTTAAACACATATCACACCGATGCCATATCCCAAATATGGTCTTACACAGAAATCACTTGTCACTTGTAGCCGAAGCTAGCACTATTCACTGATCAGGTAGCCGGAGCTACCACTTTTCATTGATCAGGTAGTCGGAGCTACCACTTTTCACTTTTCACTGATCAGGTAGCCAGAGCTACCACTTTTCACTGATCAGGTAGCCGGAGCTACCATTTTTCACTGATCAGGTAATCAGAGCTGCCACTTTTCACTTTCACTTGTCATTGATCAGATAAGTGTAGCCGAAGCTATCACTTATCACTTTCACTTTTCTTGATCGATAAGTGTAGTGAAGCTATCACTTATCACTTGTTGCCATGGTTCAATCATGGTCTTTTTAAATCAATTCGCCTTGTCATTTGAACTAAAGTGCTCAATTTGATCGTTTATTCAATTTTCATGCTTTTACATTATTCACGATTTTATCATCATTACATATGAAATAACACATTATGAAGTTCATAAAATTAACAAATGATCACTAAAATTTAGCCGTATAAACTCACAAGTTCAATTTTTGTATTATAACGATAATCATAATTTCATAATAAACATTCCAAATAAAACATTATATCATTTCTAATTCAACATTTATCAATTATAATCGAGCATGTGATCAATTTATACACAAGTCGTTCATATATTATTTTTCCTCCTCCTCCTCTCCATCCACATCCTTAGTATAAACAACACACTTGTAAGTAACATTATCTATAATTTTCACTATTTACTTATGTGAATATTCAAGCTGTCCATCCATGTCATAGTCACTAAATTATTTTTATCTTAAGCTAAAGAACTCCAAATTAAGATCCGTTAATTTTATTTGAAACTAGACTCACATATATTCTTACTATAATTTTTCCAGAATTTTTGGTGTGGCCAATTAGTACAGTTTATTAGTTAAGTTCTCCCTTTTACACAGTCCTGCGGCTCGACCTCTCTTCACTAAAATCAATTATCTCATAGTACGATTTTCATATAGTGTTTCAGATTATTTCTAATGAAAATAGGCTCACTAAGGAATACAAACATATAAATTATAACTCATAATTATTTTTGTACAAATTTTAGTGAATTTATAAAGTAAGAACAGGGGATCACGAAGTTATTCTAAACCAGTCTTACAAAACTTTAAATATCTCAATATGTAGACTTCCTTTCTTTCTCTGTTTCTTTTATATGAAAATAGACTCAACAAGCTTTAATTCTGCATCTCACTAAACTTCTAATTCAATTTCTACCATTTTTGGTGATTTTTCAAAGTTAGACAACGGCTGCTGTCCAAAACTGTTTTAGTGTAACATGTTGATTTCTATTTTGTCCCAAATTCCACAATTCATACAATTCAGTCCTTACTCAATTAATCCCTCAATTGAGCTAATTTTCTCATTTAATACTTTTCTCTATCATTTTAAACTACTTCATAACCTTTGAAAATCAGAATTTTAACACTAGGCCTTAATTTCAACTCTTTCACAATTAGGTCCTAAAACCAATTTCCATCAATTTTACTTGATAAAATCATCATATATCAAAATTAAAGCTTCAATTCTATATTTATTCATCATATTACTCCAGCACTCATCCATAGAAACTTTAAAAATTAGCCATAGAATCAAAAACTAATGACATACTAAGTTGGACCCAATTGTAAAAGTTCAAAAACATAGAAATTTCAAGGAGAAAGCAAGAATTAAACTTACATGAAGCCAGAGTATGAAAACCAGCTTGAACCCTCTTCCATGGCTGTTTTTCAGCTGATGAAAATGAAGAGAAATGAAGAGAAGTCTAGATATTACAATTTGGTCCCATTTTTATTTAGCTAATTTTGGCAATTTTCTAATTTTGCCCTTATTTCACCCATTTCCTGATTTTTCTCTGCTATTTCCGCCCAAAATATCTCCTTTGGGCTTATTTTCACTTTAGGTCCTTCCTCATTTGACAATTAAGCTATTTAATCCTTCTAGCAACTTTTACACCTTTTTCAATTTAGTCCTTTTTCTTTAATTAACCACCCAAACGTCAAAATTTTCTAACGAAATTTTAGTACTACCTTATTAACATTCCGTAAATATTCATAAAAATATTTATGACTCGATTTATAATACCGAGATCTCGATACCTCTTTTTCTCGATTTCTTGATCAAATAAATCTTTATAAAATAAAATCTACTATTTCAAAAATCTTTTAAAAGCTACATTTGGCTTGTAAATATTAAATAATATAACTTACGAGTTCATTTGTCAGATTTGGTGTTCTCGAATCACTATTTCTAATATCACTAAAATTTGGGCTATTACAATTCTCCCCCTCTTTAAGAATTTTCGTCCTCGAAAATTCCTTCAGTGGAGAGGTTCAAATATTTTTCACTACTTATACATTTTCAGATGTCAATTCCTTACATGAAAATTAGAGAAATCTAGATACCAGAATCACCACGTTTCTATGATCAAACCAAAAGCATAATCATATCAGACATAGTTATCACAAGCTGAAGAACACACTTTAAAGATAAGCCACGATTAATAATTTACGAAGAATGAATGATAGGAAAACCAAGATAAGGAAATTCAAGATACAATACCATACCGAAAATCCGAGAACATAACTCATAAAAATAATAAAGATACTGATGATTCCTCAGAGAAAGCTAGAAGAAAAACACTTCTTACCGACTCTGGACTTCCATCATAACAGAGATAATATATTTCCAAATATTTATATATAAGACAGAATAATATCCAGTAAAAATGGAAGAATAGTCCAACATAAATTTTTTACCATCGAATTTATTCTAACATAATAAAATAGAATTCCGAAGAGATAAATAAATACCGATCATAAACCGACCCGACCAATAGGGCTTTCGTCTAACATCATAGTTAGCCAGCATTCTCATAACATAAGAACTCCATCAGAGCTGAACAATCACACAC
Source organism: Gossypium rotundifolium (assembly GCA_025506655.1). NCBI lineage: Eukaryota > Viridiplantae > Streptophyta > Magnoliopsida > Malvales > Malvaceae > Gossypium > Gossypium rotundifolium. The sequence continues at coordinate 147,851,600 of CP106733.1, read as the reverse complement.
ATATATCTGAGGATAAAAGAATATATGTAGAATACCCAAAAAGATCATCACATTCATCTCAACTATAACTATCACACACTGATATCTTTACTACTCAATTATTATTTCTCTAACTAATTCTATCATCATGTACTTCGCATCTTCCATTCACTAACGAAAATCAATTCGGGAAGAATCTCAGCAAACACATACTTTAGACTTCATACTCAATTGAGCCGAATAGTTGAGACTAGCTTCTTCTTTATCCGTGACATTGCATAATCTGTGTAATCTTTAAAATAATCTGATATTTCTTCTAAAACTGAGTTCATTTGTTGTACTATACTCAACTCTCTTTTTTTTTTTTTTTTTTTTTGCATTACTAATTATTTCACTACTGAACTCTTTAGTTTCCCACTTATGAACTTATTCAACATAATTTTTGCGACTGTCATCATAAAGCAACACTGGTAAGGGGGTGAGGTCGTAAAGCCTCTAACTTGACTCTTATAATTACACACATATGACTTAGCATTTATCATCAACGTAATATCATCATAATCACATAATTCACTCTAAGCAAATTTTTGTACTTAAGTCATGTTACGCGAACTTTTCGATTATCTTATTCAAACAAATGTACTTAAACATACATTCCATGAATTTTGAGTAAATTTACTCGTAACACTCACTTAATCAAGCATGTTAGGCACATAACATCATATGAATACCAACATACATGGATGAGCTTATCACAACATAGACTTTCGTTTCATTTCACTTTTCCACATTTCCCAACTTATGGTTATCTCATTAAGCACATTAACACATGCATATCATGAACTTCTATTCATACCTTTCCACATTTCAACACATCATAAGCACATTTCAATCATCTCAATATCATTTTTTTAGCATTATCGACAATAGCTTGGTTGGAAGTCATATTTGTCTTAACAAAACAATTTCGTTAGAGCCGGAGATATCACACTATCACAGTTCATATATGGCATGTATAGATAGACTCTTGCACACGCTATGTTAGTTCGAGAATCGACTAAACCATAGCTCTGATACCACTAAATGTAACACCCCTACCCGTATCCGTTGCCAGAACAAAGTACGAGGCATTACCGAGAAGTATGGAACACTTACAGATAATTTAAACCATTTATCACTCAAATACCAAAATTGATTATAAAAGTTACCTTTGAAGTCCAAATCATGCATTAGGATCGGGTCGGGACTAAATCAGAATCGTATGAAGTTTTTCGCAATATCCCAAAATTTATCTCATTTACAAGGGTCCCACATTTAATACATACAAAAACCAATTCAAGATATTCAACCGAGCCTTATACTTAATACTATTTGTTAGTCGTACACTTCATATAAATAACAAGAAACATATATGGGCTCAATTCTCATTAAATTTCTCTTGTACTTATATTTTTTTCACATTATGTATTCATATAATATATAACAATCATACCTCTATATTTCATATACATTTTTCATAATATTTCATATTAGAACTCTTATCATTAACTCGTTTGGAATACCAATTCATACGGATAATACACGCAAGGGTGTACAAATATAAAATTACAAATGAACTCATTTATCAACCAAGTTCTATGTTCATGTCTCATCAACTCGTATTTCCTTATATCACATAATACTATGTAACACTTACCAAACTTTGTCAAATTAGTGAACGTCTTATGGAATTGGTCTGGACCGGTATGCACTGAATTTCACTGATAATCACTGATGCCATAACATAGCTGTGGTCTTTTCACTAGAATGCCATAGCCCAGCCATGATCTTACATCTTCACTATCATTATGCCATGGTGAAACTATGGACTTATCCGTCAATTCATCACATTTCACTAGAATGCCATAGCCCAGCTATGGTCTTACATCTTAAACACATATCACACCGATGCCATATCCCAAATATGGTCTTACACAGAAATCACTTGTCACTTGTAGCCGAAGCTAGCACTATTCACTGATCAGGTAGCCGGAGTTACCACTTTTCACTGATCAGGTAGCCGGAGCTACCACTTTTCACTTTTCACTGATCAGGTAGCCAGAGCTACCACTTTTCACTGATCAGGTAGCCGGAGCTACCATTTTTCACTGATCAGGCAATTAGAGCTGCCACTTTTCACTTTCACTTGTCCTTGATTAGATAAGTGTAGCCGAAGCTATCACTTATCACTTTCACTTTTCCTTGATCAGATAAGTGTAGCTGAAGCTATCACTTATCACTTGTTGCCATGGTTCAATCATGGTCTTTTTCGTCAATTCGTCTTGTCACTGAACTAAAGTGCTCAATTTGATCGTTTATTCAATTTTCATGCTTTTACATTATTCACGATTTTATCATCATTACATATGAAATAACACATTATGAAGTTCATAAAATTAACAAATGATCACTAAAATTTAGCCGTATAAACTCACAAGTTCAATTTTTGTATTATAACGATAATCATAATTTCATAATAAACATTCCAAATAAAACATTATATCATTTCTAATTCAACATTTATCAATTATAATCGAGCATGTGATCAATTTATACACAAGTCGTTCATATATTATTTTTCCTCCTCCTCCTCTCCATCCACATCCTTAGTATAAACAACACACTTGTAAGTAACATTATCTATAATTTTCACTATTTACTTATGTGAATATTTAAGCTGTCCATCCATGTCATAGTCACTAAATTATTTTTATCTTAAGCTAAAGAACTCCAAATTAAGATCCGTTAATTTTTTTTGAAACTAGACTCACATATATTCTTACTGTAATTTTTCCAGAATTTTTGGTGTGGCCAATTAGTACAGTTTATTAGTTAAGTTCTCCCCTTTTACACAGTCTGGCGGCTCTGACCTCTCTTCACTAAAAATCAATTATCTCATAGTACGATTTTTATATAGTGTTTCAGATTATTTCTAATGAAAATAGGCTCACTAAGGAATACAAGAATATAAATTATAACTCATAATTATTTTTGTACAAATTTTAGTGAATTTATAAAGTAAGAACAGGGGATCACGAAGTTATTCTAAACCAGTCTTACAAAACTTTAAATATCTCAATATATAGACTTCCTTTGCTTTCTCTGTTTCTTTTATATGAAAATAGACTCAACAAGCTTTAATTATATATCTCACTTAACTTCTAATTCAATTTCTACCATTTTTGGTGATTTTTCAAAGTTAGACAACTGCTGCTGTCCAAAACTGTTTTAGTGTAACATGTTGATTTCTATTTTGTCCCAAATTCCACAATTCATACAATTCAGTCCTTACTCAATTAATCCCTCAATTGAGCTAATTTTCTCATTTAATACTTTTATCTATCATTTTAAACTACTTCATAACCTTTGAAAATCAGAATTTTAACACTAGGCCTTAATTTCAACTCTTTCACAATTAGGTCCTAAAAATAATTTCCATCAATTTTACTTGATAAAATCATCATATATCAAAATTAAAGCTTCAATTCTATATTTATTCATCATATTACTCCAGCACTCATCCATAGAAACTTTAAAAATTAGCCATAGAATCAAAAACTAATGACATACTAAGTTGGACCCAATTGTAAAAGTTCAAAAACATAGAAATTTCAAGGAGAAAGCAAGAATTAAACTTACATGAAGCCAGAGTATGAAAACCAGCTTGAACCCTCTTCCATGGCTGTTTTTCAGCTGATGAAAATGAAGAGAAATGAAGAGAATTCTAGATATTCCAATTTGGTCCCATTTTTATTTAGCTAATTTTGGCAATTTTCTAATTTTGCCCTTATTTCACATATTTCCTGATTTTTCTCTGCTATTGCCGCCCAAAATATCTCCTTTGGGCTTATTTTCACTTTAGGTCCTTCCTCATTTGACAATTAAGCTATTTAATCCTTCTAGCAACTTTTACACCTTTTTCAATTTAGTCCTTTTTCTTTAATTAACCACCCAAACGTCAAAATTTTCTAATGAAATTTTAGTACTACCTTATTAACATTCCGTAAATATTCATAAAAATATTTATGACTCGGTTTATAATACCAAAATCTACTATTTCAAAAATCTTTTAAAAGAGATCTCGATACCTCTTTTTCTCTATTTGGGCTTGATCAAATAAATCTTTATAAAACAAAGTCTACTATTTCAAAAATCTTTTAAAAGCTACATTTGGCTTGTAAATATTAAATAATATAACTTACGAGTTCATTTGTCGATTTGGTGTTCTCGAATAACTATTTCGATATCACCGAAATTTGGTCTATTACAACGACAAGATCTACAATCTTCAACCTATTCCACTCTTGGTCGTGGCAATAGGACTGGCTTAAATCATGTTCCCTACTGGTTAAGGAGCCAAGATTTGCCTTGGATCTTACCCCACTACTGTTTAGGGCGACAAGATCTATAATCTTCAACCTATTCCACTGTTGGTCGGGCTTAAATCATGCAATAGGCCTTGATCTTGCCCCACTCTTGTGGGGCTTAAATCATGTTCCCTACTGGTTAGGGAGCCAAGATTTGCCTTCGATCTTGCCCCGCTACTATTTAGGGTGACAAGATCTACAATCTTCAACCTATTCCACTGCTGGTCAGTGGCAATAGGGTAGTGGCCTCACCAATGTTGCTACACCATCCTCTGGGGACATATCCTGTAGACTTGGTTTTATATGCTTGTGTTTATGCCAAATGATTAGGATGTTATGATCGGAATGAATCTAATGCTCCTAACTGAATGTATTATGAGTGCCATTCGCGTGAATGCGGAATGTCATGCAAATGGTACCTCGTATTAGGATGCAATGATCAGAATGAATCAAATGCTCCTACTAAATGATATTATGGATGATATTTACATGAATGCAGAATGTCATGAGAATGATCCCTTTTTAAAAGCTTAGGGCTGTCTTTGCTCGTTATTCATTTCTAACACTGACGTATTACGCCGTCTTCTTACTCTTGCTGGTACCTTTGCCAAAAACTCAAAGAAATAATCATATTTGGCTCGAATAACTCGCCCCAATGTAACTTCAAGGTCAAGGGTATAGAATTCGTATCATCTTCAATCCATTCCACTACGACTTAGGGGTATAGAATTCGTAACTTCTTCTGTCAATTTGGTCTACTACACCTTCCATTCCTTGGGTGTCATGACCAGATGTGTATGCCTGATATGTGCATGAATGCATAATATCATTTTTCTTTTCCCGAGAATGATTCCTTTGTACAGTTGGGTTGACATTGCTCGTTATTTGTCAAGGTTGTATCACCGTGAAAGGTCTTGTCTTTTTGTTCAACCAATAAAAGGTCCAAAGAGATGATCATCTTTCTCCAATATTTCCAAAATTTAAGGTTGGTGAGTTCTAAAAATCGTCCTATTTTAGGTCCCTGTATTATTCAGAAGCTTCCAGAGTAATATGTGAAACTCCTTTTATGAAAGTATTATTAGTCCACCAATCGTTATTTCAATGCAAAATGCTTGAAAAATATCGCAACAATGGACAAGAAGGAAACTAATTGAGAGTATAGCTCGAAACAAATAAGTTAATCAAGAATAGCAAATGCATTCAAGAAAGAAATTTATTGGTAATGTAATTTGAAACAAATACGGTAATCAAAGATAGCAAATTCAAAATGGGTAAAATGGAAACTAGGTACCCCAGATATTTCTTGAGGACCATTTTGAGCTTAATATGTGTTTAGGGGATCCAGAGTACTTTGTCGATGCCCCAAGACGTAGCATACTTCTTTATTGTTAATTCAGGCATAGCAAGACCACTACATGCCCCACTGTCAATCAAAAATTGAGCCGCCATTTTTTGGGTTTTCAACTCAAATCCCCTTTGATCGTAGGGTGCCCTTTTGCGGGTTTTCGCCTTGGCCTCTCTTTTTTCCTTTTTCTTTCTTTTTTTTTTTCTTTTTATCTTCTTTTCTTTTCTTCTTCTTTTTTTTTTGAAATATTTCTTGATTTGAACTCAGAGGATTAGACAAGTCCTTGTTATCCCTCTCGGTCAAAACCAACGCTTTTCTAGAGAAGGTATTCTTTATCGCATAAGATCATTCCCAGTTTGGCCTTCACTTTTCTTAGAAGTCTTTTTATATGGGAAATATCCTTTTCAAACTAGGTCTTCTTCCTAAAATTCTCTAGGGCAAACCTTTTCGTCATAATCTGGGATAGCTTTCCATCTCTTTTCTTCAATCAAGTTTACTTGATCATATCAAAATTAGATCCAACTTCATCTCTGACAAGACTCGAAGAGAAGGAACCTCAACTTCGATGAGAAAGGTGTTGCCCCGGTGGGAGTCTTGGCTGACGTTTAATGAGTATAAAGGGTAAACGTAACTTCTATATGCCAATCTTTACAAGTCTAGGTCATCTTCCTAACGATCCTTGTTTTGTTGCCCTTTTTTTGTTTCTTTTTTGCACTATGATGTGTCACTTGATCTTTGAACAGACCGCAAACTTTTGACATTGTGTGGTTAAATGTGATCTTTTTGACATTTTTTGTTGTCGGCATTCTTTCTTTCTTTTTTCTTTTTTTTTGTTCTAATGACCATTGACTTTGTAATATTGGCCTACGAAGCTACTTTCACCCTTTTAGCGAATTAATGTTTGCTAAAAGCTTCCGACGAAATCGTCCCAATAAATTCTATGCCCCACACAGATAAGGTCTACGAAGAAATGAATGAGACACACGAATCTTGTTTTCATAAATTTGGCATTTACGGTATAACTGATGCAATCACTTCCTATGGTGGACCAGCAAAATTTGAATCTCATGATTAGCTTGGCTATCGTGAATGTGATCTTCAAATACCCTTATGAACTTCTTCTAGAATTTTCTTAGCCTTAACAGCATACTCACGTCTCAGAAGTTTGGGCATTTCTTGATATGATCGCGAAAACATCTTTGAAACGATGCATCGCCTTATTTTCGTGGTAAGCTAGTCTCTCTTTTCTAAGCTCGCAATGTGCACTGACCCTTTGTAAGGTAAGATCTATTCTTCATCTTGCCCTACCATTCTTAATGAATTAGGTAGATAAGCTATGATCTCTGTCATCTTCAAAGTCCTAAGATCCCTCTAGACACATATATTGCTCAAAAGTAGACTTTGAGTCAGTAGCAACATAGCTCATGTCGTTGATATCTAGGGACCTGTTGTAGGTACAAAAGAATATTCAAAGGACAAATGAATCTAAGGATAATTATTTATGTGGTATGAACATGAATGAAATAAATGAATAAAAGAATATTTGCTCAAAGTGGGACACAAAGATGCATTTTCATTGAAAATATAGATTTGGAACATAAGCCTATTTCGCAAAAGAAATCTTATTGCTTCTAGGCTTAAAGCAACAAGTACGTTTTGTACATTACTCTAAGTAAGCTTCTAAATACTACAGGAATTTCTTCCGCGGTCTCATTGTTCAAAATGCTCCCAGGTTCATATCTCTGCGTCATCTATCTTCACAGTACCCATGTTAATGAATTTTTCACCAATTTCTTGAAAGCAAGGCAATTTTCTATCGAATGCCCTGTGACCCCTGCATGGTATTCACATTGGGCATTTGGGTCGTACCATTCTGAGTATGGAGGTTGCATCGATTTCGTGTAATAAGGAGCTACAACATGCATGTCAAATAAGTTCTGATATAACTCCCTATATGTCATGGGAATAGGAGTGAACTGGGGTCTTTTAGTGTTAGACTTTGAGTTGGAATCCTACCTAAAGGGGCCTTGATGGCTGGTAGTTACCATCCTTAGCTGGCCTACTGTAATCGGCTTCAAATGGCCCTTGTCATACTCACTCGTACTACCCGTTTCCTTTTCCTTCTTCTTCGGGGCCTTCAAAACCCGTTCTCTCCTTTCCTTTATCTCTGCCTGAACAATCGTTTTGGCACGATCATCCTTAGGGTTAAAACATGAGCCCATCGAGAAGTTCAACAAGGCCGAGGTATTGGTCTGACATTGGGGTTCGATAATGACGGGTCTCCCATGCGACTGCGCGTCTGGTTGAGTCAGGATATTTATCGGAGCATAAATAATTTCTTCATCATCATCCATACTGTTGACCACTAGGCCACTCCTTTCAAGTCTTCCGGCTAGTAACTGGGTTAACTGGCCCATCATATTCCTTTGGAATTCTAGCATTTGTTCTCGCTTCTCTTTTTGAATGTTAGCCAATTGCTCTTGCATCTGTATTTGCATTTTCTCTATTCTCTCCAATCTTCGGTCCATGGCTTTCTAGGTTAACTGAAATAATTTCACCTAATTAGTGTCTTTCTACAAATTTTAATGCATGTGACATGATGTAATGCAAATGCATGAAATACAATGCAAATGCATGAAATACAATGCAAATGCATGGAATGAATGCAAAAAGAAAGAGAGGCATTGATTCTGAATTCAATTCCATTAGGAGAACTTTTCTAGAAAATAAATTTCTTTACATAAAACAGATTACATATACGGCCATGCCCTAATGCTCGAAGCCTTAACTTTCCATAGAAGCCAGGTTAAATCCTAACCCTAATTTGATTCTATTTCACTTCAAACTTAGCATGTCATCTTGAACTGCTATGGTTTGCCAATGATTCGTCACCTCTTGTATTTGAGCCACTAATTCTTTCAATAGAGAGTAGTTCTCAGAGAATACTTGATAAGAAGCCCTTTTTACTCTCCAAAAGCGGCTATGGAACCACGCCAACAAGAGTTTCGCACATCCAAATGAATCTTCTTGCACCTGCTCCTCTGCATGTATTCAAAGATCAGAATGTTTAGGCCAGAATTACAAGGACGGGTGTGACCCTCTTGTCAAGTCTATCGAACAAGTCTGAAACTACATTATCCATGTGCCCCAGTGTTTTGGGGAAAACATCCAGTTTGGAAATGCTCAAAGCGAAGACATTGACCCTTTTCTTTATATCTGGGTGTGCTAAGATCGAATCTCGCGAATTCTCTAGTGGATACCTTAACTAGCTCCTTTTGATTGATATGGATTGTGACCCATTGTTTACTCGTCCCCACAATGCTTATTAACTCCTTTAAGAAGTCGAGACGTGACAGCTCTTGAGTAGTCTTTGTCGGCTTAAATCCTCGGGCAAAGTCTTGTATTATTTGGTGGACTATCAGCTTCCTCTAGTTGTGTTTACTTGGACCCTATTCGGACGACCATATTACAATCCACTTTATCAAGTAACCCATTTCCTTATGACAAGCTCTTCTATTTAGCAATCGAATATGAATCAACACCTCCTTTCTAAGATGATGTGATGCAATGCAATGAAAACAAAAGAAACACATTAGCACTGAAGAAATAAACAAAATAAAATACCTATCCGGGTGACCACTACGGGTTGGTACAATTCGACCTAGGGTAGGCTCTTAGGGCTCACTATATGGGGTTCGATTCTAAAGAGAGGTACCCGAACCAATAGATTCCTCGATCCTCACCCATTATAGGTTCATATAGATCGGGTTCAGTTCAGGGGGATACATTTCCCTATGGCCATGCGGAGATGAAAATCTCACGAAGACATAGGTACGGATGTATCCCGAAAGCAGTCCACTAGCCCATGCGGAGGTGAAAACCTCACGAAGGCATAGCTTCTCACTCCCACTTAAGAGAGGGTAAAATTGATGAATCGATGCGATGTAATATGCAAAGATACACCAAAAGATTTAAACCACAGAATAGGCATATTATTAGGGAAACCATGAAAGTGAAGAATAACATGCAATGAAGTGACCGTAATTTTAAACCGAATTTTCAAATTTTGACAAAACGATAGAAATTAATCGATTTTTGGCTCGACTCTCTAACAAGTCCCCAACGGAGTCGCCAAGCTGTCGTAACCATTTTTTTGTAAAACGGGAATCGACTTGGTTTTGAAAATGAAAATAAAACGGGAGTCGCCACCGATCTTTATTTGGTGTGATCGGATCACCTTTGTTTTAATAAAACATTTTGGTTTAATAAAACAGTGTTTTTGGTCTACAAATTTTGTGAAAGCGGGTTCGGGAGTCGGTTACGTGCGAGGAAGGGTTAGCACCCTCGTCACGCCCAAAATTGGTACCAAATTGATTAATTAATATCTTAATGTCAAGAAATTGAAAAGATTTCAAAATACGGATCCTTGAGGAGGATAATTCGAATTGAATATCGAAATTCTCTTGTTCCAAAAAGATGAAATATCACATCCAACACGATAGGACACGATGTTTCAACCCTCGATACCAAAGATCATTTCATGATTTCCAACATTCCCACATTGTAATTTAAAAAAAAAAAGGGTATTTCACTATTCGGACAAACTAAAAACCGAAACCCAGCACGATTGGGCACGATTCCTCAGATTTCCAAAACGTGAAATATTACCTTTATTCTTAAGAAATTCTTATCCCGAGATAATAAAACTTCACATCCAGTGAGTTAGGACATGACAATTTTGAATTCTCGAGAATAAGTTTTTATTTAACTTTAATGCCTTGATTTTAAAAAAAAATAGTAAGTTCTTTGGACTCGATGAGAAAAATCAAAACCCAGTTAGTTAGGGTACGATTTTCTTTCGAGCCTTAGAACGCAAAGTTTTCGTTCATTTCAAAAATCGAATAAAATATGATATGATCCTAGTAAAATGGAAAATGAATTTTAATGCCAATAGAATAAAGATGAGGGCAATAATGTAAATAATGATAATGAAGGTTAAAATAAAGTAAAAACTAATCAAAAGATAATAGGTAAAAATGATAAATCAATAAACAAATAATTAGAGTAAAAGAAAATGATTGCAAAAACATAAGCCCATAACAAATAAATAATAACAAAATATAAGCCTATAGCGAATCAATAAAGAAATACTATGTACAATAGCTTAAAAATAATAGAATAATAATAATGATAACAAAAATATGACTTAATAATAATAATAATAATAATAATAATAATAATAATAATATAATAATGGAAATACATTAATAAACAAATAATAATTAATAATAATAATAATAATAATGAAGAAGTTAGTAAATAAATTCATTAAAAGGGTTGAGGATTATATTGAAATCGAATAAATAAACGAGGGATAAAATTGCAAATAGACAAAAGGGGGAACAGGGACCATATTGCCACACGCATAAACTCGCGAGGACTAAATGGGTGAATAACCCAGTCCTTGATCTGTGACATTTTGGTCTTTATCAAATTGAAATAGGGCATAAGGTTCGGGGCAAAATTTAAATTTTAAAACACTGAAATATGGTGCAATTAAACGATGACGTAACGTGGGGGACCAGACGCGCAATTTACCCTTTAAAGGCAAAAACACGCGGATCCTCTGCTATACGTGTCGGGTCGCATGGGTTTCCCCAAAACGATACCATTTTGGCGCCTGGGGAGACCCTTGCAACGATGTCATTTTTGTGGGCATATTTAAGCCCCAAATTTCCCTTTTTTTTTATTTGCAGACCTCTCATCTTCAAAAATAAAAAAAAAACTCTCCAGCCTTCCCTCCCTCTTCCTTTTTTGTTCCCAATGTTTGGGTTCCCTCCGGCCGCTCGTCGCACCACCACCAGGTTCGGTGGCCAACGACGCATGGAGATGGGATTCTAGCCCCACTTAAAGTCCTTTTGAAGCCCTGAAACCCGAGAGAAGAAGCCCCCTACTTTGGGTTTCGGCTTGGCTTAGACAACAGAGAGGGGCTCCGACGACGCGACTCCGGGGTTCAGGTAAGGCCCCCCTTTACCTTTCTTTTTTGATTTCGTTTATAAAGTTTTTTGAAATAACAAAAAATAAAAAAATAACAGTAAATAACAAAAAATGAAAAATGAAATCAACCTTGAAAATATCTATTTTTTCTTTTTGATTTGTAAGCATTCGTATTTTCTTTTTTTGATTCCAAAATCCCTAAATACATTGGTTTCTCGGGCTTATATAGCCGAGTAAAAGAAAGAAAAAGGAAGATACAATATTGTTTTTGCTTTTATTTCTGTTGTTTTTTCGTTGCTGTCCTCTTTTGCTTCTTTTGCACTATTGTCTTTCATTTTCGCTTGTTTGCAGGTCTCTCGGAGAGTCAACGCAGTGACCTTGCTTCTTTGGTGAAAGATGGAGCAGAGGGCGCATCAGGGGCCCTTGGGACGAGGTGCTTCGAGACGAGGCGAGGGCATGACGCTCGAGGGACCCTAAAATTTTCTGAAAAAGATTTTGAATTTGGGTTTGTCATATTTGGGCTTGTAATTTTAAAGTTGGGCCAACATTGTTTGTATTTGGACTTTAATTATTTTTGTTGTTTTTGTTTCTTTCTTTTGTTCTATTTGTGATTGTAGTGGACCCGGGCTAAATTGGGCCTCTACAGACACCATATGAGGATCCGACAATACGGGCTGTAATTTTAGAAGAATTCTTTCAAAATCCGAACATTTGGTATGTTAAGGTCCCATTGGTCAACTATGATACTATCGAGATGCATCAGACGAATAGAGTGTTGTGAAAATTTAGATTCCGACAACTGATTCCTGAAGAATCTGAGGTGCTCGATAACAAGTGCAGAATCGACTTATGGCAAACGAATATGAATTGGTCGATATTCTGGTCGAAATATATCGATATTTTGGAAAATTGGTATGATCAAATACCTAATCGCGAACCGACCATCGTCTCAGAGTTAGCGTGCACCCCGGATTACATGCCATGGTTTAGAATCTATGGCAAGCCATATATGCTTGCTGTCGGAAGAGCAGAGGCGTCGGCAAATCCATGTGGAAAGGGAACGACGGGGACCTTTAAATCCAAAGAGAAGGGATGACGGCACGGGCCCATCAACAACGCCCACACAATCACCGAGCCCAATGGCTCAACCGACGACACCCACATCATAGCCCCTTCAGATTATGCTAGGTGCATATCTTAGCCCTTATATGTATCCTAACCCTTATATGTTTCATTTTCCCAACTCTATGCCAGGCTGGAATGCATGGCCCGGTGCATCTCCTTCTCCGATGACTCAACTCAACCGATGATATATAGGCCATCGTCACCGCAGGGATCGCACAAGGCACCGTCTCCGAGCTTATCTCATTACCATTCCCCATCCCCTTATGGGATTCAAACACCTCCGCCGTGGGTGATGCAAACACCTCCACATTCTTTATTCTACCAAGGTGGGTCATCCTCCCAACGCCCACAACCGGAGCGACCACAACCCTTGCTGGAGCAACCAAGGAGGAATCCAGCGCATAATCATCGTCCACCCCATGTGGCACTGATTCCAACTGGCATATACATTGATTTTTTAATATATTTGTAGAAGCTATTTCTATATTGTTTCATTTAATAAAAAAGAAGTTGTTTTTAATATTTTAATAGTAAATTAATTTTATATTTTGAATAAAATATAAGTTCTTTTGAACAAGGTAGAATAGAAATAATTTAACATCGTTTCATAACAGCAATTATCAACTATTTCGGTTTGGACATGATCGAATTGTATGACCTAGGTTCCTACACCATCCACACAACTTCTGTTGGTTCGTTCTTTCCCGGATATCCATATTAAACGAGGCCACGTAGTTGTGTTTTGCAAAAAGTGGTTCTTTCCCGTAAATAATGGTGTAATTGACCCATTTACATAAATATACTTGGAAATAGGCCTTTTTAGATAATTTAGTCATTCAAGTGGCTTTTAATATTTGAATATCTTAACTAAACCATTCTATGGTGAACTACAATAACAATAGGAAAACAAACACAAATCTTTTTCTAAATGTAATCACAATGATAAAATTGTTCAAACACTAAACGAATTCATATATAAATAAAAGTCATACAAAAAATATAAACATAAACTAAATTATTAATAAATGAAAAAATTATATAAAAGTAGAATACTTTAAACACACACATTTTTTAAAAGAAGAAAAATATTTCCTTCTTTCTCTTGTATCTTTCTTTAAAGGACACCCTTACTGTCCTTGAAAACCAAAGAGATAAAAATTTGTATAAATTAATGTGAAGCAAATATATATTTTTTGATCATTTCTTTTACTCATAGGTATAGTTAATGAGACTTTGCACACCTCAAATTGTTGCAACTTGTAAGCTGGCACTAGGTCAGGGTGCCCACACAAAGTACCTCACTAACTTAATAAAATAATGGAAAACCAGAATGTTTAACTTCTCTCAGTACTGTCGTCTGCCTTCTTTCCTTTGCTTTAGGTTTCTTCTTTTTTTCCTACTCTTTTACCAAAATAAAGTCCGTACCTTGCCTCTTCTCTTTCGTCGGTCTTAGACCAGGGACATGAGAGGCCTTTCTCCAACAGCTTTTGGTGGCTCCTCCCCCCTTTTTCGTGACATCGGGCTTGGACCATTTGGCTTCCTCTAGCCTCCTCGGTTTTATTGGGCAGAACCTCTTCCAGCTTGACCTCCCTGGTTTGAAGTGTGACGGAGATCGAAAAACGCTACTTCAAAACAGTACTTGTTGTCGGCTCTTCTCCAACCCACAGTGGTCGAAGGTGCTTCCTGTGGGAGGCATTACAAGTAGGTGATAGATTACAGGGCTTCTGACCAACCCTGGCACTATCCTCCAGTGATGATGGCTCAAATGTGTTGATAGCTAGGGGTTTTATTATTTGCTTGTGGCTTTAGGGTTTCTTGGCTCTACATCCTAAGCTTTTGACTTTTTGTTCTAGTTTTGTAGGCTTTTTTTCTACCTTATCTCTTTCATTTATGAATGCTAGAAGTTGGGGAGAAAAATAAAACAACCATATCAATATCAATACATGGAATTAGATCATAATAACTAAATTTAACACTGTTGATCCTGTTCAATAATCTTCAACAAAGATGATTGCATGACTTGACCTTTTCGTTTTAGTAAGACAACAAAAGATTATCTTATTTTAAATGAAAAATATATAGATATATTTATAACTAAATTCAAAATTATTTATTCATCAATTCTATATGCTAGATATATAAACAAAAATGCTTCAGGCATTCCTTTTCTGACATATTACATAGTGGTGATTAAATTTTAATTTTTATGTATGCAATATGATACTTCAATATTTATGATTTTATTAGTTAGTTTAAATACTTGAAAATTTAACTTAAATTAAAATGATTTTAAATAATCATTTTAAGTTAACTCTTATTACTAATTTTAACTCTAGTAAAACAAACCAATAAAATCAATTACCCAAAGAGGTTGTTGACCCTAAACACTAAATATTAAATCCTAAATCTTACTCAACTTTAAACCCTAATCTCGACCCTAAATCCTAATCGAACCCTTTTCCTAACATCATAAATCTTAAAATTCTAAAACCATATGTTATAAACCATAAAACAAATTAAACGAAAAACAAGTTATAAACCTTGAGCTTTTATTATTTGTTAATTTTATTTATTTAATCAAAATATTGTTATGGAAAATTGATCTAGTGTTATTGATGATATTAATTATTTTTTTAAAAATAAAGTGATACATTTTATTAAATGCCTAAAAAGTGAGTTTTCAAGATTATTTTAACACAATTTAAACTCAATATTTTATTTTAATTAAAATATTGAAATGAATTTTTAAAAATTTTAACACGATAAAATTTTATGTTAAGTTCAAACCTATTACAATATTATTTTTTGCTATATGACCATTGGATTAATATTTGTTTTCAATTTCAATATGTAGCACTAAAAAATTAATAAAAATTTTAATATTTTGAATCTATAAATTAAATTACTAAAATAAAATTATTATGAGAAGTAATATTTACTAAGGGAAAAATAATGTAATAAAGGCTTGTCGGATTGGGGTAGAATTTTTGTTAAAAATAATAAGCTATATTAAAGAAAGGGTGAAATAAAACTACGCTATTTATATTAGAACTAGGCATAGCCAGCCAATTTATCGATTACATTTATCTTAGAGAGGGCCACTTTCTAAGAACCAAATAATCTTGAAAATAAAAATAGCTTGACAAGACATGCATTTATCTCATATATATATATATATTATATATTATTTTATTATATTAGAGTGGTATTTAAGGTATTTTATATTTACATAAATTTTAATATATTAATAAATCAGAAATTTTTTTACCATATTTGGAGGAAGCTAAGTCCATTGCCTGTCTCTATCCAGGGGTTACTTAGACGAAAAAGCTGCTTTTAAAAATTAATTAGGAAATTAGATTATTTTTCTTCAAATTTAGAAAAATTAGTTGATTTTGGAAAGAAAAACAAGATGCGTTTTCGTTCAACATTAACTTTTGACAACAGTTAAAAAAAACCCAATGGCTAATTACCAATGGTTTTTTTTTTCAAACGGCTAAATTTTTTTTAATAGCTGCTTTATTTGCCATATATACTCAACCCATTTTTGTTCTTTTGTATTCAAACCATATTCTCTCAATTCTCTCAACTATTTTATTCTCAAATTTTTATTCAATTTCTCTCAATTTTTGTTGTGTTAATTTTGTATTTAGTAATTTCTTGATTTTTTTTTATTTTTATAATTTTTAAAAATTGTCAATGCCTCTTATTCATTTACATGACAAACACATTTCCGGCGTCTAACTGCAAATGGTAAGAAAATATTATTTTTATTTTAATTAAAATAATTATTAAGTTGTTAACATTATTAATTTTATAATTTGTTTATGTTTATATAATCATACTAAAGATTGAATTATCAAGACGTATATACACAATTTAAGTGCGAGAACACCGCGTGTTATTGAACAACACTTGCAAGAGGTGTGATTCCTACACGTGTCTCGTATGCTCGGGGGACTGAATTGGATCCCGCACTTATCTGCACTTTGGTGGAAAGATGGAACACGAAACACACACATTCCATCTTCCGTGCGGTGAGTGTACAATTACACTCAAGGATGTAGCATTACAACTCGGTTTACCGGATTGATGGGACAGTCATTACGGGGGTAGTGGGCTTTGGTGATTGGAGCGCAATTTGTGAGAACTATTAGGCAAAGTGTCAAACAAGTTTAGTTGTAGCCGGATAGAGATGAAATGGTTAAAAGACAATTTCCCATATATCGACAACTGCGCTAGTGCCATCGAAAGACAAAAATACATGTAAGCATCTATCCTGAGGTTAAACGGGGGTCTTCTAATGTCAAATAAACCCTAAAATCTAGTACATTTAAGGTGGCTCCTACAACTAGTCGACTTAAAAGAAGTGGGGTGACTCAGTTGGGGATCAACTATGTTAGCGACATTGTATCGAGATATGTGTCAAGCATTGAAAACATAAAAAATTAAAATCAGTGGTTGTATATTCCTTCTTCAGCCATGGGCATGGTACCACCTACCATTTTTGTCCCCGAGTAAACGCTCATTATGAATTCTCACTCGTAATAAGGTAAATTTCATTTAATAATGTAGTTATCATATTTTTTTTCATTATTATGTTTTTGAAATAACATATTATTTGAAAAGGTGGAATAATGATGCGAGTCATGTGAGTATACTAGACGAGCTCGAAGATATTCAATCATTGTTAAATCAACAATTAGAAATCGAGGTTAACTTTTGAAAATTTCAAATATATGATATTTATGTAAGGATTTGAAATTTAATATTAGGTAGGTAATAAAATTTACAATTTCATACTGTAGTTTAAATGGATGTCATTCTCTGATCCAAGAATTCAATAATGCATCTCGGTCGAATTTTTGGCAAATCGTAATATCTGACATGCCAATGTGCCATTAATAGTTTTTACAATAGTGGAGATGCACGAATCTAATTGATTGATACACTATTGTTCGAGTTCATGCAAAGTATTTTGTCATCACCTTAGGTGTCACACCCTGAAATGTGGGTTAAATTTTTTGGGTTATATTTATAATTGTCAAATTTGTTTTATTTCCTATTTGAGGGTGCAATTGGGCCTATATGTGGGATTGGATTGTTAAGAGCTTTTGAAGAACCTTAAATCCAAAACCCAAATTCTCTCTTCATCTCTTCCCTAGTGTGTCGCATATTTTTGTATTGTAAACCCTAGTATGTCGCATGTTCCTGTGCTGTAGACCTTAGTTGTGTCGTTTGCTCCTGCTGTGCTCCTCAAACCCTAGGTATTTAAAAACACTTTTGCTTGGTCAACCCCCTCTTTCACTTTTCCATTTCCCTTGTTTCTATTGTCGCTCCTAACCTTGGTTTTCTGAATCCTCACTTTTTCTTTTTCTATACCGCATCTCTTTTTTCTCTTCTCTTTTCTTCCCTAACGCTGTTTTCCCTTTTCTCTTCTCTTTCCTTTTCTTTCTTGCCACCAAACCTACAATCTTGTATTCTTTATTTGTTTTCTTCTTATACTTCACCACCTTTAAGTTGTCAATCTCATCATCTTTGTTGAATCATAATCTATTCATTCAAACCCCATTGGCGTGTAAGACTGTTGACAATAGTTTCAGTACCCATTTGTTGTAGTTCGGCAAGTGAAATCTCTTATGTTGGTTAAGACTCCGTTATCTGATTCGCAATTGAGTTACGAGTTTCTTTTATCTTTCTTATTAATCGGTTTCTTTTAGATCCATCCGAAATCTTTACCACCGATTCTAATGTCGTGTGTTTCATTTGTGTATGTCATTTGAAGGCCCACATCTAGGTGAACCCGATCAGATCTTAACGAAGAAGTGTCACACGGGTGTGTGGGTGAAGGTATGTGTTTTTACATGTGATGTAGTGTCAAAATTGTATGTGTTATGTATTGGTCGAATGTGTAGGTCCCCAAATCATGTGTGTATGCAGCTTATTTTTCATATTAAACTGATTAAATGATCTTAATACATTTTCTTTTGGCTTAGAACACCAAATCTATTAAGGTAACGACCTTTTTCAGGATTTTGAAAGTCCAAAAATTCGACACTGTTAAAACCGCAATTGTGTGCAGTAGTGTATGTTGTGATATGATACCATCTTAGCTCTGAAGCCTGTCATCTGTATGAATATGTGTTTTAACATGGATAACTTGTGATTCTATGTTGGTCTCTACTGGTTGGTTAAGTAATCACTGTTGCATGTATGAGATACTGTTGTCACATGCCTATTGTCATTGTTGAAATATTAAACTGTTATTGTTTGCATGCCACTAGTTGGTATTTCTATTGTTGTTACTATTGTCATTGATAACTTTCCATAATGTTGCATTGGGGTTTTGTCACACCCTAAAATTGGGCTTAGTAGTTTCGAGGGTAATTTAGGGATTTTAGCT
Organism: Gossypium rotundifolium; assembly: GCA_025506655.1. NCBI lineage: Eukaryota > Viridiplantae > Streptophyta > Magnoliopsida > Malvales > Malvaceae > Gossypium > Gossypium rotundifolium. Next base: position 147,832,345 of record CP106733.1, on the reverse strand, counting down.
TGGAATACATTCGAAATAACTCGAATTTATTTTTTACTATAGCTTTTTGAAAATCAAATCAATTTTTAAAAATAAGGTAGGAAAGATCTTCAATTTTGAAAAGAGGATTGTTTTCTAAAAGGGTTTAAATTAGGAGTGATTTTAAAGCAATTATACTAAAGTTTTAAAAATACCCTATTTTCCCCTCCATCTACATTAAACTCACAATAGTTTCTTCCTTCACCCTTTTTGTTATTGTCCCTTGATTTTCCCAATCACCCTTCACTTATTTTATTTTTCAAACATCAATTCCTTTGATTTCTATCATCTCTCAATCATTAAACTTCCTTAGAATTCCATAAAAAGCTTTAAAAACATCATTGATTTCACCATTGCTCCACTTGTGGGTTTTTCGAATTTTCAACCAAACATTTAATTTTCTTCCATTGAAGGTAACGATTCGATTTCCTATTAGTTTTAATGATATCTAGTCTTTTAAATAGAGTTTTTATCTATTGAATCAAAAGTTTTGAATAAATGCCAAATTTTGGGTAGTTAATCATGAAATTCGAGATTTTGTATAAAATCGATGTTTCTAAGTGTTTTTAAATTTATTTTGATGAGATTAGAAGGTTTCCAAATTTTCCCAAAAGTCTCGTTTAGAGAATCTAATGTTTTAATGAGTTTTCATGAAAAATGGCTATTTTTTTGTCAGAATTTCGGAACCATGAGTCTACGTAATTTTGTGTGGTTTGAGGTTTGAGAATTATTCTTAGATGTATAAATAGATGATTGGAATCGATTATAGGCAAATGGGAATTAGTAAAAATTAAGATATTTGAGTTTCAAGTTTGTTAGTCGAAAATTTCAATTCAAGAGGAACTAGCCTTGGACTTGTGTTTTTGTTTGTTTAAGGTGTGTTATGGCTACTAATTAATTGTGTTTATTGTGTGATTTACTTTGGTCAAGTTTTAGAGTCGTTAGGACCTTCCTTAAGTAAGGCGAAAGGCAAGGAAAAGCTAGTTCAACCTTTAGGTGACTAGGCGAAAGCATGAACAGTGAGTCTTTGGAATCGCTTCTAGTAGATATGATTCATAGTATTAATTAGGAGCTTAGGAGTGGCCTAAACCTCTATCCTGAGTTTTAAGTGTAAATGATATTAAGTTAATTTTGTGCTTTTAATATATTTACTTTTGGCTAATTTTTGAATAAGATGCTACTAAACTTGTGTTTTTTTTTATCAGGGACGAATCTGGAGTGCCAAAATTCAAAATCAAACAAAATGGGCTAAATTGGAACGAAAAGCAAAGGGGGGCCAAATTGAAGAATTGAAGAATTAGTGGTTAACTGGTTAAAATCAGATTTTTTTTTTTAAATTGTCAAAATTCTATAAATAGTTTAAATCTAATTTTTAGTTGATATTTTTAGGAAAAAAATTCTTGCTAAATACATATGTCTGATATGTTTTAACCTAAGTATGATATGTTAGTGCATAATATGCTCTTGTTTAAGGTATGCGATTTATCTAGGTATGATCCGCATTCTGTTAAGTTTAATGGTACGCCTCTGCGTTACTCTGTTGATTAAGAGTATGTGATATTCGAATATGTTGAATTGTTTGGTATTGATTCTTATTTATAACCACGCATGTGACTTCATGGAAAATCCGATATGGTCTATTGAGGTTTGATAAATTTATAGTACAAAGCATAGACTCCCATGCCTTCTGATTCTATTATTTTATGATAGCATGACCTATAGGCTTATCATTCTGGTTCTGTATTTGCATGCCATGACACATTACATGGGGTTTGGGATAATGTGAAAGGAGGTAGTTCTGGTAGTTTAATGATCTGCACTAATTGGTGGTTTATCCACAATATCTATTCTGGTAGCTCGGCTGCAACATAGTGGCTTGACCAAATTTGTATCTAATTTGGCAATTTAACTACAATATGATATGCCATCGTTGAAGGGCAACCTGGGATGGTAGGTCATAGTTGTCAGGCAACCCGAAGTGTGTTTTGGTTGGATGAGTTCAGGGGAAACTCTACTTTGGTGTGTAACAGAGTTGTGTAGGATGTTTTCTGAAAAATCTGCATTCTATTTTTCTGAAGAATATTGCATTGGCATACTCATACTGTAACACCCAAAACCCAAATCATTGTCGGAATAAGGTTAAGAGGCATTACCTAATAGTCGAAACATTTTGCATCTATTTCATGACACAAAGCCAATCATCAATTAAACATACTCAAATACATACATATAGTCCCTTATCTAGGTTTACGAGACCTTAAATACGTGTTGGAAAGAGGCTGAGACTAAACCGAATACTTATGAAAGTTATTGGAAATTCAAAAATTCTTCAATACTGCTGAGGTCACATGCCCGTGCAGTCAGGCCGTGTAGCTCACACGACTACCAGACGCACTCATGTGTCCAGGCCATGCCAAAATAGAGCATACATACTAACTTATTCCCACGGCCACTAGACACGTCTGTGTGCCATGGCCTTATTATATTAGGCTAGCTACTGACTTGTTTACACGGCCACCAAGCATGCCCGTATGCCATGGCCGTGTACACTTGGGTTGGCTACTGATTTATTCACACGGCCAGTAGGCACGCCCATGTGCCAAACCATGTATGCAAAACAGGACATTTGCAAGGCCAAAAATGCCACCCACACTTGGGTCAGCCCTATAAGCAAAATACCAATTCATTTCATGCACAATTGATAGCCAAAATAATGTTAAAAGATTAACATGTCATCTAAACTAATCTCAACTCCAATCATGCTAATTATATACATCAATTTGCACAACTAAAACATATACATTACCACGCATGATTCATCCTCAATACCACTAGATCATTATAGCATCAATTCATCACTAAGCTTACCAAACATAAGACATTTTCATTACCATCAACCCATACCATAATATGCATCATATACCAAATCCATTCATACACATAACCAACATATATTTAGCCACGTCACATGGCTATTTACACATTTCAAATATGTTTCAAAACAACTAGCCTATACATGTCATATTCAACTATGCACATCTTTCCAAAAGTACCAAAATATGTTGCTGATAGTGTGATAGAGAATGCTGACTATCTCTGGATCCGAGCTAGCTTTATTAACACTGTAAAACAGAGAAACAATTCACACAGTAAGCTTTCAAAGCTTAGTAAGTTCATAACATAATACATTATACCAAAACAAAACATCACATAGATTAATTCACAATCACATATATACCATACCATCCAAAGATAATGTAACACCCCTCACCCGTATCCGTCGCTGAATAGGGTTAAAAGGCATTACCGGACAAAACACAACTTTTGACTAACCACATAAGTTATAGATGAACCATTATATATATAGAAAAATATGAATGATTAAAAGTATTTATCCTACGTATTATAAGTATTACCTTCAATTTCTTAAAACATACTTCACATGAATCCTTGCAACAATTTACAAATTGATTCATTTCATTTAATCGATCAAGTCACCTTAACCTAATACACATATATAATTATACATGTGATTTAAAATTTAACTAGGTGATAAAACATGGCATTCCAATAAACCTATTCGAGATCACATATACATTTTATTTTACCAAAATCGATAAACCCAACACTCGATCGATCCAATGCACACTTTAATCATTGATATGCATAATCAAACTACAATTTGTTATGCAACTTATTCATTTCTAATGCTTACACCAATCGTACTTTATATGCAAATCATTTAAACATATTTTAATTTCTCAAATGTAAACTCTTTTGTCTCAAAGATGCATAGTAAAATTAATTTCCCAAAAGAAAACAATCTAATAGATATCCTGCATATCATATTAAACTCAAAATTCAACCAAAATAACATTACATGCATACATATAATACAAATTGGAAATTTATTATTGATCATGCATATGGCCGAATGCCATCAAGTCCATATCTCCAACATTTAGCTATCTCTTTACCAATTCACATAATAAAAGTTGGATATACAAGTACCCACGATTTCCACACCCAAATATGCCATGCAAAAACATGTCTATCAATATTCCATGTTACTAATTACAAAGTTTACAAAGTCAACTTATGCTTTCCAAAATTTGTATCTAAAAATATATCGAATCTTAATCCTTATAATTAACTACTACACATACGCAAATATTATTATCTACTTTAATATCGATACATGTGACCAAACTCAATAATCATTTGTAAAACACATTAGACCCAAAGCATATAGAATCTTTTTTAACCGCAAACATACTCTCTATAACATACATTGACCTAAATATGCATGTAACTAGCCATGGATAAATTTGCTAAGAATTAAGCACTTCAAGCATGCAATCAATTACACATATATTCAGATATAGCTTTAAAGTCCAACCATTATGTCAAGGAGCATTAAAACTTAAGTTAACCAAAGGAAATAAGCCTTTTTCGCAAGGCTAGGCTATACTTATTTACAAGACCAAAGTTCATTAACTATAACTTAGTCTAACTTATACATGCCTTTGATTTAAGAACCAAGTGTATAAGTACCAAAAAGGGATTTGATAGTGTGGTTCCTCTGACAACCCTCGAAGCCCGTAACTTGAACGAGATCTATAAAACAAACAAAGTCCACACACAAGGTAAGCTCACTAGCTTAGTAAGTCTTAAGCATCCACAATATAGCATTTAGTTACACAAACGTTTAAATAATCAATTTTTGACATTAAGCATTCATGAATTAACACATAATTTTACCATAGCCGAATGACCCATCTCTTGTATACATAAATTTTCATTACCCTGCTATCGCACATCGGTTATAAATAATAATCCCACACTTAAGCATATATTCATACCTGTACAAATACCTAGTTCTTTCATGCTTTCCTATAACCAACTTCCTCATGGTATAGCACATATATAAACAAGTTTCATCTATGATAGGTATATCACTTCCTTTCAACATTCCATTTAATTGTCAATATAGTATATAAGCATGGTATACAAATATGATTAATACTTACCTTGTAACCGAACCCACAAATTCACTTTCATAACTTAAGCTTCCTTGATTTATTTTGTAAGTTTACTATTTTAATATCGAAATTGGTATTGAAAACTCACCAAGATACAATAAACAAATCATTGCTCGAATCGCATACACCAAAGCACTTGGCACTGCTAGACTCAAAGTCCGAGATTTCAAACACGGCATTTAGCACCGCTAGGCATTAAGCCCGATATTTTCACCGGCATAAGGCACCGCTAGGCTCAAGCCTGAAATAATCCACCGGCACAAGGCCTGCTAGGCTCGAAGCCTGAATTAATCTATCGGCACAAGGCCTGCTAGGCTCGAAGCTCAAATTTAATCCACCGGCGCAAGGCCTGCTAGGCTCGAAGCCCGAAACAATCCTTTAATACACATTTTTTTTTAGTGCTAACATCACGAATAAATCATATACATCATATTACCTCCACATATCATATCGAATATACTTTTTCATTCGTATTAACAAGATATATATATTCAATCCATTCTAACACTTTTACATTCGGCTAACAAAAGATTTTATACTCAAAATTATTGAATATTATCATTTAATACGTTCATAAATAATTCTGTAACATATACTTGCTTAAGGACTTACCTCGGCTATCGACAAACGACGCATACCGGCTATTCGATAACCTTCGCCTTTCCCGATCCAAATCCATTTTTCTTTGTTCTTGATCTAAACACATAAAAAATTCAGCTCATTCAAGTACATTTCATTTCAATTTAGTCCCTAAACACATAAATGGGAAAATTACCATTTTACCCCTAAGGTTTCACATTTTTACAATTTAGTCCTATTTGCATAAAACACAAAATACAAAAAATTTCACTACAAGTCCTTAAGGCCGAATGTTCACAAGGACCATACAAGTCAATTTATTTAATTTATTTTTCATTTTAGTCCCCTCAAAATTTCATTTTTGCAATTTAGCCCAAAATACTCAAATTCACTAAAATTTCTAATACAAAACATACTAATCTTTAACATAGCTTTAATTTAAAATCATCAAACATCAAAAACCTCATGAAGACATCAATGTTACATTTCAAAATATTCACCAAAATAAAAAATTCAAGCATGGGTCTTGAAGTATTCGAAGCAACGATTTCAAAAATGTAAAAATTATCAAAAACCGAAAACTAAACATACCTTAATCAAGGTAATTTGTTGCCGAAACTTGAAGCTTTTCTATGGTGTTTTGTTTCATTTCATATTCGGCCAAATGAGAAGATAATGCATGTGTTTTTATTTTATTTTATGACTTTTGTATATTTAACATATAATATAATATAAAAGTAAACTTATAATATAAAATAAATAAATAATAAAACATATTAATGATTACCTAAACAACCATGCCGTCCACTATCATGTTAAATGGGATAATTGCCCTTTTAGAACTTCATTTTAAAAAGCCAATATCAAATGGGTACTTTTTACTATAGTTTATAACTTTTATGCTTTACGCGATTAAGTCCTTTTATTCAATTAAGCACACAAACAATCAAATTTTCATACGAAACTTCCACACATAATAATTCACATATACTAAACACGAAATATATTATTTAAACATTTCTCGGACTTAGATTCATGGTCCCAAAATCACTGTTCCAATTAGGGTCAAATTTGGACTGTTACAGATAATGTGTTCAATTAACCTTTCATAACCTCATTCATAGTTTCATCAACCACATAGGTTCCGAACGTACCTTAGCCAACACGTAGTTATCGATTACATATGCTATTCAATACTCACTATTTCATTTTGATCAACTTTCGTCCCTTCTTCGATTCCTCGCACTCTTAGTGCCCAAATTGTTAGCCAAAGCTTAATCAACATCGCACACTTAGTGCATCTATATCAAATTGATCTTAAATCAGTATCGCACACACAGTGCTAACCACAAAACCGAAGCTTATATTATTTCGCACACACAGTGCTAATCATCTCGGTCACATTTCCAAATATGCACACTTAGTGCCACATAACTTGAACCCTCATATAGCATTCACAATTTAATAATTTCACACCATTCATTTCATAACATTAAACATAATTAAAAACATGTATTATGTCCGAACTTACCTCGGACGTCGAAATACCGAAACGGTCGATTAATCAAACACTTTATCTTTGCCTCGATCTCGATTCGAACCTCTTCTCTCTTGGTCTATACACATTCAAATTCAATCCATTCAATCACCAAATCATTCATTTTAGTCCAAACACACATATTTAGGGCATTTTACATAATAGCCCTCACATTTTCACATTTCGACACTTTAGTCCTTAATTCACAAGATCACGAAATAAACATAATTTCATTTCACTCATGCCTAGTTGAATTCTCTCGATATTCATACAAGTCCACACATCTCATTTATTTCACATTTTAGTCTCTCAATTTATCATTTTCATAATTTAGCCCTAATTAGCTAAATTCACCAAAAATCCATGAACAAAACATGTTCATTAAACACATATCTTCCATTTAACACCAATATTCATCACAAAGCTCACTATTTCATCAATGGCACATCTCATAAACATCATCAATTCACAAAATTAAGACATGGGTTAGCTAGTGCACGAAGCAACGATTACAAAAATGTAGAAATTATCAAAATCGAACAAAAATTAGGGTCTAAATCGGGCTATTACACATACATCCTCTATTATATTATTCTATGTGATTTTCTATTTTGTTTTGCTTTGGTTAAATGATAGTTTTGAATTACTTGCATCACTCTGATTTATATATTGTGTTTTGTTTTATCTTCATTTCATTTGGGTTATTCACTAGGTGTTATAGCTCATCCTTCTGTTTGTTCTCGATTGTTCAGGTAATCCTCTGACTTAGGACCGGACGACGTGTGAGAGCTTGAATTGTTTTCGCAAGTATGAAAATACAATGATTTTCGTAATAAATTTTGTTTGAACTTGGGGTTTATAATCTATTTCTGAACTCGTTTTTGGGTTATTATTAATTCCTCGGTAATAGATATCCTCAACCGTGAAACTGCAAAATCACTCAAGTCGAAAAAAAGGATTTTGGTTTTCAAAAATTAAAACTCTGAAAAAGATTTTTTACTCCTAATCAAGTAATTTTTTGAAGGTTTTTCGAGTACTTACTAAAATTATTTTTTTTCCAATGTGTTGGTGTTACAGCTCCGGATGTGGTCTCAACTTCTAGGTCGGGTTTGAGGTGTTATAGACAGGTAAGAGACATAAGGGAATGTCGAGCTAAGCTCCATTCAGTGGGATATGTTGGTGTGTTGGAGAGTGTTTAGCTTTAAGCTACACTTATGGGATATGTTAGACTCTTTGAGTCATTGGTGTGATGGAGATCCGTGTATCCAATGTGTGGTGATAGAGCTCACTTTTATGTTTCATGTTTCCAAGTTTCCAAACTATCATTAATTGACTAATACATGGAAATGTTGTGTGTAAATGCATGTGAATATATCTAGATTGGACACAAGTCATGGAATAGTCACACTTGTATAGTCCAATCTCATATTTCTTGATTTTTGTGTCTTGATTTTCTGTGTGGACTACAATAAACAAATAAGTGTGATATCTCATATCAACTTATTCGCACATGGCTATGCATTTCTAGTCTCACTCCATCAAGAGGCCTAAGATATTGCTCCTATTATATAGGAGGGATAAATCTTATCTTGATCAACCATATCTCGCTACATGGGTTGTGGTATATCCAACATCAGTCTTTATAGTACAACCTGTTACGATAGACGTTTGAATGTATCAAAATATATGACTTACGACGTTGGGACAATGATGATATCAAGTCTGAGGATCATATACATAGTTATCACTTTGAGTAATGTTGTGACTATTACATAATAATCCAAGAAACGTACTCATAGCAGGTTATTCCAATATGTTGTTCTCTAACACAAACTAATGTATTGATTTTGACATCCCTATGTCAATGACAACACTTTGTCATCAATTAACTACACATTAGTCACAATATATTATTGTTGTCCAAACCCACAATAATACTTGACTAAGGACCTTTTAAGAATGACCATATTTTCATATGACTTTATTATAATTTAGTTTACTTATATACACAGAAAACGAAATTGAAATAATAATATTAATGCATTATATTAATAAATAGGGTAAAACATGTAATTACAGTCATCTCATGATTGGTCTTTGGGCATACTATAACAATCCACCCTCCAAGAAGACCTCCAAGTTCGGAATTGTTCGAGATATTGTGATACCGATATCGTGAGGGGACAAAATTGGACAAAAATGATAGTCTTTGTCCACCCGAAGCACCAATCATTGAAGGCTCGTTCAAGGGTATTTTGGGCACATAAATTAGGTCAAGATAACTGTTATATCATCAAAATTTTGGCTGAGAGAAAGGAGGCCACATTACCTTAGTTTAGGCTTAGTTTTCCTTATGTTTTCTCAGCTTTTCTTCCTCTTTTTCTAGGTCTTCTTATTTTCATTTCCTCAGTTATAGATTTTACATTTCCCAACAATTTTCCTTCTAGTTTTAGTTGTTCTTAGTGTTAGTTAAGTTAGTTATCATTGTAGCTTAGGTTTATTCACACCTTTAGTCCATGTTCCTTGGTTGTAATACATTTTTAGATTTAGTTTAATGTATTTCAGTTTCTTTTAATTTACATTTGTTAAAGTTTGTTCCTTTTATTTTTATTGCTTTAGATTTTCTAGTTAAATGATTCTCTTTATTTTCCATTTAAATTTTTTTGCATAAAAATCTCAACTTTTATATTTTTCTCAAGCTTTGCTTTAATGGTTTCTTTGCTTTTCATCTTCATTGTTGTTAGTTTTATTTCCAGCATGAGTAGCTAAACCTTTAAGGGGTTGGTTGCTAGAGATGTGGTGAGCTGATTTTTTGGATGAAGGATCAAATCGTAATAAATTGAATTAATTTGAATGAACTTAAAAACTTAGGATTGACAACCCCAAGGGAACATTTAGGCAAATGAAGACGAGAGAAGATCTTGTTGGGCACCAATTGATTAATACCAGGTTAACCAATGAGATCGAGAGATAATTCGGATTAATTTGTCTGACTTGATAAAATGAAGACCGAGAGATAAAATGGAGTCAGTTTGGGATTTTAAGCGATTTGAATCCTTAATTCAAGGATTAGTGCACCACATCAATGTCAACCAACCATCGTTTGTTAGTTCCAAAATAGACCTATTTCTCTAAAATTTAAAAAATCAATCTAATTTTCTAATTAAGTTTTAAATTTGACTTTTTCTGGTAATTTTTTATTACATATAGATTTCTAGACATTTGTATTTTCGTTATCATTGTTCTCATGTCATATCTTATTTTAATTATTATTGCCATGCCATATTTGTATTGATTATAATTGTTTTTAAATATAGAAATGAAGATGAAATTCAAGCATTTTCATTAATAGTACAAATAATAATTTAGAGAATAATTTCAATATCATTTTGGTATTTAAAATTTTTGTCATATAATTATTTGGTATATTGATAGTAAAAATGTTAATTCTATAATTAAGATTAAGAAAGGGTGATGCACAAACAATAATCCACCTAGTAATTTTATTTTGCGAAAGAGGTTTATCCATTAATCGGTAAATTTAAAGAAAAACAATTTACAATTAAATTGTACTATAGAGTCAAGTAATGAATTATGGTATAATGGTTCTTATATTATAAATATTTTGAAGCAATTATTTATTACAATTTCAAGCGAATAACTAATTATAATACTTCTAAACTAAATCAAATTAAATCTAAAAATACTTACATACAACCAAATTTAAAACCATTAAACAAACAACTCGCCTCTTTAATATACTATAGCTGGGCTGCTTCCCAACAAATTATGATTTAACCAATTTCATAATCAATCTTCATGTCTTTAATAATCCTATTGAAACAAGGATCCCCACTCGGTCTAAGTATATATGTATTGGGAGGTGGGAGAGCGAGCCGGGGGTTGACATTAAAAATCTTCAACAGCCAAAAATTAAAAAAACTTAAATAATTCTTTCAAACTTTTGAATTTTTTTCATCTTTTCTTGACGGGGACTACCATATCAATGATGTTATTGTCAGAGAAGAAAAATATTAGCTAAAAGAGTTTAATCGATGCAGGTTTAATTGGATGCGTTTTTTGCAGAGGGGTTTAATTGATTTTTTTGCTAAATTTCAAGGGTTTATATATCTCTTTACCCTAAATATTTTTATAATTAGGCTATCATATTTCCTACTCCTTTTACATAGATCATACACTATAAGATTTGCGTAAATTAAAAATATTGATTTAACTATGAATTTAATCATTTTACTTTATGAGAAGGTTCGATAGTGTTATGCAATTGGGTTAATTTCTCAGCTTTTGTAAAGTATAAGAACCACATTTTAACAAATTAAAGTAGAGAGACTAACTTCTTAATTTCCGTAAAGCAAAGAGATGAAATTCAAAATAAAACCTAAAAACGTTTAACTATTTCTTTGAAGTAAAAAATCAACCATAAAATATATTGATAAAGCTAATATTCTAGATCAATATGATCAAAATTAGGGCAAACTGCACCATTAGTTACTAAACTATGTTTAAGTTTTCGTTTTGTCACTTAACTAAAAAAAAGTTACAAATTGGTCACTGAACTATTCTACCCATAGATGAGTGAAGAACATGCCTTGGATTCAAATTGATCAAATGAGCAGTGTTGGAGATCGAAAAAAAAGTTATTTGAATTTTTGTTCTCAAATTCGTGATACCTAAAGTTGATTCACGAAAAAAAATATTGAACTAAAGAAGAGAAGGGGAAAGAGAGTTTTTGATTGGTGCAAGTAGTGCGAATAAAAAACACTAATTTTAACAGTCTAATGACTTAAATAAAACTTTTGAATAGTTTAATAATTAAATTATAAGTTTTGTGAGGATTTGAATCTAAAAAACTAAAATGCATAAATCGTTTCCAACCTTGACTTGGGACGCCATTGTTACTGCATTTATTTACGCTAACAAAATAATCTTTTTAGGTTCATGCACCAGTGGAAAAACATTCAGGTTTTTTTTTTATAGCCGATGGCTTTTGATTTTATTGTACAAATCAATTGTGTGCATGATTGATGGAGAGCTTCTGCTGTACGTGGCCCCAAAAAGAGGAGGATTTTATCAAATCATTAAATTCTAAGCTTGATAATTTTTTTTTTTCAAAATTTGTTAATGTTACAGTCAATATGCAATGTTTTCTTTTCTTAGCGTATTTGGAATTTTAAGAGGTGTTTTATATATAATCTTAAGTATGTATTAAATGGAAAAGGATTCATTATACTTGGTGTAAAATTTATGTAGTTTTACATCTTTTCATAAATTTTCTATATGATTAATATTTTAATAGTATAATTATCATATATCATACAGATCATGTATGTCAAGTTTGATATAAATTAAAAATTTTAACTATTTATTTTATGTAAAAGAAAAATTTAACTATTAAATATATATTAATATAGATAGTATTTTAGATCAATATAATAGCGTATCGGGTCAAAAATTTACATGTATGACAAATAAAAATATCTTGATAAATTCAATAGTTGGATTGTTAAAATATTAATTGTATAAAAAATTACAAAAAAGTAGAAAACCACTTAAGTTATATATCTGTACAAGTTTACCTAGTTAAATGACTTAGACGGGGGATTCATTCAAGTGTGACCTCCAACTAAGGGGGTAGTTATTCATAGCACGAATGAAGACGAGCAACGTGATCGCTTGATCTAGAGAGTATACAAACAAGTTACTACATGAAAGGACAAGGGGCAAATGATTGTCGAGACGGAGTTAGACTCCGAAGATGATTGAAAGTTGCATTTCTTTTATGTTTTGGGAATGTAACTTAAAATATCATACTATTGAACTTTGAATTTGGTTTTTGGTTTTATTATTATTATTATTTGTATATGTTCTTGTTTGAGTGTATTTGCACTACAACAAAACAGACTTTTAGCGGCATTTTTTTGGCCTTTAGCGGCGTTTATAAGCGCCACTAAAAGTATATGCGACGCTTTTAAAAGCGCCGCAAAAAACACCGCTAAATCAAACGCCGCAAACTTTAGCGCGTTTATGAGAAAAAAATGCCGCTAAAGGTCATGACTTTTAGCGGCACTTTTCCCACAAACGCCGCTAAAACTCATGACCTTTAGCGGCACTTTTCCAAAAACGCCACTAAAAGTTGTGACTTTTAACGGCGCTTTCCCTACAAACGCCGCTAAATCTCATGACCTTTAGCGGTGCTTTTCCCAAAAACGCCGCTAAAAGCATGACTTTTAGCGGCGCTTTTTACACAAACGCCGCTAACTTGTGCAGATTTACAATGTACAATTTGTCCAATATCATACCCCTCATGCACTAAAACCAACCAATAACAGCAAATATAGTATATAATTTCAACCGAAAACATCAAATGTAGCATAAAAATCACACCAAATGCATTAATTCTAAATGATATTGAAAATGAATTAAAGATATATAATATAAATTAATAAATGAATTATAACTGAAAATATTCTTACAATAATGTTAAATGTAACAATGTTAAAAAACCATCTTACAACAAGAAAATAAATGTCTAAGATGGCGGCCTCTGTGACTGCTGGAACATCTTCATCATAGTCTGAAGCTGTAGCTGGAGTTCTTCATACTTTCTATTCTACTCTGCCTCCCTCACTGCTGCCTCCGCCTCCCTCGTTACTGCCTCCGCTCTAAGTTAAGAAATTTGCTCAACCGTGCTCGCTTGCATCTGAGCTATCTAGTCTTTTAGCCTCTAAACTTCAGCACGAGATTGACTACCGGAAGGCATGTATTGCTGGGAGCTGGATCCAAAATATTGAGTCGGGGTAACACCAGATCCTTGAAGTCGAACCCGACCATACCTTTTCAAGACCCAAAACATCAGTGATAATTCTGTTATAAATATACTCAAGATTAACAGAACTATCACTCGAAGCAATCGTACCTTTCAGGACCTAAAACATCGGTAATAATTCTGTTATCAATATCATTGATATTAACAGAACTATCAGTCGAAGCAGCCGCTTCATACTCCGCCTTCTTCTCATTTAGTTTATCTTAATAAATCAATGAAAGAGTTAGAAACGAAATATATAATAAGAAGGAATGTAACATAACTTAACATTATAAATTTAAAACTACAAACGATGAATTAAACTATTATAATTAAACATTATAAATATTTATAATAAATCAAATTTTATTAAGTAAATATACCATAATTTACTGCACTTGGATGTCATCGGAGATCCATCCTTCTTCCTATGCGTAATGTCAAAAGTCAAGGTGTTTAACTTTTTGACTAGACGAGGCTTCCTACATTGTAGCAGTAAAAATATAATTTAATAGTATAAAGTCATTAATATTTGACAAAATTAATAAATTATAATACCTCGGCCTCAGCTACACAAGCAAAACTTTTGGAACCTTCCGTGTGCGTGAATTTTTATTTCTGTCTGCTGCTTGTTCCAACTCGCTCACGGTCCTACATAATGAAATTGTATTACGTATATAGTAAATACTATAAACAGAAAAACTTATAAGACTTTTTTAGAAGTACGTAATACTTCTCCTTTCTTTGAATTCCAGAATCTAACTTGATCTTCCCATTGGTATCTCAACATTTCCGGCGGGACATTTCTTAATTTTTCGTCGAGGCTTATGTCTTTCTTAAAATATTATTTTTTCAGCATGCTTTTATTGTCTCTCCATTTTTTACCCAATGTCTTTTTCATATGGTCATCGGAGACCTCTAAAACAAATCTCTCCTGAAAAAACATAAGTTTAAAAAGTTAATATAAATGAAAGTTAAACCAAAGTATTATAAATTACATTCACGTTTTGTTACCTTAATATTATCGAGAGCCTGATTTTTGTTGGCATCAGGCATGTGATGCCATGATTCGTAGTTAATGGGCAACATATTTGCATTTCGTGTTATAATGCCCACATAGCCTGCTAACAGTCAAGCTTCAGATCCAACAGGCTGGCCATGATTGTTTCTTCTTACTTTAATACACTCGACAGGATCTAGGTTGTATAAATCTTTAAGCAGTGTACGTCCCCGACCTCTTCGCGTCCCACCACCTTCAGCTGAAAAATGATATATTATTATATTAAAATTGAAAAATGAATCAATAATAAAATTCAACATGCATGTAAAATAAAAACTTAACATTACTTTGAAATTCTGCAGGCTCGTCATCTATGTCCGGCACACTAGAAGATCCAACAACTATTTGCTGTTCACTATTTGCTTCTTCTGAATTTGGAGTATTGTGGACAATACTTAAATCTCGTAATCGTCTTCTAGGCATTTTTCCTACAATACACATAAAATAGTTTAAAATTTTAGTAACAAGTAACAACAATAATAGTACATTTAAAATAGTTAAATTATATAACATGACCAACATTAAAATTATAATATTACATATAAATAATAAATCGTAAAATCTTACTACATCATATTTCGTAAATATCTTCGTCCACATCCTGACGAACCCATTGAAATTGTTGACTAGTACTAGGGATATTTTCATTTAAGTTTTGTTCTGGAAAAGGCAAAGTTTCTGATCTTTCGACTATGTCATCTCTACTTCCATTGCCCATGTTAAACAAGTCTCTAGGGGTGTTCCGGAATACAACGTACCAACCCTCATCAGTTGGATCTTGAGTAAAAAACTTGTTTCACTTGAGAAGAAAATACATACGGCTCGTCCATCAATTGTTCTCCAGTATGAATCAATCGAGAAAAATTCACCATTGTAAAATCATATTGATCGTTTTTAATTCAATGCATCCAAACTCACCAAGGTCATGCATTAAACAACATTTCAATAAGTATACATGCATGAGCATCAATTCATTTGCACAAACATTAAAAAAAAACAATCATTCAAATCATATGTATATGCATGAGCATCAATTCATTTGCTCAAACATTAAAAAAAAAAAACAATCATTCAAATCATATGTATATGCAAATTGAAACTTTTTTTCCTTGTTGTTATGATACTTATTATTGTATTCTTTCTTAAATTCATCAAAACCTTCTTCATAAAATAGAGACTCTTGTATAAACTAATGAAATTAATTAAAACTGAAACTTCATAGAACAAGTAAACTCCTTAGCCAGAAAAAAGATAAGACACCTATGATTTTAACATATGATATATTTTACAGAGACCATAAAAACATACCTTCCCTACTCCTTACTAACCCATCACCCTCAGCCAAAAAGAAAGAATAGAAAAACAGAGGAGAGCAGTGTTATCAAAAGTGTGGACTTACATTTAAAAGTCTCAGGGTTCCTTATTTCCTCAGGCGAATACCTGTACGGATAAATAAAAGATTAAATTTCCATTCACTAGATAAAACAAAGACGAACAAGAAATTAATTAAAATTTGATTACTACTTTATAAGACGAACAAGAAATTATTAGAATGTAAATATGTCAAGACCATAAAAATGCCTGATAAGTTTGGTCTAAACCAAAAAAGAGAAATCATCAGTATGGGAGATACAGTATGTTGTATTCATATCACTCCCAACAAAGGAAAAAAAGCCATGAAATTTTATGTGTTCCTCTAGCAATACTGTGAGAACAAAAACTACAAGCAGCAGTTGAAACTTACCCAATGCCACGTATGTTGGCAAGCAAACATACTTTGGACAAGACGTCTTTGAGGCCAAATAGTTCCAAGGCTGTAAGAAGAATAATTTCAACACATGCATCAATTATACAATAAAAAGGGAAGTATAATATACATATCATCATATATGTATACATCGTCAGACAATGAAGATGCTTCTGCATACTTGACCAAAGATGAAGTTTTCTAGCAGGAAACTCTAGAGATTTAGCATGCTATATGAGGGTTGGTTCTTTAGGAACCACTAACATTTTTTAGTGATCTACAATCTGAAGGGAAAAGATGATATATTCTAGCTAAAAGTCCAAGCCAAGAATATTGACAGTAAATGGTGAAGTACATCAACTTTGAACTACATGAGGGTAAAAACCTCATAACCAAGTCATGCAGATTGTGATATAAAGCAAGTATAATGTAAATAAATATAAAGCAAAACAAACACACATGTATATTAAAAGTCGAACATTCTTTGTAATCATCTTTTAATTTGTAAGTTATAATATGTACAATAATATAACTTCAAATTATCAAAATTATACACCAACCTTGATTCATTTTACATTTAAAAAATAAAAAATTAATTTCATGTTGAGTAAATATAATTATTTATTTCATATAAATATAAAAATTAAATGGATTAGCATCGTAAAATGGATTAGCATGAAATCTAGTATGAAATATCAAAGCATAAAGAATTAAGTTTATAATTTAATCAACTATAGTCTTTAATTCCATCCAATTTATCCCTTGTTCCAATATTGATTCTTAGGTTAGCAAAATGGTTTTAACAAGAGACGCAAATATAACACCAAAAGCAATGAAAAATCACCTAAAAGATGAAAAATAAATGATATAGCAAACTAAAATACTACACGCGTCCAGATAGTATTTGAAAGAAATCAAATATAACACACACGTACAACATTTATATATATAATGTCTTCACAGATTCGAAGTATAGACACTCCGAATCGACATCCTGGATTCATATCCCACCATAAGAATAAGACATCAAACTTAAAACCAATAGTTTTCAACAACACAAGATAAATCAGCTTACTATTCCATATTGACATTATAACATTAAATTTACACTCAAGTGAAACAACTCGTTCTTAATATGGATGTATTCTTTAAGGGTTCCATCCTCATTTATATAGGAGGAAAAGGGAATTTTGTAGGATACAAATATATAGTAAATCACTTGAAACACATACCAATAGTTCACCAATATACATGTCAAAATCTATATACTATTTTAAAACACATATACGCCATGAATAAGAAAATAATAACATGGATCGAACATACAAATGGTTTAAAAATACCTCCACGACCGAATATCCAGTAATGACGGAGAGAAGATGCACCGACGGAGAGCGAGATGAAGAACTTCCTTTTGAAGCGGTAGAGAGATGATTGAATAGTTTCGGACACACTAAGCGTGGCGGGGATTTAGGAAGTTTAATAGTTTTGATAATTTGTAGAGATTGAGGAAGAAGGTACTCAAATTTGGGAGATTGGGGAAGAAATTGGGATTTTGGAATTAGGGATTTCGAAAGTTAGGAAATTAGGGGAAAGAAATCGGGATTTCTAACCGGAGGAAAGAGGGAAAATGAAATGTAAAAACAAAGAATAAAAACGACACCGTATTGCGAACAGTTGTCAATATTTGTGGCATTTAAGCTAAAAGCGCCGGTAATGTATAAACATATTGCGTCTTTTAGGATAAAATGCCACAAATAACCAAGATAAAACAGCAACGTTTACCATATTAGTTTACAAATTTGCGGCATTTTCCCGAAAAACTCTGGTAATTCATAACATTTTGTGGCGTTTTCACAACAAACGCCACTAACTCCTCACAAGTGAAAATAGCACCGTCTCACTGTTCACCATATTTTGCGGCGTTTTTTTTAAAGCGCCACTAAAACAAAGTGAAAACGTCATCGTTTTTATACGAACCATATTTATGACGTTTATAAGCAAAATGCCACTAAAAGTACACATAAAAGCGGTGGCGTGTTGCAGACTCTTTTGCGGTGTTTTCATTAAACGCGCTAAAATTAAAGCACTTCCTATATTTTAATTTTTAATATAAACAAAATATATATTTTATATACTTATATATATTAAATAATATGGGTATAGTTGAAACTTTAATTTTGATTTTATCATACACATTTAAAAAATAAATACATCAATATATTTTTATATTGAATAAATAAAAATATTTATGCATGCATATATAAATAATAATAAAATGGTGTTAATTATATCAATATAATTGTATGTGTTAATATTTTATCGGATCAAATTAAAGTATACAATTGTACACTAAACTATTGTTCATGTATGCCTTTAGGATTTAAATCATTAATTTTGAGTGAATATATATATATATATATATATATATATATATATTAAATAATAATTTATATTAACCATAAACCACCACTAATATATACCTTCAATATTAATAAATTTTTAGTTTAATAATTAATTAGATTCCTTTAAATTAATTTTGTTTTGTTTCTAACAATATGTTTAATTCATACAGTTTTATAATTTAATTTCTCATACTCTAAATCCTAAAACCCTAAATTACACACACCTTTAAACCCTAAATTATACACTTTAAACCTTAAAACGCATAACTCGTATATATATTTAGCGGTATTTAATGTTAGGGTTTAATGGTTAATGGTTTAGTGCTTGTAGTTTAGGGTTTATGGTCGACTATTTAGAATTATGATTTAAGGTTTAGAATCTAGATCTATGGTTTAGAGTTTAGGGTTTAGGCCGTTTAAGATTTAAGATTTAAGGTTTAGGATAAGCAGATGCACAATCAAATTTTGTTAGGGGCTAAAATTATTTTGTAAGTAAAAATGTAATCTCATCATTTTATATATATATATATATATATATATATATATATATATGCCTAACCCTAATCCTAAGACTAACCATAAACCATAAACTCTAAACACTAAATCTTGAAATCTTGACCTTGAAACCCTAGTCACCCATACAAACCACTAAACCATTAATTATAACCTTAAACCCTAAATTATTTAGATAAATTTTGAATATTATATATTCTTTGAATATTTTAGGAAATTTAAATAACATTTTCAATTTACTAATTAATTTTGTTTCTCTCTGATTCATGGGTTACCAATTTTTTAATTTTAATACATATAAAGCTTATCTACTATCTCTAAAATAATTTAAATTATAATTATAATTTTAATATATATATATAAGAAATTAAATAATTTAAACTATAATATATATATATATATATATAAGTCTATTTTCTTGTAGTGGGTAAACCCTAAATATAAATTTTATAAGGGACAAAAGTTATTAAAATAGAATGTTAATCCTTACATAGACCCTAAAATAAATTAATTTTTATTAATAATACTAACCTCTAAAGCCTAATAGCCAACCCCTAAAACCATAACCATAACCTTTAAAAATGCAGCTAATGACATACTTTTTGCGGCGTTTACAGAAAAAAAATGCCACTAGATCTAGCAACTATAGCTCAACTACAAAACGCCGTCGTATTAGTTAACATCTTTGCGGTGTTTTAGGCTAAGCGCCACTAATATTCTTCATTTAGCGGCGTTTTTACAAAAGCGCCGCTAATGGTTTGATCTTTAGAAAATTTTTTACAAAAGCCGCTAATGAAATGATCTTTAGCGGCGTTTTTGTAAAGAGCCGCTAATGGTCTAATCTTTAGCGGTGTTTTTGTAAATGCTATGATCTTTAAGCGGCGCTTTTGTAAAAACACCGCTAATGCTCGGATCAGAAAAGCCGCTAATTCTCAGATCTATAGCGGCGTTTGAGGAAAAAACGCCGCTATTTATCCTTTTTAGGCGTTTTGGAAATAAACGCTATTGCTCAACTTTTTATGGCGTTGTCTTTCAAACGCCGCTAATGCCTAATATTTGTGGCGTTTTTCATTAAAACGCCGCTAAAAACGCCGCTAAAAGTCTATTTTGGTGTAGTGTTATTTTTTTATGTAGGTCACTCATTCGAGGATTGCACAACATATTCGAGCTTTAATATAGAGGAGGACTACTTCAATCTACCTCATATCACTTCATAGAAAAACAAGGGACTCCTAAACGATTTAGTTGGGAACACATTGGGGACAATATGTTTTTGTTTTTGATGTTTTAATAATTATATAATTTGTTCCCTTTTTGCCTAATCAGATCAAGCCACATTAACTCTTCAACATTATGGTCAAGCCTTGAGTCAGCCATGGCAACATCCAACTCATTTTGAGTTGTCATCGCCCGGATAACCTCCATCAACGATGTCACCTACAATATCTCCACTTGTTCTCACTTCTTCAAAGTTAAAGACAATGCCTTCCTTTTAGTATAATATAATTTGGAAATTT
The DNA here is from genome assembly GCA_025506655.1 of Gossypium rotundifolium. NCBI lineage: Eukaryota > Viridiplantae > Streptophyta > Magnoliopsida > Malvales > Malvaceae > Gossypium > Gossypium rotundifolium. The sequence continues at coordinate 147,811,101 of CP106733.1, read as the reverse complement.
TAATGAAAATTGTAATTATTTTAATATGGTTAAAATATGCCTATAGTCTCATACTTTTTAAAATTAAGAATTTAGTTCATGTACTTGTATTTTTAGGAATTTAATTCTACTTTTGATTTCAAAATTCGGTCCAATCGTTAAAATTATTTTTTTTGTGTTAAATTTGTTGTTATGGCATTTTGAAACCACAAAAAAAAAAAAAAACTACTCACTTGATAGTCATGTAATTAAAAAATGATATTGTATTTAACCTTAATTGAACAATTTTTTAATAATATTAACAGTTAAACTTAAATTTTGAAATTTGAAAAGTAAGCAGTCTAAATTTCTTGAAAAACAAGTACACGACTAAATTCTTAATTTTCAAAATGTACAAAGACTATAAGCATATTTTAACATTTTATGATTCCTTCTTTGATCAACCCCCAAAAAAAGAATTGAATTCAATAAATAAATAAATAAATAAATAAATAAAATGACTTAAGCAGTCACGATTGAATTTGATTTAGTTATTTAGCATTTTAAGAAAACATGTATTTAATTAAAATTTTAAAAATTAAAATTAATTTATTCATTTTTATAAAAATAATTTAATTTTGATAATTGCATTATAATTCATAGTTTATATTCACCTTTAAAGAAGCAAAATTGTAAATTAATATAGGTATTGATGTATATATATAATATTTGTGGGTTTGTTTAATTTTGAAGGAAACAGTTATAGCTGGAAAAAATGATTTGTTTCGTTGAAAGTTTCTCTTATTTGGATCCTAAGTCTATGGATAATCTTTTGATTTAGAAGAACCAATTATGCAAAAATGTTGCCATTTAGCAAGGTCCTCTTATTTTTTATTTGTTTCATTTTACATACCAAAATTTTCTTCCATTGTTTAACTTATGCTATTTGAACTTTGCATGAGGGCCGGATACGAGTATATGATTGTCATAAGTTTCCTCATTTTTGAAATATATATTAGTGGCTAAATTTATTGAATTTAGAATCAAATTGAAAGAATGTGTAAATATTAGAGGGATAGTATTATTATTTGACTCACCTCGGCACTTTCATCAAATTTCAATAATTAAAAAATTTGATTTGAATAGTTTAATAATTAAATAAAAAATTAAAATTGAATGACCAAAATAGAACGCGAACAATAATTTAGTGACCATTTCAGCATTTTACCCAAAATCATTTTAGCTTTAAAAGTAATTCATAACATTTTGTGGCGTTTTCACAACAAACGCCACTAACTCCTCACAAGTGAAAATAGCACCGTCTCACTGTTCACCATATTTTGCGGCGTTTTTTTTAAAGCGCCACTAAAACAAAAATGAAAACGTCATCGTTTTTTATACCCGAACCATATTTGCGACGTTTATAAGCAAAATGCCACTAAAAGTACACATAAAGCGGTGGCGTGTTGCAGACTCTTTTCTGGCGTTTTCATTAAACGCAGCTAAAATTAAAGCACTTCCTATATTTTAATTTTAATATAAACAAAATATATATTTTATATACTTATATATATTAAATAATATGGGTATAGTTGAAACTTTAATTTTGATTTTATCATACACATTTAAAAAATAAATACATCAATATATTTTATATTGAATAAATAAAAATATTTATGCATGCATATATAAATAATAATAAAATGGTGTTAATTATATCAATATAATTGTATGTGTTAATATTTTATCTGGATCAAATTAAAGTATACAATTGTACACTAAACTATTGTTCATGTATGCCTTTAGGATTTAAATCATTAATTTTGAGTGAATATATATATATATATATATATATATATATATATTATAAATAATAATTTATATTAACCATAAACCACCACTAATATATACCTTCAATATTAATAAATTTTTAGTTTAATAATTAATTAGATTCCTTTAAATTAATTTTGTTTTGTTTCTAACAATATGTTTAATTCATACAGTTTTATAATTTAATTTCTCATACTCTAAATCCTAAAACCCTAAATTACACACACTTTTAAACCCTAAATTATACACTTTAAACCTTAAAACGCAACTCGTATATATATTTAGCGGTATTTAATGTTAGGGTTTAATGGTTAATGGTTTAGTGCTTGTAGTTTAGGGGTTTATGGTCGACTATTTAGAATTATGATTTAAGGTTTAGAATCTAGATCTATGGTTTAGAGTTTAGGGTTTAGGCCGTTTAAGATTTAAGATTTAAGGTTTAGGGATAAACAGATGCACAATCAGATTTTGTTAGGGGCTAAAATTATTTTGTAAGTAAAAAATGTAATCTCATCATTTATATATATATATATATATATATATATATTTATATGCCCTAACCCTAATCCTAAGACTAACCATAAACCATAAACTCTAAACACTAAATCTTGAAATGCTGACCTTGAAACCCTAGTCAGCCCATACAAACCACTAAACCATTAATTATAACCTTAAACCCTAAATTATTTAGATAAATTTTGAATATTATATATTCTTTGAATATTTTAGGAAATTTAAATAACATTTTCAATTTACTAATTAATTTTGTTTCTCTCTGATTCATGGGTTACCAATTTTTAATTTTAATACATATAAAGCTTATCTACTATCTCTAAAATAATTTAAATTATAATTATAATTTTAATATATATATATAAGAAATTAAATAATTTAAACTATAATATATATATATATATATATAAGTCTATTTTCTTGTAGTGGGTAAACCCTAAATATAAATTTTATAAGGGACAAAAGTTATTAAAATAGAATGTTAATCCTTACATAGACCCTAAAATAAATTAATTTTTTATTAATAATACTAACCTCTAAAGCCTAATAGCCAACCCCTAAAACCATAACCATAACCCTTAAAAATGCAGCTAATGGAGTTTAGGTGTAGGTGTGTAGTTTTTGTGCCACGTTACTTGTTTCTTTTCATGTTCATATTACTATTCCTACATCATACACCTTAATGTTTCTTCTACGTCAACTTAATTTTATTTTAAATATTTAAATTTGAATAAACATAGAGAAGGAATAAAATAAGTAAATTATAAATTTAGGTGGCAAATGGAATTATATAATTATGAAAAATTGATATAAATAATAGATGAGGTGGAATGAAATAATAAAAATGAGGTTACATTTATTCGGGAAAGAATTGTATGAAATATGGATATTATCTATTTTTAATAGTTTTATATCATATTAAATTTTCATCTTGAAAAAATTAAATCTAAATTAAAATTTTAAAATTCAAGATAAAAATATTGATATGACATAAAATTATTAAAAAGAAATAATATACCCGTTTCATATAATCCTCTCTCCATTCATAGAATGTAGTTAAATTTGTGTGCATATTTATTTCTAGGAAACAAAATTTGACTTCACTGTATGCATCCCTGATTCAGCTGCCTCCCGGCCACCCCCTCAAAAAAAAAAAAAAAAAAAGGATCCACTACCAATGAAACGGTTTGGTATCAAAATTTCAATTCCACGACTTAAAATCTTTTATTAGAAAAATCAAAATTTCTAGATTTCGTCAATTTTTTTTTACAACAATCTCTTTTTCATCTTATCAAATCTAGAGTCTAAACTTCAAAAATAGTTTTCAAATCAAAACCAACATTAAAAATAATTTTTAAAATAAATCTTTAGATGTTTTTAACACTCAAACGAGATCAATTTTGATTATAATAAAGAAAGAAATTAATGGTCTTTTTTTTTTTTTATAAGTTGAAAAGTTGATGTTGAATAACAAAAAGTAAAGTAAAACAATAAAACAATGAGTTTTCTCTTTTCTTGAAGACTGAGAGACTTGTTTACTTCTCATCTGAACTTTGGGCCACTTTTGATATATCTACACAATGAGATGATATTTTAGGACATCCTTAAATCTTAGGCTGATTTGACGACTGAAAATGGAGATAGGAGAGGGAGAGTTTGAAATTTTGGTTGTAGATCTAAGAAAATCAAGGCTTAATTTGGCAAAGATTTGGAAAAAAAAAAAAAAAGAAAGAAAGGAGACGAAATAATGTTAAGGTGGATTTTTGGTGTTGATTGGTGATCAATTTCTCTAACACTTGATGGTGGTGGGCAACGGTCTTTTTTTGCAATGGTTGTGGAAATCTAGATTTTAGTATACCAAAATTTAAGTGGTTAGAATTATTGATATTTAGTAAAAAAAAAAAATTAGTATCTTAATAAAAATTTCGAAAACTGAAAGAAATATATGGGATTATAAATTTTGTTTTATTTAAAAACTTATTAAAAAGCGTGGGGTAAAATATTGGTGATTTAGCCCGAGGAGCTTTAAAATATTTTTATTTGTTATATTTTAATTGTATTTGATTTATTTTAAATGTTTTTATTTGTATTTGATTTATTATATTTTTAAATGTATTTAATTTATTTTTGTTTTAATATTTATTTTTATTTTTTAAATGTATTGAATTTATTATATTTTATTTTTAATAAAATAAAAAATTTATACTGGTTTTAGAAGGAAAATGTTAAAACCAAGGGGAAGAAACGTGTAAGTTGGTAACCAATGACTAAAAATGAAAAAGTCATGCAAGTGGAAGAAACATGTAAGTTGCTAGCCAATGACTAAAAATGAAGGAGCCTAAGTCATTTTACCTTTCTAACCAATGGCTTTGGGTCTTGCTCTTGGTCTCGGTTTCTACCACATTACTTTCATTTCTTTTTCATATTACTTTTCTTACATTATACACCACGTTAACTTTGCTTAATTTTATTTTAAATTTAAATAAATTTAAAGAACTTATAAAATATATTTATAAAAAATATAAATAACAAAAGAGACTTTGATCGAGTAAAAAATTATATTATGGAATTAATCATGGTTACTCATGTTGTTTAAGTGTTCATTAGTGTTAAATAACAAACTCAAACTTGGATAACTCTTTCCTACTGGTGATGCAGTTAAAATAGATTTGGATAAAGCTGCATCAAGAGGTGTCTTGCGAGACTGGGAAGGTAAATAGATTTCTAGTTATAATAGATGTTTGGGTAAGTGTTCAATTTTTTATGTTGAACTATAGAGAATTCTAGATGGTTTAGATATTATGTTGAGTAGGAACTTTGAGAATGTTTTGATTCAGACTGATAGTATGGAAGCAACAAAGGCTATTAATGATTGTTTCATGTCATCCTCGAATTCTACATTGATCAGGCGAATATGAAAAATGTTGAAGGAGGTTGGAAATTGATTTTTACTATATATTCCCAAAGAAAATAATAACGATGTTGATTGTATAGCTAAAATGGCCTTTGATAGAGAAGAAGGTTTGGAAATCCTTAGGGATCCACCTAGGGGGATTCTTAGTGTCTTGATGTATTCACCAACAAAAAAAAAAAATCACACAAAATTTGAATAAATGTATTAAAATAAATCCGGAAAAACCCAACCTTAGCTTTTCTACAACATTTTTTGGCGTGCAAAGAAATGTCTTTGTTTTGTTTATTTCTCATTTTTGAAAGACTCTTAGAGTTAAATAAAATTAAGGGTGAGTTTGAATGGGCAATGCGTTTATCTGCTGTTAGTGTAAAAAAATAGTGGTGGTTATCAACCGTTACTACTTAAACAAATTAATTACTCTAAGTTAATCAATTAATTCTTCGGTTAGTTAGTTATCTTCTATTAGTTAGCTATTCTCTTGATATTGTAATTAGTGTATAAAATCACTCTCATTGTACCTACAATGTTATGAATCAAAGATTATTTCTTCTCTATTTCTTGTTTCTATTATGGATGTTATGATCATGTAATATTAGTGTGCCTCGTACTAATGAGTTTACTTCCATTTGTTTTGTCATTCTCTTCAACCATATTTGCATATTCTGCTCCACTTGACCTTTTTATAACTAATCTATGGGGCCCTGCTCTTTTTCAACTAGTATTTAGCATTATATCTCACTTGTCGATGCTTACTCAAGACATTCTTGGATATATTTTCTAAAAAATAAAGTTGATGCCTTGTTTGCATTTTTATCCTTCAAACAACAAGTCAAGTTATAGTTAGAGACTAAAATTAAACAACTTCAAAATGATGGGGGTGGTGAATTTCGAAGTTTTGATCCAGTTCTTCAAAAATTTGGCATCAGGCATCGCTACTCATGTCCTCATACTTTTGAACAAAATGGTATAATGAAATGTCGTCATAGACAGATAGTAGAGACCAGATTGGTGTTGCTTGCTCAGGCGTCATTACCATTTGGATTGATGCATTTACTTCAGTAGTTTATCTAATGAATGCTTTACCTACTAAGTCCCTGGATGGCCTATCACCTGTGGAGAAATTATTCAATCAAAAACTAGATTACACGTTTCTCAAAGTTTTTGTGTGTTTATGTTACCCTCTCACATGATCTTACAACGGTCATAAACTCCAGTTCGGATCTACACCATGTATATTTCTTAGTTATGCAACAAATTAAAAAGGCTATAAGTGTCTTGCAAAGAATGTCTGTGTTTACATCTCAAGGCATGGGAAATTTGATGAAGGTGTGTTCCCTTGTGCCAAATACTCCTCTCAGGATACAACTAGTCTTTTTTCGTTAACAACTAATAAAGCACCAGTCTCTTTCCTACCCGTCATTATGCTACTGTCTTCTATTGTGTTAGTTGTCCCACCGACATCAATAAGTCCTCCAAACATGTGTGCTACTAGTCAAAACTAATTGCAACCTCGCACTGAGAGCCTTTGGGCTCAGCTTCTTCAAGAACTCCTCCTAACAACTTTCATCCTATGGTTACCAAGAGTAAGGTTGGCATATTTAAATCGAAAGCATACACTGTGGCTACCACCGTTAGTCCCATTAAACCCTTCAACATTCATGAAGCCATGAGTATTCCATCTTGGAAGAATGTAATGTATGATGAATTGCATGCCTTAGCTCGTAATGGCATATGGGACTTAGTGTATCCCCTTCTGATAGGTCACTCGTTGGGTGTAAATGGATTTTCAAGAACAAAAAGAATCCAGACAGTAGTGTGGCTTGAAACAAGGTACGTCTAGTAGCTCAAGGTTTCTCAAGCTATAGGTATGGACTATCATGAAACATTTAGTCTAGTGGTAAAAGCAAACACTGTCCAAACAATTTTAGCTTCGGTTGTATACAAAAAATGTCGGCTTCGGCAGGTGGAAGTCAACAATGCCTTCTTAAATGGGGATCTCACAGCCACTTAGGTTCGAAGCTGTTGATGAAAAGGGTAATTTACTGGCTTGCAAACTCAAAAAGGCATTCTATGGCCTTAAACAAGCTCCTAGAGCTTGGCTCCAGAAGCTCCATAACTTCTTAATTCAACAATTACTTTTCTAGTCATCCAAAGCATATTCCTCTTTATTTTTTAAACAGGCCCTTTTGGTAACAATTTGTTTCTACTTATGTATGTGGGTGATATTATTCTCACAGGAGATTCCAACACGGACATCGAAGCAATCATTCAATCTCTATATAATTAGTTTTCACTAAAGGACCTGGGAGATCTTAGTTATTTTCTCGGTCTAGAAGTAATACAACACGGGGATAATGTGTATATTTCTCAACACAAGTATGTATAAGATCTGTTAGACAAGGCAACAATAGGACAAGCAAAGTCAATGGCCACACTTATGGTAAGCTCACCTACTTTATCTTCTCTAGTTGGTTCACCTCTTCAAGATGGCACTTGATATCGACAGATAGTTGGAGGGCTTCAATACTTGTGTTTGACGAGACCAAACATATCTTTTGTTTTTAATAAGGTGAGTCAATACATGTAGTTGCCACATGAGTGCACTGGACAGTAGTAAAACGAATTCTGAGATATATACGAGGGACACTGGATCATGGATTGATATTTCAACCATCAATGGTCACTTTGAAAGGGTTTTCTGACACTGAATGGGAAATTTCTCTTGAATATCAGAAGTCAACATCTTGTTTTTGTGTCCATCTTGTTAACAACTTGGTTGGTTGGTCATAAAAAAAATAAAGGGTTGTTTCTCAATCAACAACAGAGGCTGAGTACAAGAGTTTGGAAAATGCCACTATAGAGGTTACATGGTTCCAGTTGTTGCTAAATGAAATAAGGGTACCATTACAGTGTGTTCCAATTATTTGGTGTGATAACTTAAGCACTGCCTAACTTATTGCAAATCCAATAATGCATGCCTGGGTCAAGCATGTGGAGCTTGATTTACATTTTGTTCGAGATAAGGTATTAAGTGGGAAGCTTCAAGTAAATCATGTCCCTAGAAATGATCAGGTGGCTGATGTGTTAACAAAAAACACTAACCATTGGTGCCTTTTCTCTGTTTCACTACAAACTGAATGTTATTTCTTTTGAAGATTTTCAGCAGGGAAACGCAGGGAGAATATCAGAAGTTACTACTTAAACAGATTAACTACTCTCAATTAATCAGTTCATTCTTTTGTTAATTAGTTATCTTCTATTAGTTAGTTATTGATGGTCACTAAACTAACTATAAATACGACAAAGACAAGCGCACCTATCAAACAATAGAATAGCTACGGTGAGTAAAAATATTGTATCCACAAGGACTAAAAGTATTAGTAATTACCGTTTTCTTATTATCTAGCTGACAATTTGGAGTGATGTGTTTTAATCAAAATTACTAAACTAATTTAACTAAGAACGCAACAGAGAATAAATCAAGGAAACAATCGAATATTAACCAATGAGAGAGACAATACCGGAAAGAATCCACTTAGATTTCATATATTATTATGAATCTGAATTAAACAATTTATTCACTTGGTGTCTTGATCCGTAGAAATCCTTAAATTATGTTAATATCTCTTTCGAGAGTAAGAACAACTAACTCTAGGTTGATTAATTGAAATATCTTTCTAATTAAAACCCCTATCGTCGCATTAACTCGATCTATGGATTCTCCTATTAGATTTAACTTTAATCCAATAGATTTATGTCGTTTTTTAGGATTGCAAGCAACTCTACTCAATTATGCTAGATCTACTTTTAAATAGGGACTTTTGCTCCACTGAATTAAATATATTAAACATGAATTAATATCTCAAAAATATTAAAATAAGAAATTAGTACATATAATTGAGAATAAGAATCAAGTATTTATCATGTAAATCAGAATTCAAATAATAAGATTCATCATAAGTTTCATTTTCCCTAGGTATCTAGGGAATTAGTTCATAATCGTAAATATAAACATCTCAAAGGAAGAAAAACCACAAGAAACATAGAAACTCATGAAAACTTTAGAAGAAATTAAAAAGAGGTCTTCGATCTTGATGGAGATCTGCTTCTGAGTTGATTTCAATGGTGTTCTTCGAGTGTTTTCTTCGATCTTCTCTGATGGCTCTCTTATGTCTTCTTCTAATGGGTATTTATAGACTTTAGGATGCTCAAAAAGCCTAAAAATTGTGTTTTTCAGCGTGTTTGGGAAGCAAGGTGCGAAATCGACACGAGTTGGCACATGGGCGTGTGTCCAACCCGTGTGGCTCACACGGGCGTGTGTCCAGCCCATGTGGAAATGCCCAGGCCGTGTGGCTTCTAAAAACAGCTATATTTGTCCGATTTTGGCTCGTTTCACTCCTTTCGCTCTCAAATGTCCTCCTAAGTATAGAAACATGAATTTAAAGGATTAGGAGCATCAAATTCACTAATTTGCATAATTAATCATCCAAAAATACATTAAGAATTAGATTAAAATATGTTACTTTTATAGCTTATCAGTTATCTTCTATTAGTTAGTTATTCTCTTAATATTGCAATTAGTGTATAATAGCACTCTCATTGTACCTACAACGTTATGAATCAAAGATAATTTCTACTCTATTTCTTGTTTCTATTAGTGATGAGATTAGTTACTATAGCGTGAGACAAAAAGTAAGCTAAACACACCACACTGCACTCAACCGCCCATCCAAATCCATCCAAAAATTGTCCCAGTGATAGTAAGTGTTTATCAAAGAAAAGAAAAAGAAATATTTCAAATAACAGAGGTTTAGTATAGCAGATAAAATGTATAATTTATACATGGTTTATTAATATTAAGATTGATGTAGCTATAAATATATTTTTATTTTAGAAAAGAAAACTTTATAACGTGCCAAACGTTTTCTATTGGCAACGTATGAGAAAATTACATCAAGAGGGTTGAATTTGTGAAGATTTTAACTTTAAAAGAGAGAGAGAGAGCGATTTGCTTAATCAACGGGATTGAATTGATTAGAAACACTCGACTTTTGTGAAGGAATGGCATCATACCATAAAATAACAATTTAATTATGCCAAGTAAGTGAGAATATCTCATTTTCCATACTCTTTTCGGGCCTCTTAACAAATTTTCGTCTTTTTAAGGTTTTTTCTTCGTCTTTTCGGTACAATAAAAACAATTTTTTTATAAGACTAAAAAAACTATCGAACGTGATGTGGAGATGATGATATTTGTTTTTTTTTTTATATAATGCTTAAAATTATTCATAATATTTTATCAACCCTTAAATAAGAAGATAAATGTGTTTCATCACGCTCGAACTCACGTTTGGATCCTCTTACACTAGCAATAATATCGATACTAATTGAACTAATACTCAATCAGCTCACATATTCACTACAAAAAAATGTACTTTTAGCGGCATTTTTGGCATTTAGTGGCGTTTATAAGCGCCACAAAAGTATTTATGACACTTTTCCAAGCACCAAAAAACACCGCTAATACTATCACGAAAATTTTTGCGGCATTTATAAGAAAACGCTAAAGATCCCGACCTTTAGCGGCGCTTTATAATAAAAGTGCCATTAAAAAGTCGGGCCTTTAGCGCGTTTGTAATAAAAGCCGCTAAAAGTTAGAACTGTGAATGCTTTCCCAAAAACGCTAAAAGTCGGGGCTTTAATGGTGCTTTCAAAAACGCCGCTAAAAGTCGAGGCCTTTAGCGCTTTTGCAAAAAAATGCCGTTAAAAAGTCAGGATTTTTATTGCGCTTTCCCAAAACGCCGCTAAAAGTCGAGGGCTTTAGTATAGCTTTACCATAAAAACGCCGCTAAAAGTCGGGGGCTTTAATGGCGCTTTCAACGCATAAAAATTTCTTGAGATTTAGCGCTTTTTGTACAAACGCGCTAATTTGTGCAGATTTAAAAAATAAAATTTTTCAATATTATACCCTCCCGCACTAAAACCAACCAATAACGATATATAATTTCAACGCAAAACAACAAATTTAGCATAAAAATCACACGAATTACATTAATTCTAAATGATACTTGAAATTTAATAAATTAAATGAATGATAACAATAATGTTAAATGTAATAATGTCAAAACTTCTTACAACGAAAAACTAAATGTCTAAGATGGCGGTTTACGCATCTTTGAAACATTCTGCATCATATCTTTGGTCAGTCTGGAGCTCTTTGTATTTTCTGCTCGCTCGCTAGCATCGATGTCGCCTCTGCCTCCCTCACAACCGCGCCTCTCTCATTCTCTTCTTGCCGCCTCCCTTGTTTGTGCTGCTTCGCTTTGCTTTAAGTCATTGTTGGAGTTCTTCATATTTTCTTTGAACATCGGCAATTTGCGCCTCTGCTCAACCGTGCTCTCTTGCATCCGAGCTATCTAGTTTTGTAGCCTCGAACTTCAAAGACGAGATTGACCCCGGAAGGCATGTCTTCTTTGGGAGGCGGATCAAAATATTGGGTTGGGTAACACGGATCCTTTAAATCGAACCCACCATACCTTTCAAGACCAAAAACATCGGTGATAATTCTATTAAAATATACTAAAGATTAGCGAACTATCGATCAAGCGATCATACCTTTTAGGACCCAAAACATCTCGTAATAATTCATTATCAATCTCCTCAAGATTAACAGAACTATCGATCAAGCAACGCCTTCATACTCCGCCTTCTTCTCCTTTAGTTTATCCTAATAAATCAATGAAAGAGTTAGAAACGAAATATATAAATAAGAAAGAATGCAACATAATTTAACATTATAAATTTAAAACTATAAACGATGAATTAAACTATTATAATTAAATGGTAGAAATATTTATAAAAAATAAAATTTTATTAAGTAAATATACCAAAATTTTTGTAACTTCGGATGTCATCGGAGATCCATCCTTCTTTCTATGCGTAATGTCAAAAAGCTGAACGCGTCCAACTTTTTGACCGATCAAGTTTCCTACATTTTAGCAGAAAAAATATAATTTAATAGTATAAAGTAATTAATATTTGACAGAATTAATAAATTATATTACCTCGGCGTCAGCTACACAAGCAAAACTTCTAGAACCCGCTGTAGCGTGAATTTACATTTCATCTGCTTATTCCAACTCGCTCACTATCCCTACATAATGCAATTTGAATTATATATATAGTAAATACTATAAACCAAATAATTTATACGATTTTAGATGTACGTAATACCTCTCCTTTTTTGAATTCCAAAATCTAACTTGATCTTCCCATTGGTACCTCAACATTTCGTTGGAACATTTCTTAATTTTTAAATCGAGGCTTATGTCTTTCTTAAAATATTATTTTTTGAGCGTGCTTTTATTGTCTCTCGATTTTTTACCCAATGTCTTCTTAACATAGTCATGAGAGACCTCTAAATTAAATCTACCTCAAGAAAAAAAGTATAAAAAGTTAATATAAATGAAAATTAAATTAAAGTATTATAAATTACATTCACGCTTTTATTACCTTAATATTTTCGAGGGCTGATTTTGTTGGCATCGGGCATGTGATGCCATGATTCAGTAGTTAATGGGCAACATATTGGAATTTCGTATAAAATGCCCAAATAGCCTCCTAACAATGAGCTTCGGATCCAACAGTTGGCCATCATTGTTTCTCCTTACTTTAACACGATCGTTAGGCTCTAAGTCGATAAATCTTGAAGTAATGTACGTCCCCGACCTCTGCGTCCCCACCACCTTCACTGAAAAATAATATATTATTATATTAAAATTAAAAATGAATCAATAATAAAATTCAACATGCATGTAAAATAAACTTAACATTACTTTGAAATTCTCCAGGGCTCGTCATCTATGTCCCAGAGTAGAAGATCCAACAAGCTTTCTTTGTTCACTACTATTAGCTTCTTACGGATTTGGAGTTTTATGACAATATTTAAATCTCGTAATCGTCTTCTAGGCATTTTTCCTGCAGTACACATGAAAATTATATAACATGACCAACATGAAAATTAGAATATTACATATAAATAATAAATCGTTAAATCTTACTACATCATATTTCGTAAATATCTTCATCTACATCTTGACGAACCCATTGAAATTGTTGACTAGTACTAGGGATATTTTCGCTTAAGTCTTGTTCTGGAAAAGGCAAAGTTTCTGATCTTTTGACTATGTCATCTCTACTTCCACCGCTAACGTCGAAGAAGTCTCTAGGGTGTTTCAAGTACAACGTACCAACCCTCATCAGTTGGATCTTCCGAGTAAAAACTTGTTTAACTTGAGAAGAAAACACATACTATCTCGTCCATCGCTTGTTCTCCGGTGTGAATTAATCGAGAGAAATTCACCATTGTAAAACCATATTGATCGTTTTAATTCCGAGCCGTATTCACATCAGCCCAATCACCTCGAAATAGGACAACTTTGCATTTGCCGTAATAATCCAACTCAATGATATCGGTAATAAGTCCAAATATTCCAAATTCCTCGACGGATTCTCGTCCCTAGCACTAGCATAACTTGTAATCGAAGAATTAATAACAATTTCGTAATTTTGAGTTCTCCTCAATCTCTCGCGATACCTTGTATGAAATCAGATCCGCTGATGAGGAAGCCACTATATCTTTTAACTATTCTTTTGGACCTTGTGAAAGCCATTTAACGTCATTATTTACTTCATTCCACTCCAAACCTATTGAGTCGAAAGTAAATCGAGTAATTATGAATATTATGAGAAAATATTATTACTTGTCAATGAAAATTTAAATTGCATACCATTTGGCTTAACCATTCATGGAATGATTCTGCGAACAACTTATTAATTTCGTCGATTTAATCTTGAGATCGTGAACGAGCTCTCAACATTTGTTTGTACTTGACTACGGTAAAAAGGTTTTACTTTGTTAGAAGACAAACAAATCATAATTGATGAGTATTTATCAAATTATAGAACGTATTCAAATGGTTCCATTGAATCGTGATGAAAAGAACGATCGATGTGCTTGGACCCACGATCTATCGTCTAATTCGTAATTTCGACTCTGCCGATCGGTTCTCAAACTTTGAAATAAATAAGTTTCACCAAATTATGATCTGTGAGCCCAAGATTTCTACTTGGTCTGTTTCATTCTTGTTTCAACATCTTCCAAATACCTCGAGCAAAAGTCATACATTCCTCCGCCAAGTATCCTCGGCAATTGATCCTTCCGGATAACGCTTATTGCGGTAGTATGACTTCAATTTGGAAAGGAACCTAAACACGATATACAACATTATCAAAAGTTGGAAATAAAGGCATTTAGCTGAATGAAGGAATATTTTGCAAATAAAGAAAGACCTTTCAATGGGATACATCCATCGATAGAAAACGGGTCCACCAAGAATTGCTTTACGCGGGAGATGAATTAACAAGTGCACCATGATAGTGAAGAAGGAAGGTGGGAATATCTTCTCCAGATTGCATAAAGTTAATGCGGCTCGATCTTGCAGTCTCTCAAGTTCTTAAACATTCAAAACTTTACCACAAATGACTTTCATTATATTTGACAGTTCAATTACAGAAGTCGTCACCTTTTTCGACATACAACACCGCATAGCAATCGGCAAGAAGTCTTGCATCAATATGTGATAGTCATGCGATTTTAAGCCATATAATCTTCGATCCTTAAGACTCACACATCACGATATATTTGATGCATACGCATCCGGACCTTTATATCCTTCAACACCGCATGAACACTTCTTTCTCCGTCTTCGACATTGAAAAAATAGCGGCAGCAATCGATATTTCATATTCGGAAGTGCTGGGGATGAAGCTCACGCCAATTCCATGTGGACTAAATCAAGTCTACTCAAGATTATCTTTCAATTTTCCATCGACATTCAAAATAGTCCCAATGATGTTCTCGCAGACATTTTTCTCTATATGCATGACATCAAGGTTATGGCGTAAATCGATGCTCCCAATAAGGCAACTCGAAAAAAATACTTCTTTCTTTCCACAAGTCAGCCTCATTAGGATCATCCTCTTCATCAGATTCATCATCAGATTCATCCCTAGATCTTCTATTTCTGTGCGAGTTTGCCGGTTGATTCATCTTCCCATAAATAAAATTCATATCTTTCAACATTAACAATATTTCGGATCCACCGGTCTGCGAAGGAGCTGATCTAAACTCTTCAGTACCATCAAACTGAGCACTCTGAAATCTAAATGTATGATTTTTCAATAACCACCGACGATGCCCCATGTAAGAAAACTTCTTCCCATTATATAACCATTGCGAACATGTTCACAAGCAGACAATACGGACAAGCATAACGTCCCTTGGTACTCCAACCAGATAAATTAGCATAAGCCGGAAAGTCGTTAATAGTCCACATTAATGCCGCACGTAAATTAAAGTTCTCTTTTCTCATTGCATCGAATGTCTGAACACCAGCCCATAGTTGTTTTAACTCGTCAACAAGTGGCTGCAAATAGACGTCAATATCATTCCCCGGCCCTTTCTCTCCAGGTATAATCATAGACAAGATAAAAGAAGATTGTTTCATGCAAACCCATGGAGGCAAATTGTAGGGAACAAGCACCACAGGCCAAGTACTGTACGTTGTGCTCATAAGTTTGTAAGGGTTAAATCCATCGGATGCTAGCCCAAGCCTCACACTCCGAGGATCGCTTGCAAAGCTTGGAAATTTGGAGTCAAAACATTTCCAAGCTAAAGAATCTGCAGGATGCCTTAACAACCCATCATCGGTTCGTCCATCACGGTGCCACATCATTGATTCAGCTGTCTTCGACGACATGAAAAGCCGTTGAAGCCTAGGTATTAGGGGAAAATATCGCAAAATCTTAACTGGCTGCTTCTTTGACTGTGTACCGTGTTCGTCCTCATTACCGTCCTCTGTATTTCTATGAATCAAACGGGATTGGCCGCATACATGACAGCACTGTTGGTTTATGCGGTCACCCCAATACAACATGCAGTCATTTGGGCAACTGTGAATTTTATTGTATCCAAGGCCCAAATCCTTTATCAATTTCTTCATGTCTTTGGAAGATCGAGGGATTTTTGCAAACGGGAACATTTCTTGCAACAACTCTAACAAAGATTGTCAACGAAGTTTCGGTCCACCCCCCAAACATTTCAAGTGAAAAAGACAAATACAGAATGAAAGTTTGGAAAATTTTGATTGTAACACCCCAAACCAGGCCCATGAGTCCTGATCGGATCTCGGTATGTCACGAGTAAAATATTTTGAAGGACATTGATTTTCCGGTGAAAATTTGTTAAAATATGGCTAAGGTTTTAAAACGGGTTTGAAAAATTTAGTTGGGCTTTTTAGAAATGTAGTTGGGTTGAAAATTCTTTGAAAACATTTGATCATGTAACATTTAATAAGTCGTGGTTATAATTTACTTGGTGTGGTTTGTTACCCGATGGTAACATCTTTAAAAACCCGTAGAAGTTTATTAAGTTTGAAAAATTACTTTTAACCGTTCAATTAATTTTATAAATAGCATATGTAGTATAACATAAGTAAAATAAGCAATAAAATAAACATCCAACAATAATTATCACTTTATTACAAACCCAAAATGAAAACTTAGAAAATAAATAATAATAACTTTAATAAAATGAATTTAAATCCTTCGACAAGCATGGCGCACTCGAGTCCTCTCCGGCTCCATCTCCGCGATCTACTCATTTGCAAAATATTATGGAAAGGGTGAGTCACCAAGACTCAAAGTGTAAATCCCCACCCGTAAATACTCTCATACACAATTTATTAATAAACATGCACATGCAACCTAACCTAACCATCCAAAACACCTTTCTCTACCCCTGTGGTACCAAACCACCGGTGGTGCTAAACCACCGTGACCGAAGTCACGATATAAATGTGATACTAAATCACCGGTGACCAAAGTCACGAATAATCCATCTGTGGGGCCAACCCACGTGATACCAAATCATGGCGATGATCCCATATCTCAAAAGTGGGGCCAACCCACGGTGGTGTTAACCACGAGGACGAGTCGCTATGAGGTGCCAAACCTCGGTGTCCGAAGACACGAATGTGATACCAAATCACCGGAGGTACCAAACCTCCGTGTCCAAGACATGAATGTGATACCAAATCACCGTGTCCGTCGATTACGAATATCACTTCCCTCCACTGCTTAACCCACCATCACATGCTTATACATCAATTTTCATATATCATGGCATAGCATTTAATATCATGTGATGGCATGCAAATTATTTAATGTAAGTCACAAGTTAGGGGACTTACCCGAAATCCAAGATTATGCCACAAGCTAACCACAACCAAAAGATTTAAGGCAAACAATAACGTCATGTAAATTAATAAAGTGTGTAGTGAGTTTTTACACACCTGTTTCTACCGAAATTCCTAGATCCCGAAGATCCGATCTACAACACTAGATCTTGCCCATTGAATGGATTTGATTTCCAATCAAATCCCAAAGCCTAAATTAGTCCCTTGGAAAATAAATCCCGAAAGCTTCCCTACAATTGGTTTAGACATAGTGTTATAACCATAGATCTTGATCCAACAAAAGTAACATTCGACTAAGTCCACTTACCTCTTTTAACCGATCACTTGAAGAAGAAAACCGAAAAGAATCTATGCCCACCTAATATTCGGCCAAAGTAGATCTAGTAGAAGAGAAAAGATTTCGGCTAATGCTCTTAATGACAAGGGGTATTCGGCTAACACATAATAAGAGAAAAGGCTTAGAAAGGTTAATGTAGATTCGGCCAAGAATCAAATAGAAGAAGAAAGAATATAATTGGCCTTGATGCACTTGAAGTTTCGGTCAACACTGGAAGGGATAAACAAGCCGAAACTAGGTGGCTCTTAGAGGATTCGGCTATACAAGAAGATTAGTAGAAAATAAGGTTTTAAGAAAAGAAAAAAAATAAGGAGAAAATGCACAGAGATTCTAAGAATGGAGACTAAAACAAATAAAAAGATGGACATACACCTCAAGCAAAATTCGCACTTATTTGCTCCCCAATGTGATAAGTTTTATCCTTTAATTATCCCCCATTTAAAATAAAATAACATTATCTTCCACCCAATCTTTCAGCCACCTCTTCAAAAAAATAAATAAAATAAATAAAATAATGATAATCCTGCCCTCCAAATTAATTCTAAACTAAAAACAAGTTTTATCTTTATCAACTCAAGAGTCCCACGCAGTGCCACTACCTCTTCCCTTGGACGCCCAAAATAAAAATAAACCATCCAGATATCGCCCCTAGGTTTCAACTCGAGACCTGTTGAAGACACCCCACGCCCACCACTCGCTATGGCGACAATTTGTGATATGAACTCGTCATAATTTCTTTTAAGTGCTCTTTCGTTAGTTTCCCTTGTTTTCACGCTGCATCAAAAATAAAACCAATCTGCTGCAGATACTTGGTTCAACACAGGACTGGTGGAAGCATACCGCCCTTGACCCTCTTAAACGCCCATGCCATTTCTCTCAATTGACTTTCATGTCAATAAGCCTCCTCATTTAATTTTAAAGCCTCCTTCCGCCCTTCCATTAACGCCCAAAATAATAAAAAACTCCTCCTTGTTTCTCCCGTGAATCGAACCCAAGAACCCTTTGCAACCCTTAGGCGCACCAAGCCAATTGTACCAAGCCCATTCTTTGTGTCATGCATCTCCTTAAATTTTATTTAAGCCCTAACTTCACCTAGCTCCTTTCTTTAAAGTACCTTAAAAGAGATTTTAATTCCAATTTCGACCTAACTCTGAGTTGTTTCTAGACCCTAAATCATGCCAAATAAAATCATATTTATTTATTTCTTGAAGTCCACATGGAATTTATTTAAATTTTTAACAACCCCTAATTTAGGGTGTTACAATTCTACCCCCCTTAAAAATAATTTCGTCCTCGAAATTACTTACTAACGAATAGTCGTACATCTTAACTCACCGTACTAGCTTATGCTGTGCACTCTGATCTTAATAAAGCTATCTTACTTCCTAAGCACCATCTCTAAGTTCGCGTCCCTTAGAACTTATTTCTAACGTCAAGATTTAATCCTATTAAGAATTTTATGCATTAGTACCATGTTTCACTTGATTACCCGAAGAAATTTTATGATAGAAGTCTTAGGAGTGATTCTTTTGTATCACACATGTACACGCTTTTCCATTCATTCATTCAAAGTGACGTTGTAGTTTTCATGGTGATTGTTTTTCCACTACGCAGGGTATTTTCGTAATTTGTCCCTGTGGGTATTTTCGTAATTTTCAAAATACAGGTTCTCGGATGACTTTGTCAAAATTATTTTTTAAAAACTCTTAATTTCCGGTATTTTGAAAAAATTTTGAAATTGGGGTCTTTCATGATTTTGAAACTCGGGGCATTTTGGTAATTTTCCACAAATCGTAAGTTTGTAAAATTTGATAAATCATGGATGTTTCAAAAGTTGTAAAACTTTGGGAGTTCTTTTAGAATTGTATTTTCCGAATAGTGATGTTGCAAAATTTTGAAAGTTAGGTATTCGGTAATTTTGTAGTTAGGGAATTTTGTAATTTTCTAAAATCACGATGTTTCCAATATTTTTTTTCAAGTAAGGTTTTGGGCACTTTTCATGTGATGAAATTTTTATTAAAACCGTGGGTATTTTGGAAATTTCATGATTCAAGTATGTTGTAATTTTACCTAAGGGTATTTTAGTAATTTTCATGTTCGTGACATTTTTACCAAAATGATTCCAAAAATTGGGTTCTAAGTGGTTTCACAAAACATGGATATTTTGAAAATTTCTATTTGAAAAATTTTTCCTACGGAGGGTATTTTGGAAATTTTCAAACCAGGGGTATTTTGGTCATTTTTCAAACTGAGGGGTATTTTGGTCATTTTTTTCTTTTTTTTTAAAAACAAGGTTTCGATTACTTTAAAAACAAAATGGCTAGTCCCTTTCGGGTTTTAGTTATCGAGTTAAGCCCGTGAGTGTGTCGTCTCAGCTAGGATGAACCGTTACTACGCACCAGGTAGGATTCAAGTGAGTAGGAGGTGAGTCACGAGGACTGCTTAAATACCAGGCCCCCACCGAATCCACTCCTAGACATGCGTATAACGATTGCCACATCCTTTGCTTAGTGATAACTCACAGGGTTGTTTAGGTAATTATTAATTCTTATGTATAGTTGAGGTATACTAGCCCTAGGGCTCAACAGTTCTACTCTAATAGTCTACGTTCCCATTTTACTCTTCTACCCCACATCAAAAGAATTCACGAAAATTGATAGAGGTACTTACAGGACGGATATGTGCCGAGACTCGGTGCCATGTCTGTTCAAGCCAAAACAGCTTTCAAAATATTATAATAAGGCTCGCTAACAAAACTAAACCTTCGGGCCTTGGGCCTCCACACCGAAGTTTTGAACTGGCTCGATACAAAAATGTAACACGAAACCCGGCCCATGAGTCCTGACCGGATCTGGTATGTCACGGAGTAAAATATTTTGAAGGACATTGATTTTCTGGTGAAAATTTGTTAAAATATGGCTAAGGTTTTAAACCGGGGTTTGGAAAATTTAGTTGGGCTTTTTAGAAATGTAGTTGGGTTGAAAAATTCTTTGAAAACATTTGATCATGTAACATTTAATAAGTCAAGGTTATAATTTACTTGGTGTGGTTTGTTACCCGATGGTAACATCTTTAAAAACCCGTAGAAGTTTATTAAGTTTGAAAAATTACTTTTAACCGGTTCAATTAATTTTTATAAATAGCATCTGTAGTATAACATAAGTAAAATAAGCAATAAAATAAACATCCAACAATAATAATTGGCCTTATTACAAACCCAAAATGAAAACTTAGAAAATAAATAATAATAACTTTAATAAAATGAATTTAAATCCTTCGACAAGCATGGCCGCCTCGAGTCCTCTCCGGCTCCATCTCCGCGATCTACTCATCTGTAAAATATTAAGGGAAAGGGGGTGAGTCACCAAGACTCAGTGTGTAAATCCCCCACCTGGTAAATACTCTCATACATAATTTATTAATAAACATGCACATGCAACCCAACCTAACCATCCAAAACACCTTTCTCTACCCCGTGTGGTACCAAACCACTGGTGGTGCCAAACCACTGGTGACCGAAGTCACGATATAAATGTGATACCAAATCACTGGTGACCAAAGTCACGAATAATCCATCGGTGGGGCCAACCCACGTGTGATACCAAATCACTGGCGACGATCCCATATCTCAAAAGTAGGGCCAACCCACGGTGGTGTTAACCACAGGGACGAGTCGCTATGAGGTGCCAAACCTCTAGTGTCCGAAGACACGAATGTGATACCAAATCACTGGAGGTACCAAACCTCCGTGTCCAAGACACGAATGTGATACCAAATCACCGTGTCCGTCGACACGAATATCACTTCCCTCCACTCGTTTAACCCACCATCACATGCTTATACATCAATTTTTCATATATCATGGCATAGCATTTAATATCATGTGATGGCATGCAAATTATTTAACAGAAGTCACAAGTTAGGGGACTTACCCGAAATCCAAGATTATGCCACAAGCTAACCACAACCAAAAGATTTAAGGCAAACAATAACGTCATGTAAATTAATAAAGTGTGTAGTGAGTTTTTACACACCTGTTTCTACCGAAATTCCTAGATCCCGAAGATCCGATCTACAACAATAGATCTTGCCCCTTGAATGGATTTGATTTCCAATCAAATCCCGAAGCCTAAATTAGTCCCTTGGAAAATAAATCCCGAAAGCTTCCCTACAATTGGTTTAGACCTAGTGTTATAACCATAGATCTTGATCCAACAAAATAGAACATTCGACTAAGTCCACTTACCTCTTTTAACCGATCACTTGAAGAAGAAAACCCGAAAAGAATCTATGCCCACCTAATATTCGGCCAAAGTAGATCTAGTAGAAGAGAAAAGATTTCAGCTAATGCTCTTAATGACAAGGGGTATTCGGCTAACACATAATAAGAGAAAAGGCTTAGAAAGGTTAATGTAGATTCACCAAGAATCAAATAGAAGAAGAAAGAATATAATTGGCCTTGATGCACTTGAAGTTTCGGTCAACACTGGAAGGGATAAACAAGCCGAAACTAGGTGGCTCTTAGAGGATTCGGCTATACAAGAAGATTAGTAGAAAATAAGGTTTTAAGAAAAGAAAAAAAAAATAAAATAATGATAATCCCATTCCTCCAGCCGAATTCTAAACTAAAAACAAGTTTTATCTTTATCAACTCAAGAGTCCCACGTGCAGGCCACTACCTCTTCCCTTGGACGCCCAAAAATAAAAATAAACCATCCAGGATACTGCCCCTAGGTTTCGAACCCGAGACCTGTTGAAGACACCCCACGCCTCCAGCCACTCTGCTATGGCGACAATTTGTGATATGAACTCGTCATAATTTCTTTTAAGTGCTCTTTCGTTAGTTTCCCCTTGTTTTCACGCCACCAAAAATAAAACCAATCTCGCAGATACTTGGTTCTAACACAGACTGGTGGAAGCATCTTTGCCGCACCCTCTTAAACGCCCCATGCCATTTCTCCCAATTGACTTTCACGTCAATAAGCCTCCTCATTTAATTTTAAAGCCTCCTTCCGCCCCTTCCATTAACGCCCAAAATAATAAAAAACTCCTCC
Organism: Gossypium rotundifolium; assembly: GCA_025506655.1. Lineage (NCBI taxonomy): Eukaryota > Viridiplantae > Streptophyta > Magnoliopsida > Malvales > Malvaceae > Gossypium > Gossypium rotundifolium. Next base: position 147,788,178 of record CP106733.1, on the reverse strand, counting down.
TTGTTTCTCCGTGAATCGAACCCAAGAACCCTTTGCAACCCTTAGGCGCACCAAGCCAATTGTACCAACCCCATTCTTTGTGTCATGCATCTCCTTAAATTTTATTTAAGCCCTAACTTCACCTAGCTCCTTTCTTTAAAGTACCTTAAAAGAGATTTTAATTCCAATTTCGACCTAACTCGGGGTTGTTTCTAGACCCTAAATCATGACAAATAAAATCATATTTATTTATTTCTTGAAGTCCACATGGAATTTATTTAAATTTTTAACAACCCCTAATTTAGGGTGTTACAATTAGACAGTTCTTCATTCATTTCACCAAGTAACGCGTAGAACCTCACCGCTTCTTCATTTGGCTTTTCATCTGGTACACTTCTTTCCCCTTCGGTGAAAGTATTTCCTCCAAAATTGTGATCATCGGTTGCACCCAAGTCGTGGAAATGACCAAGCCATCATCACAGCATATTAAAAGCATCCCGCAACATGTTTTTCCATGTTATCGCAATCGACATTCGGTTGAAAGCACTATGAGAATACCCTGATTCATCGATGAAGATGCTCCCTAGATGTAGACTCGCCATGAAAAACCATATTTTGTACCCCGGACAAAACCATCAACAACTAGATGTTCGTAGACCACTTCACGATAATGCCGCATTATTGCAACACTTCTTACACGGGCAAAGAATCATATTCTCTTGGCTTGCATTTTGAAATGCGAAATTCGTAAAAGTTTCTACTCCATTTCGATAGCCGTTGCTTACCTTGACAATTTCATCCAACTCCTATCCATTTCGTAGTTGTTGAAGTCTAAAGTTGACAATAAATTATACAGCTAAATTGTTAATTAATAATTTATGTAAGTAATTTATGAAATTTGATATTAAAATTAGGTAAGTTATGTATTCTTTAAGATCCATCGACGTGGCATTGTTACATCTAGGAGGATCCGTTATATCCGATATGAGATATAAGGAAACCCGCGTGTTTCAAACCTATATACTTTGAATCTTTTTCTTAAAATTATACAAGTTTTATGTAAGTTATGAAGTTTGATCTTAAGGAAAATTATGTAAGTTATGAAATTTAATCGTCAACTTATGTATTTTATGAAATTTGATATTAAAATTAGGTAAGTTATGTATTCTTTAAGATCCATCGATGTGGCATTATTACACCTAGGGAGGATTCGTTATATCGACAAGGAGATATAAGGCAACCCGTCGAGTTTCCACCTATATACTTTGAATCTTTTTCTTAAATTTATACAAGTTTTATGTAAGTTATGAAGTTTGATCTTAAGGAAAAATTATGTAAGTTATGAAATTTAATCGTCAACTTATGTATTTTATGAAATTTGATATTAAAATTAGGTAAGTTATGTATTCTTTAAGATCCATCGTGCACGTGGCATTGTTACACCTAGGAGGATCCGTTATATCGATGAAGAGATATAAGGCAACCCGTCAGTTTCCAACCTATATACTTTGAATCTTTTCTTAAAATTATACAAGTTTTATGTAAGTTATGAAGTTTGATCTTAAGGAAAAATTATGTAAGTTATGACATTTAATCGTCAACTTATGTATTTTATGAAATTTGATATTAAAATTAGGTAAGTTATGTATTCCTTAAGATCCATCGTACGTGGCATTGTTACACCTAGGGAGGATCCGTTATATCTAATAGTGAGATATAAGGCAACCCGTCAGGTTTCCAGCCTATATACTTTGAATCTTTTTCAAAGTTATGAAGTTTGATATTAACTTAAAATTTTAGTGGTTAAATGTTATAGGTTAGTGGTTAAGGGTTAGGGGTTTGGGGTTAAAAGTTTAGGGTTTAAAGGTTTAGGGTTAAGGGTTAGGGGTTTAGGGTTTAGTGGTTAAGGGTTAGGGGTTAGGGGTTTAGGGTTTAAGGTTTAAGGGTTTATGGTTTAAGGGTTAGAGATTTAGGGTTTAATGGTTAAAGGTTAGGGGTTTAGGGTTTAAGGGTTAGAAATTTAGGGTTTAGTGGTTAAAGGTTAGGGGTTAAAGGTTTAGGGTTTAAGGGTTTAAGGTTTATAGAGTTTAAAGGTTTAGGGTTTAAGGTTTAAGGTTTAGGGTTTAAGGGTTAGGAATTTACACCTAGGGAGTTATATATTCTTTAAGATCCATCGACGTGGCATTGTTACACCTAAGGAGGATCCGTTATATTCGATAAGAGATATAAGGCAACCTTCGTGTTTCGACCTATATACTTTGAATCTTTTCAAAGTTATGAAGTTTGATAAAACTTAAAATTTTAGTGGTTAAACGTTATAGGTTAGTGGTTAAGGGTTAGGGGTTTAGGGTTAAGGGTTTAGGGTTTAAAAGTTTAGGGTTAAAGGTTAGGGGTTTAAGGTTTAATGGTTAAGGGTTAGGGGTTAGAGGTTTAGGGTTTAAGGGTTTAGGGTTTAAAGGTTTAAGGATTTAAGGTTTTAGGGTTTATGGTTTAGGGTTTTATGGTTTAAGGGTTAGAGATTTAGGGTTTAGTGGTTAAGGGTTAGGGGGTTAGGAGTTTTGAGTTTAGGGTTAGAAATTTAAGGTTTAGTGGTTAAAAGTTAGGGGTTAGGGGTTTAGGATTTAAGGGTAAGGGTTAGGGGTTTAGGGTTTAAGGTTTAGGGGTTAGGAATTTAAGGTTTAGTGGTTAAAGGTTAGGGGTTAAGGGTTTAGAGTTTAAGGGTTTAAGGTTTAAAGGTTTAGGGATTTAAGGTTAGGGGTTTAGGGTTTAAGGGTTTAAGGTTTAAAGGTTTAGGGATTAAGGGTTTAGTGGTTAAAGGTTAGGGGTTAGGGGTTTAAGGTTTAAGGGTTGAAGGATTTAGGGTTAGGGGTTTAGGGTTTATGGGTTTAAGGTTTAAGGGTTTAGGGATTTAGGGTTTTAGGATTTTAAAGTTTTAGGGTTTCAATGGTGTAGGGTTTAAGGGTTTAATAAATGTTATATTATTTCGATATTTAATTTGGTTAATATTATTAAGTTTAAATTTTTATGATTTTTAATAGAATAAATTAATAATAAATTGTGAAGTTATTGTTATTTTACGCTTAATTTGTCAAATAAAATATGATAAATGCAATTTAATTCAAGTTTTAGAGGTTAATTTTATGAAATTTAATTATTAATATTATTAGCTAATTATGTATTTAATAATTGTTATATTATTTTGGTATTTAATTTTGGTATTTGTAAGGAGAAAACGCGATAATAGTATTAAGTAGGAGTAGCATTAAGTAGCTTTTAAAAAATCGATGCGAAGGAGTAGCATTAAGTAGGATCGAAAAGTAAAATATAACCGAGAGCAAATAATTCAAAATCTCAAGTATAAATCAATCCTCAAAATATGAGTAGGGTTTAAATATTTACCTTATTTAATTTCTTTGGTCTGCTTGGCAACTTAAATCCAACAGAGGGATTAGATCACCACCGGAGGAAGTCGACGGAGAAGTTGCAACAAAGACTCGACAACCTTAGAACCGTATAATTGAAGAGTGAGAAGAGTGCAATAAATTGTAGTCTTTCCGCAATAAGTTTACCCAATAATGTTCAAATACCTAAATACATGACCTAAAAAAACTGATGTAATTAAATGATGTATTTTAGATTCGTTCTTGTAGATGTATTTCATTTTAGAGAAATAACATAATGGATTATTTAGAAAACATCAACATAGTCCAAAATTTCGTACTAAAAATAATGTCCACAAAGAAGACAAAGAACTCATTTTACTTAGCAAACATCCACAAAGAATACAAAGAACTCATTTTACTTAGCAAACATCCACAAAGAAGACAAAGAACTCATTTTACAATCCAAAATTACTTAGCAAACATCCACAAGAAGACAAAGAACTCATTTTACTTAGCAAACATCCACAAAGAAGACAACTCATTATACAGTCCAAAATTACTTAGCAAACATCCACAAGAAGACAAAGAACTCATTTTAATAGCCGAAGCTCAACATATATTCTCTTTATCTACCATGTTCCTAAAAATGTCTTCTTTCAATTCATCTAATACAAATATCTAAGAATGTAACCAATGAATGGTTCGGACAATATTGCAATCAAATGTCAAGCTTCAAGACCTAGACTATGAGCGTCTTTTTTGCACTCATTATCTACCTAACTTTACATAAACTTAAATAATTAAATCAATTTTTTAAAAGTAATGTTTTAATAAATTTAAAATATTTTAAAAAATACTAAACTAAACCATATTATATCAAAGTTCCAAATACATGCATAAAACTATAGAGATGAGAAGAAACTAATTAAACTTATGTTACATAGACATAGACATGGTTCATTGTGTATATAAATATTTTAAATTTTTCTATGTATTCGTAATTTCTTTTAATATATTTAAAAGTTCCTTTAAATTATTAAAAATAGAAACTCTTTTGATTCAGATTAGCATAAATTTTACTAAAATTTACCCGATAAGATATGTAAGATACAAAACCAATTAAAATAAATGAGGCTCTAACCTTTGAAATTAAGAAATTGACTTTGTGAGCAATTTGCTACCATTTTCAATACTTTTACAATTCTTAGTGACTACCACCTTTAAAATTTAAAATTATTTAATATATAAAATAAAAACCAATATAAACTTTTTCATTTAAATAAAACAATATTTAAAATAATATATAAAATAAAAACAATATAAAATTATTTAATAATAGTATTTTCATTTTTTCATTTAAATAAATAATTTTTAAAATTATTATAATATTTAAAAGAATTAGATCAAATTTGAAATCTTGAATATTATTTAAAATTTGAAATTATCTAATATATAAATTAAAAACAAAGTCATCATATACCCAAAAAACTTTAAATTTATTTTAATAATAGTATTTTAAATTGTTAACATATGTATATTTTTTACCCTAAACCCTAACTTCATCCTCTTAGCCCTTAAACCCTTAACATCTAACACCTAACCCAGAAACCATAAGCCTATATCATTTAATCCCTAATCCTTAACCAATATAACCCTTAAACATGAAATCACAAACACTAAACCCTAAACCCTTAAATTTTAAAATTTAAACCCTAAACCCATAATATTTTAGAGATGTACAATCGATTTAATTTATAGCATATATTTTTATAATTTCTTAATGATTAAATGAAATTTAATATTCTATCTTCATTCGATAAACCCTAAACCTGTAAACCTTATACCATACACCCACAAAACCCATAAACCCATAAACCCAAGCCATAACTAACCTTAAACCTGAAACCCTAAACTCTAAACCACAAACCCTAAATCCTAATTCCTAAATAGTGAAATACTGAACTCGAAACCCTAGTCAGCCCATACAAATGACTAAAGTACCCTTAATATATTATAGCCTTAAACCTTAAATTATTTAGATAAGTTTTGAATATTATATAATATTTCTTTCAATATTTTAATAAATTTAAATAACATTTTCGATTTACTAATTAATTTTGTTTCTCTACGATGCATGGGTTACAATTTTTTATTTTTAATATATATAAAGCTTATCTATTATCTTTTAAATAATGTAAAATATAATTATAATTTGGTATATATTCACAAATTTGGAATTTGGTCAATATGCTTTTATTTTTAGGAGTTTAATCTGTTGCTTTTCTTATTTGGAAATTTAGGTTCAACTATTAACACTCATGAAACCCTAACACATCCCCCTTAAACCCTAAACCGCAAATCATAAACCACATATAATCCCTAAACATTAAAATAGTAACTCCTAAACCTTACACTCTAAACTATATATATATGCTAAACCATAAACCCTAAACTATGATGATAATTAATTTAATATTTTAAAATTAAATCTTTTACGATTATATAATAAATTATTTAATATATAAATTTAAAAATCCAAAAATGGCTAAAGCAACATCGGACTTTTAGTGGCGTTTTCCAGAGGCGCCACATGTGTCGGACTTTTAGCGGCGTTTTCCCAGGCGCCGCTAAAGGTCGACTTTTAGCGTTTGAGCGTAGCTAATCGCTAAAGGTCGGACTTTTGGCGGCGTTTTCCAAGACGCGAGCCGCTAAAGGTCTGACTTTTAGCGGCGTTTGAGCAAAAAACGCCGCTATATATCATTTTTAGCGGTGTTTTTGAAATAAACGCCGCTATTACTCATTTTTTAGCGGCGGTTTCCTTCAAACGCCGCTAATGTATAATATTTGCAGCGTTTTTCTCTAAAACGCCACTAAAAACGCCGCTAAAAGTCTGCTTTTTGTAGTGATTTAAAGTATAGATAATCGCTTAATAATAACATATAACAAATAATGAAATATATGGTTTCAAACAAAATAATCATAATAACACATTAAATATCTATGATATTAAAATGAAAAAATAAAATATGAGTAAAATAAAATTTAAACACATAAATACATCATATTAAGAATACTAAATGCATTACAATTATTTATTATGATGTTATTATCAATCATGAGTTAATTTCAAGTTGACTTGTGACACCGATTCGATTAACAACACTATCAGTACATACAACTGTCGGTGGTAATAAAATATGCATAATACCATAAAAACATACATATTATATTAATATGAGGTTTTGGTTGTTGTAAATAGCATGGGTCCAAATCTAACTTCATATTTTTTGAGGTTTAAAAATAAAAAACTAAAATATTCTTAAATAATATAATTTATTTTAATTACAAAATACAAAAGATATTTTCGTAATTTTACTAATAATATTAGTACTCAATTTACTTGTGATACCAACTCAATCAAAACTTAAATAATATATCTACTTCGTACTATCATTTATTCGTATATTGCTTTTATTATTTTATTTACTGATTTATTTTTCAAACTTGACAATTTCGTATTTGATTTATGTTGTGAAGAAGCCGGAATGTACATCTTGTTTGCAATGTGATTTCATAAAATTACAATAATAGCCCCAACTAGTTTTAGTTATATTTTTGTCATTTAATTATTATTATTTTTAATTTAACGATTCAATTTTTTAAAATTAAAAATTTTAGTCACTCTCTCAATAGTTGCCATTAGACGAGAGATGAAAAATTGACATGGGCCTTTTTATTGGCCCAAGAACAAATTTAGTTTTCTAATATTTATATATTTTATCAATTTGACCCTAAATTTAAAGAAATCAACAAATTTAGCCCTTAATTATTAGAATATTTAGTTACTTTATTTTGAATTCTAAAAATTAAATAAATTTAGCCCTCATAATTTAAATTTTTTCCAATTTAGTTCTAATTTAAAGTTTCAAAAAAATATTTAAAAAAATTATTTTTTTAATATTCGTTAACATACCTCCATAACCCACCGAGCAAAAAAAGTATTTAACACCATTCGAATTGTGCTCATTTCAAACTAGTGCCACCTTTGTGAATATGGCAAAAAAAAAAAAAAACCAAATTAGCTTAAACCCAATTATTTAAGTGTCAGATTTTCGATTACTATCATATTATTTAACTAAATTCCTCTCAAAATATTAACAAATTTTAAAATTATTACATAACAATTATTTTGAAACTTTATTTTTTTTTAACTTTATTTTTTTAAATATAGAAACACCTAATTTCGAGTAGAGAAAGCAATACAATTTAAAATAAATTGATATTACAGTTTTGGTTTTTTTGGATTCATAATACAATTATTAGTTTGATTCATGAAAAGTAAGTGTATGGTTTGAATTCATGAAAAGTAAGTGTATGGTTTGAACATTCAACTGCATGCCAAACTAATAATTGTCCATAAATACCGCCCTCAAAACACCTATTTTCACCACTCATACTTACAATTTCTCAGCATATATTCTCATTGCAATATTCTTAGCGGAATCAAACCTGACATGGAGTTTTCAAAGGTTTCTACCCTAGCTCTTACTTGTCTCGTGGGGTTAGTCTTGGTCCTTCCCTCCCATGCCCAAGACTCACAACAAGACTACCTCAACGCTCACAACACAGCTCGAGCGGCTGTCGGCGTTGGTCCCATGACTTGGGACGACACCGTAGCTGCCTATGCAGAAAACTATGCTAAGCAGCGCATGGCTGATTGCAACCTTGTGCCCTCCGGTGGACCTTATGGTGAGAACCTTGCTGGGAGCAGTGCTGACCTATCGGAAACCGATGCTGTAAATCTGTGGGTTAATGAGAAGGCCCACTACGATTACAACTCTAACAGTTGCGTAGGTAAGGAATGCAGGCATTATACTCAAGTGGTTTGGCGCGACTCTGTCCATCTTGGTTGTGCTAAGGTGAGGTGCAACAATGGCGGTACTTTCATTGGTTGCAACTATTCTCCCCCAGGCAATTTCGTCGGTCAAAAACCTTACTAAAAACCTTCCTTAATTTGCTTAAAGCCCTCCCAAATGAAAACTTATTTATCTGCAACAAAAATGCTATATATATGTACTGATTTGCCTACTGAATGGCAAATAATAAATAAGGAATGAATATCTTATCATTTGCTATTATAATTTCGTTATAATGATGTCTCCCATACATCCTATAATCATAATTGATTCTACAATACCAACTTGCGGGAAAAAAATAACCATGCATTGCAATAAACCAAAACAACAAGCACTACACCAAAACAGACTTTTAACGGTTTTTTTTTTTTTGCTTTTAGCGACGTTTATAAGTAACACTAATAGTATTTGCGGCGCTTTAGAAAGCGTCGCAAAAAACGCCGTTAAAGAAAGCGCCGCAAACTTTAGCGGCATTTTGGGGAAAAAAAACGCTACTAAAAGTCCGGACCTTTAGCGGCGTTTTTCACACAAACGCTGCTAAAAGTCCAGACCTTTAGCGACGCTTTTATCACAAATGCCGCTAAAAGCCAGGACTTTTAGCGGCTCTTTTCTCACAAACGCCGCTAATTTGTACAGATTTGCAATGCTCATTTTCTCCAATATCTTACCCTTCCTGCATTAAAACCAATAAAAAACAACAGCAGTTGCATATAATTTTAACCCAAAACAGCAAATATAACATTTAAATCTCACCAAATGCATTAAATCTAAACGATACTTCAAATTTAATAAAAGATATATGATATAAATTAATAAATAAAGTATAATTGAAACAATTCTTACAATAATGTTAAATGTAACAATGTTAAAAATAATATTACAAAGAGAAACTAAGGGACTAAGATGGCGGCTTCACATCATTTAAACATCTACATCATCTGCTAAAGTCAGAATTGAAGCTCATCGTATTTTCGCTCGCTTTGCCTCCCTCATTGCTTGCATCCACTCAAGTTCTTCATATTTTCTTTCAACCTCAACAATTTGCTAAACTGTGCTCCCTGGCATCTGAGATATTTGGTCTTTTAACCTCTGAACTTCAGCTTGCGATTGACTACCGGAAGGCATGTACCATTGGGAGTTGGATCCAAAATATTGGGTCGGGGTAACACCAGATCCTTGAAATCGGACCCGACCATACCTTTCAGGACTCAAAACATCAGTCATAAAAACAACAAATGTATCATATAAATGAAGCCAAAAAGCAAATGTAGCATAAAATTCTACCATACCTTTCAGGACCCAAAACATCGGTAATAATTACATTATCGATATCATCAAGATTAATAGAACTATCACTCGAAGCAGCTGCCTCATACTGTGCCTTCTTCTCCTTTAGTTTCTCCTAATAAATCAATGAAAAAGTTAGAAACGAAATATATACAATAAGAATGAATGCAACATAACTTAACATTATTAATTTAAAACTAGTAACAAATAATTAAACTATTATAAGTAAAAATTATAAATATTTATAATAAATCAAATTTTATTAAGTAAATATACCATAATCTCTCCACTTGAATGTCATCGGAGACCCATCCTTCTTCCTATATGTAATGTCAAAAAGTCAACGCGTCTAACTTTTTGACCGGAGGAGACTTCCTACAGTGTAGTAGTAAAATATAATTTTATAGTATAAAATTACTAATATTTGACATAATTAATAAATTATCATACCTCGGCATCGCCATTCTGTAAGCAAAACTTACGGACCTCGCCGTGTGCGTGAATGTTTGTTTCTACCTGCTGCTCATTCCAACACGCTCATGGTCCTCAACATTCCTGGCGGGACATTTCGCAATTTATCCTCGAGGCTGATATCTTTCTTAAAATAATTTTTTTTCAGTGTGCTTTTATGGTCTCTCTATTTTTTTCCCTGTGTCTTCTTTATATAGTCACCGGAGACCTCCAAAGCAAATCTCTCCTAAAAAAACATAAGTTTAGAAAGTAAAAATTAAACTTCAACCAAAGTATTATAAATTACATTCACGTTTTGTTACCTTAATGTTATCGAGAGCTTGTTTTTTGTTTGCATCAGGCATGTGATGCCATGACTCGTAATTGATGGGTAAAATATTTGCATTCCGTGCAACAATGCCCAGATAGCTTGCTAGAAGTCGAGCTTCAGGGCCAACAGGCTGGCCATGAGTGTTTCTCATTACTTTCACACGCTCGATGTGATTGAATTCGTATAAGTCTTTAAGCAGGGTACGTCCGCGACCTCTGCGCGTCCCACCAATCTCAGCTGAACAATGACATATTATTGTTATATTAAAATTGAAAAATGAATCAATAATTAAAGTTAACATACATGTAAAATAAACTTAACATTATTTTGTAATTCTGCAGGCTCGTCATTTATGTTAGGCACACTCGAGGATCCAACTGTTATTTGCTGTTCGCTATTGTCCTCTTCCGAATTTACAATATTTAAATCTCACAATCTTCTTCTACTCATTTTTCCCAATACACATAAAATAGTTAAAATTTTAGTAACAAATGACAACAATAATGGTACATATAAAATAGTTAAATTATATAAAATGACCAAGATTAAAATTATAATATTACATATAAATAAAAAATCGTAAAATCTTACTACATCATAATTAGTAAATATCTTCATCCACGCCCCGATTTAACCCATTGAAATTGTGTACTAGTACTAGGATATTTTCATTTAGGTTTTGTATCGAAAAGGAAGAGTTTCGATCTTTCGACGATTTCATCTCTACTACTTTCATTGCCCATGTCGAACAAGTCCCTAGGGAGTTTGATACAACGTACCAACCCTCATCGCTTGGATCTTTTGAGTAAAAACTTGTTTCACTTGAGAAGAAAACACATACGCCTTGTCTATCGCTTGTTCTTCTGTGAATCAATCGAGAGAAATTCACCATTGTAAAACCATATTGATCGTTTTTATTCCATGAGTATTCATTCACATCACCCAATCACCTCGAAATAAGACAACTTTCCATTTGCTGTAATAATCCAACTCAATGATGTCAGCAATAAGTCCATAATACTCTAGATTCCCCTCGACAGGATTACTGTCCCTAGCACTAGCGTAACTTGTAATTGAAGAATTAACAACAATTCCACAATTTTGGGTTCTCCTCAATCTCTCGCGATACCTTGTATGAAATCTGTATCCGTTGATGAGGAAGGTACTATATCTTTTCACTATTCTGTTTGGACCTTGTGAAAGCCATTTAACTTCGTCATTTACTTCATTCCGACTCCAAACCTATTGAATCGAAAGTAAATTGAGAAATTATAAATGTTACGAGAAAACATTATTACTTGTCAATGAAAACTTCAATTGCATACCGTTTGGCTTAACCATTCATGAAATGATTCTGTGAACAACTTATTAATTTCTCGTCGATGTAATCTTCGGGACCATGAACGAGCTCTCAATATTTGTTTGTACTCACTATGTTTAAAAAAAGGGTTACTTTGTTAGAAGACAAACAAATTATAATTGATGAGTATTTAACAAATTCTAGAACTTACTTGCGTAATGGTTCCATTGAATCGTGATGAAAAAGAACATATCGATGTGCTTGGACCCACGATATATCGTCTAATTCTGCAATTTTGACTTTGCCGATCGGTTCTCCGAAACTTTGAAATAAATAAGTTTCGGCCAAGTTATGATCTGTGAGCCCAACATTTCTACTTGGTCTGTTCATTATTGTCTCGACATCTTCCAAATACCTCGAACAGAAAGTCATACATTCCTCTGCCAAGTAGCCTTTGGCAATTGATCCTTCCGGATAACGTTTATTGCGGCAGTAAGACTTCAATTTGATTAGGAACCTAAACACGATATAGAACATTATCAAAAGTTGCAACTAAAGGCATTTAGGTGAATGAAGGAATAATTTACAAATAAAGTAAGACCTTCCAATAGGATACATCCATCAATAGAAAACTGGTCCACCAAATATTGCTTCACGAGGGAGATGAATTAACAAGTGCACCATAATTGTGAAGAAGGAAGGCGAGGAGATCTTCTCCAGATTGTATAAAGTCAATGGGGCTCGATCTTGTAGTGTCTCAAGTTCTTAAACGTCCAAAACTTTGCCACAAATGCCTTTCATTATATTAGACAGTTTAATTACACAAGACGTCACCTTTTTCGACATAAAACATCGCATAGCAACTGGCAGTAAGTCTTGCATCAAGATTATGGCGTAGTATCTGATGCTCCCAATAAGGCAACTAAAAAAAATACTTCTTTTTTTCCACAAGTCCGCCTCATTAGGATCATCCTCTTCGTCAGATTCATCATCAGATTCATCCCTTGATCTTCTATTTATTTGCGGGTTGGCCGGTCGATTCATCTTCCCATAAATAAAATTCATATCCTTCAACATGAACAATATTTTGAATCTACTGGTCTGCGAAGGAGCTTCTCTGAACTCTTCAGTACCGTCAAATTGAGCACTCTGATATCTAAATCTATGATTTTTCGGTAATCATCGACGATGCCCCATGTAAGAGAACTTCTTCCCATTATATAACCATTGCGAACATGTTCTGCGCAGCACAACAAGGACAAGCATAACATTTCTTGGTACTCCAACCAGATAAATTAGCATAAGCCGGGAAGTCATTAATAGTCCACATCAAAGATACACGTAAGTTAAAGTTCTCTTTTCTCATTGCATAGTATGTCTCAACACCAACCCATAGTTGTTTTAACTCTTCAACAAGTGGCTGCAAATATATGTCAATATCATTCTCGGGCCCTTTCTCTCCAGGTATAATCATAGATAAGATAATTGATGATTGTTTCATGCAAACCCATGGAAGTAAATTGTAAGGAGCAAGCACCACCGGCCAAGTACTATACGTTGTGCTCATGAGTTTGTAAGGGTTAAATCCATTAGATGCTAGCCCAAGCCTCACACTCCGAGGATCGCTTGCAAAGCTTGGAAATTTTGAGTCAAATGCTTTCCAAGCTAAAAAATCTGTAGGATGCCTTAACAATCCATCATCGGTTCGTCCATCATGGTGCCCCATCATTGACTCGGCTGTCTTCGACGACATGAAAAGCCTTTGAATCCTTGGGATTAGCAAAAAATACCGCAAAATCTTAACCGGCTGCTTCCTTGACTGTGTATCATGTTCATCCTCGTTACCATCCTCTGCATTTCTATTAATCCAACGGGATTGACCGCAGACATGATAGCACTGTTGGTTTATCCGATCACCCCAATACAACATGCAGTCATTTCGGCAACTATGAATTTTGTTGTAGCCAAGGCCCAAATCTTTTATCAGTTTCTTTATGTCTTTGGACGATTGAGGGATTTTCGCAAACGGGAGCATTTCTTGCAGAAACTCTAACAACATTGTCAACGAGTTTTCGGTCCATCCTCCCACACATTTCAAGTGAAAAAGACGAATATAGAAAGACAGTTTGGAAAATTTTGATCCCTCGTACAGTTCTTCATTCATTTCACCAAGTAACATGTCGAACCTCGCCACTTCTTCATTTGGTTGTTCATTAGGTACACTTCTTCCCCCTTCGGTGAAAGTATTTCCACCAAAATTATAATCATCAGTTGCTCCCAAGTCAGGTGGAAATGACCCGAAACCATCACTGCGGATATTAAAAGCATCCCGCAACATGCCTTTCATGTTATCATCTCTAACATTCTGATTGTAAGCACTATAAGGATAACCTAGATTCATCGATGAAGATGCTCCACTAGATGTACACTCTCTATGAAAAATCCATTTTTTTAACCCCGGACAAAGCCATCAACAACTAGATGTTCGTAGATAACTTCACGATAATTTCAATTGATATTGCAACACTTCTTACACGGGCAACGAATCATATTCTCTTGGCTTGCCTTTTGAAATGCGAAATTCAGAAAAGTTTCTACTCTATTTCGATAGCCATTGCTTACCCTTGACAAATTCATCCAAGTCCTATCCATTTCGTAGTTGTTGAAGTCTAAAGTTGACAATAAATTACACGGCTAAATTGTTAATTTATAATTTATGTAAGCAATGATAATTTCATTTATATAACTGAGTACTATATAAGTTATGTAAATTATGTAAGTTATGAAGTTTGACATTAAAATTATGTAAGTTATGAAATTTGATCTTAAAATTATGTAAGTTATGTATTCTTTAAGATTCATCATATGTGGCATTGTTACACAGGGAGGATCCGTTATATCTTAAGTGAGATATAAGGCAACCCGTCAGTTTCCAAATTTATATACTTTGAATCTTTTTTTTTCTATACAAGTATTATGTAAGTTATGTATTATATAAGTTATGTATTCTTTAAGATTCATCATACGTGGCATTGTTACACTTGGGGAGGATCCGTTATATCTTACAATGAGATATAAGGCAACCTGTCAGGTTTCCAGCCTATATACTTTTAATCTTTTTTTTTCTATACAAGTATTATGTAAGTTATGTATTATGTAAGTTATATATTCTCTAAGATTCATCATATGTGGCATTGTTACACCTAGGGAGGATCCATTATATCTAACAGTGAGATGTAAGGCAACCCGTCATGTTTCCAACCTATATACTTTGAATCTTTTTTTTATCTATACAAGTATTATGTAAGTTATGTATTACGTAAGTTAAATAATTTGATGAAAGCTATGTAAGTTATGTAAGTTAAATAGTTTTATGTAAGCTATGTATTATGTATTATGTAAGTTAAATTAAAATTTCAAATCGAGAATCGGTTGAGGTGTGAACATATATGGCATGCATTACATTGTAGTTTTTTAAAATATTAATTGGTTTTAGTTTTTCGTTTGAGGTAGGCTGGAAAATGTTATTATATGTTTTTTATAATTGAAAATTTGAAATTTCTTTGTGATGTTGTTAAATTTTAAAAGTTTTTAACTTACTTCTTTTAAAAATAATTTATTTTCTATATTAAAACATATTTAAATAATGATCTATATTATTATATTTATAACAAAATATTTATAAGTTTTAAATTTAAAAACTTCTTTTAAAAAATAATTTATTTTTATAATGAAACATATTTAAATAATGATCAATATTATTATACTGATAACAAAATATTATTACCATTTTGGAAAACATATTTTAACAATTAACTTTTATATTTTGTTTATGTTATTTTTTATATCGTACCGTACCTTAAATTTTAAAAAATAATACACGGGAGCTTGTAAAAAATCTAAGCGGCATGATTAGATAGCAATTTGGAGGTTGTTCAAACATTATTAATAATAAACAACAATAATAAACAACAATTTAGACAGAAATTCTTTAAGATTCATCATACGTGGCATTGTTACACCTGGGGAGGATCCGTTATATCTTACAGTGAGATATAAGGCAACCCATCAGGTTTCCAGCCTATATACTTTGAATCTTTTTTTTTGGACAGCAATAGAACAAACAGCATATATACCAACCAAGCAGGATAATAAACAGTAATTTGGACAGAAATTCTTTAAGATTCATCATACATGGCATTGATACACCTAGGGAGGATCCGTTATATCTTACAGTGAGATATAAGGCAACCCGTCAGGTTTCCAGCCTATATACTTTGAATCTTTTTTTTTTTGAAGAATAGAACAAACAGCATATATACCAACCAAGCAGGATAATAAACATCAATTTGGACAGAAATTCTTTAAGATTCATCATACATGGCATTGTTACACCTGGGGAGGATCTGTTATATCTTACAGTGAGACATAAGGTAACCCGCCAGGTTTCGAGCCTATATACTTTGAATCTTTTTTATTGGACAAGATATAACAAACAAATATATATACCAATAGCAAGGGATAATAAACGACATATGAAATACCAACAAATCCAATCCAACAGCATATATACTTGTTAAGTTATTACCAACAAATCCAATCAAACAGTTGCAGGAGTAGTAGGAAGCAGTAACTGAAATACAAACAACATATGAATTAACAAATTATATCACCTTTGTCTCGCAATTGGTACGAATCAGTTGATAAATTAAAACGTGTAAAATGGTGTAAAATCATTATTCAACAGTTGAATGTGTTTGATACTTACCAGGTAATAAGTTGAAAACGAAACAATCTGTTGATATCAAGGCCAGTGGTAAATGGTACAAGCTCAGCTAAGATTTAAAAGTAAAACAATATAAGAATGAGAAAAAAATCAAAATTTCTATAAGTAAAACAACAACACATAACATTTGAACAGTTCAATTAATTAAATAATACCTCATAATTGACTAATGAACATTAATTCACTGACTTTTTTAAAAAAATAACTCACAGTATGGCAGATAACAGATAAGTGGATGGTAGAAAATGGAGTAGCAACAGAGGGTTGCCGATGAAGATGCAACAGAGGGTTGGCAACTGCAATTTAGGGGGCTACTAAAGGCGATGTCGAGGGTCGCTAACAATGATTCGTAGGGTGCCAAATAATGTGTATAGACATCAAAGCTCACTCAAATGGCCTATTTCGGATATAATCTCTGGTTTAATCATGTCTAAAACATCATGCTTACACATGAAATAAGTCATATTAAACTAAACATAAATACCTAATATTTAAGCATAACATATATACAAACTAATGTAAATGCTAAAATTGATTTTACCTATTTTAGTTCTCTTCTAAAGAAAACTAATCACTTTATTAATCTACTTATATATACACATTTTTAATTTTTACTTCATATTATTATTTTTATAAACAAATAAATGAAAGTAAAATGTGTAACATAAAGAATAATAATACACCTAATAAAATACTAAGACAAAAATATTTGAAGTGTTCACTTATTTTTAAGTAGTATGATTACTCCATAAGTAGTGATATAAAGCATGAAAATTACATATATCTTCTTGTTTAAATTCACTTTTCTTTAATACAATTTTTTTATGGATAGGGATTCCAAACCGGTACTCTTGGAAGGCTTACTTGCTGTATGAACAATTATATGATTAATATGCATAAAAGAATACACTTTTAAATAATTTAACAAACTTTAATTACTAATATCTGACGTTTGAAAAAATTTTGTTTGGATTGTTGATATTAATATCTGACGGTGATTTTATTAACATTACATCACATGAATAAGTAATTAGTCATGTATGCAGATTATCAAGCAAATGAAAATTAAAATTGAGGCCATTAGCATCTCTGCGCACAATTATCTAACTCATTTCCCTCCTTAACTTCTCATCCTAATTTGCCAAAGCCAAGCACCAGATGAACAAAGAAGAAACAAAAACATATGGATGTCTACTCTAAAAGTAAGAAAAGGATAGTTTACATTCATAAAGGTAGACACATGAATACTTCAAAAAAATAAAAATAAGAATGCATAGAATACAACAAGAATTGCAGAAAAGTGAGGAAATATGCAAAAACAAAGAAATAGCATATTTGTTGGCAAATGGCAAGAACGGAACTAAGAGAATTACCCCAGATGGCGAGACAGGGTTTCGAGTGAATTTGGAACTATCAGGAACCCAAGAAACTGCAAATGGAATTAAAATGTTAAGCTTTAAACAACATAACAGGTTTAAAACTGGAAAGTTAGCAACTTATAAGGAAATAGCAGTCAATTAGTCAAGTGTCATAACAAGAGCAAAACTTAACAGTACAAACCAAATACTTTTTACCAAATACAAGAATGTCAGTAGATGGCACCAAGCAAGGAGAGGTGAAGTACCATAGTACTAGTTTGGTAGTATTTCTCCTCACCTCAATACCTTGTTTCTCACAGACAATGAAAATTCACTGGTAATAACCAAACTATTATTTATCTGAGATGGAATCAAAATCCTAACAAAGAGTAAATGAGTTACCATCAAGAATTCATCCCATTTTCAATTTTTTGAGCCATTTTCCTCTCAGTTGTTGCACAAGAACTTCAAAAGAACACACACGTATATATACACAAACTCTTTCCATGTAAGAACTATTGAGATGACATAGACATTCGATTTCCAATACACTAACTCTACCTTTGGTAATATGCATGTCTCTTAGAGACTAAGTGTATGCATCAGAAAAAGAAAAGTTTCATATCCCATCACTTGAAACACATACCAATAGTTCAGTCAATATACATGTCAAAATCTATATACTATTTTAAAACACATATCTGCCACGCATAAGAAAATAATAACACGGATCGAACATACAAATGGTTTAAAAATGATTACATGCAATTGGTTTAAAAATACCTCCACGACCCGAATATCCAGTGGTGGCGGCGGAGAAAAGATGCACCGACAGAGATCAGAGGCGAAGAACTTCCTTTTGAAGCGACGGAAAGATGATTCGAACAGTTTCCAGACACATGAGCGTAATTAGGGATTTAGGAAGTTTAATAGTTTTGATAATTTGTAGGGATTGAGGAAGAAGGTACTCAAATTTGGGAGATTGGGGAAGAAATTGGGGATTTTGGAATTGGGGGTTCCGAATGTTAGAAAATTAGGGCAAAAAAATTGGGATTTCTGAACTGGAGGAAAGAGGGAAAATGATATGTAAAAACAAAGAATAAAAACGACACCGTATTGCAAAAAATTATCAATATTTGTGGCGTTTAAGCTGAAAACACCGGTAATGTATAAACATATTTTGGCGTTTAGGATAAACGCCACGAATAACCAAGATAAAACGGAAAAGTTTACCATATTAGTTTACAAATTTGCGGCGTTTTTCCAGAAAATACCGGTAATTCATAACATTTTGCGGCATTTATGTGAAAATGCCACTAACTCCGCACAAGTGAAAATGGCACCATCTCACTGTTCACCATATTTTGCGGCGTTTTTTTTAAAGCACCACTAAAACAAAGCTGAAAACGTCATCGTTTTTAATACTCGAACCATATTTGCAGCGTTTATAAGCAAAAACGCCACTAAATGTACACATCAAACGGTGACGTTTTGCAGACTCTTTTGCGGCGTTTTCATTAAAACGCCACTAAAATTAAACCACTTCCTATATTTTAATTTTTTATATAAACAAAATATATATTTCATATACTTATATATTAAATAATATAGGTATAGTACAAATTAAATGGGCTGAATCTTAGTAAATTCCAAATATTGCTTCAGTTATCAATAGTATATATATCTTAAAGCTCAAACCATAAACACTTTAATTTTTAATAGTATAAACCTCAAACCATAAACACACTCTCAAACCTAAACCGCAACTCGTATATATGTTTAGCAGCATTTAATGTTAAGGTTTAATGGTTAATGGTTTAGTGCTTGTATTTTAGGGGTTTATGGTCGAGTGTTTAGAGCTATGATTTAGGGTTTAGAATCTAGATCTATGGTTTAGATTTTAGGGTTAGACCATTTAAGATTTAGAGTTTAGGGTTTAGGAATAAATAGATGTACAATCAGATTTTGTTATGGGCTGAAATTATTTTGTAAGTAATAAATGCAATCTCACCATTTATATATATATCATAAATTTTTATATGCCATAACCCTAATCCTAAGATTAACCGTAAACCATAAACTCTAAACACTAAATCTTGAAATGTTGAACTCGAAACCCTAGTCAACCTATACAAACCACTAAACCATTAATTATAACCTTAAACCCTAAATTATTTAGATAAATTTTGAATATTATATATTCTTTCAATATTTTAGGAAATTTAAATAACATTTTCAATTTACTAATTAATTTTGTTTCTCTACAGATGCATGGGTTACCAATTTTTTAATTTTAATATATATAAAACTTATCTATTATCTCTAAAATAATTTAAACTATAATTATAATTTTAATATATATATATAAGAAATTAAATAATTTAAACTATAATATATATATATATATATATATATATATATAGTCTATTTTCTTGTAGTGGGTGAACCTTAAATATAAATTTTATAAGGGACAAAAGTAATTAAAATAGAATGTTAATCCTTACATAGACCCTAAAATAAATCAATTTTTATTAATAACACTAACCCCTAAAGCCTAATAGCCAACCCCTAAAACCATAACCATTAAATTATTTATTTTTGAGGCATTTTTTTTTGAAAAAACGCAGCTAATGACATGCTTTTTGCGGCATTTACAGAAAAAAAGCCACTAGATCTAGCAACTATAGCTGTAACACCCTAAACCCGACCTAAACGTTATGACCGGATCTGGCATGTCACATGAAAGGAATGTTTAAAAATTGTACGTTCGTTAAAAAGTTCGTATTCTTTTTGAAACTCCACGTTTTGTGGTTTGTATATAAAACCTGATTCATTTAATGCCCATTTTACAAAGTTGTTATTACTTTGTAAAATTTGTATTTGTTGTGAAAATTGAGTTGAAGTAATTTTGAATAAGAAACGGTTTATTAACATTTTAGGAAAATCCGCATTAAACATTTAATAATAAGCGATAACCAATTTAAAAGCTAAAACCAAATAAAATACCAAGGCCTTATTACATAACAAAACCCAAATAAAAATAAGTCCAAATAAAAGAAATGAATTTACGAGTAAACATATGTATGTCCTCCACGAGTCCACCTCGCTCCCAAATCCATAATCTAATGATTACGCAAAATTTAACTAAGGGTGAGTCATCGAGACTCGGTGTAAATCCCATCCAGCGAATGTTAAACCCTTACACAATTTCATATGAAAATATGCACGTCATGCAACCCAAAACCTAACCATCCAAAACTCTCGATTCTACCATGTGGTACCAAACCACCGGTGGTGCCAAACCACTGGTGACCCAAAGTCACTGATATCAATAATGATGTGGTGCCAAACCACTGGTGACCCAAAGTCACGAATAATCCATATGTGGGGCCAACCCATGTTGTGATACCAAATCACTGGCGGCAATCTCGTTTTATCAAATGTGGGGCCAACCCACTATGGTGCTAAGCCACTGGGACGAGTCGCTATGAGGTGCCAAACCTCCGTGACCCAAAGTCACGAATAACATATGTGGTACCAAACCACCGGTGGTGCCAAACCACTGTGACCCAAAGTCACAGATATCAATCTTCCCTCCTCTCATCATACCCGCAATATGACATAATAACTTGTGTATGCGTTATGTCATGTATGCTGACATATATCAAATATAAGTATAACATGATTTACCATCATAATCAGATAGACATAAAACAACATAATCATGCTAATCAACCTCTAAGGGTATAACCGTAATTTTACCTACCAATGGTATTTTCGTAATTTACCCACCAAGGGTATTTTCGTAATTTACCCACCAAAGGTATTTTTGTAATTTACCCACCAAGGGTATTTTTGTAATTTACTCACCAAGGGTATTTTCGTAATTTACCCACTAAGAATATTTTCATAATTTACCCACCAAGGGTATTTTCGTAATTTACCTACTAAGGGTATTTTCGTAATTTACCCAACAAGGGTATTTCAGTAATTTCATACCTGGAATGGCATTTCTAAAGGCCCAGTGTTGCCTTGAGCGACTCAACTACCATTTTAGTCTTTCTGAAGCTGTTGAGCCTAAAACCTAATTTCACCCATTATTCGCCCACACTCGTGTGGCCCACCTAACACAAATCTATCCACGTATATAAGTTCCACCTAGTCTAGTTCACTATATACTACATCATCATACAATTTATTCTATTGGGCCTCTGGGCCCATTGGGCCTACTTCACCCACCACTACCAAGCACCCCAACCCACAAGAATACTCTTGATGGCCTCAACTATCGAGTGAAGCCCCACATGTGCGCCATGACGCTTTCGTGTGGCTACTATTGCCATGACCGACACTTCAGCATTTGCCGCTCTACAATTAGAGTAGAGAGAGTTACACACCTAATAGGACTCTGGTGCTAAACCGCGCTGCGACCACTCATGTGCCCAACGCCCACCAAGGTATGTTAACCCTCCTCCTGGCATGCTCTTTATATAGCTAGCTCTTCACCTTCATTACGTGTATCTTTCCGATGTGGGATCCCTTCATCAGTAGAGTTTAAATTCAACTGAAACTCTTATCGTCCACTCATAAAATAAATACTCCTTGCTTCTCATGAGATTCAACCGGGCTCCTTATAACATAATCCACGCTACTAGCCACTTTACCAACTAGCTCCTTGTGTCTTAAACCATGCAACTAAATATAACCCTATGGCCAAGGTCTAAATTCATTTAATAAAAATAATCTAAAAGGAATGCAAACGCTACAACTAGAACCTTGGACCTCCTTCCTTCCTTGTGGCGTCATTCCTTGTCCTTAAGTGGCGTCACTTTGCCACTACACTTCCTCCACTTGTGTCATTTTCCTCTACATTTTATTCTTAAGGCCTACCCGCCAACCTCTAGGGTTTTTTCACCTAAAACCAAAATTTCCCCAAAGCTAATATTTGATCCGGGACTTCATAGAAGCCCCTAACCTTCAAAATCACTTATCTAAAAGGTCCAACTTGCACTTAAGCTGATCTCCTATTCTCCAAAAAAATTTAAACGCTACTATGCCTAAGGCCCATTGGGCTCAATCCTACTAGGCCTAATTTCAGGATGTTACAATAGCTCAACTACAAAACGCCATCGTATTGGTTAACATCTTTGTGGCATTTTAGGCTAAGCGCCACTAATATTCTTCATTTAGCGACATTTTTATAAAAGTACCGCTAATGCTCTGATCTTTAGCGGTGCTTTTGTAAAAGCGCCGCTAATGCTCTGATCTTTAGCGGCGTTTATAATAAAGCACCGCTAATTCTCTGATCTGTAGTGGCGTTTTTACAAAATTTCCGCTAATTGTAACACCCCTTATCCGAGACCGTTGCCGGAGTCGAGCACGAGGCATTACTCGACTTAACTTACTAGATCAGGGCATAAAAATTGAAACTGTCCATCTGCATCATGTTCACTAAATCAACTATAACTCGAGTTACGAAACTCAAAATATAGATACGTAAATTTTACTTGAAACTAGACTCATATATCTTCTTACTATAATTTTTCCAGAATTTGTGGTGTGGCCAATTAGTATAGTTTATTAGTTAAAGTCTCCCCGTCACACGTTCGACATTCTAACCACTCTTCACTAAAATGAATTACCTTATAATATAAAATTATTTTTCCTACATCATTTTTTTAATATAAAAATAGACTCAATAAGCTTTAATTTTATATCTCATGCACAACCTAATTCCATTTATACTAGTTTTGGTGATTTTTCAAAATCACGTCACTGCTGCTGTCCAAACTGTTCCCCTGCATATAATTACATAATTTCTTAAAATAACTATCAACTAGGCATTACATAACATCCAAAACATGTTCTTAATTAACCATTTTAATAGCTAATCATTACCAAACATTTAAAAGCCAATATAAAGCCATATCATAAGGTCATACACACAAAATGGCTAAGTCCCTATACATGTCATAACTTAAAACATTCAAGTCACAAAATACCAATATAATCCTTTGATAGTGTGTAACGATCTCCGACGTCTTTACGATCCCCGAGTTGGCTTGCAAAACTATGAAAAGAAAGAAAGGAATGGGAGTAAGTGTTAAGCTTAGTAAGTTTGCATGTAAATAAATAACAACATTCTTAATGCATTATCATATTCTTTTCTTACCAAAATTATTTAAGCCTTTAACTTAATATACTTAAGTCTTAAATTCTTACACATACCTTTTAGCTTGAACTTGTCTTACCTTTCCTTTGGTATACTCTTTAAATTTTCCCATTGAACCACTTGGAATACTAAGGATACGCGCGTACCTTTCCTTGTGAAACTTAACCATTGCCATGTCTTGACATGGTCTTATGTGGTATCCTTGCCTTATGAACTCACCAATTCCATGCCTTGGCATGGTCTTACATGGGACCTTTGCCTTATAAATTCACCAATGCCATGCCTTGGCATGGTCTTACATGGGACCTTTTCCTTATAGTAACTTATCAATTTCATGTCTTGACATGGTCTTACATGATTTCCTTAAACCCTAATGCCATGACATTTGTATCCTACACATTCCTAAGGTTCAACCGGGACATTCTGAGATTGCTTCTTTGTCAATTCATGCTTGAGTCTTTAAATGATAAATTTACAGAATAAATATGTTAATGTTGGAATTTAATAGTATCAATTGTAAAATAATAGAATATTGCATTTATTTACATAAACTTACCTCAAAATGAATCGATAAACTATATCGATTTAGTCCACTATCTTTTCTTCCCGATCTAACTTGATTTTATTCTTCTTGATCTATAATAGCAAATTTATCTTATTTAATACTCACATTTATCAAAACAGTCCTTAAGTCTAACTTTAGAAAAATTACAATTTTGCCCCTAAACTTTTACATATTTGCACATTTTCCCCAAAGCTCAGAAATTATACTTTATCCCTTATTCTTATGTTTTATGACATGCTGATCATTTTACCCTTCTATGACAACATCAAATTCTCACTCTAACATGTACTTATGAACATTAGGTATTTTTACCGAGTAAGTCGTTTTACTCATTTTCACTTAAAATCACGTAGCAAAAGTTGTTTAACATAATTTCAGACTTCATATTATATCATAAAACACCAAAATAAACACATTTCACCTATGGGTATTTTTCCAAATATGAACCCTAGCATGAATTATTGATAGAATAAGCTAAACCGAGCTATCGGGGCTTTAAAAATGTAAAGAACATTAAAAACGGGGCTTGGAATCACTTACTATGGAGCTTGGAAGCTTGAAACAAACCCTAGCTATGGTGAACACTTGAAAATTCAGCCTAAAGAAGAAGATGAGCATATTTTGCCATCTTTTTCCCTTTTTAGTTTCTTTTTATTACCAAATGACTAAATTGCCCTTCATTAAAAACTTTGGTTCTTTCTACCTATATATGTCCATTTTTGTCCATGAAAATATAATGGTATAATTACCATTTAAGGACTCCTACTTCAAACCCCCATTTCAATCAAGTACTCTATAAATTAGAACCCCCATTTAGCAACTTTTGCAAACAAGTCCTAATAGGCAATTTAAGCATGAAATCAATAAAATTTCTTATCAATACTTTAACACATGTATTTAATCACTCGGTAAATCATAATAATTAATTGTAATAAACTTTTATAGCTCAAATTTGTGGTTTCGCAACCACTGTTCTGTTTAGGCCCTATTTCGGGATGTTATATTACTCCCCCCTTTAGGGATTTTCGTCCCCGAAAATCTTACCTGTAAAGAGATTTGGGTACTGTTGTTGCATAGTATCTTCGGGCTCCCATGTAGCCTCGTCTATCCCATGCCTATTCCATAATACTTTCACAAGTGCAATACTTTTGTTCCTTAATTGCTTAACCTCGCGAGCCAGAATTTTTATCGGTTCCTCGCCGTAAGTCATATCTGGTTGAATCTCAACCTCTGTTTGTGAAATCACATGCGATGGATCTGAACGAAAACGACGTAGCATAGACACATGAAACACATCATGAATCTTCTCTAACTCATTCGGCAAAGCTAACCGATATATCAATGGCCTAACTCTCGCGATCACCTTAAACGGTCCAATAAAACGGGGACTTAATTTGCCTTTCTTGCCGTCGAGAAATTTCTTCCAAGGGATACTTTCAAGAATACCCTATCACCAACTTGAAATTCAATTTCTTTTGTTTTCAAATCAGATAGGATTTCATCTATCTAAAGCTGCTTTCAAGCAATCTCTGATGACTTTTACTTTCTCTTCTGTTTCTTTGACTAGATCAACCCCATAAATCTGATTTTCCTTAAGCTTTGTCCAATACAAAGGTGTGCAGCATTTACGTCCATACAAAGCTTCATAAGGTGCCATCTTCAAACTCAATTAATAACTATTATTATAGGCAAACTCTATTAACGGCAAATATTTCTCCCAACTACCTTGAAATTCCAATACACAACATCTAAGCATATCTTCAAGTACCTGAATAACTCTTTCTGACTGACCATCAGTTTGAGGATGGAAAGCAGTACTAAAACTCAACTTTGTACATGAAGCTTCCTATAATTTCTTCCAAAACCGTGAAGTAAATCTCGGATCTCTATCTGAGATAATCGATATGATACTCCATCTGATCTCACAATATCTCAAATATACAACTTCGGCCAACTTTTCAAGTGAATAATCCATACGACACAGGATAAAATGAGCCGACTTCGTTAGCTTATCAATCACAACCCATATTGCATCATTCTTTCTTGGTGTCAAGGCAATCATCACAAAATCCATAGTAACTCGGTCCCATTTCCACTCGGGAACTAATACAGTATAATAAACTCGAAGGTACACGATGTTAGGCCTTTACCTGGCTGACAGATCAAACATCTAGAAACAAACTCTGATATATCTCTTTTCATTCCTGTCCACCAATCCATTTTCTTCAAATCATTATACATCTTTGTACTACCTAGGTGAATAGACAAAGAACTACTATGTGCTTCTTGTAAGATCTTTCGAATAAGCTCATCGTTCTTTGGTACACATACCTTGTCTCTAAACATCAAACAACCGTCAGAACCGATCTGAAAATCAGATTTTACACCTAGTTCGCACTGAACTCTTTTGGCTTGCAACTTACCATCATCCTTCTGAACTTCACAAATTTTTTCAAGAAACGTCGATTTAGCCCTCAACTCAGCTAAAATAGAACCATCATCTGATAAGGCCAAATTAGTATGCAAAGCTCTCAAGGCAAATAACGATTTTCTACTCAAAGCATTAGCAACAAAGTTTGCCTTACCGGGGTGATAATCGATCACTAGCTCATAATCTTTAATCAACTCTAGCCATCTTCTTTGCCTCAAGTTTAGATCTTTACGAGTCATCAAGTATTTCAAACTTTTGTGATCGGTGAATATTCGGCACTTCTCACCATACAAGTGATGTCTCCAAATTTTAATGCAAATACAATAGCGACTAGCTCTAAATCATGTGTCGATAATTTTTCTCATGTGATTTTAAGCGTCTAGAGGCATAAGCAATTACCCTTCTGCATAAGTACACAACCTAGTCCATTTAAGGATGCATCATTTGTAAATCACAAACTCTTTACCCGGTTACGGTTTGTACTAAAATAGGAGCTTTAATCAACAATGCCTTTAACTTGTCAAAACTCTGCTGACACTTCTCAGTCCATTCAAACTTGACATCTTTCTGTAGCAATCTTGTCAATGGAGTAGCTATTATGGAAAATCCCTCTACAAATCATCTATAATAACCGGCAAGACTAAGAAAACTTCTGACTTCTGATACATTCCTAGGAGGCTTCCAATCAACAATGGCTGAAATCTTGCTCGGATCAACTTTAATACCTTCACCTGAGACAATATGTCCAAGAAAACAAACTTCTCGTAACCAGAACTCACTTTTGCTAAACTTGGCATAAAGCTGATTATCTCTTAAAATTTGTAAAACTGTTCTCAAATGCTCTGTATGCTCAGTCTCATCATGAGAATAAATCAGGATGTCACCAATGAACACAACTACAAACTTGTCCAAGTAAGGTCTGAAAATTCGGTTCATTAAATCCATGAAAACGGCAGGAGCATTAGTTAAGCCAAATGGCATCACAAGAAACTCATAGTGACCATACCTAGTTCGAAAAGTAGTCTTTGGAACATCTGACTCTTAAACTCGCAAATGATAGCATCCGGATCTCAAATCTATCTTAGAGAACATAGTGGCTCCTTTCAATTGATCAAACAAATCATCTATTCTAGGCAATGAATATTTGTTCTTGATGGTTACCTTGTTAAGCTGCCGATAGCCTATGCACAATCTCATGGAACTGTCCTTCTTTTTCACAAATAACACTGGTGCTCCCCATGGTGAATAAATAGGTCTTACAAAGCCTTTATCGGTTAATTCACATGGCGAGCTTTCAATTCTTTCAATTCTATTGAAGCCATTCTATAAGGAGTAATAGAAATAGGTGTGGTACACGGAATCAATTCAATACCAAACTCAACTTCTCTGATAGGAGGTAAACCTGGTAGTTCGTCCGGAAGCACATCAGGAAACTCATTTACCATAGGCACTCATTCAATATTCAACTCTGGATCTTTAGCATTCAACAGAAAAGCAAGATAAGCTTCACATCCTTTCCTTAAACATTTCTGAGTAGACATAACAGAATTCATGAAAATTGAACTACTTGATTCATCACGAATTAACCCAAGGATCTCTATTTTCACATTTCAACTCACTAAATTTCTTTCCACAATTCACTATCACATCATATGCGATTAACCAATCCATACCAAGAATCACATTAAACTCATCAAATGGCAATAGCATGAGATCGGTAGGAAAACAGTAACCTCTAATCATCAAAGGGTAATTTTTACATTCTTTGTTTACTAACACATGCTGACCTAATGGATTTGATATTTAATCACAAATTCAGTAAACTCTATGGGCATGTTCATACTAGGCATTAATTTCATGCAAACATAGGAATGGGTTGAACTGGATCAATCAAAGCAATAACATTAACATCATGAAGAGAAATGTACCGTAATTACGTCGGGGAAGATGCCTCTTCACGAGCACGGATAGCATAAGTCCTTCTGGTGCTCTAACATCGATCTCATTGTTGTGTCTCTAAATGTACCTCTACCTCGCCCTTACTCAGGATTTCTCGAGATCGCCTCTAATGGGGCATTACACGATCTTGCACTTTCGGTATTTCTTCTCTTTTAACCATTTCGGGACACTCCCGAATGAAATGATCTGGTGCACTACATCGGAAACAACCAGTGAAACACCCCAAACCCGGCCCACAAGCCCTGACCGGATCTGGCATGCTTCTAAAGAAAAAACCTTTCGAATTCTATTTGGGCTTTGCCAAAAACTTGTGTGTTTTTGAAAACAGTTGATTTGGGTTGGGTTTGAAATTAATTTTCGTGTTGATTAGATGTCAAAACACTTGATATTTAAAGCGAAGAAAATTTACTTTTAACCAAATCGACAATAATTATATCATACTATGTAATTTAAAAGCATGCATAAACAAATTAATATTGATGGCCTTATTACATCAAATAAAAACCCGAAAATAATCCAAAAGTACTTAAAATAAAAAGTCTAAATAAAGTAAATTCCTTGCTGAGCATGGCCACCACTAAGCTCCTGCCGACCCAGTCCATCACTAATCGTCACCTGAAAAATAATCCCACAACAGGGTGAGTCAAAGCAGACTCAATGTGTAACCACAACACTAAATCCTAACAAATTCGGGCATGTCAAATCATACATGCTCATATAGCATTCAAATAATATGATGCAAACCCGAACCCAAACCTAGATAGCCATCCGCTACACATCACCCGTACCAACTTTGTGCAAGTGGGGACTACTAAGTCAACCCTCCATCCGCTACACACCATCGAAGGCAATCATTGCGATCGGCGTGCTCATCGCCCTTATAAAATTCCCGGCATTGCCACGGATAATATTTTGTGTCATGAGACACCACATTGGGATAATGTGACCAAGTTACCACATTCGGATATCGTGACATAAGTCACCACATTCACTTCCCTTTCATAATATCCCATATGCCCCATATCCTACAAAACAATTTTCTACTCAAAGCATTAGCAACAACGCTTGCCTTACCCGGTGATAATCGATCACTAGCTCATAATCTTTAATCAACTCTAGCCATCTTCTTTGCCTCAAGTTTAGATCTTTTGAGTCATCAAGTATTTCAAACTTTTGTGATCAATGAATATGCGCACTTCTCACCATACAAGTGATGTCTCCAAATTTTTAATGCAAATAAAATAGCACTAGCTCTAAATCATGTGTCGATAATTTTCTCATGTGATTTTAAGCTCAGAGGCATAAGCAATTACCCTTCCTTCCTGCATAAGTACACAACCTAGTCCATTTAAGGATGCATCACGAATCACAAACTCTTTACGTTCGTTGTACTAAAATAGGAGCTTTAATCAACAATGCCTTTAACTTGTCAAACTCACGACACTTCTCCCATTCAAACTTGACATCTTTCTATAGCAATCTTGTCAATGGAGTAGCTATTATGGAAAATCCTCTACAAATCATCTATAATAACCCAAGACCAAGAAAACTTCGACTTCGATAATTCCTAGGAGGCTTCCAATCAACAATGGTGAAATCTTGCTCGGATCAACATTAATACCTTCACCGAGACAATATGTCCAAGAAAACAAACTTCCGTAACGTAACTCACTTTTGCTAAACTTGGCATAAAGTCGATTATCTCTTAAAATTTATAAAACGTTCTCAAATGATCCGTATGGTCACCTCATCATGAGAATAAATCGGATGTCATCAATGAACACAACTACAAACTTGTCCAAGTAAGGTCGAATATTGGTTCATTAAATTCATGAAAATGGTAGGAGCATTGGTTAAGCCAAATGGCATCACAAGAAATTCATAGTGACCATACCTAGTTCAAAAGTAGTTTTGAACATCGACTCTTTAACTCAATCGATAGCATCCGGATCTCAAATCTATCTTAGAGAACATAGTGGCTCCTTTCAATTGATCAAACAAATCATCTATTCTAGGCAATGAATATTTGTTCTTGATGGTTACCTTGTTAAGTCCCGATAGTCTATGCACAATCTCATGGAACCGTCCTTCTTTTTCACAAATAACACTGGTGCTCCCCATGGTGAATAACTAGGTCTTACAAAGCCTTTATCAGTTAATTCCTATAACTGAGCTTTCAATTCTTTCAATTCTATTGAAGTCATTCTATAAGGAGTAATAGAAATAGGTGTGGTACCGGAATCAATTCAATACCAAACTCAACTTCTCGATAGGAGGAAAACACGTAGTTCGTCCAAACACATCAGAAACTCATTTACCACAGCATCGATTCAATATTCAACTCGGATCTTTAGCATTTAACACAAAAGCAAGATAAGCTTCACATCATTTCCTTAAACATTTCTAAGCAGACATAACAGAAATCATGGAAATTGAACTACTTGATTCATCTGAATTAACCCGAAGGATCTCTCTATTTTCACATTTCAACTCAATAAATTTCTTTCCACAATTCACTATCACATCATGTGCAGTTAACCAATCCATACCAAGAATCACATCAAACTCATCAAATGGCAATAGCATGAGATCAGCCGGAAAACAGTAACCTCTAATCATCAAAGGGCAATTTTTACATACTTTGTTTACTAACACATGCTGACCTAATGGATTCGATACTTTGATCACAAATTCCGTAAACTCTATGGAGATGTTCATACTAGGCATTAATTTCATGCAAACATAGGAATGGGTTGAACTGGATCAATCAAAGCAATAACATTAACATCATGAAGAGAAAATGTACCGTAATTATGTGGAGAAGATGCCTCTTCACGAGCACGGATAGCATAAGTCCTTCGGGTGCTCTAACATCTAATTTCATTCTTGTGTTCTAAATGTACCTCTACCGCCTTACTCCGGATTTCTCCGAGATCTCCTCTAACGGGGCATTGCACGATCTTGCACTCGTATTACTTCTCTTTAACCATTTTGGGACACTCCGAATGAAATGATCGGTGCACTACATTGAAAACAACTAGTCTCGGTTGCTCAACATTGACTTGGATGACGTCGACCACATTGAGGACACTCGGATCTATCAGGCTGAATACTACCAACACTCGCAATCGAAGTGGTTTGAGCTTTTGAATCCATAAATCTTTGACCTCTGTTTCGGCTAGAATACCCGGCTGAAAAATTAGATCTCGTAGAGAACTCTCTAGGCCTCTTGGATGTAGAGAAATGACTTGCTCATCTCTTTTCTTCGTGTCTTGCATCTCAATTTCAGCTTTACCCTTTCTTTTAATAACTCTTACGCCTTACGAGCTCGTTCAACTAAAACAACAAACTCTTTTATCTCTAATACACCAAGCGACGTGGATATCATCATTGAGTCTAACCTCAAATATTTTGCACATGATAGCCTCGTAACACACACTCTCGAGCATAATTCTTGAGTCGGACAAATTCAAGTTCATAGTCGATCCACAGTCATCTTTCCTATTTTAACTTAAGGAACTCTTTTCTTTTCGGTCAATAAACCTCGACTTATGTATTTCTTATGGAACTCCTCTTGAAAGAAATCCGGTAACTCTTTCTTTGGTACTCTTGACACAAGTGTCTTCCACCTTTGGTAGGCCAAATCTCTAGAAGTGACACCACACTTAATACATTATTCGGTGTCGGGATAACTCATCAAAGACTCGATAGTGTTCTCAAGCCAAAATTTAGCTTTCTTTGCATCATCATCTTTGGTAGCCGAAACTCTTGACCCTTATTTTTGATCTTGTCACGGTGGTTTCTCTCTTTTGTATGACTGCGTGGAAGCTACATGAGTGGTCGAGGATCGTGAGGGGTGGAGGTCTAACAAGCTGGTTTGTCTGAGCGAACTCGACAAACCATTCATTCATAGCTTGGAAGAAGGCTTCTGAGCTCCTCCTCCCGACTAACTATGTGGCCTTTCACTACTATCGGTGGCACCGACCCTTCAGCGAGTGGGCGTTTACTTTCTACATCATCTGCACCAGCTCGTTCGGGATCCATAACTATAAAAGAAAAACATTTTAAAATTGTTAGGAGTCGTCACACTATCAAAATATAAGTATGGCATATATAGTTAGACCCTCACTCATACTGAATATTTCGAGAATCGAATAAAATCTCACTCTGATACCAATAAATGTAACACCCCTTACCCGAGACCATTGCCGGAGTCGAGCACGAGGCATTACTAGACATAACTTACTAGATTAGGGCATAAAAATTGAAACTGTCCATCTACGTCATGTTCACTAAATCAACCATAACTCGAGTTATGAAACTCAAAATATAGATCTGTAAATTTTCCTTAAAACTAGACTCATATATCTTCTTACTGTAATTTTTTCAGAATTTTTGGTATGGCTAATTAGTACAGTTTATTAGTTAAAGTCTCCCCTGTTACACAGTTTGACAGCTCTGACCTCTCTTCACTAAAAATCAATTACCTCATAATATACAATTCTTTTTCCTACACCATTTTTTTATATAAAAATAGACTCAATAAGATTTAATTCTATATCTCATGCACAACCTAATTCCATTTATACTATTTTTGGTAATTTTTCAAAATCACGTCACTGCTGCTGTCCAAACTGTTCCCCTGCATATAATTACATAATTTCTTAAAATAACTATCAACTAGGCATTACATAACATCCAAAATATGTTCTTAATTAACCATTTTAATAGCTAATCATTACCAAACATTTACAAGCCATATCATAAGGTCATACACACAAAATGGCTAAGTCCTTATACATGCCATAACTTAAAACATTCAGTCACAAATACCAATATAATCCTTTCATAGTGTGTACGATCTCAGCGTCCTTACGATCCCCGAGTTGGCTTGTAAAACTATGAAAAGAAAGAAAGGAATGGGAGTAGCGTTAAGCTTAGTAATTTTGAATGTAAATAAATAACAACATTCTTAATGCATTATCATATTCTTTTCTTACCAAAATTATTTAAGCCTTTAACTTAATATACTTAAGTCTTAAATTCTTACTACCTTTTAGCTTGAACTTGTCTTACCTATCCTTTGGTATACTCTTTAAATTTTCCGTTGAACCACTTGGAATACTAAGGATACGGGTACCTTTCCTTGTGAAACTTAACCATTGCCATGTCTTGACATGGTCTTACGTGGTATCCTTGCCTTATGAACTCACCAATGCCATGCCTTGGCATGGTCTTATCAGGACCTTTGCCTTATAAATTCACCAATGCCATGCCTTGACATGGTCTTACATGGGACCTTTGCCTTATAGTAACTTACCAATGCCATGTCTTGACATGGTCTTACATGATTTCCTTAAACCTTAATGTCATGACATTTGTATCCTACACATTCCTAAGGTTCAACCGGGACATTCTGAGATTGCTTCTTCGTCAATTCATGCTTGAGTCTTTAAATGATAAATTTACAGAATAAATATGTAAATGCTGGAATTTAATATTATCAAATGTAAAATAATGGAATATTGCATTTATTTACCCCAAGCTTACCTCGAAACAAAATACGATAAACTATATCGATTTAGTCCACTATCTTTTTCTTTCCCCGATCTAACTCCAGATTTCATTCTTCTTGATCTATAATAGCAAATTTAGCTTATTTAATACTCACATTTATCAAAACAGTCCTTAAGTCTAAATTTGGAAAAATTACAATTTTGCCTCTAAACTTTTACATATTTACACATTTTCCCCAAAGCTCAGAAATTATACTTTATCCCTTATTCTTATGTTTTATGACATGATGATCATTTTACCCTTCTATGACAACATCAAATTCTCACTCTAACATGTACTTATGAACATTAGGTATTTTTATCGATTAAGCCATTTTACATGTTTTCACTTAAAATTACTTAGCAAAAGTTGTTTAACATAATTTCAGACTTCATATTCTATCATAAAACATCAAAATAAACACATTTCACCTATGGGTATTTTTCAAATATGAACCCTAACATGAATTATTGATAGAATAAGCTAAAGCCAGAACTCTTGGGGCTTAA